>OX344851.2:16608663-17858663 GCA_947037095.2 Nycteola revayana | reverse complement strand
TAAAATAAAATACTTAGTACCAAAAATATTTATTTTTTTACTGGATATTAAATGTTTTAAAATTTTCCTTAAAAATTATGTGTCCTCTTCGGGTTATTTGAGGTTTTTGAAGGAACTTTATAATGTCAGCATCATGTTTGAGTATTGAAACATCTTCAACATCAGGATAATGGAATGACCCCGTTTTACTATTCTTAATCATACGTAAATATTTTACTTTTGGGATCACTTTATCGGAATCGTGATCTATTGAGATTACGTTTCCGACAAAGTGCTTTACAGTTTTCTTCGTCGCAAATTTTACTACTAACCAATCGTCAATTTGCGGATGCCTTGGTTTATTAAAAATGTCTGTCTGTCCTGAATCATCCGTGATTTCATATATTGCATTTTTAATTTCGCTAAGTACTTGATCGTCACTGGAGTCGTGATCAAGGATGCAGTTCTCTTCTTTCTCACCTTGGAGAAGGGTTTCACAATAATAGTTCCAATCATCAGAATCCGTGTGGTCGCTGAGTATTATTTCACAATCACTTTCTTCCGATGAAGATATTATTTTCTTTGGTCGTTTATTAGCAGAAATTTTTTTTTGTTTCTTTACAGGTGCTTTTATTTGTTTATTTGTGCACTTCTTAAGTTGTCTTGATTTTTTTTCTGCCGCTTTTTTTTCTTTATCGGCTTCTTCATTTCGTAACTTTTCTAAGTAACTTTCGCGTGTAATAACTTCACAACCTTTCGCTGCTTTTCTTTTCTTTTCTTTCACTGTACTATCAGGCTTTTTTATCATGCGAAGTAACAAACTTTCAAAAGATTCTCCTGGTTCAATAATTTTATTTTCTAGTATTCTGATTTCTGAAGACCCATTGCTGGTACCGGGTATAATGATATCTGAAGGTTTCAAAGTGTTTAATGTTTTTAAGCATAAACTTGACAGTGATGGAATTTCTTTCTGTATATTTTTATTTTTGGCTTTTTGAAATCGTTTTAGAGACTCTGGGTCGAATTTATCATCCGAGATCACATTTCTATTGAATGGGAAAACACCCCCCTTTTTAAATCCATTCCTTATTATTTTTGGATCCAATTCTTTCCAGACTTCGCCGAGGATTTGACTGAATTGGTCCTTTTGCAGTTTCGCTCCCACATTCAGACGCTGCCACGCCAATATTTTTGCGTCCCATTTATCTTTCATCGATTTAAAGACGGCTAGATCTAAAGGTTGTAATAGATGACTGGCATGCGATGGTAATTTTAATATGGTCACACCCAGCTCCGCGGCTTTTGCTAATATATTTAACTGAATGTGAGTTGAGTGGCCATCATATATCAACAAACATGGTGAGTCTTTACTTATATGAGGCAAGACAGTACCGAACATATATTTCTCAAATACTTTGGATTCTATCCAACCATTTTTTGTTGCTGCGTATGTGGTACCGTCAAAAGCATTTCTAGACATCCACTGATCCCATACGTTTTTGCCACGGTATATTATCAGTGGAGGTAATTTTTCCCCTAGTGCGCTAGCTGTAAATAAAACAGTAACGTTATCTTTTCCCGTGGAGGCTATAGTCCGAGTGCTTGCGAAACCTCTCGCACCCACAACTTTTGTTTTTTCGGGATCTTTGCTGAAACTAGACTCATCTAAATTCCAGATTCTTTCTGGGTGAAATGTTAAATCTAGTTCATTAATGCAGTTTTCGAGTGTGTTGAAATATTCATCAATAATAAAAGGATCACATGCTACTTTTCTGGACATTTCTACAGCTTGCGGTTTTTTAAGTGATAATTTGTTTCTTTTAAGAAAAGCAGAAAACCAATCATAGCCGGGTGTATTATTCTTAAACTGGGTTTTAAGTTTATTACTTTCAATGAATTTTGTTACTAATGCGGTTGTTTCATTTGAGGAGAGACCGAAGCCATATTTTTCCATAGTGTGGAGGCCAGCGGCTAGCCTCCTTTCAGTTTCGGCATCTAATTCTGTTGGCCTGCCGCGTGTTTCTTTAACAGTACCTCGCCTCAGTTTGACTCGGTCTACTATAGTAGTACGAGGTATGCTATATTTTTGTGCAGCTTGGTATGAATTTAATTCTCCGTTTTTTACCTCTGATACTGCTTTTTTTAAAGTTTCTAGGGTATATCTAGGGACAGTCTTTTTTTTGTAATGGCGCACCATTTTCACTTAAATATAATATATCTGTATACTTCAGATTATTTATTTGTGCAGTTATTATCTTTTATGACAATACTCGCATTCATCTTCAGTAAAGTGTATGTACAAAGTATAAATTGTACAAGATTGGCACCAAAAAAATGAACTATTTAATAAAGCCTTTGCAATTTGACTACTCATAGGCAAAATAAAATGATGAAGTTCAGTTGGTCTTGCATTTAGGGATTCACCACATCCGAAACATTTATGTGACAAGACAAAATGTGTTTTATGCCATGGCCAAGTAAGCCTCTGCTTTATGTAATATCGAAAATCATTTCTTTTTAAATATTTATCGATATCAATGTACCTCAGTATCACCATTGATCGGACTCTACTTTACCTGAAATATAAATGAAAACGTTGATAAAACTTCACTACAGTAAATAAACAATTACTTAGTAAATTCCTAAAAAGTAAAAAACAAAAATGCAATGCTAAAATAGAAGTATATCATGAAACTAATTTTGAAAATCGCATTCATACAATTTTTATTTAAATAAAAAACAAACACCACAAAAAGGTTGAAAATCCCTGGATATGGGGCAAAAGCGTCACATAGGCGCAATAACCCCGAAACAACAGACGCATTTACCTCAAAAATTCAGACCTAACCTCAAATATCTCACACATTATTTCGCGACATTTATAACGATTTCGATAAAAATAACTACTTGTAAAGACAAGTTATAATCTATTGTTTACATGCACTATATAATAAAAGCGGAAGACCAAGCAAAAATATGGATTTTTAAGGATTTTGTTCACTTACCTCGTGCAGCACCGCTTGACAAAAAACAAGTGATTTTCAATATGGCCGATATTTCAAATTTAGGAGTTAAAGTGCCCTCTATTCGAACTGTATATAATGATTGTAGTTAAAATAAACTTAACTAGATGGCAGTAATGGTTGTATTTCTAGAAGCTTTTAAATAATTTCGAATAAATGCAATTACCCCAAAGACGCAAATGCCCCGGTTGACCTTACATAAATATTGTTGTATTTGGTACCTATCTTATTTAATTTGTTTCACCTTTATATTATAGCATGAATTTAATCAAATGAGTTGTTCAATTAACTCGAATGACCCACTTGGACCATTTTAAATGATTAATTACATTCCCTTGCTCTTAAACGTAGGGTTCAGTATGTCAGTCATTTCCATGTGAAGGATATTCAACCAAAGAACAGGGAATGTTATTCGTTCTTTATAAATAAATTTAGAGAGAATCGCGATTAAAATCAACTTCATGTTTACTATTTTTCTTTTAAAACTGTTTAAATTTTGCGATTGCGTATCAAACTACCATAGAGATTTAATTCCCATAGGAAATAGAAAAACAAAATCATACATTCGCTGTTCTTTGAGTTGAGGTACGTAATGTTCATGATATATTGATAAAAATGCAAAAGGAATCCGAGACAGTAGTTATAATTATTTTTTTTAAATCGATATTTGATTGCGTTACTTAACTTAATTAATTTAACAGTAAATTAAAAATAAGCCAAAATATGTTTTGATTATTTACAAATACCAGTAAAGTTTACGTGAATAAAAACTTTTTTTATTTATTTATTTTATTTTACTACTATACGTAGACTAGGTACCTACAGTTAATGAAATTTTAGGTGTCAAACATCCAAATGCGTTAAACGATACATGATCCAAAGAATTACAGACATGCACACATCTTTGCATCGCCACTGTTTGTAAGATTTATAATTTAGTACGAATCGATTACGACAGTTTTGTATTAGTCACAGGACTGTGAATAATATATGTGGGGATCACCCATTTCCCTCAATATTCCTTGTGATACGTGTCATCAAACGAGCTCAATTTATGACGTTAAAAGTAACATGAATCTGCATGTCTGAATCACAACGGAAACTCCTAATCTACACTTGGATGCATTAAAACTAGTGCAATAAAAGGTCAATAATAGACCTTTCATTATGAAAACTGCTTTCAAAAGTGGTTGTTTCGTATGCATAGTCTGTCTACTCCGAAACAATACTGCTTTATTAATAATTGTAATGGTAACAAAGCAATTTATTTAAAAGAAAGATCTCCTGTGAGTTGTCTAGAACTGGTAGTAGTAAAAAAGGGACGCATCATCAGAACATTATTTTAAATATGTCTATATGAATAAATAATTTAAATTTGTCGTGTCTAACACGTGGATAAACCTTGTGTATAGGTTCCCAACTAGCAAAAACTAGGCTTACAACAATCTCAAGACTACTGTTTTTTAGGGTTCCGTAGCCAAATGGCAAAAAACGGAACCCTTATAGATTCGTCATGTCTGTCTGTCTGTCTGTCTGTCTGTCTGTCTGTCTGTCTGTCCGTCCGTATGTCACAGCCACTTTTTTCCGAAACTATAAGAACTATAATGTTGAAACTTGACAAGTAGATGTATGTTGTGAACCGCATTAAGATTTTCACACAAAAATAGAAAAAAAAACAAAAAAAATTGGGGTTCCCCATACTTAGAACTGAAACTCAAAAAAACATTTTTCATCAAACCCATACGTGTGGCGTATCTATGGATAGGTCTTCAAAAATGATATTGAGGTTTCTAATGTAATTTTTTTCTTAACTGAATAGTTTGCGCGAGAGACACTTCCAAAGTGGTAAAATGTGTGTCCCCCCCCCTGTAACTTCTAAAATAAGAGAATGATAAAACTAAAAAAAATATGTGATGTACATAACCATGCAAACTTCCACCGAAAATTGGTTTGAACGAGATCAAGTTAGTAGTTTTTTTTTAATACGTCATAAACCGAAACCACAATTTACCTTTCATTCAATCAACTATTATTAACATCTATCACAGTTGCAACTAGTACGGAACCCTTCGTGCGAGAGTCCGACTCGCACTTGGCCGGTTTTTTGCTCTTACATCGCTCCTATATAATAATATAAGCCTGGGTTTGGGCACTAATTATAAGCATATTTAGTTTAATATCGATCTAATATCAGTCTAATTGAATGCTGTTTGCACTTACTGAAATGTAGCCAAAATTAATTTAAGCCGACTTAGGCTAATATTGCTTTTACGTAAGTATCTTATAAGCTTGCATAGGCTTATATTGGTCTAAAGTTAGAATATTTTGAGAATTTTACGTCAGATCCAACTTAAAAGTTCGTGTGAGTGTTGGAAATTAAAATAAAACAAATTAAAGTTGCGTGAAGTTAATGTTTATACTATATTAAAAGTATAAAAGTACGAGTTAAAGTAGTTTTACGGTCAGTAATCATATTGGAATTTATTATTTACTGTTAATTAGACCTCGTTTTACGCTTCAAAATTCATGCGCCTTGTTAAATAAGGTATATCGTGTTCTCGTTAAATTATTTTATTTGTTAATTTGTATTGATAGTGTCGCCATTAGTATAGCTGCATTTTACAAATGCACTATTAGACTAATGTAAGATTGTTTACTCTAATTTTAGCATTCGGTATAACTACTAAAGATAACTCCATATTGGAATAAATTAGGGTTCCTCGCAATTTTACATAAAACCTTAAATCGACAGAGAGAAAAAAAAAGAACTTAATCTTAAGGCTATACGGACACGAAGTCGGCGCGCGCGGCGCGGGTGGCGGTGGCGGGGCGGCGGCGGCGCGGGGAGCGGCGTACGTAGGAGTGGTGCGCGGTGCGCACCAGTCTAGTAGTGCCCGCGCGTTTGCAAAATTACTCTTAAAACTATTAAAATTAGTTATTCCCAAAATCGATCTAAGATCAATTTGTATTGTAAATATGTTGTCCAAAATCACTCTAATATCATACTTATCCAGTGCTATTGATCTTATATTAGTTTCAAATAAGATCAGAAATGCACGTACTCACAGTACTCTTATGCTATGCGGATATTAGTCTGACATCTTACATAAGCATTTAACAAGTCTAATATAAAATCAAACGAGCTTAGAAAATACCCATATAAGAGCAGGTTTTTCTCAAGTGCAACCAGTCTTAGTAAATGCTCTTATATACATATATGAGATTTGGTTATGAGACTGAGCGTTCTTGAGACCATACCAGCTTGTCTAAAAGTAATATAGGATCGATGGTATGTTCTAAAACAAATATAAGAGCGCTTTAAGCCTACCACTCTTAAAAAGTGCGAGTTCTGAGACTGTTTTGCTAGTTGGGTTGGTAGGCTATGATGTTAAACTGTCTGTGTAGGTAATAAGATTGATAATATCTCCACCCCCATTTATTATAATACTATTATATACCTATCTATTGTATATCTATGCTTATTCTTCTAATATTATAAACGCAAAAGTTTGTAAGTATGGATGGATGGATGGATGTTTGTTACTCTTTCACGCCAAAACTTCTGAACGGAATTGGCTGAAATTTTGCACCGGGATAGGTTATACGCTGGATCAACATAATATACAAAACATCACGCTCCAACCCATTGGAGCATAGTAACTCGGGTTAAACCGGCGCAGATAGTATCAAATAAAGCTTTAATCATTAATTTCTTTGTTCAAAGGTACGCAGAAGCAGGTCTTTACCAGGCTGGTAACATATCGTCGTCTTCGGGGGCGTCGTCAGGCTCGCACCCTGCCTCGCCGCTCCCGCACTCTCTATTCACACACGAGCCACTCTACCAGTTCTACAACGCTGCTAAAGTAGAGGTCAGTTCTAGTATTCATGCTATTACAAATCAGATGCGGGATAAACTTAATTTGATTGATTATCACACAATGATGTTTTTTTTTCTTCGGAAGTGCTTTTATGTATTTAACCACGAGGCTTTCTCTACTTCGGGCATAAAGGCGAGCAGAGCTCCAGCGTTATTATATGGTTAATAATAAAAACTAAGCAATCTGCGCACCTTCTCCGAAGAGCCCCGTGTGGACCTTGACTCAGGGCGGTCGCTGATGAAGGGATATACAAAGATGCAAGCAGGGCCAAACTATGATATAGGGTGAACTAAACAGGCGCTCCAGACGCCATGAAATTTGCCATGGACACTCACTATCAAAGCTGCCGCGGCAAGACACTATGGACAATTTGTAGGCACCCTTGTTCTAAGCTCTATTAATATAATAATGTTTTGCGGTTTATTCCATACCTACAAAGTTAAATATAATAAGGAAGTAAACAAACTAAGTGGCCTAATCTGCCGCATCCAATTTTAGCCGTTGCGTAAACGGTTGGCGCTAATTCTAACTAATTGGATATAATTGTGCCGATCTCAGCGGAAACTTGCTCGTACTTTGACTTTGTAACCTCGCATCTACAGAATTTACATATCAAAGACATTTATGGCTTCTAACATTTGTACGCATGAATAGAGAAATGCTATTATAAAACCTCTATGATAAGCGTGGCGAATAAAAATAAATGTCTTAAATGCCGAAGCCAGACATTTGTAAATATCATTATTATTGCTAAAGACTTTCTATCTTGATTATCTAATACTTAATATGAACTTAATTAGGTCAACAAAAGAATTGTTATTTGAGCTGAATTCACTCGCTGAACAGGATTCGGTTGTACCTTCTATCGACTTACAGCAACTGGTGTGCCGCATCTGCTATACTACCACCATATAATTATAGTTATAGGTACACCTGCTTGCTCCTATACTCCTATCTATATCTATACTAATATATAAAGCTGAAGAGTTTGTTTGCTTGACCGCGCTAATTTTGGGAACTACTAGCCCGATTTGGAAAAATCTTCCCATGTTAGATACCCTATTTACCCTATCGGAAGGCTATAGGCTATTTAACTATGAAGTTCCCACGGGAACGGAAGCTATGCGAGTGAAATCGCGCGCGGGAAGATAGTCAACAAAATCTAATAGAACTTTATAATTTCTCGCAGTCGGTGTGCCGCGAGGGGGATTCAGATTCAGACGCTTACGAGGCGGGTGCGAGCGCTCACAGCACCACCAGCTCGACCAGCGCTCGCCCCTCCGCCATGGCGCTGGTGGCGCCCCGGGGACCCTCGCGGACCCTCTGGTGCGAGGTGCCTGAGGTGCTCAACTCTGCAGTACTCAGTGAGTGTTTCTTGTGTATTCTATAGCTAAGATTACAGTGGAATTACGTAGGATTACTAACAATAGCAACACCAAAGCAGATATTACGTAATAAAGTTCCTTAATCGCAATTCGATTTGTTAATATAATCCATTAACATCTACCTTGCCATCCATAAACAGTAATCAGTTTTTTTTTTTATAAAACTATACGTCTGCTAACTTTTATTTAAAATTGGTATTTTTGTTTCAATCGTGCTTTGATATCTTAGGATCTTTAAAAAAATTATAAGTCATTTTCTTTGAGATGAGAGAAAGTCATCCTCTACGTCCTTGCCTCGAATAATTATCTATGGTGAATGTCGGAGTTACTAGCCTAGACATCTAGAAACTTTACTTAATTCCATTTATTAATCACGCTAGTCATCCATTACTTAACTCTTTACGAATAACAAGGTAATAAAACATTTTTGACCGTTTCCATTTAATCGCCATTAATTTCAAGCTAAATGTTACTCATAATCATTACACAAAATTTCAAAGAAATTGCGATAAACATAACATCAATACACATGTAAAAATACACACACAATAATAGCCTTGTCCTTTATTAAAATAGTTTAAAAAATTACATTTTTCTTCAACTATTGTAAGGTTCACTAGCACCCGCCCAGAAACGACTGCAGGAAGCAAAGTTCGAGTTGCTAACTTCAGAGGCGTCGTACCTCAACTCGCTGAATGTGCTCGAAGCTAACTTCATAGCGCACCCCGCCTTCAGAGACCCACACGTGATGCCCAGGGATGATTGGGAAACACTGTTTGCTACTATATTACCTGGTAAGTTTTATAATATAATCTAGCATTTAAAATTAGTGGAATAAGTGTGGCTAACGGCTTAGAATAGGTCACCCTATATCTTCCCTTTGGTGTCGTAAGATATACAAATCGAAGCATTAATGAATACGGAACGGAAAAAAATAAAATTTATTTAAAAACTAAAACTGTCACACCTTTATTAAATAGGTTAAAACTGCAAACTAATCAAAACAATCTGCGCAAGAGTGCGCCCCCTTGGACCTCGGCTCAGGGCAGTCGCTGGAGGGTATTTTTTGCAGCTACCTCTCTTCTTTAACATTTATTCCTTCCTCGGTAGCCTGGAAGAGATCACATACCTGATGTTAAGTTTTGCTTAAAGTCTCTTTCTGTACTTTCTTTTTATTGAAAGTGTTCAATAAAGAGTTTATATTATTATATCTATCAATCTTTTTTGCCAATTAAACTAAAGTTATGACAATTTCTATTCCAGTCCGCAAATGCTCTCAGCTGCTAATGAACGAGCTGGAGAAGTGTTGGCAAGAGAACATCTTGCTGCAAGGCATCTGTGACATCGTGCGCGCGCACGCGGAGCAACACTTCGGAGTGTACGTCAAGTATTGTGAGAACCAGGCGCTCATGGTGAAAACACTGCAGCGGCTGCAAACCAAGCCGGCCTTCGGTGCTGCTTTGAAAAAGTTTGTATTTTTTTTTTTATATTGTCATAACTGGCTCTTGTAACGGTATATGAAGGTATTGTCATAAAAAAAATGATTTACGAATTCCTGTTATAGGTATTCGTAAAACATTTTTAAATAATCAAATTATAATTTTATATTAATTTATCTATAATTTGATTAAATATTATAAATTTTCACTATAAAAGAGCTATTACAACTGCTTAGAAATAACGCAACAGACCGCAGCAATACCTACGCGCGCTCTATAGTTTACTTTACTTTAGGATGAAACGCTACCGCCTTTTTCGTGGTATATAAGGTTGTCATAGAAGCTTGTAAGGGCACGGAGAGTAATCCAAACAAGCAAACCCGAAACTAAATATATTCTTTCATAATTGTTTTTTGTCCAGCGTGGGAATCGAACCCACGACTTCCGTAACTTAACGCGCTCAACGGTTCACATAGCTAGCCCACAAATTTAAGTCGCGGAAAGTCTTTAAAATATTTCTCCCCGAACCAAAAGGCCTCGTTCATTTAAAATTCCCACAGTGACACTTGACGGTAGTGTTGCCTATCGATAGTCGACTATCGATAGACTATCGATAGTCTATCGATAGTTGACGTCATATCAATAGTATCGATAGTATCGATATTAGTGATAGTATCGATACTATCGAGAACCAATATGTGTTTAGGAGCAATACTATCGATAATATCGATAGTATTGCTCCTAAACATGGGTTGGTCTTCGATAGTATCGATAGTTTTACAAACTATCGATAGTATTGATAGATTTAATCATTTAATGCAACGATACTATCGATAGTATTACTTAAAAAATATCGATACTATCGATAGCACTATCGATATTGTTACTATTTTTCGGGGTCATCTATCGATAGCGAAACTATCGATAGTTGGGCAACTAACAATAACAAGAATGTGTCTCCTCGCGTGCAGGCTAGAAGCGCACCCGGCGTGCCAGGCGCTGTCGCTGCACTCGTTCCTGATGCTGCCCATGCAGCGCGTGACGCGGCTG
This sequence comes from Nycteola revayana, assembly GCA_947037095.2. NCBI lineage: Eukaryota > Metazoa > Arthropoda > Insecta > Lepidoptera > Nolidae > Nycteola > Nycteola revayana. The sequence goes on along the minus strand of OX344851.2, from coordinate 17,847,909 downwards.
CCGCTGCTGCTGGACGCCGTGCTCAAGAACCTCGCCGCCGAGGACCTGGAGTACCACGCCTGCGCCAGGGCGCTCGTCACGCTCAACAACGTGAGTTCCGACTCACAACGGTTTCCACGAAACATGGACAGAACTAAATAATAACATCATTGTCGTATCTCCTCCCGAGGGAGGAGTTTTCCATGGTCACTATGCTTGAAAAGCGGGTCGGTGACCGCATTATTGTGTTGTAACACACAAGGAGACGCTGCTAGATGATGTTTAAACGATCGGGACCGACGGCTTATTGTGTTTTCCGAGGCACTAAGAGTAGTTCCTCAACCAACCTGAGAATAAGAAGACCTGGAAATAAATCTTAGATTTGCCACAAAAATTTCTAATCCAGCGTGGGATAAAACCCGCGACATCCAAGATTGCACGTGAATCTTATGCTGGTACCCCACGGAGTCATAAATTGTCATAAGTCAAATCATTTTTTAATCGTTGCTAATGCTCAACGATATGATTTTCTTTGGTAGTACAAGCGATTTATATCTATACTTTTCAAAAGCATTGAAAATTAAAATTAACTTCAAGTTTATGTTTGGGGCGCGCGTTCTTTGTCGCAAGGCACTTGAGCTCATTTTGCAATGTACCTATACTTTATAGAAACGAGAGCAAACAAGTCAAGTCACAAAGATATTTAATATAAAAACATAATATTCATTTTATTGTGTCACACTCATGGCATGTACAGATGATATACATAATGGATCAGTCCAAAATTTATTTTTTTTGGTAAAGATTTCATATTCTAAACTTGACAATGATTTTAAACTGTCCCTGAAAACAACTATTTTTAAACATTATGTCTATTTTAATGTTATTTCGATGGTAATACTGCTGGCAAATCGTCCTGCCAGTAATAAGCAACGACTTAACTTTACTGTGTATATTAATTAAAATAATGTATGTACTCCACAGTACGTGTCGCAATGCAACGAAGGAGCTCGCAACACGGAACGTATCGAGGAGATGTGGCGCCTGAGCACCGCCATCGAGTTCCCGCCGCACGTGCGCAGCCCGCCCCAGCTGGCGCCCGCCTGCTCCCGCCGAGACCGCAAGTAATACTCATTATACGATTATGTGTAACACTTAGATATCCCCCCTCGTCCCCCTCCTGACCCTAACTTAGTTTGCAAAGAACCATCTGATGCCCTCGTAGACCCGAAGTCCGAGAGGCCCGCGAACTGTAAAGTAGAGCGACAGTACTAAAGTCATAATCCCTGAAACTCATCCAAGACCCACAGGGGGCGCCCTCTTGCACAGGTTGCTTAGTTTGTAGTTTTTAAACCATTTATTAAGGCTGGAGCTCTGCTCGCCTTTATGCCCAGTAAAGTAGCAAAAGCTTCGTGGCTACCTATGTCCATAAGAAAAAAAAAATAACTTTGATAAATGACTCGATTCCCGCGTAGATACCGTTCCCGTAGGAATATTCTTATTGCCTTTAATCTTTTTCGACAATGGGCTGTCTAACACTGCAAGAATTTTTCAAATCGGTTGTACTGTCAATCTGTATTAATAAAACTAACTTTTCAGTTTTATTAATACAGATTGACTCGACTAGATACGGCGCTCGCTTAAGGCGCTGTACTTAATCAAAATAGGCTTCACAAAACAGTTTTTAGCCAAATGTTTACATTTTAGAGCAGCTAAAAAAATATATGTTAATCTTGATCATATTTATTCATGGGGACCATTGTGTTCAAAACACGTTTTCGGTAAATTTTCTCGATAAAAAAAAACCATAAAATAACCATTTAAATTGAAATTGTAGCAATTGTAACTGTATTATTTATAAACAAATCTTGATAATATTAATAACAGTGATGTAATATATAATAATAAAGGGAACTGTTGTTTTTATTTATCGATTGGAATAAGATATTTGCAAGGATTTATTTTTACACAGTTAACTTGAAGCAAACTGGGATATTACTTCGATAATAACCAAAATTAAATCCCTTAATTTTCCTTGCTCTGTTGCAGACCAGTCCGCTGGCTCGTCCGCTCCGGCGAGATGACGCAGCTGATCTGGAAGACCGACGAGCTGAAGCTGACATTCGGCAAGAAGTTCCACAAGGTGCCGCTACACGTGTTCCTGTTTAACGATCTGCTGGTCATTGCTAAGAAGAAAAGGTTAGTCTTGCTATATTAGATTTAATCCCCGACGCAATTGAGGGGTTTTTTATAAGTATGTTACGAAAGTGGTTATATGGGAACCGAATTCGGAGCCGGAGCCGGAGGTACAGGGGAAGGCAGATGAGAGACACCAATGACCACAATTTTTGATTTTTCATCAAATTGTCTTTGAAAGTATGTTAGTACGTTATTTGTTTTAGCTTCTTGAAGAGGCGATTAAGGCGCACAGCCTTCGGTTTAAACGCAGTTCTCTTTTCTAGTTTATTAAATTCTTCTTATTCAAAATTTTGTACAGACGTTGAATAATGTAGTCGTACATACCTACCTTGAATGAATCTTATCACAAAGTTTACAATTTGCCGTATTCGCAGTCAGGTCATTGAAGAAGTTCCAAATAACTCTGGTTGGTTGGTTTCATTGTTAAATTCAAATAAAATGTTACACATTCAATAAAAACATATTAACACTCATTAGGAACTTAATTAAGTGTTAATAAAAAAAAAATGAAAAAAAAAATCATTTTTATTTACGTAAACCTATTACAGGCACTTGCAAATAGTCAAAACAATAATTTATTATTAATCTATGTATAATTTTAACATTTATAAATGAGCATATTAAGCAGGTATTTTAGTTATTGTTTTTAATAATTTTAGTCTTAACTTTATTATTTTACTATATTGTGTCCAATAGCTTGTTCTGTCTATATTAAATTATATTAAGAACAATTGTCATTATTTGGGCGGACCATGAGTATACAGGGTGTCCCAAAAGGTTAAGTAGCTGGGAAAGGGGGTGACAGGGGTGGACACAATGGTCACTAGAAAAATAAAAAATAAATCCGCTCTGGGTATATAAAAAAAAAGGGCATTTTTTTAAAAACTTAAAATTTTACACCTTGTATGCTTACTATTTTACTTAGATACTGGGTCTCTAGGAAGTGTTACGCAGGATGGTTCATGAGACCAAACATCTTTATCCTCAATATAGTCCTTAACGCTATAGTAACCTTTAGATACAAGGACACGTTTAAATATATTAAACGTGTCCTTGTATCTTTACTTTAGCTTTAAAAGTTGTATCAGGCAAATCAGTAACACGATTAGGGAGTTTGTTATAAAACCTAATACCATTTCCCATAAATGATTTATTGGTTCTACTGACTCTAAATCCGGGTATGGCAATTTTATGTTTATTTCTTGTGTTAACATTATGAATATCACTTTTTTTACTATAATGATCTATAATTTTTCTAACAAAAATTATATATTGGTATATGTACTCAGAAGGAGCGGTAAGTATATTTATCTCTTTAAACAGGGTACGTAAGAAGTCGCGACTACCTAAACCGTAAATAGCCCTAACTGCTCTTTTCTGTAATATAAAAATACTATTGACATCAGCGGCTGAACCCCAAAGCAGTATTCCATAGGACATAATGCTATGAAAGTACGCGAAATACACTAGTCTAGCAGTTGCTTCATCTGACAATTGCCTAATTTTCCAGACAGCATAAGATGCGGAACTGAGTCTACCAGTTAATTTTTCAATATGAGTGCCCAATTGCAGTTTTGAATCTAATGTTATTCCTAGAAAAACTGTCGATTGAACTAGGTCCAACGTTTCTCCATTAAGTGAAGCAATTGGTTTAGCGGTAGTTACATTTGGTAGCGCAAATCTGACGCATTTAGTTTTACCCGCGTTTAATAAAAGATTATTTGAAGAAAACCAATGTGAAAGTATACTAAGTGTTTTATTGTGTTCAATAAGGTTAGTATCTTTTCTATTGACTTTGAATATTAATGAGGTATCGTCTGCAAAAAGAACTATATCTGACAATTTATTTATGATGTATGGTAAATCATTGATGTAAACTAAGAACAGAAAAGGACCCAGAATAGATCCTTGGGACACGCCCATTTTTATTAAATGCTCTTTTGAAGCAGTTGATATTGAGGAATCTAAATAATAATAAATCTTCGGAATTTAAATCTCCGTAACATCTATGGTCTAAAGAATCTCAATTTGGAAATTTAGTATATGTTAAACTTTTCCGGCTAAGTTAACAAATTTCAAGTGTTAAAAATTAAATAAATGACCAATATTATATTCTTTGTCGTAGCTCTGACCAACTGGTATGCGTGGATCACTGCGCACGCTCATTGCTAGAGGTGTGTGCAAGCGAAACAGGCGCCGCCAGGCACGCGCTCCTTGTCACACTACTGGAGAACCACGAGGGCCGGACACGGGAGATGGTACGACATTATTGTTTACTAACTTAGATAAGTGTTTTCAGTTCAATCGATTGGTTATGGGTATGAGTTGACTCAGATACAAGATACCATGCATTAAGATTTGTGAAACCCAATCACTTTGACTTAATTAGATTGAGCTGAAATTTTGCATACTCGTTTAGATGGGCGCGCAGGGCGAGGCGCTGTACGCGGGCTGGGACTGTGCGCTTTGTGTCTCGTATACTAACCTTGTACCCTCACGTCCCAGCTGATGTCGTGTCCCACTGAGACCGAGTGGTCCCGCTGGTCGGAGGCGCTGGTGGCTCCGCTGGGCGCGGAGGGCGAGGCGTTGTACGCGGGCAGGGACTGTGCGCTTTGTGTCTCGTATACTAACCTTGTACCCTCACGTCCCAGCTGATGTCGTGTCCCACTGAGACCGAGTGGTCCCGCTGGTCGGAGGCGCTGGTGGCTCCGCTGGGCGCGGAGGGCGAGGCGTTGTACGCGGGCTGGGACTGTGCGCTTTGTGTCTCGTATACTAACCTTGTACCCTCACGTCCCAGCTGATGTCGTGTCCCACTGAGACCGAGTGGTCCCGCTGGTCGGAGGCGCTGGTGGCTCCGCTGGGCGCGGAGGGCGAGGCGTTGTACGCGGGCTGGGACTGTGCGCTTTGTGTCTCGTATACTAACCTTGTACCCTCACGTCTCAGCTGATGTCGTGTCCCACTGAGACCGAGTGGTCCCGCTGGTCGGAGGCGCTGGTGGCTCCGCTGGGCGCGGAGGGCGAGGCGCTGTACGCGGGCTGGGACTGTGCGCTTTGTGTCTCGTATACTAACCTTGTACCCTCACGTCCCAGCTGATGTCGTGTCCCACTGAGACCGAGTGGTCCCGCTGGTCGGAGGCGCTGGTGGCTCCGCTGGGCGCGGAGGGCGAGGCGCTGTACGCGGGCTGGGACTGTGCGCTTTGTGTCTCGTATACTAACCTTGTACCCTCACGTCCCAGCTGATGTCGTGTCCCACTGAGACCGAGTGGTCCCGCTGGTCGGAGGCGCTGGTGGCTCCGCTGGGCGCGGAGGGCGAGGCGCTGTACGCGGGCTGGGACTGTGCGCTTTGTGTCTCGTATACTAACCTTGTACCCTCACGTCCCAGCTGATGTCGTGTCCCACTGAGACCGAGTGGTCCCGCTGGTCGGAGGCGCTGGTGGCTCCGCTGGGCGCGGAGGGCGAGGCGCTGTACGCGGGCTGGGACTGTGCGCTTTGTGTCTCGTATACTAACCTTGTACCCTCACGTCCCAGCTGATGTCGTGTCCCACTGAGACCGAGTGGTCCCGCTGGTCGGAGGCGCTGGTGGCTCCGCTGGGCGCGGAGGGCGAGGCGCTGTACGCGGGCTGGGACTGTGCGCTTTGTGTCTCGTATACTAACCTTGTACCCTCACGTCCCAGCTGATGTCGTGTCCCACTGAGACCGAGTGGTCCCGCTGGTCGGAGGCGCTGGTGGCTCCGCTGGGCGCGGAGGGCGAGGCGCTGTACGCGGGCTGGGACTGTGCGCTTTGTGTCTCGTATACTAACCTTGTACCCTCACGTCCCAGCTGATGTCGTGTCCCACTGAGACCGAGTGGTCCCGCTGGTCGGAGGCGCTGGTGGCTCCGCTGGGGGCGGAGGGCGAGGCGCTGTACGCGGGCTGGGACTGTGCGCTTTGTGTCTCGTATACTAACCTTGTACCCTCACGTCCCAGCTGATGTCGTGTCCCACTGAGACCGAGTGGTCCCGCTGGTCGGAGGCGCTGGTGGCTCCGCTGGGCGCGGAGGGCGAGGCGCTGTACGCGGGCTGGGACTGTGCGCTTTGTGTCTCGTATACTAACCTTGTACCCTCACGTCCCAGCTGATGTCGTGTCCCACTGAGACCGAGTGGTCCCGCTGGTCGGAGGCGCTGGTGGCTCCGCTGGGCGCGGAGGGCGAGGCGCTGTACGCGGGCTGGGACTGTGCGCTTTGTGTCTCGTATACTAACCTTGTACCCTCACGTCCCAGCTGATGTCGTGTCCCACTGAGACCGAGTGGTCCCGCTGGTCGGAGGCGCTGGTGGCTCCGCTGGGCGCGGAGGGCGAGGCGCTGTACGCGGGCTGGGACTGTGCGCTTTGTGTCTCGTATACTAACCTTGTACCCTCACGTCCCAGCTGATGTCGTGTCCCACTGAGACCGAGTGGTCCCGCTGGTCGGAGGCGCTGGTGGCTCCGCTGGGGGCGGAGGGCGAGGCGCTGTACGCGGGCTGGGACTGTGCGCTTTGTGTCTCGTATACTAACCTTGTACCCTCACGTCCCAGCTGATGTCGTGTCCCACTGAGACCGAGTGGTCCCGCTGGTCGGAGGCGCTGGTGGCTCCGCTGGGCGCGGAGGGCGAGGCGCTGTACGCGGGCTGGGACTGTGCGCTTTGTGTCTCGTATACTAACCTTGTACCCTCACGTCCCAGCTGATGTCGTGTCCCACTGAGACCGAGTGGTCCCGCTGGTCGGAGGCGCTGGTGGCTCCGCTGGGCGCGGAGGGCGAGGCGCTGTACGCGGGCTGGGACTGTGCGCTTTGTGTCTCGTATACTAACCTTGTACCCTCACGTCCCAGCTGATGTCGTGTCCCACTGAGACCGAGTGGTCCCGCTGGTCGGAGGCGCTGGTGGCTCCGCTGGGGGCGGAGGGCGAGGCGCTGTACGCGGGCTGGGACTGTGCGCTTTGTGTCTCGTATACTAACCTTGTACCCTCACGTCCCAGCTGATGTCGTGTCCCACTGAGACCGAGTGGTCCCGCTGGTCGGAGGCGCTGGTGGCTCCGCTGGGGGCGGAGGGCGAGGCGCTGTACGCGGGCTGGGACTGTGCGCTTTGTGTCTCGTATACTAACCTTGTACCCTCACGTCCCAGCTGATGTCGTGTCCCACTGAGACCGAGTGGTCCCGCTGGTCGGAGGCGCTGGTGGCTCCGCTGGGCGCGGAGGGCGAGGCGCTGTACGCGGGCTGGGACTGCCCGCAGGTGTGCGCGCTGTACAGCTACGCTCCGGCGCAGCCCGACGAGCTGTCGCTCAGCGAGGGGGACGTCGTCAACGTCACCAGGAAGACTGCGGAAGGTAGGATATTTTATATACGCACTGGCGGCGGCCCGCATATCTATTCCCCTTTTATTCATTTTTACTGCACACTGTATGGTATTGAGATACCGTATGGACTGTGAATCCTTTATTATTTGTATTACCTAAATACTATTAAATATATATTTTTTATTGTTGCATTAAAAGAAGTTGAAACGTTAGATTTAGAATTTCACGTAATTTGCCGCAATAGCGCAATAGGATTAAGTATACACATATTTGCATGTGGCAGCGGCCGCTCATAGCTATATTCCCCCACAGGCTGGTACTACGGCGAGCGCACTCGCGACGGCGAGGCGGGCTGGTTCCCCGGCGCCTACACCGCGGAGATCGCGTCCGCGCACGTGCGCGCGCGCAACCTGCGCCAGCGGTACCGCCTGCTCGCGCTCTCCGGGACATACCTCGGACAGAAGAAACGACCCCTATGATATACGGAACGAAGCATACCTAACTTGTAAGGACCAAAATACAAAAAAGCTTGTACAGAAATAGAGACCGCTTTTGACAAGGATTTACTGAAACAGAATTAAGTTCTAAGGGCTTGAATGTAAAAGGGATGTCTGAAGGGCAAAAAATTACCACGGATTTACCAAAACATATTTAAGTTATAAAGGTTTTTAACTTTAATTAAGCAATATCTAAGATCAAAAATTGTTTTTGCAATGGTGCTTATGTTCAAAATATAAGAAAAAAGATAATAAAACATAATATTTGCATGATAAGAAGGTTTTGCGTTTACCGACTACACAAATGTAGACTTTTTGTAGAAGCAATTTTAATTACAACGTTTTAAATATGTTAAATGGTTACCAAAAACATCACATTGGAATCTCACATTACTTAAATGTTTTGTATATTTTAATGAAATATAAGTCATATTTCAAATGATTGAAATTCATATTTTATTTTTGTAAATATCATAATAATGTTGAAATTAAATTAAAATTAATTGGTAAACTTAATGTCCGTCCAGTCACTGCCTTGTAATATGGCTTAGGAGGTATTCTTTTAAATGTTGAGATGAATTAAGAAGAGACTAAATAATAGGTGCTTATTTGTGATAGTTTTCGCGTATTTCATATGAAATGTTTTAACAATTATCTGATATTCTAATACTTAATATGTTACGTGTATCATTCCGATTTTTTAATACTTATAAAGACATACAAAGTTTTAACATGTGGCAATAAAAATTATAATGAAATTTAATTGAAATTTTGTTAAGTAATTTGAGCCCGACAATCAGGTACCTACTGAGTTTTATATAATCGAAATTATTTTGCAATACCAGTCTCGTTATTTATACTAAGATTTGTTTTACGCACTTAAATTCAAATTGGGCTATAGGTGCGTAAAACTTTTGTAGTTTTTATATCGAAACTGAACATGTAATATGTAATAGTACTAACAATGATAATAAATAATATTGCTTAAATTAATATTAGTAAAGTATAATAAATATACCTTAGTAGTTATAGTTGTGACATGTACAGTTACGTTTGAGATTCACAGCAATTTGTACAGTTAATATAAGATGTTACTGATTTTATAGTAATAACGTACATCTATTTTATTTTTAATATTACGCCTAAGAACGTAACTGTTCCATTTTAACTGGGAGTAAAACATGAAGGCATTGTTTATAAAAAAAAAAATGATCTACTGTTCAAATGATAAAAATATTTTTATTCCGCACTTAGGTATTTACATACATACACTTGTAAAATACATACACAATGATGTCGTTAAAAAAATATAACTAATAAATAAATATTACTCTATGATAAGCAATTAGATAAATCGCAATAGGTTACACAACATTTTATAATCTATGGATAAGGTACACGTCGATCAGTCCAGGGTATGTAGGTTACTCTCTCCATAGCGATGCTATTCATACTACGAGAAGTTGGTCTACCTACTGAATGCCAGTTAGGTGCCCTTGGGAACTATAAAAGCATAACATCCAATGTTTCCTGGCGGCCGTCCGTATATTCTGTGGCTATTAAATTACGCTTTTTAATTTGACTCAAGCTAAATCTGGAACAGTTACATTCTCAAGCGCCATTAAAAATGAAACAAATGTATGACAAGGTATAGTAATAAGTTATTTTATCGCAGTAAAGCTTCACTTGCCCGCTGTATTCGAAAATTGCCTAGTCATAAGCGGAAAAGTTGTTCATGAAATTGTAAAGTATTTTTAGTCAACATTCCTTGACAAGTATGTTTCTTGTATTACATTAATTTGGTAGATTTTTTCAACTGTAAATTGTAAGTTTATAGAGTCTTAGGTAATTAAGAAGTGATCCTTTAAAGTTTATTGTTAATTGTTTTCATGTATTTGTATTTTTTCTCTACATATTTAATTTCTATTTTCACAAATATTATGTCTATAAAAATACATGTAATTTTACTTGACATAGAGATTTAAGTTCATAACCATAATATCTATAAAAAATTAAAATTAAAATGGTATATTTAGTTTTTTGCGATATGGTATGTTTAAAATTGTCTATAAACCAATATGTTCAAAGACAACTTTTTTAAATAAAATTGGTTCTATATTTTTTAAGGTGCGCTTCTTACTTATCTAACTTCTCAATCTACCAAATTTGTATGTAGTTCAGGTTTTAGTTAATAATAATATTACATCATATCATTAACAATTAAATCAAGTAATGTTTGTATTGTACTTAAGTAAATTATTGTGTATAGTAATAAGATGTGTATGTAACAAAATGCGGATGTTATATATTTATGGTATTAAAATAAAATGTAATGATTTATTTAACCCTTTTCATTTGACACCTTTTCAACAACAAGTAGCCAGAGGTCCAGCCTGCTATTACAATAGCCAACCGGTCATTCGCGATCGCCTGATCCATCCCGGCAGCTATAACAGTCAATCAATTTATATAATAAAACGTGACATTTTAATCCATTTTAATGTCTATAAATTCGCACGTATTTGTAGACTAACACAGACGCATAAAGTTTGTGTTTGCCATTCGATTGACTTATACGGAATTACGGAACGTAATGTTATGTATGCTATTAGTCTATCTAAGTTGGCAATCCTTTGTCTAATAATATTATAAAGAGGAAAGATTTGTATTTTTGTACGTATGTTTGATCATCATCAGCTTGTATAATGTCCACTGCTGAACACTGGCCTCCTTCTAGAGGAGGGTATTTGCCATATTCACCATGCTTGGCAGGCGGAAAATTTAGAAAATTTTATAGACAAGATTTTTAGGAGAATTTTGTGCAACGGTCGCTCGCCTTTGCAGTTCGCTGGCCTCACGGACTTCGGGTCTACGGGGGCATCGGAACTCTGAAGGCTCTTTACAAACTAAGGGTGGCGAGGGCGAGGAGGGAAATATTTGGTTACTACCGAATCATAACGTAAACTTGTAACAATTGATTTCAATGTACTGAATAGTTACAATTTCTGACATATTATGTGGCGTTAGAACTTAAGCGACGATACGTAAATTCACAATCCCCGCAATTAACAACCAATTGTCAACACGGAATAAAATGGACACTACATTTTTGCCCTGGATTCCCGAAAACTCTTAAAATTTAAGTGAGACTTGTATCGCTAGGTTACGGTGGCTGATGATACCTCGTAGATTGAAGTGCGCAGTGGAAACTTCGCTTTTCTTTAAAATTACATCGAACTCTTCTTTTCCATATTCCCAAATTTCGCAATAACGGAAACAAGAGAACTATATGCGTTCACACTAAAACCACTAATAAATAAAAAGTGTCTACTTAACAGCATCACGAGGGTAGATCGAGAAATAATTTATAACAAAAAATTATATAAAATCAAATAATTTTGCGAACATTATGCTTAAGAAAACTCATTTACTATTTAATTCACTTTCACGATTAATTAGTTCCTAGTAAGTAGTAATTGTATAAATATTACATATAGATCATTCATAGGTAGTATTTATTTAATTGTAAATAAATACTACGCACTTCATGTTCCATTTTGGCGGTAGATTGCTCTACACCATAGAGTCTATGGTACCAAATGGTACCATAGAGCAATCTTTATAATATGTATGGTAACAAGGTACCAAAAAACGAGGATTAAAAAACACTTAAAATAAAAATGTTATTTTAGAAACAGAATTGGGTAATTAAATTTGATAAAAAAAGAAATAAGACATAATTTTTAAGACACGTTTACTGTTCCCTCTTTTCCGTCCAGTGTGCTGATTACGAATGATTTCTTGTTACTTTCGAAAGTCAAAATAATAGTAGTTATTCTCAACATCTTTTTTTCGCACATTTTTCCTTTGCTAATTATATTAATTATATACCTATATTATTTATATATTTATTTCAAATACCTTCATATCATAATATGATGTAAGTATGCTTAATTTTGTTTACTTCTCTTTTTTTTAATTTATTACATGTTTTAATTCTATAAGGTTAATATTGCCTTTTTATTTTTATTCTTCGTCATATGTAATTTCAAATAGGTAAATATTGTCTTCATTTATAATGGTAGATAATGTATAGGTACTATTACGACGTTATTACCAACAGTAGGTAAGTGATAAAATGAACGAAGTGGAGAACCAAAACTTGATGAAAATTTGGCATCTCAGTGTAAATTACTTTTTTTATTGATTTTTTTCGGATGGACCTTAAATAGGTTGCCAGGAGGCTTTTGCTACTTCACCGGACATAAGTTATGTTTAAACCAGGAGGTTATTCACTTATTAACGACCAATAATTTGTATATTTATCTGTAAATTAACAGTATATTCAGCTTTAGCTTCAACTAGTTTTTAAAGATTTTACTTAAATACATCAGGAAAATTAAATGACAAAATAAGTACTTACTTAACAATACATTTATTACATCTTGGTCAATAATTAGTCCAAACACTGGTTATAACGTTCATTTAATAAAATCATTTTCAAATCATTAACAATGAGAACTTTTAATTAGAAAAATAATTATAAAAACGCAAATCTTATCAAAAATATTATAACCTTAAAATATTAAAATAAAAAATAAAACTTTGAAATTCGAACACAATAAAAAAGGAAATTGTACTTAGACTAAGACAACTGTCGCGTTTAGTTATTATAATTCGTTAAAATCGTACATTACTTAGTTAACCTAAAGCTATAAGACAAGAAAAATTGTAAAAGGAAGTATTTTTAAATAATCTCAAGAGAAAAAAGAACAGCTTTCACTGGGTTTAGGTACATGTAACATTTACATAATAAAAATAGGAATCTCATTGTATTTTACACTTGGCAAATAGACTCGATTTTACACTAAAGCGTTAAAAAAATTAAAAAGTTATTTTTTTATAGTTATTCGACGAAGTCGCTTGTTTGCAATGTTTGCATTCAAAATATTTAGAGAATTTCGAATCTACTGTACCAAAACTACTGGATTCTATATTCAAACTACAAATAATTAATTAAAAAAATACGTAACTAATTGTATAAATTTATCTTCAATTACATGGACGCTATAATTTATTAGACCGCTATCGAATTGACAATACAAATACTAGATGCTTACAAAATACAGATGACGCATTTTTTTTTAAATTAAATATTATATATGCTAAGGAGACCTCTTTAGCAAAAGGCCATAAATACTATGGCATTCTCGTAAAAGAAATTATATTGTTTTTTTTTTCAAAGCTCGGCCATAAAAAAAGTTAACTATTTTAGTTTGAATATAAAATAAGTTACGATTGTCTACTGTTTAAAAAGAAGACGTGTCGTAATCCTGAGTATAATAATAAATAATGATTATTTCACATATAACTTAATCAGTACAACTTTTTGCAATCTGCTTTGAATTAAGATTTACATAACACACCTTTGTCCAAATAGTGCAGAGCTGTATTTGAACAGCTTTAATACACCGTTGTTGCTTTTTTTTTTGTCGTTGCGAATATTTGGCATCTCGACGACATAACATGAAATTTAAAAATAGACATATTATAATGCAAAATAAACCCTCACATAGACGACAATCATAAATGTACATTGCAAAATGAGCTCTAGTGCTCTGTACAAGATAATGTAGGTTGTACGAACGAGTGCTAACACAGATTCCACGTCGCCTTAGTGTTATTGAAAAATAGATAGATAGATAGATACTACTACCAAAATTGCAGATTTACGCAACGACTAAAAAAATACGGTGTTTTAATTTACCAGTTACAAATCTATACTTCAACAAATCCATAGAGATTCTTCGGAACGGAAAGCCCAACTCTATACCCGACCCAGGAATCAAACCCAGGACCACAAGCTGCAGTCACCAGAAATAAATTGGTGTAACTTTTCTTTGACAAAACAATGTACCTACTTCAATACCAGATCTTTAAGAAAATATTATTACAGTTGTACCCAGTCATGGCATTGTATAAGGTGCTGCTAAAGTATACGCCATCCCTTTAACAGTAGAAAGTATCATGTGTAGTGATTACGCTAGTTAAGAAATTTCTTTCACATAATTATTGAACATTGTTTTTACTTACCAATGTTTTATGTACATTAAAATACATAAAACAATGGTAAGGTGAGGTTCCTCCTATACCGCGATACAACAGGAAGAGCGGCAGGCGCGGATACAGCCCTCAAAAAAAATTTGTATTCACAGCCACCCAAAAACTACCAAGTTACCAAGTTGGAATACTTGCTTATATACAATCATGACTCTAATTTATATAAACACTTAGCACTATTTTTTTTAATGTTTTATTTGTAATGTTTCTCGATATATGTTTTTGTTGTTGATGTACCTTAATAAATAAATACTTGCATTTGACTAGCTAAATAGGTTATGGAGATGCCTGGAAGTGCGCCCAATGTAGCCATATTTGGTAGGTATATAGTGTTATTTTTTCCCAGAAATTCCTTCACTACACATACTCATTATACACGTAATCATTTTACACGTGTCACCATAGACTGTTTAAGGGACTGCATATATTATGAAAGCACCTTATATAACAAAAAAAAAAACAAATAAATAAATAAAAGAAAGAAAACAAGAAGAGATCTAAATTTCAGATTGGAATGGAAGATCATTAGGAATAAGTAAGTTATCAGATCATTCGTTCATTTAGTGATTAAGATCAACAATGTATTCATATTCTTGTTTTAGATGAGTTGTCTTTCACTTCAAACAGTTTTCTTACAAAGTACACTTGCAGTGTAGCTGTGGCTGCAATAGCTAGGATTTGAATCACAGACCATCTGAAAAAAAAAAGTTAATTTAAAAGCTATGCTAAAATAACAACGAAAGATCAAGCGCCAATTGATTTTGCCCATTCTGCAAATATCACATTGTGCTTGAATTCTTAGCCGTCAGTAAGTAAAAAACGCTAAGAAGCTTTGCTATGTAGTATTAAAGTATTACTTTTATTAAAAGTTAATTTTTCCCGTGTCAAGCCAGGAAGATTTACACTAGGAAACATATGTCCCACCACGGTATGTTAAGCAAAGCCGAGTGATTTCGCTGGATACATCACGCCACACTAGTCTCTACGGACAATGTCGCAACCATTTGTCCTGACATTGTGGCTAGACATATCCCCAAGTGCAGGGGTGGAAAACATATATGCATGAACGTGCCAATTTTCTAGAGAAATGAGTTGTGTGTCATCAATGGCATGCATGCCATTGTTTCCCGATCACTAGTGTATCCTTCATATGAACATCATAACAAATTAGGGGTAACTTGCATTAAGCTCTACAAGCTCACCTCAGCACATATGTGTTGTTGTCCTGCAACAAGTTGTAGTCCCTGGACTCCCTTGCACGGGAGTGGTACTGGTACTGCAGGATGTCATTGATGTTCCTCTCCACAAATTGGATTGAGCTCTGGAATCATAGCATAAACAATTACACATATGAACGACAAAAACGCAGCTGAAAGAAAAGTACCTGATCCTTTTTTTTTTAAATAAATGCAATAAGAGTAATTGCCATGTCTGAAGTGATCATACTTTATTGTCAATTTATAGACAGACCAATTTTATCTGCCAGTTGAGAATAAGGTAAATCAACTTAATTTTAGTAATGAATTTATTTAATCGAAATTAGAATGTTTAAATTGGTTTTAATATGGATAATCCAAATAATAATTACTAGATAAAGCTATTGGGCTCCTTTATGACATAAAATTACACTACCATTTTTATATAAATCCCTACTTCTATACTAATATAATACAGAGGTAAGATTTATATTTTTGTATGTGTATCTCAAAAATTCTTTCACCACTGGAAAGCTACATTCACCGTGAGTGACATAGACTATATTTAATTATGAAGTTCCCACGCAAATGGGAGTTACGCGGGTGAAACTGTGGGCGGGTGTTGATATTATAAATGTGAATGTAAGTTTGTTTATGACAGTTTCCCATGAAAACTACTTAACCAATCATCATGAAACTTTGTACACATCTTCTAGGAGGTATTAGTAGTAACATAGGGGCATTGGCTTCAATGCGAGTGAAGCCGTGGGTAAAACCTAGTAAACTATATATTTTTATAGCTTGTGTCTTATTTCACATAATTACTGGTAGTAGTATTATAAAGCATACTATTAAACAATGTCCAATCGTAGGGTCACCCTACTAATAAATAGGCTGTTTTCTTACTTGACAAATGGTGAGAGAAAGAATAAGGCATTTGAATTCTCTTTCAGCTCACTTATTCACATTTCACACCTCATATTTTTGAAGAAAGTGATCATTTCAGATACTATACACATACAAATTCCTTGGTTAAAACAGACAGGCTAAGCTATTTTTACTAAAAAAAAATTATGTAAATTATCGTAACATGCTAGAATTAAGTTACTTTAGTATATTTATTAATGTTAGTTAACTTTTTTACAATTCAATGTTTATGAAATTCAGAGCAACAGATTTAACTGGCTATTAACAAGACATGAGAAAGTTATGAAACATTTGTATACTCTTCAAAAATGCACAGCAATGTTTTTTTATTCTTTATTTTTTATAACTTTGAAATTTGTATAAATTTGAATAAAACAATAGTGAGAAAATAAATAAGAAGATTAGTGAAAGTTCAATCAATATGTTCAATGGTAAGTTAATAATAATATTCCCACACTACTTACTGTGAAGTTCTTTATATTCATGTCCAACTCCTCCACTTCTTTCGCGTACTTTTCCCACATGTCGTAACGTATCACAGACAAGTACAAATTGACAAGTTTCCCTGCAAATCTTGAGAACTGGTTGTCGATGCACACAGCGTAATATCCGCCCGACGACGACTGATCGGCGTACTCCGCGCTCTGCCGCCACTCGTAAGGGTGCACTATCTGACCGTTAGGGTGTCTCACCGCGAAACCGCACATACCATCACCACCTTTCAACACCTGTTGACAGAAAACTTGCTTAACTTTACACATCGACCTCAATTAGAAATGTGACTCCAACTGCCCTTAATTATACTTCATTTGACCAGTAAGATTCTTGTATTAGACCATTTATTTTTAATACATAATAGTTAAATCAATTACCTGATAACTAGCGTAAAATGTAGCGCCCGGTGGCACATATTGAAAGTAACAATCTTCTTTGCCGGCGTCTATGTGAACTTTGTAGTCCATAGTGACTGCAGGCATGTTTTCGTACCATGGTGCTGCGGACGTCGAAAAAACATCCCCAACGAGTGATAAAATTGTAAATATTAGTGTTATCACCGTAAACATATGCCACGTCCGTTGTGCCATTTTTGACATTTGAACTGAATAAGGAATGACGTGCTTGACAGCTGTATGACAACAAATACAAAAAGTGACAAATTTCCCTTCGTCTATTAATATTTTGAATCTTTAAAAGGAATATATTATTTTTATTTATCATATAAAAAAGAATAAGAAAACTGACCATAAAAATGAAAATTTTTGAAAATCCATATATAATATAGATAATTTATATATATTTATGTATATAAGTTAGTTTTATTTTTAATTAGTTACTTTTAGTTTGTATTTTATTCATGTTTGTTAATTACAATAAATGTAAATATTCAAAAAAAAAATATATATATATATATAGATTGAGTTACAATAAAAAAAAAAAAGAACAACAATAAAAAAAAAATAGATAATAAGTGAAAGTACATGATAATAATATAAGTATCAAAAATATAAATGAAATGACAGCTAAACATATGATCTAACCTTACATTTTGTTGTGTTTTGGGATTTGTGTTGACTTGTGTAGAGTTAATATTATGAATGAAAACTTTACATAAACACATTTACGGATAAAATAATGAAAGCCAGATATTTAACATTCTTTTCTTACATAGGAACTGGGTTCAGGTGAGTCGTTAAAACCATACTGCTTTTAACCCATGGTTTTAACATATCTTCTAATAATAATTCTTGTTTACCTCATTGGCAGATCTTCTGAGAAAATATGGCTTAAATCAGGTCACAACCACCCGGACCCACAGAGCGTGCAAGGTGTAATGGAAATGGCACTTTTGAAACTTCGTTCACTGAACTATCCTAACCTTAATTTGTCTAGCCGGTAAGTTTACTATTTAAAACTATATTGCTAAGGCACTTGTACTTTTATTTAACTCGGACTCTCAGAAAAGTTCACTGAAAATCAGTAGACTTATGAAAATGAAAAAAAGCGAGTGCCTCCTTTTAAAATATTTGGGTCCCAAATATCTATCTTCGTTAAGAGTGTAGTAAGTGCCGAATTGCGAGGGCCAAACCTAAAACCAGGATATGCCCCGGTTGAAAGTAACACATTTCATTATAACACACACATAGTCATTAATGACTTAGAGAAGAAAAAAATGTATCAATAATGGTGTCAGATCTGCTAAGGAAAAAAAACTGAACACCATACCTACATACTAAAAAAACAATCTATCGATAAAATACCTACTTATGTGTGTTGGAAATTCAATAATAACACACTTAAGAATTCAACATCAATTTTTATACACTTGAATTATTTTCATAAAATATAGCCTTTGCTACTTTAAAAAATCATTTTTTTGTAGTAGTAAGGAATGTAAAATCAATGAGGTATGTTTTATTTTGTTCATTTCAAAATATAATTTAAGCACAAAAAAATAATTAAATGTTTAAGAATAGTTATTATTTAGTTTTAAGTATTATTCTTGTTCTTACCATCTTGAAAATAATAGGGTGTTTTTATATGAAATAGATTTCTAAGGCATAGTTATTTTGTATTTTTTTTACTCCTAATTTATTGCCTGTTTTTTATATCATACATTTAACTAAGTAATTTGATGAAAAATATTAAAAAACTCTCTTTTCATTCATGTGTGATTGCGGCTTTGGTATTACATATTAATGATTATTTTATTATTTTGCATGCAATATGTAGAGTGTATTCCTTTTAAATAATATACGAAATTTTCGAATCTCTAATTACCGAAATACTAGAACAAATATACTGTGGCCTATAGATTGTATTCCACTTACACAATGCACCATATTATTATCAAGATAATAAGAAAGTCACCCAGTATATATTAAGCAACAGTTATTCTCCTAAATATTTATTTTTACAGCACAGATGGAGGAGTGCATGCTCTCAATAGCAGCGCTCATTTTGACTTAGAAAAATTTGGAGAAAATATTTACTATCCAGAAAATATTACATATGAACTGAATAAGTTCTTTTATAAGACCAATGTTGGTATATATGTTAAAAAGTGTTTGAGGGTTCCTGATCACTTCCATGCTAGGTATTCAGCTAGATATAGGACTTATTTATACAGGTAAGAGTTTTATTTATATAGTAGAATTAAATAAATGTGAAAAGGAGGGATGAAACGCATGTTACTAAAATAGCTCTAAGTATACATGTAGATGGAGAGGGAGGAAAGGCCTAAGAAAAGATGGATGGATTGTGTGAAGAGTGATATGAAAGAAGAGGGAGTTAGTGATAGTGTGACAGGTGCAGGACAGAATGGAAGAAACAAATATGTTGCACCAACCCCAAGTAAAATGGAATAAAGGCAGGAAGAAGAAGAAGAGTAGAATTAAATAAATAACACACACTTCATAACCAAATCATCATCAGCCAGTATAATGTCCACTGCTGAACATGGGCGTCCTCCCGGGGAGGGTATTTGCCATAGTCATGCTCGGCAGGTGGATTGGTGACTGCAGTATTAAGTTGTACCACACAAGGAAACGCTGCTTCCCATTCCATACGATTAGTATAGATGATTTTATAACAATCAGGACCAATGGTTTAACATGCTTTGCGAGGAACAGAGGATAGTCGCTCAAACAACCTGACCCGGAAAGAAATCTTAGAATTTACATAATGATTTCCTGTCCGGTGTAGGGATCGAACTCATGACTTTGAGATTTAAAGCGAGCCAAATACTGCTATGATACAAACTACTACAGCAGATAAGCATTGCCATTCAACGGGGTTATGCTGCCAGCATTCTGGGAACATTGCCAAGTAGTATAGATTTAGAATAGTAGAATTTTTTATGTTAGTTTTATTTTAAATTAGCTACTTTTTGTACTTATAATGTATTTTATTCAAGTATACACTATAAAATCTTTCCTCTAGGAAGGTTATACATAAACAAATAGTGAATTATAAATTTAGACCACTAACATGATTTATAACATCCAAATACCAGATAACTTCGAGATGCAGTATGAATAATACATTATAGATATGCTACTCAAAATAAAGTTCTGCTGTGTGATTTCTCTCAATTCTTTCCAAGCATTATGTAGATAGTGTGTTGTGTGGAATTATGAAGGAAATGGTTTAGATAAGGGGTTGCCACCTTAATAAGATCTAAGATCGCACGGCACTAATTAGCAGTGTTATTCATGAAAATGTTGGCATGATGATCTAGAACATTTCCTGCAAGATTGGCCACAACCAGTAAAAATTAAATCTATAAATTGTTTCAGATTGGCAATACTAAAAGACAGTGTAGTATTGCCAGAATACAGTACAATAGCCTCTTACATACCAGTAGAAGAATGGAAGAGATGTCATTTTGCCAGGTATTCTACTAAGCTAATATTCAATATACATGTACCACCAGTAGAAGTTCTATATCCCACCTCTCCGTGCACTCGGCAACGCACAGTCCGTGGACCTACTCGTTACCGACCGCGAAAAAAAAACTATATTAAGCGAGCGTCATCAGGCAAAAATTGCAAACTACAACTTAACTAAAATAATAAAAAATAGGACATATAAATCAAAACGTTACGTACATGGCGCCACCGGTACATTCCGTAAAATATACGTTTTATGATCACGAGAATAATGCGTAATTAGCCTTATTCGAACATCCGAACACTCAATATCGATGCCTTTTTTTTTAAAGACTACTACGACTACTAACAGTGTTTTCCACACTACTAGTATTCTTGATAACCCCTCGTACTAAGCCAACATTCTTGTGTTACGAGTGGGTTCACTTCGGTAGTGCAATGGGTGGAGATCGAACCGGCGACCACTAGATCGCAAGTCCGACGTCCTAACCATTAGGCCATTTCGCCATTATTATATGCTAATATTTCGAGTTACAAAGTTTAATTGACGTGACAAAGTTACAAACATCCATCCATCCGTACTTACAAACTTTCGCGTTTATAATATTAAGTAGGAAGTAGGATTTGGTGGACTGCTAGTCTACACTAATGATGATATTTCCACAGGCTACCTGGTTTTGATATCGAGAAATTTAAAGAAGGCGCCAAATATCTGGTTGGGTACCACGACTTCACGACTTTCAAGAAATTCGACAAACTAAAAGAATCCAAACACAATAGGAGAGAATTACACTCCATTACAGTGAGGCCAGGAAAAGGGTTGGTGACTAGTTATACTGATCGACAGGACAGTATATTTGATTATTGGGACATTGAGATCAAAGGTCGTGCTTTTGTTCATAATCAGGTGTGTTCATACTACTAGACTTTTATATTTGACTATTATGAATTAATTTATAGGTAACAATCTTGTCTAAATAAATAATAAATTTTGGCTTTCTTATTTCAAGAAAATGTTTCAAACAATTAATAAATAACCATGTCATTATGGGCTGGTATAAACTTAATACTTTACCAATTGCGAACCCTGTTACTAATATTTAAAAAGTTCATCGGTGGTAATTTAGGTGTGAAAAATTAACAGTTAGTGAGAATAATTAATCTTCGCATTGATAACATTACTATATACAAAGCGTAATTTGTTTGGACGGCTTGGGTCATCGCCTACGGCCTTGTGCCTCAAAGGTCCAAGTCACCAACTAAAAGAAATAACTATCTACATATAAACCACTCTATCAGACTCGAGAATAAAAAAAAGTGACCAAGGAGCATTCTTTGGACACCACCATCTCTCCATTTTAAACCATGCCCAAAAAGAATACGATATGACCCTCTTCAAACTATGTTTAAAATAGCGTTGACCTCCCTCTAGATAGCGGTCACGTGTCCTTTGACATTCCATTTGTCGGTAGTGCGGTTGCCACTTACCATCAGGTAGGCCGTCAGCTCGTTTGCCACTGTCAGCAAGTCTTTTTTTTAAGAAGATTACGTCGGTAGTGCTATGGGTGGTGATCGCACCGGCGACCACAAGATATCAGCTTAAATAAAAAAAAACAAAAACAATTTCATAAAAAATACATTTAATTTAATTCTTGCCCTCTCTTTCCTTCTAGATACGTCGTATGGTGGGCGCTCTGAACAGCGTGGCTATAGGAAAGCTTACCCCCCAAGACATCCAGGTGATGCTGCAGGTGCCGTCAAAACATTCTTGGCACAACTTCATACGGACCGGACCCCCCGACGGCCTCTACCTGTGCAACGTGGAGTACCACCCTGAGGACCTGGTCTACCACCCTGAGAAGACTAAAGAGGAGACACAGTGTGATGAGAGTGACAGTGATTGAGTGAGGAGTTGGACTCTTTAGGCAAATGTTATAGATAAAGGTTATGAACAGTTAGTATGAAGGGGACCTTACGAGCCGGTGTAATAAGAAGCATTTATAGGCGTAAAATATTCAACACGTTTTTATTTTGTATGAAGAGATCAGATATTTTATAGTTAAGAAAACAATGAAAGTTTTATATTTCTGAAGATGCAAATATAAGACAACACAGATAATTAAGACATTTTTTGTTTGTAATTGTTCTTTGACACACTAGACGTTTAGTGCGAGGCCGAGTGTTAGCCTATTGGCATATATCAGTTCCAAAACCAGACTTTTAAACTAAAACTTTACCCGATAGTGGATCGCACGCCGATAACACTACAGCAAATACTGGTATTAAACAAAGAAAAAATGAGTTTTCTCAACGAACTGCAAAAGCAGAAGGATAAATTAAAGGTAACAACTACAGTTGTCACTAAAGTAGACGGTCAACGATACACAGAGAAAGCCTCCACCATCACCGCTATACTACCCAATAACTATGGTTTTGTAGTCGACACTAAACCAGACAATACTCCCGTTTTGATAACAGACCATATGTATATAGGATCACAAGATTGTGCACTCCCCAACGTTATAGAAACTTATAACATCAAATACGTATTAAGTTTAGGCATCAATGTTAATATTCCAGTCGACAATAAGTTTATAAACTGTCTCGATTTACCTGAAACTAATATAAGAGATGTATTAAAGGAAGCGTTACCGTATGTTAAGTCAGCAATTGATAGTAAGGAGAACGTTCTAGTGCATTGCAATGCGGGCGTGTCACGAACTTCAATGGTGGCTATAGGATATTTAATGCATTATAAATGTATGCAATTTGATGAGGCGTACAGATTAGTTAAACATTTAAGACCTGCGGTACAGCCTAATGATGGATTCAGGAAACAATTGATGGCTATGAAGCCGGGTGAAATAATATAGTAGATACACAAATATAAGAATTATAAGATGGAGAAAAGTTAAGCTTGCCATTGAAAGCTTTTATTTCTGTGACAATAAAGCCATGTTTCTGGGTAGTTATGCATGCTTATAATAACTTTATGTACAAGTAAGACATATATGTATATATTTTTTTTGTAGATATGTAATATATAAATCACGAAATAATTGATAAGCCTTGTAAGCTTTTGAGGCAAAACAGATATTGATGCAATTTTATGTTTAGCAATGTATTAACTTGTAAGTAAAAACATTTAATAATGTATGTAATAAAGGAGTACAATATTGAACAGACGGTATTATTTTGACATCAGCGTATGACTTTAAAGCGCTTACGCCATAGGTAAGTGTATATACTTAATACTTACACGCCACATGTATGTTATGTGTATGCTACAGTGTATAAACTAGGAATCTACTCTTTTAATTTAATTCACTTCACCCACATGTTTTGATCTATTTAGCTGCAATTTGCACATAATAGTTCTTTTTTATTTCACAAAATTTAAAACTAGGAGCGTGTGGATCCCAAAAAATGATCACTTTGTAAATGTAAAAATAATAATACTACAACTCTTGTTGAATTTACTATATATTTATGCTACGCAACACATAATATACGAGTTAACTCACTGATTTGTCAATTATTGAGTTATATCATTCACCACAAACTATCATAGGCTATGATACTTTGTGGTTCATAGGACTCCTATGATTCATAGGACAAACAAATAAGAACTCTCAACTTCAAAATCCATTAAAATGAGGGTAGTTTAATATTAAATGATTTTGTTAGGATATATATCTCCATTTTTTCATAATTACAGTTAAAGTTAAACATTTTGAGTTCTCTTAATTTAAATTAAGATGGGTGCACTAAAGTATGTTAAAAATAAAACTTCATTATGTACAAACAACTATTATAATAACTAATAAATAAGGCAGTTTAAGTACATGAGCCAAAACATATATATATAAATATGTGTATAACATACATATCGGCCGCAATAACACCGGCACTAATGGAAGCTCTCATACAACATACAAATATTTCAGGTAACTTAGGGACTTCATAATTATGAGTAACAACAAATATATTAAAAAAAAAGTACAAGACAAAACAATAAGCGCCAGCCCAGTGCGTTAACATCGGCTATACTCGACAGTAAACAAGAGACAGAAAAACACGATATATAATATATACAATAACATACATATTGTAGCATTACTTTTATGTGTTTGTATAATACTTTTAACTCGAAATCTGAATCTCCAATTAACATCTTTATCGTACACAGCAAATAAAAATACATAACATTCATTCAAATATTTGACAGTAAAAAACAATAATTATTATTATTAATAATAATTATAATTATTTCGCATTATTCATCACATCACTTCAATTACATATTTTATAACGTTGACAAAATGGCGCCCAACAACGAACTCCTATCCTTAATAAGGGTAGAATGTCAACCAACGTCCCTAGGTTACCTAAAGCATTATACGCTGTTATAAAACGTTTATTTATTGTAGCACCAAGTTCACAAGTAGTCAAGCGACTTAAACTTAATTAACATTGTCGTATAAATATTTTTATGTACATTTTTTTATATTGTTGTTTGTTTTGGCAACTACAATTAAGTAATACCTGACAAGCATCACGCTACTATTATTACCTACTCGCAATGATAAAATGACGAATCGCATAACTTTTTATTTAATATGTGAACGTAGAATTCGGTCATCACAAGATACTATTTGTTATTTATTAAATCAAATATGTATGTATTTTCTTTCACATCTGTTTTTAACAATGGTGTAATTATGATAAGAAATGAGTCACTATTATATTATACTGCTAACCGAGCATGACTACTGGTTGTACAATTTGTTTAATACAATCTTATATAAATGGGTGGTTCCGCGCGCTCGACTAGATACCGCCGTCGAACTTAACAAATGCGACAAGAATTAGTACGCCGAAATCGGCGTACCCTAGCCAATATTTTTTTTGTTATAATCGAAGTAATATACCAGTTTGCGTAGTAAACTGGTATCAAATACCATCGGTACAGTGTCTTAGGTTTAGGTAGGATAGGATAGGTTTTAAGCGAGCGCGGTATCTTATCGAGCACGCACGACCAATCATTGTATAATTAACTTTATATTATATAAGTAAGCCGATGAGTACAAATGTGTCAGCCATAACAATTTATATATTTATGTAGTACAAATTAAACAAAGAATAGTCTTTTAAACACATCAATGTAAAAATACAATTATTGTATATATTTTTATTTCATTTTTAATCGGTGGTGAATCAAATCAGACGTTTCAATAAAATCTGTTTCATTACATAACAATTGGAAATATTTACAAATCTACAAAGCTAAGAAACTCCTATATTGAACGCAATATTATCATCAATAATATTTATATATTTGATATTACAATAAATTTGAAGCACCTTTTAATAATAATTACATAGGCCTAATTCTGAACAAGTAATTTGTTAACAGAAAAACGATTTTGATGGTTTTAACACACATCTTTGATGATGGTTTTAGCACCGGTGGCTCAGTGGTTACGGAAGTTGCTTCTGAGACCTGGTGTTCTGGGTTCGATTCCCACCCGGGGCAATTATTTGTGTGAACCATAAATAGTTGTTCTGAGTCTGGGTGTTCTTTGTGTCCGTGAAATGAATGTTTGTAAAGTCCCCCGCGACACAGGGATTTATTTCCCTAGTGCGGGTTGTCTTTTTTTTTAAATCAACAAAATTAAAATCAACAAATCAACATCTTTAACTGAAAATATACTTGAAATCTCTGTCTATGGGCGAGACTCAAAAGGCAAATGTAATGATCGCTTCAAAGTTAGCACTGAGGAAGTAAAATGTTGCCATAACTGGATCTCACTTTAACCTAAACCGTGCTTATCCAGTACTCTCATCGGCATCAATTTGAAGCATAACAATTACTGTCAAAAGAATGAATCCGATTTCAAATGCAACTTTATGAAAAAAAAAGTCGTACAGAAGTGAAGATATTTGAATTTGTCTATATCAAAATTAAAAGGCTTTCTCAGGCTAATTTCCTATAGATTCAAAGTATATAGTCATTAGACTTCAATCCTATTTAATCAGTATTATATGATTCAAGCAAAACTTACACAATACAGTTTGTTAAACCTTAATTACATAGTAATAAGAAATAATTTGGCTTACCAATGAACACTCGATATTTGGCGGTAGCAACCTAAGGTCTGCACTGTCAACTAACTTATGTTAATACAAAATAAACTTAATTATTAAAGTATTCGAAATCTTTCACTTTAACTACTGGTTTACAATTCTAATATTGTATTAAAGGGTAATAGTCCTTAAAATGAATTCCATAAGTACTATTTTTGTACGATGTCAATTTCAGATATACACTGGATGTCGGCATGTCAGGCCGTTGCTTAACCACCTTAAGAATATATGGGTGATACAGCTGATACCATCGTACCATCATGGTTATATTATTAAGGTAGATGTCAATTGAAGTTATAGGAACATTTTTTAATTTCACCCACAAAATAGCTGGCGAAGTATTTAGCTTGGACTAATTTAGTTTCAACTGGCAGTCAATAATGATTTTATGTATTGATTCAAAATGTATATAAATAGTTTGACATCACTATTTCATGAACTCATGACGCTTCATCGATGAAAGCAAATAATATTATAAATTCTATAAAATAAGTTTTTTTCCGGACGGCCATTTATGTAGTCCGCCACGAGACTATTGCTACTTCTGCTGGCATAAAGGCGTGAAATACTCCAGCCATATTAAATAATAAGGCAAGAGGGCCGCTAATGGAGGAATTAAAGGATTATCACTTTAGAGCAGTTATGTTGCTTTACGTTACAGTTTGCAGGCCTCTTAGAGTTAGGGTATACGAGGACATCGGAAAATCATCTAAAAAACGAAACTAAGAACTGACACTGAAAATGGGATCATTATTAGGCATGGAAAGTTCACTTTAAGGCGGTTCAGCAACTGCTCGGTAATCACTAAACTAGTCCAGTATACCAGAATTATTTCATTATTTCAAATATGTAATGGCAAGTTCTATTTTATACCATAAAGTAAAAAAAAAACATTTTCATATTTTCTACATGGTTTGTAAACTTACAACTACTTACACTAATGTCATTCACTTTACAACCATTTATAATGATTTTGAGACCACACGACATAATAATTTTATTATTATTTCGACGCACTGAAGGACGGGAATGTTAATTTTGAATCACATTTTATACCCAAAAACTACATTGTTAAAAAAAAGGTTTTGACGTGTGTTCTGAATACCATTAATTGTTTTGCAAAATAATGCAACCTTGGCTTGCCAAGGTTTGTTAAGAAGAGGCCCATATTCAACAGTGGACGTAAACGGGCAGATATAGTAGTATAAACCTTACTAACATTATATATACGAAAGTTTCTGAGTATGTGGATGGATGAATGTTTGTTATTCTTTCACACAAATCTACTGAACGGATCGACTGAAATTGTTCATGAAGATAGTTTATAATCTGAATTAACATATAGGCTACAAAACATCACTCTCAGACCCCCACACGGAGCAGAGGAGCACGAGTAAATACGCAGGGCACAGTTAGTATTAATATGTGTCTTGTGATTCTTTATCAAATGGCTTCAAAATGTAAAAAAAACTGGTGTTAGAACTTAAACGACGATATGGTGGTGCGTCAACATTCTGAATAAAGCTTAAGTACAAATAATTTCTTTCAATAGAGTACTTTATATCAATGTTTTACATTACATATGCAAAAATAAGTATCTACGACCACTGACCAGCTTTCAGTCTTTATCTATAAAATCTCACGTCTTCATACATGTCACGCTTAAAATTAACAGTGTAAAATGTATATTGAATAAACACACATAATTAAAAACTCATCAATATCATCATATACAAAAAAAAAGAATTCAAGAATCGAGTTTTACTCGTAAATTATATCGACTTTATATTGACGATTATCAACGAACGTCAAAAAATCATCAAATAAAAAACATCTAATAATAAAATCACCACCAGAAAATGTAAAAATTCAAAATTTTGTAATAAACAGCATACAAAAGATGTTGGTTTAGAATTTATAATCTTCATATATTAGCGTTTTCTCAACAGCATTTCTCCAGTGTTAAGTGTTACTATAAAACATATTATTTGTGCTAATATGATGATAAAAAATATTACAATCAATTGAGGGTAGTTGCAAAAACTTTCGCTCTTTAAAGTCATTGCTGACATTCATCAATCTAAATATGATCACTGCTGAAGTAGCACGTGTTAAATGTCCCAGATATACAATTGGTAAAGAAGGTGTTATAACAATCGTGCTTTCCTAGATACGGGTGGTTGTCGCTTAACCAAACAGACCCGAAGCGAGCGATAATGGAAGCTTTATTCCGCTACGCCAAGGAGGTCTAATATACAATTATTTTTTATTGTATCATTTCATTTATATAGAGTTGGTTAGTGCAATGTATTAAGATTTATGTTTCCATTTGTTTCTAAAAATACATATCCTGCACTAGGAAAATAAATTGGGAACTTTACAGACTCAAAACATTTTTCTGTGGTTCACACAAATAATTGTACCGGGTGGGAATAGAACCTAGAACACCAGGTTTCAGCAACTAACGTAACCACTGAGTCATCTATCCAATCACTGTGTACATGTAGGTTTATCTTGATCATTATGCTTGGATGATATGTCTTCAAATGTATGCTGGAGGAACGCTATCAACAAAAACCTTAATATATCCACACTATTATCAAAAAAACTATTTTATAATAATCCATTGTACTTTATCGCAACAAACTTATTACTCAAAAGGCACAAACTATTCCACTAATTTACAAAATATGAATTATTATATTAAAAGTTGAGCTTACTATTCTTGCTAGATTTAATTGAGGCAATAAAAGATTTAAGATTATATTCTATTCAAACTGGCATTGCGACTGCGATTACATAAAAAGGCGATAGCAAGTACGATGTAGCTAACGAGCGATCAATAGCAAAACCTAAAAAAGGTAATACTAAAAATGTCGTGTTGCTACGAAACATTTGTCGCTCATTACTAATTATTTTGACGTTTTGCGATTTCGGCTTTTGTGTAATTGCTATCGCTTCTTTACGTATTCTTACTGACGGCCATAATTTTATTATTCCAATACATACTCGATCCATTACAATAATCATTTTGAACACTAAACATTCTCAATCATAACACTTGTTTAATACCAGAACTCAATTAATACTTTATTTTAGCGACTTTTACAGTTTATTTATTCATCATTATAATTGGTTATTAACGAATAAATAACGTTAATAAATATATAAATAACGATAATAGTACATAAGTCAAATATATTCATATTACATAATAAAACGATTAAGTACTTTTACAAAATAAGTAGCTATACATACAGCTTTTACATAAAAAATGTTTTTGTTTTTTTATAAACAACTCTATACATATGCACCGCGATTTTTTAAGTGGTGCTATTACTCAGCGAAACGATTACTTTTTGGGATAACAATCGATCTATTGATTTACGGTAAAGGCACGTAAGTGGCACATCCGACATTATACTTCTGAGCTCTAGAATGACATTACATAAATATGGACGAATATAGTCTTACAACCTCCTTTAGTCACTCATGCAGGGCATAGCATAGCAGTTAAGGTTGTGTCTTTACAATTTAAACCAGAAATCATATTTTTGTCTTTCTGATGACCCCATACAATTGTTTGGTGATATCATTGGTTGAGGGTGCTTCCCATACTAACTCTACTGTTTCAAATAATGGTTTTTAGGTTAACAATATATTAATTATGAGCATTTCAAAGACCTATATGACTTGCTTGAAGTACCTACAAACAAAAATCGGACCCTATCACTACACCAAAAGGTTCAGTTTTACATATAGTCCTCGAAAATAGTCCTAATGTCAAATTAATCTCTACGTTATAATTTCGAGTAAATAATAAGAGTAATTCTTTAAAAAAATGTACGTAACGAAAATGTAATTACTAAATAGTCTTTGAATTTGTTATTCAGTGGTTTTTTATTTGTCCCACAAAATTGTGCAAACATTTTTTGTATGATTCATTGAAAACATATATATTTTTTAAACTTTCAGCAATGTACTTTTTTTTATGAGAAATACTCAAAAACTGGTTATTTTTTGTTTGTTAACCCCACAAAAATACAGTTCTGACACTACTTTAAACATCAGTAGTTATTTATATTCGCTGTAAATGGCCAGACGTGCACCTTTTAATATTAATTTGTTGATCACAGCATAAAAATGATTTCATTATCTTATTACCACACCCAAAAAACCGGTCGGAAGCATTGTTTTGAAATAGTGTTTTTAGCTCACAAATTGTTAAATCTCGTGAAATTTCCAATTAGTTTCTAACAACGTTGGTTTGATTTTTATTGTATTAGTTCTTCTATGATTAATATTATTATTCAGAATCGAAACAACCGTAATTTTGTATGTACTGTTATCTATTTTTTATTCAAATATCAGAAACTAAATTTAACAGCGAAGTTAATAACGATGTCGGTTGATTGTTGCTTTGATTGACGATTGAGAAATCAGGTGCAAGACTTTAAAGTGACTGCTGTGTTTATAACACTGTTGATTCCATTTTGTAATTTTAGAACCCAGTGTACCAATAAATAGTATACCCTGAATCAATTATTTAATGTACATTCTATATCTACTACTAACGACTAATTTTTCAATGCTCGGAAAAAAAATAATCACAGGAATAAATTAAAATGTTGACAGCATTTGCTAACAAAATCTATCAAAATTAAAATTTACTCCTCTGATAATTTTTACCTGACAATTAGAAAATTAACCCGCGTTAAAAGCGTTAATCTGGCCTGCCTGATGCTCTCAGCAATATTATAATCAATGTCACATTTATAGATATTAAAGTGATATTTAAAATATCAATTTGGAGTTAGAAATAACGTCTCACTTTTTATATAATGGAGACGTAAGCTATGCTCAAACTCTTGAGTTCATTCTTCAGTGTCAGTGTGGAAAAAAAAGAGGTTTTCTCGCGCCGTTCAAAATCCAAGATTATAAAATCACCGAAATAAATTGAGTACTAACAATATTTTTGAATATCTCAGAAACTTTTCAACGTAAGTCCTCTAGCCGGCAAACTGTTGGCCTTAGCGGGCGCATCCCTCGCTTGGCTATGAGCGACTGCGATGCTCAAACACTGGACCCATTCTTCCGCGTTCTTACCGTCTTTGGGTTTCAGGATCAAGGTCTGGTCTCCCGTGAAGATCTCGAAGGCTTTGGGAATGTTGCGGGCTCCTCGGGACACTTTGACTGACCGAATTTGGTTGATGTCGATGCTTTCGCCACCACTCTGAGGAGAGATAGAGGTCGGTCAATTCTGAATAATAAAGAGTATATAATAAGTTACTGCATACATTTATGACATGTTTTTAACAGTATTTGTTCATACCAAAAATAAAAAACACGTCACATTTATATTTTGAAACGTAAGCAATAGATAAAAGTATATATTATTTCTTTTATTGCTTACATAATAACACAAACTTTTTACTAGATGCAAAAATTGAGCCGCAATATCTGAAGGCTTGAATGCTTCAAACTGAAAATAGTTGCATTAGTCTTTATTTATTTAGGGTATATTCGAAAAGTTCATGAATGCAGCAAGGATAAAAATGGATAAGCGAATGAGATATTTTGAAGTAATTGATTGACTATTTCAGTTGAGTCCTCAACGGCCATGCCCATGGCCCATGACTTCTAGTGGAACGAACTTCCATGTTGTATATCCTGAATTATTGGGCCTTTAAACTGGAGGTAGTTACTACATGTAAGGCAGATCACTTACTGAGCCCTTGCAGGACAGATGGGCCCCTGAGAGTGTGAAGTATCTAGTTCTCCAGCGCCGGAACAGTCTCCAGCGGCCCTTCTTCTCCTTCAGTTGACCCTCGATGACGGGAGCTCCGTCAGCGGCCAGGAATCCAACTGCTCGCTCAGGGTGTGTACACAGGAAACAGCCCCATGTTGCCTGTGATTAAAATGTAAGTTACTGTATTTAGAAGAATCTATCATCATCAACATCAGCCCGTATAACATCCAGTGCAAAACATGGGCCTCCTCCCGAGGGAGGGTATTTGCCATAGTCTCCACGCTTGGCAGGCGAGTTGATAACTGCAGTATTATGTTGTACCACAGAAGGAAATGCTACTGCCCGTTCCTTGATATACGATTATTATAGATGATGTTATAACCATCGGGATCAACGGCTTAAGGTGCTTTCCGAGGCATAGAGGGTAGTCTCTCAACCAACCAGACCCGGAAATAAATCTTAGAATTAACACAAAGATTTCCTGTCCGGCGTGGGGAGAATAGGGAGAGTGGGAAGCTGGACACGACATGTTATTTTAGAGAGTCAAGAAAGAGCGCGCGTGAAGAGCCAAGAGCAAGTAGCGCGCGCATCTCCCGTGATTCGCTCCATATAACTATAAGGTTGGTGGGAGCATGGGAGGTGGTAGGAAAAGTGTCCGGCGTGCATTTAAAGCGAGCCAGATACCGCTACGCTACGGAGAATGTCCACGCAATAGTAAAAATATGATTGTATTATTTTTAAATATTGACAAAACGATTCTTTTACATTTGTTCACTCCAATCAGGCAGTAAGTAAAATATGAAAATTCCAAATAGTCTTGTGTGTTTCGAATTTACTACACATCTTAAGGATATCTTGAATAATTTGTGACGTAGGGTCCTCTCCTGTTTTGTTGCCCAGAGGCCTCTAGGCGTCTTAATCCAAACTTCATGTGTTACTACCCTATTAGCTAATGCTCACCTGTGTGGGCGGCAGAGCTGCTCCGTCAGTACGTCGCGCCACCACCTCGAACACGTCGAAGAAACCTGCCGCTCGTAACTCGTTCAGCAACATCTCTTGTTCCTGTAGTACATAGGATATACGTTATCAAAATATAAGAACTTAATTAAATATAAAAAGGAATTGGTCAAAAGGCAAATCTCCCCTATCCACCTGATGTTAAGTGGCAGATAGGTCGAAGTACAGAGGCAACTAGTGTTGGTGCAGCAAATATACAAAACTAGCCCACATCCTGACGACTTTTAAGCCGATGCAGGCCGAAAAGAGGGAGGGGGGGGTACAGGAGACGTGATGTCATCTTAAGATACTTAATATAAAGCAAGATATTTATACAAACTGAGGACTAAATAACCGATGAAAAATGGAATGAGAAATATTAATTCAACAACCACGACCGTTAGTTTGTGTACGTGAGTGACAAGGACCGCGTGGCCGGCGTATTTGCGTAGCCATTCTAATGACAAAATATTGTTACGAGATACGAACTAACCTTGATCCCCGGGAAGGCGCCGGTGACGAGCGTGAGGAACGTCTTGTTCTCACACTTGAGGATGTCCCAGCAGTGCTTGAGGCTGGCCACGGTGGGGTCGCGCGACGACAGCGCCGCGTCGTGGCGCGCCTGCAGCGCCAGGAACATGAGGTGGATCCACACCCGCGGCGCGCGCGTGCGGACCGAGAACAGCGCGCGCGAGTACAGGCAGTGCGGCCCGCGCCGCCCGCACGCGAACTGCAGCCGCGCCTGCTTCTTGGAGCGGCGCTCTACACAGTGCATAGTGTGAGTTATATGTAACAGTACAGGCAGTGCGGCCCGCGCCGCCCGCACGCGAACTGCAGCCGCGCCTGCTTCTTGGAGCGGCGCTCTACACAGTGCATAGTGTGAGTTATATGTAACAGTACAGGCAGTGCGGCCCGCGCCGCCCGCACGCGAACTGCAGCCGCGCCTGCTTCTTGGAGCGGCGCTCTACACAGTGCATAGTGTGAGTTATATGTAACAGTACAGGCAGTGCGGCCCGCGCCGCCCGCACGCGAACTGCAGCCGCGCCTGCTTCTTGGAGCGGCGCTCTACACAGTGCATAGTGTGAGTTATATGTAACAGTACAGGCAGTGCGGCCCGCGCCGCCCGCACGCGAACTGCAGCCGCGCCTGCTTCTTGGAGCGGCGCTCTACACAGTGCATAGTGTGAGTTATATGTAACAGTACAGGCAGTGCGGCCCGCGCCGCCCGCACGCGAACTGCAGCCGCGCCTGCTTCTTGGAGCGGCGCTCTACACAGTGCATAGTGTGAGTTATATGTAACAGTACAGGCAGTGCGGCCCGCGCCGCCCGCACGCGAACTGCAGCCGCGCCTGCTTCTTGGAGCGGCGCTCTACACAGTGCATAGTGTGAGTTATATGTAACAGTACAGGCAGTGCGGCCCGCGCCGCCCGCACGCGAACTGCAGCCGCGCCTGCTTCTTGGAGCGGCGCTCTACACAGTGCATAGTGTGAGTTATATGTAACAGTACAGGCAGTGCGGCCCGCGCCGCCCGCACGCGAACTGCAGCCGCGCCTGCTTCTTGGAGCGGCGCTCTACACAGTGCATAGTGTGAGTTATATGTAACAGTACAGGCAGTGCGGCCCGCGCCGCCCGCACGCGAACTGCAGCCGCGCCTGCTTCTTGGAGCGGCGCTCTACACAGTGCATAGTGTGAGTTATATGTAACAGTACAGGCAGTGCGGCCCGCGCCGCCCGCACGCGAACTGCAGCCGCGCCTGCTTCTTGGAGCGGCGCTCTACACAGTGCATAGTGTGAGTTATATGTAACAGTACAGGCAGTGCGGCCCGCGCCGCCCGCACGCGAACTGCAGCCGCGCCTGCTTCTTGGAGCGGCGCTCTACACAGTGCATAGTGTGAGTTATATGTAACAGTACAGGCAGTGCGGCCCGCGCCGCCCGCACGCGAACTGCAGCCGCGCCTGCTTCTTGGAGCGGCGCTCTACACAGTGCATAGTGTGAGTTATATGTAACAGTACAGGCAGTGCGGCCCGCGCCGCCCGCACGCGAACTGCAGCCGCGCCTGCTTCTTGGAGCGGCGCTCTACACAGTGCATAGTGTGAGTTATATGTAACAGTACAGGCAGTGCGGCCCGCGCCGCCCGCACGCGAACTGCAGCCGCGCCTGCTTCTTGGAGCGGCGCTCTACACAGTGCATAGTGTGAGTTATATGTAACAGTACAGGCAGTGCGGCCCGCGCCGCCCGCACGCGAACTGCAGCCGCGCCTGCTTCTTGGAGCGGCGCTCTACACAGTGCATAGTGTGAGTTATATGTAACAGTACAGGCAGTGCGGCCCGCGCCGCCCGCACGCGAACTGCAGCCGCGCCTGCTTCTTGGAGCGGCGCTCTACACAGTGCATAGTGTGAGTTATATGTAACAGTACAGGCAGTGCGGCCCGCGCCGCCCGCACGCGAACTGCAGCCGCGCCTGCTTCTTGGAGCGGCGCTCTACACAGTGCATAGTGTGAGTTATATGTAACAGTACAGGCAGTGCGGCCCGCGCCGCCCGCACGCGAACTGCAGCCGCGCCTGCTTCTTGGAGCGGCGCTCTACACAGTGCATAGTGTGAGTTATATGTAACAGTACAGGCAGTGCGGCCCGCGCCGCCCGCACGCGAACTGCAGCCGCGCCTGCTTCTTGGAGCGGCGCTCTACACAGTGCATAGTGTGAGTTATATGTAACAGTACAGGCAGTGCGGCCCGCGCCGCCCGCACGCGAACTGCAGCCGCGCCTGCTTCTTGGAGCGGCGCTCTACACAGTGCATAGTGTGAGTTATATGTAACAGTACAGGCAGTGCGGCCCGCGCCGCCCGCACGCGAACTGCAGCCGCGCCTGCTTCTTGGAGCGGCGCTCTACACAGTGCATAGTGTGAGTTATATGTAACAGTACAGGCAGTGCGGCCCGCGCCGCCCGCACGCGAACTGCAGCCGCGCCTGCTTCTTGGAGCGGCGCTCTACACAGTGCATAGTGTGAGTTATATGTAACAGTACAGGCAGTGCGGCCCGCGCCGCCCGCACGCGAACTGCAGCCGCGCCTGCTTCTTGGAGCGGCGCTCTACACAGTGCATAGTGTGAGTTATATGTAACAGTACAGGCAGTGCGGCCCGCGCCGCCCGCACGCGAACTGCAGCCGCGCCTGCTTCTTGGAGCGGCGCTCTACACAGTGCATAGTGTGAGTTATATGTAACAGTACAGGCAGTGCGGCCCGCGCCGCCCGCACGCGAACTGCAGCCGCGCCTGCTTCTTGGAGCGGCGCTCTACACAGTGCATAGTGTGAGTTATATGTAACAGTACAGGCAGTGCGGCCCGCGCCGCCCGCACGCGAACTGCAGCCGCGCCTGCTTCTTGGAGCGGCGCTCTACACAGTGCATAGTGTGAGTTATATGTAACAGTACAGGCAGTGCGGCCCGCGCCGCCCGCACGCGAACTGCAGCCGCGCCTGCTTCTTGGAGCGGCGCTCTACACAGTGCATAGTGTGAGTTATATGTAACAGTACAGGCAGTGCGGCCCGCGCCGCCCGCACGCGAACTGCAGCCGCGCCTGCTTCTTGGAGCGGCGCTCTACACAGTGCATAGTGTGAGTTATATGTAACAGTACAGGCAGTGCGGCCCGCGCCGCCCGCACGCGAACTGCAGCCGCGCCTGCTTCTTGGAGCGGCGCTCTACACAGTGCATAGTGTGAGTTATATGTAACAGTACAGGCAGTGCGGCCCGCGCCGCCCGCACGCGAACTGCAGCCGCGCCTGCTTCTTGGAGCGGCGCTCTACACAGTGCATAGTGTGAGTTATATGTAACAGTACAGGCAGTGCGGCCCGCGCCGCCCGCACGCGAACTGCAGCCGCGCCTGCTTCTTGGAGCGGCGCTCTACACAGTGCATAGTGTGAGTTATATGTAACAGTACAAGCAGTACGGCCCAAATTACAATAGTCCTAATCTATTATCGTAAGATTCTATTATGCTCCACTCCTCATTAATGAAAAAATATCAGCTATTAGAGATTCACTGCTGAACATAGGACTCCCTCGTCGATCTCCAGCAACGATTACTAGCAGTCTGCATCTACTAGCTCCCTGCGACCCTTGTTAGGTCATCGGTCGACCGTATCTTCAGTTTGTAAATTTTTTGTCCTACGTCAGTTACAATCTCCTGCGAATCTCTTCATTTCTGATTCGATCACGCAGCTAAAGTATGTACTCTAAGGCTTGAAGGCGTCTTCCAGAGCAGCAGTAAAAGGTTTGGGAGATATAACATCTCCTTGTATTTCTCCTCTCCCCGAAAAGCCTTCGTACATTGTCCTGTACACAGACCAACACTGTAACGTGTTACATACACGCTACAGTGTTACTCCACGTTCAATATAACTCAAGCACTTCAATATACCAATACATCAATGCGACACCGCTAAAGTAACCTTAGAACCGTCCAAATTTCGATCTAATCTAAAGCATTCTTATAGTCTACAAACGCTAAGCATAATGGCTGATTATACTCCTTTTGTATAAATTGCTGTGTACCAATGTATGTGGTCTACAGTACAAAATTGCTGTCGGAAACGGACTCGTTCAGAAGGCTAGAAATCAGTGACTCTGTATTTGAGACGATTTGTGACGCCTCTCGAGAAGTGTTCATAATCTTGGCTCAGCAATGTAATGGGTCTATAATTCCTTCGCAATTTTTTAACAACAGAATTAAGACACTTTTGCTCCACGATTCTGGCATTTGTCCTTCGAGTTAGACGGAGTTAAAGAGCTTCTAAAGGACTTGGTGGTGATGGAGGTGATTCCGTCATCACCCATCTCGACTTGTTAATTTTAAAATATTTATGAGCCATGCTAATATCATGCAGGGTAATGTCCGGGACATCTTCGGTATAGTGTCGGGTCAGCTTTGTATTAAATACTTAGAAAACCCATCATCAACCCGTGTAACGTCCATTGTTGAACATAGTCACCACACTAGGAAGGTGGATAGGTGATCGCAATATGATGTTGTAACACACAAGGAAACGCGTCTTATTACGCTTACGTCTAACGCATGATGATGTTATAACAATCGGGACCAACAGCTTAACGTGCTTTCCGAGGCATGGAAGGTAGTCCCTCAACCAACCAGACCAAGAATTTTTTAGACTATACACAGGTTTCTTGTCCGGCGAGGGGATCGAAACCACGACCTCCAAACTTAAAGCGTGACTCATATCGCTATGTAACGGAGGTTGTCGTCCAATCAATAAAACCCATCACTCTTGAATAAACACAAAAAAAATTACAAAGATTATATAGTTTTCAACTCACCCTCAATCGTGCATTTAGCAGGCGGCGGCAACCTCAGCGACACGTTATCCATATACGCCTTAATTTTATCCAAATGCTTCTCACAGAAATGTTGGACCGTATCCCTCATGGGATAAGGTTCAAATACGCTTATCCTGTGGTTTGAATTCGCGTTCGACCCGTTGGTATTGATCATAGTCACACTGGTATTATTCGCTCTTCGAGAAGTGACAGTCACTGGTCCTGATATCGATATGGGGTTGGTATTAACGGTTATGGGGCCAGAGCCGCAGTTTTTTTCAGTGTTAGGGGTGGAAGTGATTACGGAGACGTTGCCGAGGGCTGTGTTTGAGTGTTGGATGGACACTGTAGAAGGGGTGAGGGCGTCGGAAGATTTGCCAGAGGTTAAAGGGTTTACGGATATCGATTGAGTTTGTGGTCCAGAGGTTATTGATTGTCCAGTGTTCTGTGGACAAAATAATACAATGTTATAAGATTACCGTTTTAAATACACTGTTTAGTAACGGGGTATCTACTATATATACGCCTAGCCTAGCTTTGCCCGCGACTCACTCCCGTGGTAGTGACTTTGAATAGTTTAATTACTTAGGTATTTTTTTTCAACGGATTTTGATGCAATTTTTTTACTAGATAGATAGTGATTCAAGAGGAAGGTTTATATGTATAATACATCAGCATTACTCCCGTGCGAAGCAGGGGCGGATCGCTAATTTTATCATATATCTATCTTTGGAAGGTTTGCTGGAAGAAAATTCAAAATTCAAAACTCGCCTTTGTACATGTTGTTTCTTTGTCTAAAATGTATTGTTACTTGTTTTTCTGTGGATGCAATCCTATCCTACTAATAAATAAATATAAACGCGAAAGTTTGTAAGTATGGATGGATGGATAAATGGATGTTTGTTCGCCAAAACTACTGAACAGAATTGGCTGAAATTTTGCACCGGGATAGGTTATAAGCTGGATTAACATATAGGCTACAAAACATCACACTCCGACCCACTGGAGCAGAGTAACGCGGGTAAAACCGCGGGGCGCGGCTAGTAAAGTATAAATAAGATTTCATGTTAATTATGTGAAGTATATAGTATACTAGCGACCCGCCCCGGCACGGGTGCAATGCTTATGTATCATACATATAAAGTATAAACCTTCCTCTTGAAGCACTCTATCTATTTTAAACCGCATCAAAATCTGTTGCGTAGTTTTAAAGATCTAAGCATACATAGGGACGGACAGACAGCGGCAAGCGGCTTTGTTTTATACTACGTAGTGAAATGCGGACAAAACTCACATTACAAGCGTTGGGTCCTATAACGATGTTGTGATGGTGATGTCCCCGGGCGGTGGGTCTCATCACCCGCGGCGGTGATATGCTGGTGACGGTGATGGCGCCGCTCGACTTGCCCACCACCCCTGATGATGTGGACGAGGGCTTGCTGGTTGATACTGATGAAAAAGTATTTAACAAAATATATTTACAGTGAATTTTTAATTATTCTTAATAATCGAGTATATAGGTACTTGATGACTTTTTTAACGTGTTGAAAATAATAGGGCGTGAATGTATATGAAATAGATGTGAAAGGCATAGTTATTTTCTTTAGTTTTAGGGGCATAGAGTGAAAATCATATCCAAAAAATGCGTACCTAAGTAGGTAGTTACGCTATTTCGCTCACTCTTTTCATTCATATTTGATTGCGGCGTAGTATTATAGACACCTATTTTAACTAACGTAACGTAACTACCTAATAAGTTACGATTTTTTATAGTAATGATTTTCACACTATGTCAGTAAAAAAAAAAAGAACCCCTATTATTTTCAAGATGGTGAAAATCTCACCCAGTATATAAGCAAGTTATTTAGCTCGCTTTATCGATTATGAACTGGTGGCACGAGAATATACATCACCATAAATATAAACGCGAAAGTTTGTAAGTATGGATGGATGGATAAATGGATGTTTAAGAAAGATTATCTTAAAGAAAAAGATACACGTAACATTAAGTTCGCAACCCATATTTTACGTGTGTTATTTGTGATGAAATAATTATCGCAAAACATAAACGTGAGCACCGAGGCCACGAAAAGAAGTCCCTCATCCCACCAGACCCGGATGGAAATTTTAGAATTTTACACAAGATTTCTATTGCGGCGTGGGAATCGAAACCATGACCTCCGAGACTTATATCGCTACGCCACTAGAACAACATAAATATATCCATCCGAAAAACTAAATTATAAGTTCATCTATTTTTTTAAATGGACTTTTATGAAGTCATTTGTTGTTTTTTGCTATTGTTATTTATGAGTAAATAAAGACGAGAAGACCTCTAGCCTTAAAAACTGGTTTATAAACTACTGACGAACCAACCGGCGTAAGAGGGTGCCCCTGTAGGACTTGGACCTCGACTCAAGGCGCTCGCTGACGGAGGAATTATAACGTTAACTCTTGTATTCAAAAAGGTGTGTTTACCTGTGTTGGTCATGCCGTTCTGTGAGGAGTTGATCTGCTGCGAGGAGGACAGTCGCGTCATACTTTTGTGCAGCCCGCCTACAGAACCACCTGCAATAAGCTTTCACATTCAGATTTATTCTTCTATGACCAGTGATTCTCAAAGTGATTTAGGTAGACCCCCAGGGCTCCACGGGAAACGTAAATAAATCGGGTTCACATGTTGTACGTGTGTAATACGATAGAAATGCAACAACAGGGGGATCAACAGAAACTAGTAAAGTTTTTAAAGGGGTCCACGAGAAAAGTAGTTTGGGAGCCATTGCTGAACATGTGCCTTAACATACCACCGTCGTATGGACAGTGGCATTTCAATGCCCTATCCTACTAATATTATAAACGCGAAAGTTTGTAAGGATGGATGGATGTTTGTTACTCTTTCACGCAAAAACTACTAAATGGATTTGGCTGAAATTTTGCACGCGGATAGTTTATAAAATGAATTAATATATAGGCTACAAAATATCACGCTCCGAACCACTGGAGTAGAGTGCCTTCGGTAAAACTACGGGGCGCAGCTATTAAAAAATAAATAAAATTAAAGGTTCTGTTTCCAATGGAACAATAACCGGTTTTTACTAAACGCATATTATTATATATATAGGATAATTTTATGTGGTACTAGCTGTTCCCACCCGCGTAGATCACATCCCGTGAAAACCTTGATTTAAAATATAGCCTATGGCCCTAACAAATAATGTGGTTTTCTGTTAGTTCCTTAGTTTAGCGCTTTCAAGCAAAAAATACAAACTCTTCAGCTTTATATATGTATATAGCTCCCGCGCGCGGTTTCACCCCCGTAACTCCCGTTCCGTAAACTTTATAATAAAATATAGCTTATAGCCTTTCTCAATAAATGGGCTATCAAACACTGAAATAATTTTTCAAATCGGACCAGTAGTTGCTGAGATTAGCGCGTTCAAGCAAACAAACTCTTCAGCTTTATCTATTATAGCAAATAACTCATTATTAGAAATGTCCGATTGGAATAAAACAAAAAGTA
Source organism: Nycteola revayana (assembly GCA_947037095.2). Classification (NCBI taxonomy): domain Eukaryota; kingdom Metazoa; phylum Arthropoda; class Insecta; order Lepidoptera; family Nolidae; genus Nycteola; species Nycteola revayana. Next base: position 17,805,563 of record OX344851.2, on the reverse strand, counting down.
TCTTACTTCTACATAAATACCCTTGATAACATAATGCTTAATTTGGATAAGGATTAATATTACTATACACATTTAACGTAGTTTCTTTCTTCAGACGATTTAATATTTTTTATGAACATAAAGGCTGTTATTGTGACTAAACTATGATAGTTAAATATCTCGCGGACTTTTTTGTAGATCTTAATAAGAACTACAAACCCGTAGTACATTATTTTGTTATATTGTCAATCGTTTTTGCAGCGCACGCATAAATTGGTTTTTGATTTTACACCTTGGGTTACAAAATCGCAATATTCTTACGGATCCCTAATATTTTTCAAAATAAAATACAGCCCATAACCTTCCTCGATAAATGGACTATCCAACACTGAAATATTTTTTTAAATCGGACCATTAGTTCCTGAGATTAGCGCGTTCAAACAAACAAACTCTGCAGCTTTATAATATTAGTATAGATAAAAAAAGAATTACATAAGTAAGGACAACACAAACATGGACAAACATGGATAGAGGGAGAGAAAAAATAATACACAATAAACATTAACAACAGTAGGCAACGAAGCGCAGGGCGGGGCATAACCTCACAAACAATTCACAAACTTTACCTCTTTGTAATAGAATTAATTATTAATAATATAGGCTTTTTATTTAGTCTGTTGTGTGTGCGTGCGTGTGTATGTGTTGGCACTCACCGGCCACGTTGAGTCTGGTCATGGTGCGGTGCGGGGCGGGGCCGGGGTGCAGGCGGCCCGTGCTGCGGGAGTCACCCAACTTGGCCCTGACACAAACATATTTATGAGAATCAGTATAACTTATATATAGAGCCATAAGTATAATGCATTTCAGATAAATTGAGTACTTTCAAAGATATCATGGTTGTTTCTTCCATCTTCCTACGGGATGGATGATGGCTTAAACAAAACTATAGTATTGTGGACCAATAGCTTTTATATACAAAACACGTTGGCAGACGAATTGTTTTTCGGCGATCGCCTTTTCTATTTTTGATAGTTTAAAATGACGATAATAACAAAGATGACTGCCAAAACTATGAAAACAAAATGAAACTCAAGGTCAATCGATTATATTCGGTCGAAAACATGCGTCTTGAAGTAGGTTGGAGCTCTGCTCGCCTCTATGCCTGGTGAAATAGCAAAAGCCTCGTGGTTAACTAAATATATCGGTCCGAAAAAAAAAGAAGTAGGAATGAAAAATTGTCTGAAATTGATTCTGATTCTGTATGTACGCGCATAACTTTATAAAAGTTAGTAAATCTACATAATGACATACTTTACAGGACCTAACAGTGGCCCACGGGGGCAACGGAAGGTTATCTGCAATATAAAGACTAGGGTGGGCTAGGGGTCGTATCCCACCCTAGTCCAGCCCTGCATCAGGGCTGGACTAGGGTGGGTAAAGTATCACTTAGTAACCAAGAACATTATTTGATCTTTAGAGATTCCACAACCCGTCCGTCCGTCCGTCCTGCGATATATAACAATGTAAACATTATCTTAAAATGCCTCAGAGGTAACAGGTACAAAACTAAATAAAATAAAAGTAAAAATACGGCCATAGTCTAAGCGACATCCACTTGAGGGCACACTTAAGGGGTTAGGGGTTATTTACCTTCTAGCATACCCGCTGGGCGCCACACTGCTGGCCGTGGAGGAGGGAGCTGTACTGGCTGCCCCTCCTAGTCTCACTATAGTTACGCCCGTGGACGTGCGGTTTACTTCGCTCTGACTCGACCCTGACTTTGGACGATTGCTGGGAATGACGGAAAATATAGAATTCATATGACGAAATGTGTAAAAAGAAAGACATATTTTACTTAAAAATTGTGTTGCGAGCGGAATCCATACGATGATATGACATGATACGATGATACGATGGTATGACACCTATAATCTTTCACATCGAAATGACAAATCAAATCAATAATTTCTCAAACAATCTAACCAAAGACGCCCAATTTCTTTTTCTCGTATACCCATTTAAAAACTTACCTGGTTTCAGTGGACCCTATGTTGGTCCGTAACTATCATATTACAAACTTACAATTTGGGAACCCAATTTTGTTTTACGCCAACCTAAACCCCCGTCGAGACTCCCGTGGACCCCTGGGGCCCTCACTTTGAGAATCACTGATTTAAACATTTATCAATTTTTTTAACGTTATCCTCAAAACCTTTGCCACTTAAAAACAAGCCTTTTCAATTTGTAAGGTCATTTACCTGGTATTAGTAGAGGCATTGGCCCTGACAGCTGTCAACAGCTTATCAGTGAAGAGTGCGGGGAAGGCACTACAGAGAGACGTGGCGTCTCGCAGTAGCGTGCCTTGTTGGGAACGTTCCGCGAGGGATAGCCGCTCGAGGACGAAGTTTAATGCCTCTTGAGCACGCTCCTGAAATAACACAAGAATAAATGTAAAATTTGAGTGGGTAAGTAAGTATAGATTAGCGACTGACCCGGCTGGTGTAGCCCAGCTGCGTGAGCACGTTGGCGACCAGCGTGTGCACGTGCGGCGCGCGAGTAAGTAAGTAAGTAAGTATAGATTAGCGACTGACCCGGCTGGTGTAGCCCAGCTGCGTGAGCACGTTGGCGACCAGCGTGTGCACGTGCGGCGCGCGAGTAAGTAAGTAAGTATAGATTAGCGACTGACCCGGCTGGTGTAGCCCAGCTGCGTGAGCACGTTGGCGACCAGCGTGTGCACGTGCGGCGCGCGAGTAAGTAAGTAAGTAAGTATAGATTAGCGACTGACCCGGCTGGTGTAGCCCAGCTGCGTGAGCACGTTGGCGACCAGCGTGTGCACGTGCGGCGCGCGAGTAAGTAAGTAAGTAAGTATAGATTAGCGACTGACCCGGCTGGTGTAGCCCAGCTGCGTGAGCACGTTGGCGACCAGCGTGTGCACGTGCGGCGCGCGAGTAAGTAAGTAAGTATAGATTAGCGACTGACCCGGCTGGTGTAGCCCAGCTGCGTGAGCACGTTGGCGACCAGCGTGTGCACGTGCGGCGCGCGAGTAAGTAAGTAAGTAAGTATAGATTAGCGACTGACCCGGCTGGTGTAGCCCAGCTGCGTGAGCACGTTGGCGACCAGCGTGTGCACGTGCGGCGCGCGAGTAAGTAAGTAAGTAAGTATAGATTAGCGACTGACCCGGCTGGTGTAGCCCAGCTGCGTGAGCACGTTGGCGACCAGCGTGTGCACGTGCGGCGCGCGAGTAAGTAAGTAAGTATAGATTAGCGACTGACCCGGCTGGTGTAGCCCAGCTGCGTGAGCACGTTGGCGACCAGCGTGTGCACGTGCGGCGCGCGAGTAAGTAAGTAAGTAAGTATAGATTAGCGACTGACCCGGCTGGTGTAGCCCAGCTGCGTGAGCACGTTGGCGACCAGCGTGTGCACGTGCGGCGCGCGAGTAAGTAAGTAAGTAAGTATAGATTAGCGACTGACCCGGCTGGTGTAGCCCAGCTGCGTGAGCACGTTGGCGACCAGCGTGTGCACGTGCGGCGCGCGAGTAAGTAAGTAAGTATAGATTAGCGACTGACCCGGCTGGTGTAGCCCAGCTGCGTGAGCACGTTGGCGACCAGCGTGTGCACGTGCGGCGCGCGAGTAAGTAAGTAAGTAAGTATAGATTAGCGACTGACCCGGCTGGTGTAGCCCAGCTGCGTGAGCACGTTGGCGACCAGCGTGTGCACGTGCGGCGCGCGAGTAAGTAAGTAAGTAAGTAAGTATAGATTAGCGACTGACCCGGCTGGTGTAGCCCAGCTGCGTGAGCACGTTGGCGACCAGCGTGTGCACGTGCGGCGCGCGAGTAAGTAAGTAAGTAAGTAAGTATAGATTAGCGACTGACCCGGCTGGTGTAGCCCAGCTGCGTGAGCACGTTGGCGACCAGCGTGTGCACGTGCGGCGCGCGAGTAAGTAAGTAAGTAAGTATAGATTAGCGACTGACCCGGCTGGTGTAGCCCAGCTGCGTGAGCACGTTGGCGACCAGCGTGTGCACGTGCGGCGCGCGAGTAAGTAAGTAAGTATAGATTAGCGACTGACCCGGCTGGTGTAGCCCAGCTGCGTGAGCACGTTGGCGACCAGCGTGTGCACGTGCGGCGCGCGAGTAAGTAAGTAAGTAAGTAAGTATAGATTAGCGACTGACCCGGCTGGTGTAGCCCAGCTGCGTGAGCACGTTGGCGACCAGCGTGTGCACGTGCGGCGCGCGAGTAAGTAAGTAAGTAAGTAAGTATAGATTAGCGACTGACCCGGCTGGTGTAGCCCAGCTGCGTGAGCACGTTGGCGACCAGCGTGTGCACGTGCGGCGCGCGAGTAAGTAAGTAAGTAAGTAAGTATAGATTAGCGACTGACCCGGCTGGTGTAGCCCAGCTGCGTGAGCACGTTGGCGACCAGCGTGTGCACGTGCGGCGCGCGAGTAAGTAAGTAAGTAAGTAAGTATAGATTAGCGACTGACCCGGCTGGTGTAGCCCAGCTGCGTGAGCACGTTGGCGACCAGCGTGTGCACGTGCGGCGCGCGAGTAAGTAAGTAAGTAAGTAAGTATAGATTAGCGACTGACCCGGCTGGTGTAGCCCAGCTGCGTGAGCACGTTGGCGACCAGCGTGTGCACGTGCGGCGCGCGAGTAAGTAAGTAAGTAAGTAAGTATAGATTAGCGACTGACCCGGCTGGTGTAGCCCAGCTGCGTGAGCACGTTGGCGACCAGCGTGTGCACGTGCGGCGCGCGAGTAAGTAAGTAAGTAAGTAAGTATAGATTAGCGACTGACCCGGCTGGTGTAGCCCAGCTGCGTGAGCACGTTGGCGACCAGCGTGTGCACGTGCGGCGCGCGAGTAAGTAAGTAAGTAAGTAAGTATAGATTAGCGACTGACCCGGCTGGTGTAGCCCAGCTGCGTGAGCACGTTGGCGACCAGCGTGTGCACGTGCGGCGAGGCGTGCGGCGCGCGCGCAGCTCGTCGCACGGCGCCGCTGTGCTCCAGCACCAGCGTCACGCGACTTCGGCTCAGGCACGAGATCACCTGCCCACACACACACACATTAGCTATATTTGTAACCTACTGTAAGTACACGCTAGATTAGGTTATCATAAGATTTCGGTAAAGGCTATCCGACATCACTTGTTAGAGGGGACCAGACGCATGGGGGCGGGGGGGGGGTAACCTTTCTTATTGCACAGACAGTTATGGGCCATGATTGTCTTGGCCACTACCTATACACGGGCGGAAACACGCCGTCTGCCGCCGTTAAGTTTTAAGGGCCCAAGGACTCTCACCTCTTGTGAGAGTGTGATAGTCTAGGAGTGTCCGCAGCATTTTGAGTGGGTACGCCCTCTCCCCGGAGAATTTGAATCGCAAAATTGTTTGGACCTCAACTTTTAGAGTTGGTCAGGTTTTACTGGAAAATCTTAGGATTTACCATAGTTGAAACTTTTACAGTAACATATAAACTAACAAAAATAATCTATTTGATTATTTTTGTTAGTTTATATGTTACTGCTATTATTTATCAATAATTAAAATTGTGAAGGAACCAATACAAATTATTTATTTTGCCCTCATCATTATCATCATCACAATCAGTGCAAATATAATCCATTGCTGAACATGGGCCTCATTCAAAGGAGTTTATGCTATGGTCCACGCTTGGCAGGCGAGTTGATGACCCCCATGTAAACGTTAGCCCGCACGTTGCCCCAGGTAAACGCTGTTGCCTGTTCTCGGGTATACGAATGTTATAGAGCAATGGTTCTTTTATAGTCCCTAAACCAACTAAACTCAGTAAGATATGTTTGATGCAGCACAAAGATTTCTTGTTCAAAGGCGAGACGAGACAATATTAGGTGAGCTTTATGCCTCTATGCAACAGAGCTTATCGTTATGTTGTTAAATGATATTAGTTTTCTTACTGACCTGTAAAATGTCCACACACATACACCCCGGATCGTTCTGACTGGCTGTGTTAGGACACAAGTACGACAACAACTGCGGCACACATGTCTTAAGGGCCTCCGGTTTCCTAGCAGCAATGTGTTCAAAGAGAGCAAATAAAGAGCTTTTCTCTACAGGCTCTGCATGTGGGAGCAAAGAAACTAATGCTGGTGCGTGTCCTTCTAACGGTTCCGGTGAGACTTCGTAGAGGTTGGTCAAGATCCGACAGAGGGGATAATTTCCTGAAAGAAGATAGATTCTTTAGTTTCTTCCTACCCCCATGGGAGAAAGGCGTGATTATATGTATGTATGTAAGATAGATTCATAGACAAATTGGATCAATTTATTAATCCATCTTCTTTAAAAGAAGAACTCCTTTTTAAGACTCGAGAACGAAGAATACAACAGTGGACACCATATTCTTTTAAGAGCTGTGTATTTCAAGCGTGGTAGATGCTTGAAATAGTTCCTCATTTCAAAATCTTGCCGTTATTAATATCAAACTATAAACAGCAAAAAATCACGTTTGTTAAATGGGAACCCCTTTCAAATATATGTTTTATTCTGTTTTTTGGATTTGTTGTTTGTCACATCATTTGTGAAAATCTGTGGCTCATGAGATACAGCCTGTTCATAGACAGATGTACGGACAGATAAACAGATGGACATCGGAGTCATAGTATGTAATAGGTTCCCAAAAACCAACAACATAACTAACCAGACATGATAGAATCCATGATAGTCTGCACATGTGGCTTGAGCAGCACCGCATGATGCACAGCAGCAAGAGACAGGTATCTCGCCATGTGCCTCGATATCTCGCGGTTGCCTTTGTGTAAGAACTGCACCGCCACCGGCAAGAACAGCTCCATCACAGTCTTGTTGGCGTAATTCTCCTTGTCTGATTGAAGTGGGAAAGATACCTGGAATAATAAAATATATTATGATAAATGAAGTATAGAATAACTGCTGTGTTAGAATAGATATAAAAAAAGTCGTTAAATCCAGCATAAAATGCCCGCGTTTTTACCTGCGTTACTCTGCTACAGTGGGTTGGAGCGTGATCTTCTGAAGCCTATATGTAATGCAGCTTATAAACTATCCTGATGCAAACTTTCATCTAAATCCGCTCAGTAGTTTTTGCGTGAAAGAGTAACAAACATCTCTACTCACAAAATTATGCATTTATAATATAACTAAGGATGTTCTAAGTACAGGAAGCAAAAGACTTTTTATTTTTTACTTATATTTTGTAATTTGCACTTTTACAATTTATAACTTGAAAAAAATTAGTTAAGTACATTCAGAGATGTTTTATAATATAAGTATGCATGTAATTTTCAATTGCATAAGTCAATTTTGTTAATTTGCTTATTTGAGTATTATTTTACATTTAATGAAACAAAACCCTTACCAAAACAATGCATGCTATGATATCTGAAGCAATCTTAGCATGAGGTGGATCATCATCCCGCAGGTGTCCGAGTGGCATCAGGTTGTGGTGCAAACAGGACTCCAGCAAAGAGACCAGAGACCCGCAGTACTTGTCTAATGTCACTGTTTCTTTGATGCATGATGTAACGCGGGCTACACATATCTCTATCAGTGCCTGGTCTCGATCATTGCGACAATAGTCTGGTCTTGATGATATCTCAGTTATTTGCTTGAGCTGTAAGAGAATAATAAAATTCTTTAGTTGCACACTACATCATTTGTTACTTGTACAGTGCAATGTCTAACATTCACACTTTTCCTTATTATTAGAGGTTTGCTGGAAGGAAATTCATTATTTTAAGCTTAGTTTTGTGTAAAATTAACAATTAAATTATATTTATTGCCCATATAGTTGGTATACATATTTTTACTTAGTTTCTAATATCATAAATATTAACTTTTCAGGTGAGAGATGATGCAAATTTTACATAGAATTCCCGTTTATGTATTAAAATATTTTATAAGTTTTTAAATTAACAATGCATAAATAGAGTTTGATACTTTAGCAAATGGCAAAATATCTTTACTGCCAAGAAAGTACTTATGTGTTGTTACAACAACTTAAGCTTAAATATGTATTGTGTAACAATTAAAAAAAATTAAAATACTCAGAAAACTATGTTCAATTCCTGTTCCTCTAAAGATCTTTCCATAAAATGGCCTATCAACTTTTTTTTTGATTTTTAAGATAAGCACTAAAAAACAAACATACAAACTTAATAGTGTCAATGTCATTTATTTACATTGCATTTATAATTTTGAATTCTATGTTATGAATGGTATGATTACGTCTGTAATTTTATTTATTCATTTTTCGCAATATCATAAAGTACCTACCTAACATTATGCTATTACGAAAAATGAATAAATTTACTATAATATTGAGTAAAGCTAATTTATGGAATTACCTACCCATATTCTTAGGTACATTAACACATTTCTTCATATTATTGTTGATAGTGCAATACCGCACAAGTGTCCTAATAAGGTTGAAGATCAAATGTAGCAAATTAATATTTCACTATTTACTACACCATAAAGAATATATATTTCTACAGATAAAATTGTACCTTATTGGGATCTGTCACTTGTACAGTATTGTACTACCCTGACAATATATGGTAGTCAAGGGAGGACGAGGAAGAACAAGGTAGAATGACAATATCTACTACTACTATTACTATCATTGGGACCCTACTGGACTAGAGTTGCAGAGGATTGAATCCACTGGAAAGAGCTGGAGGAGGCCTATAATATAAAATAGAACATCTAAATATGTATTGCCAAAAATTTTAGTGAATTTGGAAGAAAATGGCTTTATTATTATTATGTAACTTTATTATAATTCATATTAAATGTAGTATAAAACTTATAGAATTGTAATAATTTACCTACTTTCTTACTTGAATACTCTAAATTCATCTATTTTGTAATCTTATCTATAAAAAATATGAATGAAGAGTTTCAAAGAATACTCTATCACAGATCATTGATAAACTAACAATTGTGATTGATAGCCAACATATTGTAATCATAGCAAAGAGTACCCTTGATAATAGTTATGTTTTTGTGCCATTTGGCATTGAATGGATTTATTTATTTATAAGATCCTTGCAGCGGCTCTAGTAAAAACAATGTTATTCTTCACACTGCAGATAAGCAAAGCCATTTGAGATGGCAACTCTGCTAGCATTCTGGATATTTTGTCCAGTAGCATAGATTTATAACAAATTACCAGTTGAGATAAAGGGTGTGAATTCGATCAATATTTTTAAGACAAAACTAAAATAATATTTGCTTGAAAATATTAACATTAATTAAAAAGATGATGGCTTCTAACTTAACATAAAAACAATAATAATAACATAATGTAATAATTAAAAACCACAAAGTTACTTAATGTAAACAAAGTTATACTACTGTTGGACTTATCTACATTGTGACAGCTGGACCACACTCTTTATCTCAATGCAGGGTAGTCACGCATAGTGTCACAAAACTTAGTTTTTTGGAAGTACCTACAACCAGAAATTAGGAATGGTAGTTAAAACTAATTATAATTATGCAACTTATTTAATTTACTTGAATTTATATTGTAAGTCCGAGTGTCGAAGGATATTAATATTAAGATTAAATGTATTCTCATGTAAGTGAAATGTAAATTTCTTTATGAGAATTAAATGTCTTTAACCAGATATATATATAGAAGTTTTTTTTTATGCGTTCTACTTCTTCCCTGCTAATTGTCCTTGCAGTAATCAACATTTTTGGGAGTTTCCCTTTTTGGCGAAAATTACATTTCAGGGCCCTAATCTATACATAAAGATTGATTTTTTCTTATTTTTTAGGTTCCCTTTAAAAGTCATGTAATAATTCTTGTTGAGATATTAAAAAATGTGTTTAGTGCGTTTATCTTGAAATTGCAATTTTGCAAGTACTGCATTTGAATTAGGAGGGCAGATTTAAAGTTACATAAATATTCATTGAAGTAAATTATAGAATACACTATAATTATAGGAAAAAAGATTATGCTAAGACTATAAAATTAATTCCAATATTTCTTTGTCATAATATTATTGCATGACTAATTCTACTTATTGGCATTCAAGTGTGTGACTTATGCAAGCATTATGTGATAAATATATCCCCCCCATTCTTAATAAAGTCAACAGGAAAATACTAATAGATATACAAAATACATGTTTACTTAGAATAGACTAGTCTACATTAATCTAAGCTGAATATTATTGAATAATAATTTTAATATATACAACATTCATACTGACATTTAAAAACGTATTTTCATAACAAAAATGAATAATATTTAAAATGCTAATTAGCTCGAATATAATTTACATAATTCTCGAGTTGTGTACCGATATATAGGCACGCTGCATGTACCAGTTACATATAAACAAACGAGATGCAAAGTGTACAAACCACTTCGTTTAGGTCGTCGACGATGTCTGCGTCGGGGATGGCGAAGATGTCACCGGCGCGGGTGAGGTCCCGCTCCGTCAGCACGTGCTTCAGCAGCTCGTGCATCACGACACCTTCCTTCACCTCGTAATAAATAACATTCACTCACAACTGCCACTAACACACTACGAACGGACACATAGGGACACATCAACACCCACCGCTATGCCACTATCCTGTTAGTACTATGTAACACACGTAACATTTATATGTTAATTCTGATACCCTACATCCTATACGAGACTTTAACACTTTTAAAATATATAGATATTGTAGAAAAAATAAGAAATAAACTATCTTTTGAAGCAATGCAGGCGAAATACGTTTCGTTTCGTTCGGAAATGCAATAGTTCATAGAAATGTATGTAGTTGTCAAACAGTCAATGAACTTGTTGCAGCAGTAGTCCGGAGTAGAGATGTGTAACTCAGGAGTGGTTCGTAAAAAAGATTTAAATCCGTCACAAAAGATGTATAAATCAGTAACTCCCTCGTTTTCTCAATACATCTTTAAATCTTTAAATCACTCACTTCAGATTGATTGAATATGAAAAGATGTAGAGTGAAATGACTATTGCACTGCAATAGCATTTCTCAATACATCTTTAAATCTTTAAATCACTCACTTCAGATTGATTGAATATGAAAAGATGTAGAGTGAAATGACTATTGCAGGATTAGGCGACACAAAACGAGACGGAGAATGATTTGTATGTTCAAAGTCTGTCTATGCGTATTACAATGATCCCTGGAATTTTCATTAAATCTCGCATGTACGAACGAAACTATTTCTTCCGTCTTTGACACAAAGTGTTAAATCTAATGTAAACGATCGCTCATAATTTCGTTGATTTTGTTTACATTTTTTTGAAACATATTAACAATCGTAAGCCGTGTACATTGTGTACAAGTTACTGTACAGCTGCATTAATAATTATTGCATTGTTTTTAGCTGTGATTTGAACTTTTAATATAATAATTTGATAAACTTCCTTGATAAATAAAGTGAAGTTTCTTTTGTGTAGCTATCGAAATATGGACTTAGTACGAGTTTGAACGGATGTTTTGTAAATAACTACTTAAGTAAATAAAGTGTAGGGTAATTGAAAACGATGCTAGCATGGCAATTAACATTCTTAGGTATTAGATAAAGTGATAGAACTTGTAAATAAATAATTACTAGATTAGGTACTTAAGTAATAGGATAATCAATCTTTAAAATATCTTCTTGAAAAAAATATTAATTGACTAGCCCATCAAAATGCAAGTGAATGATTATTCAATTCACCCGCTGAAGCATTGCTTTTGGTTAAAGAAAAAAGATGAAGTGAGTGAGTGAGCTATTTAGAAGATGGGAGTTATTTGGGATTTAAAGATTTAAAAGAGTGATTTAAATCTTCTTATCAAAAAGATTTATAAATCTCTGTTCCTTTAAAAGATTTATTTTGCGCATGTCTAGTCCGGAGTCGTCACACCGATAAAACACCTTTTACATAGTCAGGCAGTAATTTTTTTTTAAATGAATTTTCCGATTATATGCAGCTTCCACAAATTAGCCCTATGGAGAGTTTTCAGTATCTTAAAATTCAATTCAGTTCTAGCTCTCTAAACTAATATTATAAAGACGTAAAGTTTGCAAGTTTGTGACCTTGTAGGGATAATCTCTGGATCTACTGAACCGAATGTCAAAATTCTTTTTCCTGTAGAAAGCCACGTCATTAGTGAGTGTTATAGGCTATATTTTAAGTTTAAGTTTTACTGGAAACGGGATCTACGCGGGCGAAACCGCGCCGGACAGTTAGTTATCTATAAATAAATTAATATAAAAAAACAAATTTAATTGTTATTAACCCCCCCCCCCCCCTTTCATCCTTATTTTAAACACATTCTGTTGTTTACCTACTTTAGGTAACTAAATTAAAATGTATGGTATATATTTTTTCTGCAAAATTGCCAGATAAAATTGAAATAATAGTATAGTATAGTATCTTATCATATTATTATTTGGATTGATTTCGTAGATTTCTCTACAATATCCAATCATGTAGAAGGTGTTTTCTGCATGTGATAGAGATGTGCTAAAACTATTGATATTATTCTACGATAATATATTAGATTAAGAAAACATTAATAAATGCCCAAAATTAGTTCGTATTACAATTTTTTTATAAAATAAATAGTTTTATCAATATTTAATTAAATGCACGTTCACCACTACCTTAAAGGACTTAAAAAAAGACAGTAAAGTAGTGCTATACTATCAATTATATTTTATCGACTTGTGACATGCCTATAGTGCTGACAACTGTCATGCGAAATAACAGATTAACAGATGATGTCAAATTAGGTTTTTAAGATGTCATCATCGCTAAATTAAATTAAATATCACATAACATATTATTAGTACACATATAATGCTTCAGTAAATTAATTATATTTCCTTGTAATTATGTTATCGCAACTATCTTTTTAAATTAAACAATTGATTTTTTTAGTGTATAGTTTTTAGTAATCAAATATTTCAGTGTTCATTCAAATAAGATTTCAGAAGAATTGACATTTAATAAACTTACTAAAGTTCGTGTGATTTAGAAAAAATCTTGCATGTGTTCTAAACTCTATTTATGAAGTATTAATATCACTATTATTTTAATAACAATCTATATATAATCTTTAATTATTACAATGCCTATACCATGTCGTAGAGGTTGTGGTAAAAATGCAGTTCTTAAGGTTATGTTTCTAACTTTATAATGTTTTCTTTTACATATGCAATGTTTACTTCGTCACTCATTTGTGCCTCTTATTACAGCGACCCAAAACAGGTGACGCACTTTGTAAAGAATGTTTTTTCTGGGCATTTGAAACTGAAATCCATTACACAATAACAAAAGCTGGGTTATTTAATAAGGGCGATTCAGTAGCTATCGCCGCATCAGGTGGCAAAGACTCCACAGTACTCGCTCATGTGATGAAAACTCTCAACCAACAGTACAACTATGGGTTGAACTTAATGTTGCTGTCTATAGATGAGGGTATCACAGGCTACAGAGATGATAGTCTTGAAACAGTGAAGCAAAATAGAGACGACTATGAAATGCCTTTGAAAATATTATCTTACAAAGATCTGTATGGATGGACAATGGATGAGATAGTTGCTCAGATTGGTAGGAAGAACAACTGCACATTCTGTGGTGTGTTTAGAAGACAAGCACTGGACAGGGGAGCAGCCCTGTTAGGGGTTAAGTGTATAGCCACAGGACACAATGCAGATGATATTGCTGAGACTGTACTCATGAATGTGCTCAGAGGAGATATTGCTAGGCTTAAGAGATGTACAGCTATAACCACAGTAAGTTCTGATTTAGTTACATTACTTGATATTATCACGAGCAGTCCCATGGCTTAACCCACATAGATCCCAATACTGTGGGAACCTTTCATTAAAATACAATATTAAATTTATTAATAAAAGTATTTTAAATATGGTTCTGTTAATCCAGAGATTACCCACTACAACCTTACAAACTTTCAACTCTTTATAATATACAGTATAGATGACTTTAAAATTGATTAATAAATATGTAGTACAATCTGAACTGTTTGACTTGCAATTGATTGTCTATACTTTTTCTATGTCGTCTATGTGATTTATATGAAATATTATAAACTAGGTGATGTCCGCAGCGTTGTCTGTGTGGTGTTTATTATACCTTTGTTTTTTTACCTATCCCGGGAACTGGAACTCATAAATTTTCTGTGATTTAATCTATTTAAAATATTGACCGGGGACGTAAGGTACCACCAGACAAAATTTCATTTAAATTGGTGCCACAGTTTGGAGATTAGCCAGTACAAACAGAAATAAAATTATTATAAATACTTTAAAGTGTAGTGAAAACTAGTCTTCTCTTCTTCTTACCATTGAAGAGAAATGTTAAATAAAAAAGTCCAGCAGTGTGTCCATTTTCACACTGCTGGATATTTTTACCCAACATTAGATTCCCAAGTGCAGTTTCACCCGCATAGCTCCCATGTCTGTTGGAAAATCATAATTAAATATTTTATGTTTATTTGTAACAAAAATACAAATTACTTACCACTTTATTATATTAGTAATTTCTTTCACAGTTATTTTTAATAGATTAAAAGAAAAAAAATGTAGGCGTATAATATGTATATGCTTGTACTTAGCTTATGAAATTATTTAAATCTCCAGGGTAGTGAAGGCACAATCCCAAGGGTTAAACCACTCAAATACACATATGAGAAGGAGATAGTGATGTACGCACATTACAAGAAGCTAGTTTACTTCTCCACGGAGTGTGTGTTTGCCCCCAATGCCTACAGAGGCCATGCCAGGGCCCTGCTTAAGGATATGGAGAAGATCAGGCCTGCTTGTATCATGGATATTATATATTCAGGTAGTATTTATTGATTCAATGATATTCCTATATATCTATACAGCCAGATTGTTTTTTAAAAGGAAGATGTTTTTTGTTTTTTGTAAAATATTATAGGATCTTTTAACTTAGTGGTCACTAAACTATAATGACATCTCCATGTCCTGTATGGACTATTTTTTTTCATCATCCGATATTTGAATATCTATTACTTTTGTTTTCTGTGTGCTTGATACTAGTAAGAATTTTGGAGATGTATAAATAAAACAAACAAAATTTATGATAAAATATGTTTATTTAATGTTTTATTTTACATATGTAATGTTTACTTCGTCACTCATTTGTGCTTCTTATTACAGCGACCCACTTTGTAACTGTATATTTTAATTACTTTATCCTTTACTACCCTTCCTACTTCTAATTAACTTTCATTCCATCCTGAGGTTATATGAAACAGATCTGTGATTGTGGTGAGACTGCAGATGTATATTTTATTCCTTTTTGTACTGAGCTATGAGTATTTATGTTTTCAATTCCAGGTGAAACAATGTCAGTGAAGGAGCAAGTCTCACTCCCCGCACAGAGAATATGTAGCCGCTGCAAGTTTGTGTCCTCTCAGGAAGTTTGCAAGGCCTGTGTGCTCCTAGAGGGTTTGAACAAGGGGCTGCCCAAACTTGGCATTGGAAAGAGTTCCAAAGCAAAGAGAATGTTAGAGGAATACAATTCTAAGCAAATACAGAGCAATGGCGACAGTTTACAAGATGCTGTTAATGAACTAAATGACGATTATAATGGAAAATTAAATATAAATGGTTGTAATAATAGAAGTAGTAAGAAAAGTGTTAGTAAGGATAATAAAGAAGCGTGCAATAAAAATAATTGTTGCGGAGACTCCTGTAAAAGCAAATCGACTACAATAGACCAAGCGACTATGAATACAAAACTAAACAAGTTATTAGAACAATATGGTTTAGATGACATGCAAGCTAATGGTAATGTTAAGGAACAATCAAACTGTATAAATATAGATGCTTCTGACGATGAATCGGAAGCTTTATGTAACCCAGATGAAGAGGAGAACACTTGTGCAGGTAGTTGTGGGCCAGGACAGATAGGCTTCTGACACAATATAGCCTTTTATCCTGAATTCCGAACGTTACATTGTTACTAAAATACAATACGACAGATTATATAGTAACTCGCATTTGGTGTGCCTTTTGACATAGGCCTCCTCCAATTATTTCCACTGAACTCTATCAGCTGCAACCCAAGATGGTCCCAGGGTCAGACGAATGTCATCTATCTGTGTCTGTCATGTTAAATATAACAAGATAGGAATCTTGTTAGATGTTGCATTGCCTGTCCAACTAATAACCTTATGGTATCCTCGAGATGGCACAATAAAACAAGGTCTGACATAATAATACTGCAATATAATATTTTAAAAACATTTATTCATTTTATTTATCACACCAGTTAACAATACCTAATACATATATCTATTCCATTGAGGTACTAGATCATTTGTGTTAATAATTACTTTACAATTCACACTTTAAAAGCTAAATGCTTCCAAGCGCATATACAACAATAGGTAAAAAGTTATACCAAGAACTCAATTTAACTATGCAAATAAACGTTATTATTTATAAAATGTACTATCAGGAATATTAACTGCACCGTTAATATTGCTTTAACGATTTTACATTTCTTTATACAAAATCTGTCAACAAAGATATTTTTGTGGAAAAAACTGAATTTTGCTTATTAGATTGAGTTCTAAATATTAATATTTTTTCTATAAAAATATCTCTATATAACCACAATCCACTCATGAAAATGCATATCTCTTATTAGTAATGCGCTGTGTTTACCATTCATAATATTTATCGTCGCGTAAGTAAAAATAGCAGAAGTCCAAAGTACGTGAGGCCCGCGAACTGTAAAGTAGAGCGACAATTGCAATCAACTCTGAACTTTTTGTATAATAATACTTCAAAATATATATACTGCACCGAATTTATGTTTGTTATGTATATATAATTTATAAAATTATGTTGAACAAATAAATAGCATCTTTATTTGTGTAATAAAACATTGTAATACAATATCAGATTGCAATTCGTCCTTTAAGTTCTAACACAACGTGAGTAATTTTTTTGAAAATCGACAGATTATATTGTTCATTTTTGGCGGGTAGAACATTTTCATGTCCTTTTCTAGAGCATACAGCCTATTAGAAAAGTTAATATAAAACGTCCAATAGACACCTGTAAAATAATTTAAAAAGTAATAAAAAAGGTAATTTACAGAACTAAAAAACCCGACTGCGTTTTGTGTAATTTTTTTAAATAAAAAATACTTCAATTTCATTTTTGCGCCAAAATAATTTGTTTTTTATTTTGATATACTCAGTATCACGCGCACAGTAAACACGAATCTAACATCTTTCAAGCTAAAATCCATTAAGCCGTTTAGTCTACAGAGCGAGCCCAACATTTTAATTTGGCACCAAAAATCCGCCATTTTTTTTTAGTTTGATATACCCAGTGTCACTTTAGCTGTACCTAAAATCCATCAAGCTGTTCAGGCTGCAGAGTATGCCAAACAATTATACATACTCTCGTAAAACATAACCCTCCTTCTGGCGCACTTGGGTAAAAAGCAAATTGTATTGGTGTCTATGTATAATTATATAGGTTTTTCACAATTGTTGCAATTTCTCACATACGTGGTGAGAACTTAAGCGACGCGTTGTATCAGGTATATTACCTTGTCATAAACTTAACAAAATTTAACATCCCATCCATATAGCGCAAACCAAGTCTCTTAATTTTCGGCAAAAGTTTCGTATCTGTGAAAGACTGTCCATTGGTATATCTCAATGGTACACATGGTTACAAAATTTTAATTTTTTTAAATTTCCGGAAGTTTTTTTCACTTTTCTTTTATCTTTTAATATAGTGAATTTAAATCTACCAGCCGTTTCTATCTATCAGCTTTAAATAAATATTTTTATGGTATTAATTTTTTGTATTTTTCTACAAAATTACATACATTTCATATCTCCAAACGTAAGCTGATAGATGAAAACGATTTTTATTTTCAGAATCAGGATGCCATACGTCTACATGAAAGCTAATTAACGGTCTGGAAAAAAAACATTGTAATTACGTGATATCAATGAATAGACCTTTATAGATGCAGCCATCTTACTTTTATATTAAAAGGTACCAAAGGCCTCTTCAATGTTGGCTTCGGCCTCATAAATGCCTTTCAAATGACCGGGACATGGGGTCCCCATGGGCCCGTGGCAGTAAAATGTACCAACAAAATAATAATATATCGAACCTTAACACATTAAACCCGCCCTCAACACAGGTCGTATTGTGCATTGTAAAACTCATTTTGCCATGAACATTTGTCAATTTCAGTCTGCTTAATCTGACGGTATTTGTAAAAAATGAGTTTATTTTAAAATTTTAATCTAATATATTGATAGTAAGTCGTCCTACAAAGCCACCATTACAAAATCGTGGTGTACAGCATATTCAAGTATGATATTCTCCATTCACGAGATCATGACCTATCAGGGGTAGTGAACCTACATGCATCAATATGCAGTTTTTTTTTAAATGTTTAATGAAACCATAGACGTGCGATCAAATAATTTAGACATTATACTGATTGGACCAAAAATAATATCCTACTTAATATTATAAATGCAAAAGTTTGTATGTGTAGATGTATATATGTTTGTTACTCTTTCACGCAAAAACTCCTGAATGGATTTGGCTGAAAATTTGCACGCAGATAGTTTATAAGCTGCATTAACGTATAGGCTTCAAAATATCACGCTCCGACCCACTGGAGCAGAGATACGCGGGTAAAACCGCAGGGCGCAACTAATATATTTTTGTAGCAAAGAGGCATGCCCAAAATATTGCATCAATGGCACATGTGTCATTGGTTCACCACCCCTGACCTAAAGTATGATCTCGTTCTTAATGTGGTAATACAAAACGGCAATATATAAAATAAATATACAGATTTTTCAAATAAAACATTTTAAGAACTTCTGCATAAACAGTGCTTTTTGTCTATTTAAATCAAATGTGACTAATGAATCTACTGTCGATATGTTTCAAACTGCATTAAAACGAATGAGTCACTATTTTTATTTTTTTTTCCAAGCTTTATAACCATTTGCTTTTACTAACTTTAAAACCTTCTACCAAAAGATACTGCACAATAAATAGGCCGATGATAACAATGAAATTATAAATCCTCATTATATTTACCTAGTATAAAATGATATCGTATCGGCTGTCTGTTCGATTAGATCTGCTAAACTACTCAACAGATTTTAATACAGTTTTCTGCACTAGATAGAGTTATTATACGTATCTTTATAATTATATGTCTCATACAAATACCCGCCCCGACTTGGCTGAAACATATTAACTATAACAAAAATAAGCCTCCAATGATTTTTCAATACACCCACTATCATCTCACCTTCACATAAAGTCATACCTAAAACCGACCTTATACATTAGGTAATAAAGGCGGGTGCTCTAGCCTCTATCCTCTCGCGGCAGATCGGGCAGTGATCCGTGATGTTGTCGGAACAGTCCTCGCACAGACAGACGTGGCCACAAGGCAGTAGAATAATCTGAAAATAATTGCATATTATATGTCAGCGACATTATTCGATATTCAAAAGAAACGACCATCAATTACTGAATATTTAAAAAAAGAAATTAAGAGCTCAGAAGCTTAAGGTCAGATGCCATTATACGACAGAACCATTTGTCGTATGTGCCTTTATTCTAAACTGGCACTTTGAACGACTAAATGCTTCTAAAGTAGGCCTGGAATAATACCTTCTAAATTCAAAAGACTCACTCAATACTTAAGAGCATGTCGACATGACTGTAGATATAGACATACATCTACTGGTTATCAGGTAAGGTAGGATAAAAGAATTTAGAGTGCGACGTCATTGAAGTTAGGACTTCACACGTAAGACAGAAATAGTGAAAAGACTATTGAATTTTACACCAATACAATACCATTTTACTTTTTATATTATTTTACAGTTTTCCATTTGACGATGTTACTAATTGGCTGAAACGATTTGTCTTCCGACTCTAGCAAATGGAATTATTCCGAGAGTACAAGATTTTGCCTTTGCCCTGTATGTACATTTTAGAATATGCTAAGTTTGTTAGCTGTGGACGTGTATTTAATGCTCTACCTAGCGATATTAAAACCTACCCTACCATAAATTTGTCAAGACATTGAAAGCCTGGTTGGGGGAAAGAAATTTTTATTCATTAAATGAATTAATAAATAATAAATTAAAATGAATTAATTGTATTAAAAACAATTTAATATTTGCATGTCACTTCTATAACTAAGTGTCAAGGATTTAATTAAGACCGAATTGTACCAACACTTAATGTAAAAAAGAAAAAAAACGAAATATCGTAACCGCCAAAAATTACTTAGGTACGTGTGATGTTAGAACTTTACCGGCGATAAGTATAGATGTAACATACCTCCTTAGGGTTCTCAGCACACACGACACACAGCTGCACGTCGGTGAGGTTCTTCTCCCGGGCGTGTGCCCTTCGCTCCCTCCTGCCGGCCGCGAGTTGTTTCTTCATGTTGTCCTCGACGGCGCGGCGCTTGCGACGCTTCATGTACTTGTAGGCGATGCGACACGACGCCGCCACGGCCACCGTGCCGAATACTACTAGCAGTACTCTGGAATAAGGGAATAAGTTTTTTTTTTCAGTCGTAAATACGTAGTTGGCCACGAGGCTTTTGCAACTTCACCAGGCGAGCAGAGCTCCAGCCCTAATAAATGGTTTTAAAACTACAAACTAAGCAACCTGCGTAAGAGGACCGGTCGCTAGCGATGAGATTGAGGGATTATGACTTAAGTGGAAATTGCTTGGGATGATAAACATGAGTAGGTACATTACGACAACTTAAGATTAGTTTCAACCACCGTGGCGGCGTAGCGGTTTAAGCCTCGCTTCAAGTCTAAGAGGTTGTGGGTTCGGTCCCTACGGCGTAAAAGAAATGCTTCTGTAAATCTAAAAATCGTTCCGGTTCTGGTTGCTTCAGGGTCTACCGTGCCTTGGAAAGCACGTTAGGCCGATGGTCCGGTTTGTTTTAAACACCATCTACAACAATTGGGAACCAAGGAATGGACAGCAGCGTTTCCCTTTGTGTATTATTGCGGTCAATAACCGCCTGCCAAGCTTGGTGGCTATTACATTAGTTTCGACAAGCTGATTGTATTACTGAGGGTTAGATTTTTATCACAAGCCCGCAAAGTATCCACTGCTGAACATGGGCCTCCCCCCAAGTGATAGTTTTCTACACTAATATTATAAAGACGAAAACTTTGTTTGCAACAAATAACATATGTTTGTTTGTTTGTAATGAATAGGCTCAAAAAGTACTGGACCGATTTCAAAAAAATTTTCACCATTCGAAAGCTACATTATCCACGAGTAACATAGACTAAATTATATTTTGGAAGAAAATAAGGTTCCGTAAGATATTTGGGTTTTTCGGACACAAGGTGTAAAAAATCAACCAGAAAAGTTACTTATTTTGCGTACGCTGCCTAAACTATAAAAGATATAACCATAAAATGTTCTAATTAATTGTAGATCTTATTAATATCTTCAAAATAGTCCGCGACACACTATACCTATCTATGTCGAGTGAGGCACGACAACCATTTTTTTATTTAGAATTCTTTAATTTTTTTTGGACTACATTTAAACGCGTTTATATTACGATATTACGATTTCTGCTGCACGGCCTGTTGCGAAGTGGGCCTCACCAAGGCGGGGTTGCGCGTGTGGGAGTAATATTATAAAGTGGAAATATTTGTATTTTTGTGTGTATGTTTGTAATGAATAAACTCAAAAACTAATGTGCCTATTTCAAAAATTCTTTCACCACTGGAAAGCTACCTTCACCTTGAGTGATATACGCTATATTTAATTATGAAGCTCCCACGGGAACAGGAGTTACGCGGGTGAAACCGCGCGCGGGTAGCTAGTAAGAAATAAAACCCAAGTGACGGCCATAGTCACCACGCTTGCAGCTGTACTTCAAGCTCTAGGCAAAAACTGCATCAATAACGGAGTTATCCTAGAGTGTCACCAACAGCTGCAAACAATTGCTAAAGAAAACCGAATCACACTTCAGTGGATACATGTACACAGCAACTCTTTAGGGAATGATGCTGCAGATCAACTAGCTAAGAGGATCGGACACAATAATATTCGGACCGGAACCAATAGTACCGATTCCCCTTTAACAACTCAAAACGTGGTTACAGGACAGGACCACTGAACTACATAAAAACAGTGGGCAACACTAAATGAAGGCTCAACTTGCATCAATGTCATTTTATAATTGGATTTTTAAAATAATTCCGTATAAAACCCTACCTCAACAAATCCCTCGAACTGGCCAACCGCTTCAACAAGCTCGACTTAGTGGCAATCGTCAGGTACAGAGGCAGTCCGTCTCTCGGAGGCTGTATCTTCATCTGTCCCGAATGAGTTCTACTGAGCTCCCCCACTGCCGTGATATAAGAGCCGTCTCGCAGCATTTCTTCCATGGTCTGGAGGCCTCGCTGGCGCACGCCCGAGAAGAAGCCCCACACATGGTCTATGACCCCGGGGGACATGGGTTCGAATTTATCCGATATGACGTCCATATCTGGTAATGAAATAATTTAATATGAGACTTTATTGTAGACAATACCTATGGATAGTTCTTATGATAAGACATCATACGAGTAGGACTTATGATATGATTACTAGTAATTAATACCCATAATTGGACTCAAATTCGCGTACTAGCCCAGCTGACTTTGTTTCTCCAGACCGTCTCATGTGGCGGCCGTTAAAACCGGTAGTAAATAAGCCACTGAGTTTGTTTTGCTGGGTGTTCCCAGTGGGGGGCGCATTAGATCCAATGGTAGTATAAATGCGCGTCCGTCGTTACGTACTCATGGTCCGCCCAAATAAATAACCACTGACGTTGTGCAATACAGACGGAATAAACTACTAGATATAAAATTTATAAAATTAACTAAATGTATAAAACTTCAACTTAAATGTAATTCTGCCAAAAAAAAAAATTAACAAGTGCATGTAATTAATTAGGTATACGTTATTAAAAAGGTATTTTTTAGCTGCTTTGTTAAATCAGTAAAACCCTTAACTCTGTGAAATAAGTGTGTCACTAATCAGTATGCATTGGCTTGCGACAAACCAAAGCATATGGCTTAATAATTTAGTGTAGAGATTTCATAGACGAAAATATGGAGAAGTAGGTGTTCATGCAATTTTTAAATACCTACTAAAAAGTATCAAAGTGATTACTGTCTTCCGTCTTACCCAGTAAGTCAGCAGCAAGTGCATCAACCACCTCAATGCTGAACTTGCCATTGTTGAGTACAAAAGGCGTGGAGTTGCACACCTCATGGATAGTACGCGTCTGGTCCGACCAGAAGCCGGCTGATGTGCGAGCTATGACATGCTCCTTGATTGTTAGCCTAGAATTATTAAACTTAAGTTATAAATAAGAAATGGAATGACTTCCACAGAGTGAGCTCTCCTTATACTAAGATAGTTAATTCTATTTAATAAAAATAATAAAATAAATCTTTCCTACAAAGATTTATTTTATTATTATAAAAACATTTGTCTGTGTATTTTATTATTATAGTCATAATAAGTTTAGTAAAATGTCAAATTTTATGACATACTCATGGATTTACTAGTTTTTTTTTTCGTATGGACATGATAGGTAGTTAGCTTTTAGTTTTTGCTATTTCACCAGCCATAAAGGCGAGCAGAGCTCCAGGCTAGATAAATGGTTTAAACACTATAAACTAAGCAACCTGCGCAAGAGAGCATCCCATGTGAGACTTGGACCTCGGCTCAGGGCGGACGCTGGCGATGAGATTGAGGGATTTTGACTTTTTGTATTTTAGGGAAGTTTTATGCGACTGTTGCTCTACTTTATAGTTTGCGAGCCTCTCGGACTTCGAGTCTATGAGGGCAGATTTATGTAAGAACTTTATTATGAAATATAGCCTACGTTACTCCTGGGTAGGTTAACTTTCGAATGGTGAAAGAATTTCCAAAATCAGAGCCATACTTCTTGAGATTAGTGTGTTCAGGTCAAAAAACTCTTCAGCTTTATATATTAGTATAGATATAGATTGAATAGTACATTAAACTAGCAATATTTTGGAGTTTTATGGTAATAAAATAATTCATAGATATTTATTAGTCTTTCATACTACCTTTGTACTACCCCAGTGACAGAGTTGTTGTAGTTGCTGACAATGGGGTTTCCAAGGGGTTTCACCAACCCCCTGATCACCACATATGGTATGGTGTTGTTGGAATACTTGTTGATCTCTTTGTTCAGGGTAGAATCTATATCCAACACTGGAGCTGTCTGTAATATTTATTTAACCATTTAAAGTAGTTTTGGTTATATTTTTACATATACCTAGATAAAAAGATATGACAGGTTTCATAAACAGACATATTCTACTTAAATTCCAATTAACTATAAAAGATACCATAATGCATAAATTATTATTATTATCTGACTTTTAGAGAGACTTTTAAGATGTTTAAATTTAAACATGAAGTAGTAACCGCAATGTAACAAACATACTTTCAGTTTAATTTATTTCTTACTGTAAATAGCACACCATCTATGGCAAAAAATATATATATATATTTTTTTTTAATATAGTATTATTGGGCCTTAGAATGCGTTAGCTATACTAGTCTCTATTATATCCCTCATAATATAACAGTATATGCTAAGCCAGGATAAAACCCATTGTTTAGAGATTTCATAACAATTTCTAGGTAAACAAGTTAGGGTTATGTAAAGGGGAGATGTACTGTTATTGTTCCCAATATATCAGGCTGAAGCCCTCACCTGCAGCGCGTTGAGGATATGTTTACATTTACTCAGCTGTTTCACACATATCCCTAGAATCAGCGTATCGATACCGAGTATCACAGTTTCGCCGATTATCTCTGAAAAGAACTCCATAGCTGTTCTTAATTGTTGAACCAATGTTATGTATTATTTTAACATGTGTTATGCAACTATTTAAAAGTTTTCATCTTGCTTATTCCATAATATTTGTTTAATTTTTACATAAAAATCCCAATTACTTCAATTGACATATACTTTGACATTGATAATTGCGTTTAGTTATCTGTCTGTCTGTACAACTAAATTTATAAATTTTCTACACCATCGGAGTCAGCAACCATCGGAAAATAGAAGATATTTACACTAGAGCTAGGTAACAAATAAACAGGATAAGTGATCATAATTTATTTATTGTACCATCATTAGCCTGAATAATATTCAATGCTTAAAAAGCGTATTGCCACGTTTGGTGACCGCAGCATATACAAATGTAAACTCAGCAGTCTGTTATCATAGATGTTATTTCTATCGGGACCAACGGCTTAAGGCTTCCGAGGCACAGAGAGCCAACCACCAAGATCCTTAGAAAAATATTGTTTATTTGGTTTTATTTAATGATTATTTACCGGAGCGGGAATCGAACTCACACGTCGAACCCACTATATACACAAATCGAAACTAGAAGTATCGATATTCAAAGGGGTTTTATTTTTACTGATTTTATTTGTAGTTATGCATGTGCATGACGGTTTTTGCAGAGGTTTTAGCACCAGAATAAAGTTTAGGGTCACAACATTATGCTATTCAATAGTTACAGCTTATCAGCTTACCGCCAATTAAAACACACAATACTTATAAATAAATTTATTTCTAATTTTAAACATTGATTCGTGAAATTCACAATAGACAAACACACTAATTTCTTCTTCTACGAACTCTGGATATTCTCCAGGCGTTAGGTTCCTCGTACTTGTTGTAAAGAGGTTCTAGTCTCTGGTTCTTCTTGAACTTGGACAGTTTTGTCGGGTCGGAGAACTTGAAGAAGGCTGGCGCGAATTCCACCAGCCACTTGGGATC
Organism: Nycteola revayana; assembly: GCA_947037095.2. Classification (NCBI taxonomy): domain Eukaryota; kingdom Metazoa; phylum Arthropoda; class Insecta; order Lepidoptera; family Nolidae; genus Nycteola; species Nycteola revayana. The sequence goes on along the minus strand of OX344851.2, from coordinate 17,779,676 downwards.
TATGGTTGTGACCTCCCTCATGTACTCCTTAGTGGTTTGTACCAGCTCATGGTAAATTACCCTGTGGACAAAAAACAGTATTTAAATAATAGTTTTTATAATTTATGTGTATTTATGTATCTATGTATTTTCAGGTTTTATATTGACTGTTCGTAATTTATTGTCGGAATATGACAGTATGAAATTTTTAAAATAACTTTTTATTTCATGTCAGCTTCTAAATAATAATAAATGTCTTTCAACTGTGGTGATGTAGGAGGTCGCTACATATTAGCAAGTTCCTATCATTCATTAGTAAAGGCCTTTCCTATACAAAATAAAGTAATGTACCGAAATCAATAAAAAATACTACTTTGGCTCCTATTTTCCGGAGCTTTATTCTAGAATAAAGCTCCGGAAAATAGGATATAGGAGGAAAATAAATACATTAATACTTATCAAATATAAAAAAAACATATATTTTTACAAGTAGCGCCAAGAGCGCGAAGGTAATAATGAAATAATGAAATTTATTCAGCACTTAGGTATTTACATACACTTGTACTTGTCAAAATTACACTGTATAAGACTATATCAAACAAAAGTATCACTTAAGTAGCTAAAAACATTGTTAAAATTATTTGATATTACAGAATTTTTAATCAGTCTGTCCGTCTGTCGTACGATAACAACAAATGTACACATTATAGTAAGATACCTTAGAGGTAACAGGTCTAAAAATTCCAAGAATCCGGCCCAAATCTAAGCGACATCCACCCTTAAGGGTGGTAATGGTCCTAACGACCATCGCTCGGGATGCCACTGGAGTAAAGAGTAGATTTACGAACAGTGGTGGTGATCGCTGGCACGAGATCACAGTTCGGGGAATAAGCAACAACGCGGTCCTCGGTCATGCCGTCGAGGATCCTACACTAGCTAACCTGCAACCTTTCACTAGCTACCTAAGGTTTATATGAATGTTTGTTAACTGGACCAATTTTGCTGACGTTTTGTACAGGCATTGTATACAAGCTGGATTCATATAATGGGCTGTAAAACATTACGTTACGACTCAATGTAAAATAATAATAGTTTAACGAATGCAACTCTAAATTGCTCTGTTACTTACCACTCAGGTTGTCTATTAAACAGGGCACTGGAGGGATGGATGTAAACCACTTGGCTGTCCACCAGAGTCCTGTAGCCCTCCTGCGGGTCCTTCTTGGCCGCGTTCCTGAAGAAACCGGAACATATAGTCTTCTGGATACGAACTGTGTTCTTAGCAGCTGATACAACATCCAATTTGTGCCTGTGAACAATATTAAAGTGTAACTTTATGGTCACCTAACCACATTTTAAAACAGATACCGTATTTAAGGCTACAATACCGCGTAAGCGACAGTTGCTTATAAGGTGTAATTTCATCTGTCAAGGAATATTTTTCTTTTATACATTATAAAGACTTTACTAACTATCAATTTGCGACATTTGATTTTCAACCTTATTGGCTATAGTCACTTACGCGGTATTACAGTATCGCCGACTATAGATAAACAAGTCTCGGAATCAGAAACTTATTTTGTAGATAAAAGAAGCTATAAAGGTATTTTAGAATAATCGGAAGGATATCTAATAATATACTATTCGTCGTGTGGTTTCCGGCTTAGTATAGACCGCCCCATATCTTCATATGCGTAACAGGCGATTAAGGGATATACACATGCATGGCCTAGCATAGGCAGTGCGACTCGAGTCTCCTCTACGGAGGCCGACCAATCACATTGCAGAAAGTGCACGTGACAGTGCGTTTCTGCAATGTGATTGGTCAGCCTCCGTAGAGTAGACTCGAGTCGCATTGCCCATGCTAGCCGGGCTGGTGGACGGAAAGCAGCATCTATCAGCTCAAGGATACTCTACATCTTACTGTAATCACCAATCCGCCTGCCGGGAAACATGGGGTGGTCTACTATAAGCCGGAAACCACACGGCACTATACTAATACATTAATAGCAGCAGTAATGCAGTTGAACTACGTATTTCTATAATCTAATAATAGTAGTTTAAATAACTCTAAGAGCTTTCGCGCCTTCAGATTTGCCTCAAAGTGCGGCTGCAGCGCTATTCCGTAAATCTATATAAATAAAACCGGCCAAGTGCGAATCGGACTCGCGCACGAAGGGTTTTGTACCATTTTCAAGTGGGGTTCAAAGGGCAAAAAAATGTTTTTTGTATGGGAGCCCCCCTTAGCATTTTATTAAATTTTTAGTATTTGCTGTTATAGCCGCAATAAAAATACATCTGTGAAAATTACACCTGTCTAACTATCGCGGTTCTTGAGATAGACAGACAGACACCGAAGTCTTAGTAATAGGGTCCCGTTGTTACCCTTTGGGTACAGAATTCTAAAAAACGCGCACCACGAAATTTTTTGGCAAATTTGGAGGCGCCCTAAGTCAAAATATCATCACTCACCTATCCATAATGCCCAGCAACTGTTTCCTAACATCCTGGGCCCGTTTCAGCGTCCTAATCTGCACAAAGTTCTCATAGCACCACGCGTTAGAGAACTTGTTGTTCCTCCAACTATTATACACCGCTAATAACGTCAAATGATCTCCTTCTGGCTGGTTGAACTTGGCTTTCTTTTGATCGGCGAGCGCCTGTTTGTCTTTGGGTCTGTAGAACACGTTTTGCACGCTCAGCATGGAGACTATGGTTAAGATCTCGTCGGAACATTGTAGTGCTACTGACATGATGAGAATCTTCGATAGGTTTGGTTCTAGAGGAAATTCCGCCATCTGTAAGAATAAAAAAAAACATTCTAACTATATATTTATATATTTTTTAATATATCTAAGGCTGACACCAGATTCGGCGTATATCTTCCTTAAGCGTGCGAACGACGCGATCGCCAAGCTTTCGAGAAACCCAAACGCCGAATGTGGGATCAACCTAAACCTGCATTGTGAACGAACAATCAGACTAGAGATAATCTTCGCACTATGTAATACAAATTAAATAAATAACAGTTAGACCAACAAGCGAATATCACCCTGTATTTATTTTTATAGATAAGAAACTAAAATTAAATTTCTTGTATGGAATATTGCTTAATTTTGTCTAAGCTTGTTGAGACACATTGAGTTTAAAAAATATTATATCAGGTTAAAATAGAGCCAAAAAAACCACGAGTGGTTATGGTCCCATTTTTATAGTGATCAAATGGCACACGCCTGAGGGCATCGTTAAGAGTTTTAACACATATAAAGTTGAAACCTACCCTACGTCCCAGCCTAGTGAGTAATCCTTCTGAGTCGAGGGCTGATAGCGAGTGCAGCTGTTCCAGCGCCATGATGAGAGACTCCACCGGGGGCGCGTCCATGAAGTCGAAGTGGAGCAGGTCGTTGATGCCCATGGTTTTTAGTTGAAGCACCTGGAGGAGAAGATTTGAAAGATTTGATTTTGTTTTGTATATTTATGGATCATCATCATCATCATTATCACCATCAATCCATATAACTTCCACTACTGAACATGGGCCTCCTCCCGAGGGAGGGTTTTGCCATAGTCACCACACTTGGCAGGCGAGTTGGTGACTACAGTATTATGGAATAACAAACATAGGGAAACGCTGCTGCCCGTTCCCTGGTATAAAATTGCTATAGATGATGTTATAACAGTCGGGACCAACGGCTTAACGTATTTTGGGGTTTAGGGGCACGGAGGATAGACCCTCAACCTACTAGACCTGGAGAGAAATCTAACATTACACATAAAGATTTTTGTCCGGCGTGGGGATCGAACCCACGTCCTCTGAGACTAAAAACAAGACTGATAATTTTACCGCAACTGTCAGTTAAAGGATATCATGTATCACGTATTAGATGTATCGTTTAACTAACAGTTAAACGATACATATAATACGTGTAGCAAAACGGTGTAACACGTACCGTGGTGGCGAGGTTAGTGCGCTGTATCTCGGGCACGGGTGTGGGCAGCATCTCGTCGCGGTAGGCGCGCTCGGTGTACAGCCGGTAACACTTATATAACACGTACCGTGGTGGCGAGGTTGGTGCGCTGTATCTCGGGCACGGATGTGGGCAGCATCTCGTCGCGGTAGGCGCGCTCGGTGTACAGCCGGTAACACTTATATAACACGTACCGTGGTGGCGAGGTTGGTGCGCTGTATCTCGGGCACGGGTGTGGGCAGCATCTCGTCGCGGTAGGCGCGCTCGGTGTACAGCCGGTAACACTTATATAACACGTACCGTGGTGGCGAGGTTGGTGCGCTGTATCTCGGGCACGGATGTGGGCAGCATCTCGTCGCGGTAGGCGCGCTCGGTGTACAGCCGGTAACACTTATATAACACGTACCGTGGTGGCGAGGTTGGTGCGCTGTATCTCGGGCACGGGTGTGGGCAGCATCTCGTCGCGGTAGGCGCGCTCGGTGTACAGCCGGTAACACTTATATAACACGTACCGTGGTGGCGAGGTTGGTGCGCTGTATCTCGGGCACGGGTGTGGGCAGCATCTCGTCGCGGTAGGCGCGCTCGGTGTACAGCCGGTAACACTTATATAACACGTACCGTGGTGGCGAGGTTGGTGCGCTGTATCTCGGGCACGGATGTGGGCAGCATCTCGTCGCGGTAGGCGCGCTCGGTGTACAGCCGGTAACACTTATATAACACGTACCGTGGTGGCGAGGTTGGTGCGCTGTATCTCGGGCACGGGTGTGGGCAGCATCTCGTCGCGGTAGGCGCGCTCGGTGTACAGCCGGTAACACTTATATAACACGTACCGTGGTGGCGAGGTTGGTGCGCTGTATCTCGGGCACGGATGTGGGCAGCATCTCGTCGCGGTAGGCGCGCTCGGTGTACAGCCGGTAACACTTATATAACACGTACCGTGGTGGCGAGGTTGGTGCGCTGTATCTCGGGCACGGGTGTGGGCAGCATCTCGTCGCGGTAGGCGCGCTCGGTGTACAGCCGGTAACACTTATATAACACGTACCGTGGTGGCGAGGTTGGTGCGCTGTATCTCGGGCACGGATGTGGGCAGCATCTCGTCGCGGTAGGCGCGCTCGGTGTACAGCCGGTAACACTTATATAACACGTACCGTGGTGGCGAGGTTGGTGCGCTGTATCTCGGGCACGGGTGTGGGCAGCATCTCGTCGCGGTAGGCGCGCTCGGTGTACAGCCGGTAACACTTGCCGGGGCCCGTGCGTCCGGCGCGACCGGCTCGCTGCTTCGCCGCTGCCTGAGACAGAAAAAAAAACGTTATACAATATTGTGTTGTCTTTTTCAACTTTTCACAGCAATAGTAACAACAATAAGACATTGGATGCGCGGGCTAGATCGATGACACTAGTCTTTAAGTTGTCGCAGGCCGGATTGTTGGCACTGGCGGGCCGGTTTTGGCTCGCCGGCCGTAGTTTGGGGACCTCTGTTCTAGAGGAATGAAATTATATACCTATTTGTTACTTACTTGTGAAATTGGAGTCACCACCAACGAATCCATTCCCGTCTTCGAATTATAGACTTTCTGCTTCACAAACCCTGGATCCACCACATAATAAATGCCATCGATCGTAAGCGACGTTTCCGCAATATTAGTAGCTATCACCACCTTCCTGGACCCTGGAGGAGCCGGCTCAAAGATTCTGGTCTGCATTTCCGAAGGCAGAGCGGAATAAACTGGAAGAATGATCAATTCTGGTACATCAGGGCCTAGAGATTTCATGCGTTCGTACAGAATCTCGCATGCCGTGTCAATCTCTTCTTGACCCGTAAGAAAGAGCAGGATATCTCCTGGCGGTTCTCTCAAATGGATTTGCATCACAGTGATTAACGAAGCATCTAGATAGTCAGTTTCAGGTTCTTTAGTATATAGTACTTCTACCGGAAAAGTTCTTCCAGGGATAGTGAAGATGGGCGCTTCGAAGAAATATTGTGAGAATTTTACAGCGTCTAATGTGGCGGATGTAACTATGAGTTTAAGTTCTGGTCGCTTCTGTACGGCTTGTTTGAGTAAACCGAACAGCACGTCGGTGTGGATGGTGCGCTCGTGAGCTTCGTCCAACATGATCACGGAGTAGGTTTTGAGGTCGAGGTCCATGAGGCATTCGCGGAGTAACATACCGTCTGTCATGTATCTGAGGAGGGGAATACGGAATTAATTGTGATCTCGCTTAAAATATACATTAAGAAAATTTAGGCAACGGGTTTGGAAACACGTACTCAAATGCTTACTTATATTATGAACTAGCTTCCAGAGTGTGGTACACGCGCGTGACTACCGTTCCCGTAGGAACTTTATAATAAAATATAGCCTATAGCCTTCCTCGATAAATGGGCTATCTAATAATCTAATAATGTCCGATTTTTTTCAAATCGGACCAGTTGTTCCTGAGATTAACTTGTTCAAGGAAACAAACAATCAAACTCTACACCTTTATATATCTACACTAATATTATAAAGAGGAAAGATTTGTACCTATTTTTGTATGTTTGTAATGAATAGGCTCAAAAAGTGCTGGGCCGATTTAAAAAATTCTTTCACCAATAGAATGCTACATTTTTCCAATTTGACATAGGCTACATTTCATTTTGAAAAAAATTAGGGATCCTTGGTAAAATTTGAACAATGTAACCGAAGGTGTAGAAAAATGAGTCTTAAAATGTCTTTCGTCGAATGCGCTGCCGAAGCTATTAGCGATAGAACAAAATAATGTACAACAATATTGAAGAACATCATAATGTCTACAAAATACTCCGCGGTAGCATATGTCCAACTATTGTAGTTATGTCACTACAACAACTTTTTTCATTTTAAATATTAATGAAAATGCTAACCAAATTCAAACCATGCTATTTATGTGTTTATATTAATCCTTATCCAAATAAATTATTTTATGGTCAAGACCATTTAACTACCTATAAAATAGTTTTTAATCTATATATATAAAACAAAGACGGGTTTGTTACAACACTTATAACTCGAGATCGGCTGGATCAATTTTCATGGTTTTTGTTTCGTTGGATTTGTCTCCGCCCTGAATAGCAGAATACATTTTAAAAACAAAAGAAAGTCGTGTTAGTTACACTATTAATAACTCAAGAACGGCTGAACCGATTTGGCTGAAAATTGGTAGGGAGGTAGCTAAGAACTGGGAGAAGGACATAGGATACTTTTGGGTAGGGGTAGGGTAGGGTAGGGTAGGGTAGGGGTAGGGTAGGGTAGGGCTAGGGTAGGGATAGGGTAGGGGTAGGGTAGGGGTAGGGGTAGGGTAGGGTAGGGGTAGGGGTAGGGTAGGGGTAGGGTATAAAAGTCCACCCGTGCGAAGCCGGGGCGGGCCGCTAGTCTATATATATAAAAGAAAGTCGTGTTAGTTACACTATTTATAACTCAAGAACGGCTGAACCGATTTGGCTGAAAATTGGTAGGGAGGTAGCTAAGAACTGGGAGAAGGACATAGGATACTTTAGGGTAGGGGTAGGATAGGGGTAGGGTAAGGGTAGGGTAGGGGTAGGGTAGGGGTAGGGTAGGGGTAGGGTAGGGTAGGTGTAGGGTAGGGGTAGGGTAGGGGAAGGGTAGGGGTAGGGGTAGGGGTAGGGTAGGTGTAGGGTAGAGGTAGATGTAGGGTAGGGGTAGTGTAGGGGTAGTGTAGGGGTAGGGTAGGGGTAGGGTAGAGGTAGAGTAGGGGTAGGGTAGGGTAGATGTAGGACACCGCGTAGATTTTGAGGCGGTACGAAGTTTGCCGGGCCAGATAGTTAGTATATAGACGTGAAAAATGGATCGCTTTGAATGGTAAGATGTTTGTTACGTAAAACTGAATAGATTTGGAAAAAAATAGACAGAAAGATTATTAAAAAATATGTGGCGCCCCGCGGTTTTACCAGTGGGAAGTCGGAGCGTGATGTTTCGTAGACTATATGTTAATCCAGCGTATAACCTATCCCGGTGCAAAATTTCAGCCAATTCCGTTGAGTAGTTTTGGCGTGAAAGAGTAACAAACATCCACCCATCCACACTTACAAACTTTCGCATTTAAAATATTAGTAGGATTTAGATAGCGGTTGCTTGATCTGTTAAGAAATATTGGCGTCTTAAAAAGAAAAAAATCAATTTAGTACATTGAATTTTCAACCTTATTGCCAGGTTGCAGTATCAACGACACTGTGTAGTGTTGAACTTAAGCTACGATATTTCATACACCATACAAAACTTACTTGATAACAGTCTCCGGGCTGGTGCAGTCTTCAAAACGGATGGTATACCCCACCTCCTGTCCTAACCTGCACCCAAACTCCTCAGCTACTCGCTTGGCCACGGACATGGCGGCCACTCTTCGGGGCTGGGTGCACGCTATCTTGCCGCGGGCTGTGAGACCACACTCAGCCAGGTACTGGGTGATTTGGGTGGTTTTGCCTGATCCAGTCTCTCCGATTACTATGAGGATCTGGTTGTCTGCGACAGCCTGGAAGTAAAATAATTGTTTAGAAAGTGTTATTTTTGCGTATAATCGGAGTTGCTTCTATTACAACAAAACGACGGGGTTTAAAAATAAATTCGTCTGTCTGTGGTATCGTTGCTCCCGAACGGATGAACCTATTTTGATTTAGTTTTTTTGTTTGAAAGGTGAATTAGTCAAGAGTGTGCTCAGCTATGTTTGATAAAAATCGGTCCAAGATGGCCGCCGCCTCAAAATTGCGGAATATATATTTTTTAGCAATTCCCTTAATATGGATATCAAATTAAAGGTCTTGAATAATAGAATAATGTACACTTTACTGAAATGGTGTATTAACTAAAGAAATTAAATTTAAAATCTCGAAAAATAGTTTTAAAGATATTTTGTTGTATTCTAATATTGTTGGGTTATTTTAATTTTTAATTTGAGTGTTTTTTATACATACAAAGCAATGATTAATTAATAAACATTGATTTCACTTGATATACGTATTTCATTTATTTTCAAGACGTAATTGTTATAAGACTGCAGGAAGCTTCGTTGGAATGTGCTTTTTTGCTAAGACCCATCTTAGCAAAATGTAATAAACAAACGCTTCTGAAGTTGACATGTTCATATTCATTTTAAAGCATTTATGAAAGGAATAACCCCATTATAACATGACAAAATTATTTTACTGTTTTTTCTTGACAGCAATGATCTAAAATGAGTAAGTTGTCAAAACTGATTTTACATAATAATTAATAACAAACATAAAAACTATCTCGACAAATTCCGTGGCGTAGCGGAATAAAGCTAGCTTTAAATCTCAGAGGTCGTGCGTTCGATCCCCACACCGGACAAGAAATCTTTGTGTATAATCTAAAATTTCACTATACAATGTCCATGCATCAGAAAGAACGTTAAGACGTTGGGGCCCATAGTTATAACATCATCTCTTACAATTGTATACCAATGCTGCAGCCGCGTTTCCTTGTGTGTTACAAAATAATACTGCGGTCACCAACCGGCCTGCCAAGTTTGGTGACTATGACAAAACCCTCAGCAGGAGGAGAGAGGAGGCCCTAGTTCAGCAGTGGACATGATACAGGCTGATGATGAAATTACCTTTGCAAGCTCATCTCTCAGCTTATAAATCGGCAGCGACTGCCTCTGTTCCAACAGCGACAAGTTGGTCTTCTTTCCAAATGAAGACTTCTTTCCACCAATCACATGCTTCTTCCACTCGGGTAAATCTTGTGGGGTTATACCCGTCCCTCTCATATTGGCTGCTAACGCTCTACCATCATCCTCTGGTAGCGGATCTATCCAGTTTTTGTTCAGACCCATGGGAAGAGACTCCATTTCCTGTTCTCTTTGTATCATCTTCTGTTCCCTTCTTTCTTTAGCTAATGCTGACTGCATCATAGCCGCTTGTGCTAGAGACCCATCAGGGTTTTTGACTATTCTAACGGGTGATAAGTCGTGTAGTGCTCTTCCGTGTCCCTGTAGGAATGGTGGTTCGTCTTCAACCAGTTCTATTTCTATGTCGGCTTCACCGTCTTCATCTTTGGGCAGTAGTCCGGTCTCTTCGTCGAAGTCGGGTAGTTCGCTTTTGTCGATCACGCCTGATGATATCATCTGTAAAATGAAAACATGGTATAAAATCAACGTTACAATAAATAGAAGAGAATGCTATACGGTAAGTTAGACTGTAGCTATTTTTAGAAAGAAAAAGATTATCAGTCGCAAATCAAGTGGATTCTGAGGCTGACGCCCATTAGCCGTGCACGTTCCTTAGGCGCGTATCACATGAATACAATGGCAAGGGTAGTGGGTGATGGGGGGCGAGCTCGGTGGTTTGCGTCGTCCATACGATCCAGGAACGCGCACGCCCACTGTAACGTCAGCCTAAGTTATTAAATCTTATATAAACTACAATAATAGATAATATTTAGATATAGCTTTTCCCACCGAAGCAAAAAAGAAGTAAGACGTTTATGTCTAAAAATGCAGAATTAAAAGAAATATGACATGTTAAAATTACCTGTTTAATCTCCCATCGCTCCGGACTGGAGATCCTAGTGACTCTCTTCCGGCTGGAGTCTTCGTCAGGGTCGAGTCCGCCCTGCAGTCCAGCCAGTACGGTAGCGTTGGGCGGCGGTCGGTCAGGGTTACGACCTTCGCGTTCAGCCTGAATCATAAAAAGACGGGTTATAAAATGAAGACCAATTTGCTAAGCAACAGCTGAGCATTAGTATACTTACTCAGTCCCGGTTAAGCAACCATTACTAGAAATTTTTGAGAAAAAATAAAGTACCACTCTGACAGCGATATAATATGTCTTGATCTCTTCAAGAGATATTATTTTGTTGCCTAAGGCCGATCTTCTTTGAGTTTGGTCTCCATGACTGAAATTGGTATGGAAGATTGTAATATAAAATATTAGCATGAATTTACATACCTCTAGATGTGCATGTGATGTGGGATTGAGATCTTTCCCAGTGTCCTGGCACACATCCTTCATGGTGAGGGAGACTTTCTGTCCAGTCACTGATAACACCTTGATCTGTAGTTATAGATTAGTTAGTTATTATTCTTTATTGGACACAGAGCAACATGTAACACATATTCGCTGTTTTGTACCATGGGATGTGTCACTGAATTTGAGTAGATTTTTTACAATTCCTCTCATAGGACGAAAAGATTGTGGGATGAAACAGTAAATGTGTCACATCCACTTAGGTGCGGTACTGCTGGGTATGTGTCTCTATCTTTATCTTTGATATTCTTTGTAGTAAAGTGAAGGTAATATATAGAAAATCTGCTGAAGTTGTCATTCTATCTAATGAGTTCCAATGTTTCATCCAAATCAGTATGAGTTATAATAAAGCTATTAATTAATATTTAAATCTCACTGTCTATATCTTCCCTTACCTTAACTTTGTCCCCTCTGTTGACCACATCAGAGACATTAGTGACCCTGCCCTCTGACCTCAGCTGGGAGATATGCACTAAACCTTCCCACCTCTTTCTGACCCCTTCAATTTGGACGAAACAACCGAAGGGCACTATGTTTGCCACTCTCCCACTGTATATCTGTAATATAAAGTTTAAATTTAATAAAACAATACAAAAATGTTGTATAGACCTCACTCTCTACAATGTAAATGAAAGTTAATCTATACTTATATATAGGTATCTAAAATATTGGGGTTTCTGGAGAGGTTCTGGAGCTACTGGAACATAGTATCGTCAATGATACGATAGTATAGTAGTTGTCATAGACTAATAATATTATATTATAATTATTATGTCATTGCCTATTTATATTGTACGTATTCGTTTTTTTTTTTTTTTTTTTATTTGCACAAAGAAATACAACATATACACTTAAGCAAACCAAAAACAACGAAGCTTTGTCCGGAATGCTTTAACAGAAGCGAGCAATAGATTTTAATGATAACTGCTGCATGCTTAAAGTACTTAAACATCAATAATAATAATAGGCTAACAATCTAACACTGTTTGTTTACATCTCTTAAATACAAGCCTATCCACACTGTTAAATGCAATACATGACAGTCACTGTTACATGCGTGCGTGTAAAAGACGCACAAACCGGTTCCTTGTGAGGATCGCACAACTCGTATCTATAGGCTGTTCAAAAAATGCGCTTTTAATTTTTGTTTTATATTCTGTACCGTAATACTTTTTGTAAAAGGTGGAGGCAGATTATTGATCGGATGCGGAATAATATATAAGGTAGTTCTTTCTCCATATCCATTAGTAGCGGCAACCGTCATGAGTTTATTGTTAGTTTTTTGTCGTGTTTGAATATCGTGGGCAATGTTATTTATAATATTTTTATTGAAAAATTGTTCTTTTAAAAGACTGTAAGTGACTTTGGCGTGGATCGGAAGAGTTTTACATTTTTTGAACAACTCGATATCATTATCCCTATATTTTTCTCTCATATTAGGAGTGATGACTAATTTCAGCATTCTGATTTGTAGTTTAAAAATGCGGTCGAGATACGTTTTAAATGTGTCCGTCCGTAGCTTGTGATGCCATAACCGATGATTGAATCCACGAGCGCACTGTAAAGCATCAGTCTGACTTTGTAAGGCAATCTGTTTCTGATGATATAAAGATTTGCCAGAAAGGCTCTGAGTTTTTCACATAACCTGATGATATGTGGCAGCCAGTTAAACCTATTATCAATAATTATGAGCTCCTGATATGTGTGTTTGTCAACACTTCCAATTATTGGACAATCACAAATGCTACTATTCTTTTTACAAGTGTTTGTGTGCCACTAATTTACCAATAGTAGTTAGGGGCTCTTATTAAATGGAGAGCATATGTGTACAAGTTTTGTCTTTTCAGCATTGAGAACTAATCCATTGTCATGGCACCATTTGTTTAGGATGTAATTCATGTCATTGACGTAAGCAATGAAGTGAAGAGGGCCAAGCACTGAACCTGAGCCATGCCCTCCTCAACTGGAATCTGGTTACTGCAAACATTTCCCACCTTAACACAGTACGACCTACGTCGGAGATAATCCTCGCACCACCCCAGCAATAGACCACACATGCCGCTGTGCTCGAGCTTTTTTACTAATTTCTCGTGACTTAATGTTTGATATGTTAAGTGAGAAATCTATAAAGAGGGCCAAGACATTTTTTTTTTAAATTAAGGCTAGTATTTACGTCATCCGTTAATTGAGATAATAGACTGGTGGTACTCTTTTTTGGTTGGAAGCCGAATTGATTTTTAATTATAATGTTATGGCGCCTATAAAACTCATGAATTTGTTCGCTGAAGAACTTTTCTACTATTTTGTTTATCAAAGATAAAAGAGTAATGGGACGGTAGTTAGATAAATCCGAATGATTTCCTTTTTTATAGATGGGGCGGGTACACAACCTCGCTTGAGCTCGTCTGGATATATTAATGAGATTTGCTATGGCGGTGGATATTTTATCACCAATTTTTTTAATATCTAGAATCTTTAGGCCATCTTGACCTGGCGCTTTAAAGGTATTAAGTTTGCTAATTATATTTCTTATTTTGTCCGACGTCGCCATCCTGGATCTGATACTAACATTAGCATCATTTCTATATTTATTCTCATCAAGAAGAGGTTTTTTGCACTTAGGAAGTATTATTTTAACAGAATTCCTAAATTCATGGGCGAAATCATTGGCTATGTCAAGAACAGAAATATTAAGGTCGCAAAAAGAATTTAAAATTATCTCATCAATTGTTTGCGTCACTCTGCCACAGATGGAATTAACAAGTTGCCAGTTTTTTAGGGTTACTATAGTTATTTCTTATCATATTTTTATAATAATTATTTCTGTATCAATTGTATGTATCAATGGATGGGTACCATAGAGGTACTCTCATTGGCATATTACTAACAATAGAATAGATAAGGTGAGGTGGTGCAGAGGGATAAATTCCTTCCTTGCTTTTTATACCTATATAAATTATAAATTCTGTTAACCATTAAAGCAATAGGTACCTATAAATTTTACATACTAAAATGCAGTACTTTTTATACCTATAGAGGTAGTTAAGATTTCTAACAATATTCCCACCAAAAGTAGATTCATAAATTATTTCATAAAGTGATGCAATGTAACATGTACCTATAAATAAAGTAAATATTCATTTATCTTGATGATTATTACTCAATATTAGTTCAATATGGCTTATGTTTAACTTACCATCAGATATAGTAAAAATGATCACCAAAATTAAACCCGCATTTTAATGTAAAATTGTAACCAAAGTTTTAACATTTCGCTATCGTATTTAAGCAAAATGACTCCAAATAAATCATTGTTAACCCAAAAGTAGTAAATGATCACCAAAAGTACCTAAATGTTTTACTAATTTACTATTCGGTTCTGGCACTCGCCGGCCGCTGCCGCGGCACCGCTCGCTTCGCTCGCTCGGCTCGTGCGTTGTATGGCCGCAGCTCTAACCTAACCTAACCGATTGTCATTTTTCATTGATTTTATTAAGGTAGAAATAGCGCAATAATTTGCTCGCTAAGATTTGGTGATCATTAACTACATTTGGTGTTCGAATACAATTTGAAGTGCAGTCGTGACTAAAATAGCTAGTACTATTATAATTTTAGACTTTATTTTTCTGGTGTCAAGTATATATTTTTGGTGGTCATTATATTTTATCCCGTTCAATATGCTCTAATAGGCAATTTTATTTAGTTAATTCATTCATATCATTATAATTTTCTTACCAATTAGTTTTGTCATAAATTTAAGTAGAAAACTTATTGAGTAAATGAATGTCAAAATGATATAATTCATTTTATTGGAAATAAATGTATATTTTATAGATGCTTACCTTTCCTGGTTCCGGGTCATCACTCATTTCAACTTCTGGACTTTTCTTCTTTGGCTTTCTGTCATATCCTCTATATTTATCATCTCTATCTCTATGTTTATCATCTCTATCCCTAGATTGTGACCTCCTGTGTCTGGACCTTGACCTCCGATGTCTGTCTCTGGTCCGGTCCCGTGAGCTATGTCTATGGCGACTCTCTTTGTTGTGTGACCTTGATCTCCTCTTCCGGTCCCTATCTCTGCTTCTACTTCTTTCTTTACCACCTTTTCTGTCTCTATCTCTACTCCTACTTCGTCTGCTTTTCCTTTCTCTAGATCTATCCCTTTCTCGTGATCTATCTCTCTTTCTGTCACTATGTTTTACTTCTTTTCTCTCTCTACTGTGACTTCTTTCTCTTTTTTTTACCTCATCTTTAATATTTTCTTTAGGGATTTCTTTCTTAGGAGCACTAGATGATATGTTGGAAGGTGCAAGTGCCTCTAACTCTGCCATAGCCTGATCAACTACATCATCATTTGATTTACTCTTGTTCTCTTCTTTAAATAAATCTTTTGTCGTAATTCTTTTGTTTTTAGTCTTTTTTGTGTCATCATCACTTTCTTCATCAGAGAACTTAGGTGGTTTCTCGTTTGGGATAGCTAAACCTGGGAATTTATTTGCAAGTGGGTTCTTACTTTCGTTGAGAGATTCATCCCTTTGAGGACTACTGTTAACAGGTTTCATGTGCTGTATGATTCGAAGTAAATTTGTCATAAACGAGTCAGAAAACTCAGCGCCATTCTCGATTAGGGCCTTCTTGAAATTCTCAAATGTAGGATTTTTGTCAGCAATGTCGATTATGAATTCGGCTGCAAAAAAGAAAACCATATATAAAGTAATCAAAATGCAAATCGTATGTGACGCAAATAGTACTTAAATGAGAACATTAACAATAACAACATGGAAATATGCTGTGATAAACGAAATACAACTTACCTAAATCTTTATCGTTCAAACCTAAATGGTTATCTAATTCAGTGCATACTTTAGACACCAATGAAAGGTGTTCTAATTTAGCAACTTCATCCATTTTTAACACTTTATTAACATGAAAAATTAATTTAAATCAACAAAAACGAAGCTTTTCACGTAGGTATTTGACAAATTTTAACATGAGTGAGTGACACATATAAGCTGTATTGCCACTAATTGCCAGGTTAAACTCGAAGAATATAGAAGTCGGATGGCTTCATCGCTTCATCAATCTTGTCTGCAGTGATTATGTTATTTTGAATAAAATTTCATAATTGTCAACTTTTAAGATAGTAAATGTTTATATTTTTTATTAAAATAAACTAGGATTCATTTCTTTACACAAAATTTAATCTTGTTGTTATCGCCATCGCCAGTAATGAATTGCCATAATAAAAAAATACTAACTATAATTACACCGTCTATGTCGATAACCTACAAAATATAATTGTCTAGGTGTCAAAGTGTCAAAGTCAATCATTTTGTCCATAATTTCAGATTCTGAAGCGAGTCCTTGTATTAATTTCCCTTTATTTAGTGGTTTATAGGCAAGTGGTATTTTTTCCTTTGTGTTCAGTTCATGTCACTCCTATGATGGAAAACAACACAGATAATTCAGAACCAAACAATTTCAGCCCAATCACTGTTCAAGACGTAGACGTAGATTTCTTACCGATTGTTTACGAAATAATACGAAGGTATTTTACGAAGAGTTTTTATTTTTAGCATATCGTCATACTGATATTATATCTACATAGCATAGCATTATTAATTGTACTGTGTTGTTGTTTAGCGTTGAACGAGATTTTCACGACAACTCTGCCAAAGCGAGGGAGTCGCAAGAGTGCAGTCAGAGAGTGCTAGAGTTACAGAAGAAATTTGAAGTCGCGCGCGCACAAGTAAGAAGTAATCTCGTTTATTACACAACTTACCTTACAACATCATAGTGAATGCCTAAAACAACGGAGTAACACGGAATGTTGCTGATTACAACCAAGTCTTTTATTTTTACGGCCTGGTACTGGGTCGTAACTCGGCAAATGGGAAACGCTGGTCTAGTCTATATTATTATATTAACTTTTACTGTTCTTAAAGGGAATGATCCTACCAATTATTCACTATGTATAGTATATAGTCTTCAGAAATTTTAATTTCCTATTTCAGATCAAGCGACTCCCTGGCATAGATTACAATAAGCAGGATCAGTTGAAGCAGTTTGAATTGTTAAGAACACAGCTGCGTCTAAAGCGAGAGCTCCTCCAAAAGTACCGGAACATGTGCTCTTTTGAAACCTCATTCAAGTGATCAGTGCATAATGCCTCTCCGAGCATTGTTCAAATACTTAGCTAACAATGAACACCTTGTTCAAAAGCTTGCAGAGTCTTATCCAGTCCGACGAGCGGCTCAACTTGCAATTTCAATATTTTACAAAGGAAAAGCAAAAATGGAGGATATTGATCCACAAAAAGTTAATAATATGATATCCTTTTTTAAAAAGTTTAATCAAAATCTCAAAGAAGGAATTCAAGACGCAAAGAAACAGCTAAAAAAGTAGAAATATGTAAATAGATTAGTCATAATACACTATGATGTATTAGTGTAAAATTTTTCAAATTAGGGATTAAATAATACAATTTATATCTGAGCTAGTTTTATTTTGATTCACTTTGAACAAACCATAAAAATATTTATTTACTTAAACTACAAAAATCACATTATAATGGTATTATTGTGAAGTAATCAAAATACTGAATAATGATATGGAGTAGAGCAGCTAGCCTCACTAACGCTATATTTATTGCATTATCTCAAAATATACTTTACAAAAGATTCACTCTTCTGCATCTGCTATACACACTGTCAGTAACCCAAATAACCTAACAATATCTAGACTGCTCTATGATTTACCACTCACACAAATGAAAATATGTATTTCATTTTTTTTGTTTTGTAAATAATAGACAATCAACCATAACTTAACATTTAAGTATCAAATTATAGTTCTTTAAATTTTTAACACATAATTGAATAATAGAACTTTATAATATCCTTTAGCTTTACAACATAACCAAATTGTAACTTGAATACCAACAAAATATAAATCAATACAATATTTGGGCCATATTGGGTCCAACTAAGGGCTTAACAGATTCACTAACATTGATTGATGCAATCATTCTTCAACTTCCTTAGTGTATGAAATGTGATAAAAATAGATTATTTGTATCAATTATGAGAATTACAATATAGAGTCCATTCACATGGAAAAAGTACAGTTTATTCAAAAATATGTATGTTTATAATCCTAGACCTTAGTAGACTAAGGACCAATGTACTATTATACTTTAGAAGCGTTTAGTCGTAAGTGCCAGTTTACGATAAAAGCCTCGTATTCATGGTAAACATTTGTTTAGCAACAGAGTTGAATCAACGCGTTGCAGAGTTGCTGGCAACACTGCGTGTTGCAGATTTGTAAACGGCATGTTTACAAGCTCTCGCCCAACGAGCGTGAACATCAGTTAAGCAACAAATGTTGACTTGTGTGAACGTGTTTGCAACAGTTTATAAACATAGCAGTAGTTTGGAGCACTGATAAAATTCAATGCAACTTCCTCGGGCAACATTTTAACGCAGACTGGCGTTTGGACAACCTTTACTGATTTAAACAAAGTTTAATCAGCATTCTCCCCGTTTCATCAACAATGTTTATCAAATGTTGCTCAACAAATGTTCACTATGAATATGAGGCTAAACGCACATACGACGAATGTTTCTGACGTATAATAGCACATCCGACCTTACGCTTCTAAGCTCTAGAATCATAATTGTCTGTGTACACGGAGGTAAACACAAACAGGTATTAGGCGTCGGGTAACGAGTACCCGGGGGGGGGGGCGGAGAGAAACACTCGTATAGATGAAAAACAGGCAACACTAGTCATAGGTCATCACTTTCGAGGTCTTCATCGCTAGAGCAATAAACATCATGAAAATTACACATTATGTACCTTAATAACTACTTATATGCCGAGTGTTGTTTATATATACGAGTGTAAATGACCTCGTGGATTATTCCTCTTCAGCACCAACACTATTCCTGTTTCAAAGTAGGTTTAATGCTCAAACCATTGTTGCCCAAAAAAATGGTGCTGAATGAGAAATACTCAGACTGTAATGTCACACGGATGCTCACGGACGGCCTTACATCTATAAAGGATAATATTTACACGAGAATTCGTAGACGACACCTATAAAATATAGAATTTAAAGTTGTTATTATCTTTCGAACGTTGAAAGAAGTAGGAGATGCTGACTCGCTAAGCTATAGCCGCTAAGTTAGCCTTGTATAACATGTACCGATGTTCCGATACAATTAAGTACTCGTTACTTTTCCGAAATCGATACCAAGTACTATTAGCATCGAATCAATTTTGCAATTCGAGTAATTCCAATTATTTGTTTAATTTGCTAGTTTCCAATTACCTCGCCACCACCATCATCGAAAATTTTGGATATATTTTACCAAGACAAACGAAAGAACTGCGAAATATAAACTATGGCTGAAATCTGTAATATTGGCATACATACGTCTAATTTATTTAAGCATTGTACTCCATAACACATGGATTGTTCTAGTATTTTTCTGTTACAAATTAAGTGCAGAATAAAGGTCATTCTTAAAAATATTATTTTAAAATCTAAGTATTGATTTTAGTCGACATCACCGCGTGCAGTCTGCATATATGCGCCGCCCAATTCCACTTCAGTCTAGTGGCCTTTAGTCCAAGACTAGAATCGTCACACACTGGCATGCGGCAGACGGCACTCGTTGCCGAGGCCGTCCACGGAAGCGTTGGCGTAATGAATCAGATCGTTTCCTTCGGGATTGGCCACAATATGCGATTAAAAAGAATACTTGGAAGGAATTGGTTGATATCTTTGCCCTGGCTGGACAGTGTAGGTAAAAAAAAAGTATTGATATTTTAGAGTAACTGATTTGAATAGTGTCGAATAATGATTTGAGTTGCTGCCGTTAGAGAAGTTGCGTCCGAGAGTGGAGACCGCGTTTCGGCATACGTAAGGTAGGACGTCCGCCGGCAAAGCGGAACGATTACTCGAAAAGTGCAAATGACCGGGTGTCATGGCGCAAATTAAGGGACGCTCATGTCCAGGAGGGGGCATAGGTAGATAAGCTGATTGATTGATTCGAGTACTACAGACACGAGTATGCATCGGAACAGACTAGTTGGCGGCGGCGACGACGTCGGGCGGCTTGTCGTGTCGCTTGCGCGGGCGCCGCGCCGCCCCCCCGCCCCCGCCCGCGCCCCGCTTGTCGCTCTGCACCTCGAACGGGGAGTCCGTCGCTGTCACGTCACTCTCTTGCTGTAATAGAAACAAACATTTCATTGGCTATTATCTGGTTCACCATTTCGCGCCACATCGTTAAATAAATGGGCTATCGGACACTGAAATGTTATTATTTAATCGGATCATTAGTTTATCTTTATATTTTAGTAAATGTAACTATGCAATATAATATAAATGAAGCAACAGGGGGTCTACCAACATCGCAACACTAGAAAAGTTTTTAAAGGGGTCTATGAGAAAAAATGTTGGAAAGCCTGGTATAGAGTATCGTAATATTTTTTTAGAACACAATTATTGGGTTCTGTTTTAAATTAAAATATTTTTATGTTTTAAAAATGAGTGGATCAATATCATTATTATGATAAATTTCCTTTTATTAAATTATAATAAATTAAAATAAATTTTAGGGCGGAAGGCGCTGGCGACTATATCACAATGAACTCCTTGTGTATAGTTTTTATTTATATTTGAAGAGAACTCTTTAAAACATTGTTTGGGAATAAAGAATTATTATTATTATTCAGTATGTTTGATATAAAAGTGATATCAATGTTAATAGAACGCTATAGTAACCGTAGTTAATACTGTGTACACATACAACTGGCGGCGCATTGACGTCGCCGGCCTTGTCGCTGCGTCGCTCGTGGCGCACGCCGGCGCGCGGCGGCGGGCGCGCGGCGGCGGGCTCGGGCCGCAGCACGTTGCCCACCGCCTTCGTGCGACCTTCGCGGAACACCTGCACGTACAAACAAAAATTATTTAATAATTCCCTCCCGACCTTTGGTTTGTATGAAACCTTCCGATACCTTCGTAGAACCGAAACCGAGAGACCCACGAACTGTAAATTAGCCGACAGTAACTGCACAAAATTCCAAATTCAAACCCTCCGGAAATGGCAGGAGCGGCTAGAGGCCGCGCCGCGGAGGATTGCGTACGGTGGAGGTGATTCGGCCCCATCTAAAAGGGTGGGCCGATCGCCGTCACGGTGACTTCACCTACCACGTTGCACAGGTAGTAACAGGCCATGGCTGCTTCGGCCACTACCTGTGCAACGTGGCGCAGAGAGAGCTGGACACTCGCTGTCACCACTGTGACTGTTCCGACGATACGGCGCAGCACACGGTGGTGGAGTATCCGGCGTGGGCCAACGAGCGGTAGGAGCTCGTTGGCGTGGTGGGAGACGACCAAAGCGAGAGGTCGTGGGAGGCGGTTGCCTCCTTCTGTAAACGAGTTATGTCACAGAAGGAGGGCGCGGAGCGAGAGACGGAAGGAGATCCCTCCACCCACCCGCTCCGCAGACGGCGTGTTGGCCGTCGGCGACGGGCCGAAACCCGCCGCCTACCGCCCTAAGCTCGGCTTCGGGTAGTGGGGCACATGGGCCCCGCTCCCTTCGAAGCTGACCCATAAGGAGTAGGGACGCCTCTACACTCCAGGCGTCCCTATAATTGGGCAAATGGGCAAATGGGCCACTGTAAGTGTGGCCCCGGATATCCCGCGGTGCCATACTGGCCGCGGGTGCCGGCGGGGGGCCGGATTGCTTAAGCGTACCCGGCCCCCGCCAACGGCGAATCGAAGGAGTGTCCGAGGGGTTTTAGTGGTGTAGAGTCCTCTCCTCGTGGTATGAGTTTAGCATACCACGCTATGGAGGGTGAGCCCCACATATCCCACCGCCAGCGCGCGAATACGCTGCAGCGGCGGTGGGAATGCGACAATGCATTTACAAACAACAAAAAAAAAGTTTTCTTAGTTTGTAGTTTTTAAACCATATATTAAGACTGAAGCATTGCTCGCATTTATGCCTAATGAAGTAACCATAAAACAATATAACAAACTAGTAGCTAACTAAATATAGCCACTATAACAAAAAAAACTTTGGTAATTATAAATAATAAAAATAAAAATCATTTATTTACAGACCAGCAGATCCAACGAGTGTTAGTAACTATAAAATGAAATGAAAATGAAAATGAAAATGAAAACGTTTATTGATAATGTAGACGAATCGATCGTACTTATTATAAGTCAAATACAATGATAATGAAAAAAAATAAATAAAAATAAATCTTAACTAATAAATTAGTTTACATTTCAACAATAATGTTATTAAATTTATTAATATTGTTATGGCATGTCCGTAATTAATCGCTTATTATAAAATATAATTAAGATCAACCAGCGCGGGCTGGGATCGGGTCTGAAGCATAGAACGCGTCGCGAGCCTCGCCTTGCGAGGACGACCGGACCCTATCCTAGCTTCCTACGAGTCTTTCTCTATCTACCTACGGTGTGACACTCGGAGAAGAAAGACTATAAGAAACTCCGAGATCATTCTTTTTGTCATCTTTTAAAGTCTTTGATTAATAATTTTATACATTGTTTAAACATTTTTAGTATCTAGGTTAGTGATCCCCATACATCGATATGTAGGCACTCATACCAGGAAAGTGTGAAAAAAAACAATGATAATTTCAAGTAGGTATCGAGTACAGGGAGCGCTCCCCCAGATTTACATATATAGAAACATGCCTACAATCTGATCAGTTGTCTTGCGTATATTTTAAGAATTCGAAATTTATAAAGTACATAGCATTGACTTAATTTGATTGCCAATTCGGTGTGATAGCTAAAGGATGCCAGTCTGCCGCAATGAGACCGATGGATTCATCCGCCAAACATCTCCATCATCCATATATTCTTTAATATTATAGTAGCCACGAGTCATAAGGACCTTTTTCACATACTTTTTGAATTTATGGTCTGGCAAAGCTGTCACAATTAAAGGAAGTTTATTATAGAATCTAATACAATTTCCAAGAAATGATTTACTTGTCTTATTTACTCTATAAAAAGGTGTAATGATCTTATCTTTGTTCCTAGTATTAAAATTATGTACGTCCTTCTTTTTGCTGAATTTATTTATGTTTTTACGGGCGTAAACTATATTTTGGTATATGTATTCGGAAGGCACGGTAGGTATATTAACTTCTTTGAATAGACTACGAAGAGAATCACGGCTTCTTTTTTTATAAATAGCACGGATTGCTCTCTTTTGTAGTATGAAAATACTTTGGATATCTGCGGCCGATCCCCATAATAGGATCCCGTATGACATTACACTATGAAAGTAAGCAAAGTAAACTAATCTAGCTGTTTCTATATCAGTCATTTGTCGGATTTTCCAGACCGCATAAGATGCAGAGCTTAGTTTTTCAGATAGTCTTTCTATATGTGGTCCCCATTGCAACTTGGAGTCAAGAGTAATTCCTAAAAAAATTGTTGATGGAATTAAGCTTAATGGCTCCCCATTTAATTCTACATTAGGAATGTTATTCGACACATTTGGTAATGAAAATCTAATACATTTCGTTTTACTTGCGTTAAGAAGGAGATTATTGGCGGAGAACCATTCCGAGATTAAAGCGAGTGTGCGATTTAACTCTGTAACACTTTTGTCTTTTCTATTTACATTAAATATAAGGGATGTATCATCTGCAAATAAAACTATATCGCACTCATTTTTGACAACATTTGGAAGATCGTTAATGTAGATTAAGAACAAAAATGGACCTAGGACTGACCCTTGTGGAACTCCTATTTTGACAGTAGAACCTTCGGAAATTACATTGCCAATAGATACTCTTTGTTCTCGACCTGTTAAATAAGATGTTATAAGATCAAGTGCTGAGTCGGTGAATCCGTAGTATTTAAGTTTCATAATAAGCGTGTTATGATCAACGCAATCAAAAGCTTTCGAAAGGTCGCAGAAAATACCTAATGCATCCTGCGATTTCTCCCAAGCCTTCAATACAGATTCTATAAGATTGGAACCGGCATCTTGAGTAGATTGGCCTCTCGTAAACCCAAATTGTTTATTGTTTAATAAATTATTTATGTTAAAGTATGCCAGCATTTGATTTAACATTATTTTTTCAAATATTTTACTTAGCGCTGGTAGTATAGAAATTGGCCTATAATTCGAAGCATTGTTTGAGCAGCCTGCTTTAAAAATGGGAACAACCTTGCTAATTTTCATTAGGTCTGGAAATATTCCATCTCTTAAACAAGAATTGAAAATATCTGCTAGGATCGGGGCAATACTGTCAATTATGGAGTTTATTGCTTTGGTTGACAGTCCCCATATGTCTTCTGTGCCTTTTTGTTTAATAGTTTTAAAGACTTTTATTATATCTACCGGATCTATAACTTTAAAGCCAAATTTAGACACATCAATAGTGACATTTTTCCTCAACAGTTTATCAGCCACTTTCGGTGATGAGGAGAGAGATTTAGTCGTTTCAAGGGGTATATCAGTAAAGAATTTATTGAAAAAGTCAGCAACAGTAAGTCTATCTGAAACTAATTTATTATTTATATTTAATGTCACTGATCTATCATTAGTCCTATTTTTACCAGTTTCCTTATTGATCATTTGCCAGGTTGCTTTAATTTTATTATCAGAATTACATATTTTTTTGCTAATGTAGGCAGCTCGAGCTTGAGCACACACGTTTCTAAAGATTTTTGAGTATCTACTGACATAATTTCTAAAATTGGGATCAGGTGTAAAGGACCTCATGTCGTATAACTCATATAACTTATCCCTACATCGGCGTATACTATTTGATGCCCACATACTAAATTTAATTTTATAATCTACTTTTATATATTTTACTTTGCATTCATTATTGAATTCTTCACAAAGTTTATGAAGCAGTATGCTGTACATATCATTTGGACTTTCATCATTATAGTTTAAAGAATATAGTGCAGCATTAACATTTTTACTAAATTTTACTAAATTATTTTGTGTCAAAGGTCTAATCTTAATTTTAATATTTTCTTTTATAATAGAATCACAAAATTTTACCAATTGGCATTTATGATCAGAACGGACCCCAGTTATTAAGGACTTTTCCTGAACTTCAAAATTGGTAATTATGTTGTCTATACAAGTGGCTGTTGATGGTGTTATCCTTGTTGGTTCATCAAATAAACAATATAAATTAAAGGAAGTGAACAAAGATATAAAACTATTTTTTTCATTTGATGGTCCCAATATGTTAATATTAAAATCCCCACAGATAACTATTTTTTTATTACTTTTAAACTTCTTGAGTATGTCTTCCATTGTGGACAAGAATAACAATAAGTCAGATGATGGGGGTCTATACACACAAAGTATTAAGTACATTTTAATTTCTATGCATGCAACTTCACACACTCTTTCAACGGAGAGTTGAGAAATATCTTTGCGTTCTCTAAAAATTATAGTGTCTCTAACTAATATCAGTGCCCCCCCACCTTCGGCTGATATCCTATTGAACGAGCTGGCAACCCTAAAACCACTCACACCGAACCCCATTTTGTGTGCCTTCAACCATGTCTCAGTAAAACACATAAAGTCTGGGTTATATTTCTCACAAAAAAGTTCAACATCTAATATTTTGCCAGAGAAGCGGTTTATATTTTGATGACTTAATGTTAAATACCTAATATGCTTCTCTTTTGTCATACTTATTGGTTTAAATTACTAACTAAATTAATCTTAGTATTATTACTAAACTTATAGACTATATAACTTATAGACTATGTTAGTATACATAAAATTCATACTATATGGGAAGACTCACCGAGCCTTAACAACATGTAGCTCGGTGAACCTACCAACCAGGGCTGAATCGAACCGTTCATCCACCATCCTCAGGACTCGGTTCGGGCTGCGGCTCACCCTGTTCACCAGTGAGGCAAACATACCAGACGCACTACAGTAGCGTGGGAGCCGGAACAGAGCCCTGAAGATGTTGTTGTATTGAACGCGTAGGGCATTGTAGGATTTTTGAGTAAAGCTGGCCTACAGGCTACCCGTGTAAAATACTTGGCAATATGCTTTAAAAAGTGTGATCTTGATCTCGGCTGTACATCTAGCAAACCTGTGCGCCAACATATTACCACGTACCGACAATTTCTTACGCTCTCTCTCAATATCCAGATATCCAGATCATACTAATATTATACTAACAGAGGCTAAAATAAGGTGTGTTGAAGGGGAGTTATAAATTAACTTCTTCACTTCACCAGCCCGTTTATGACCAATGCTAAACATGGGCCTCCTCTTAACAGACCTTGGCAAGCTAGGGTCGTTGAGGGACATTGCCGTAATCACCACGCTTGGAAAGCGAATTGGTCGTTGCAGTAAAATGGGAATATCTTTGAAATGATAGATGCTGCTGCCTATCCATCAGCTGTATATCCTTTAATCACCTCTTACGAAACCCATAGAAAATATGGGGTGGTCTATTATCACAGTACACATATCAACTCGGTAAGGGATCGTCACCGTATCGCCTCGAGCCGTTCAGTATTGTATGTATGAAACTCCATACTGCAAAGCACACTACTCGGAATCGTAACGTTATCGCCTCGCCTCGGATCAGGCTCCGAACCGCGATGCGGTGCGTGGTCAACTTGCAGTTCCCGCGCTTACGGCTCGTCGTCCCCGCGCTTACGTCTCTCCGTACCCGAGCTCACGTCTCTTCGTCCACCCAATATTTTTTTCTTCGTATCTTGCCATTTTCTTTTTCCTCTTCATCAATTGCTATGGTTATGATAGCCATCTCACGTATTGTAAACCGAGACATAACCGTGCGCTACACTTAACGTTTGGATTCAAACTGATCTGGTGCGAACCAGATCAGCCAGCGGTCGGCGAGCCGTAAGCGCGGTGTCACCTAGCCGTAGCCGAGTTGACGTACAGGAGCTGTTGATACGCTTTTAGTTACGTGCATACTTTAGGTTGACGTCTGGTTGACGGCGAGGCGAAAGGCGTTACGGTGACGATCCCTTTCTAAGTTGATATGTGTGCTGTGACCTTAATCCGAAAACCACACGGCTATCATAAATGTAAAATCAAAATTCTTTTGATGAATTTGTAGAATTATCTAAAAATACAAGGAATCGTTCGAATGCGTGCTGCACTGCGTTTTGCAATTTACTATCGTATAAAACTGTGTCGTGAATAAACTATACAATCAATTTAAATGGTTTTAAATTTTCGCGATTTCCGCACATAATTTTAACATGACTGATTTTCCTCCAATGCCGAATGGAACTGACGACACGTGAGTACTCACCATCCTCTGTCCTCTCTTGAGATACTCTGGATGCTTGATGAACCGGAACCGCACGAGCGCCTTGTCGCCCGTGCGCAGGCAGTCGCGGGACATGGACAGGATGGACGCCGTCTGACGGATACTGCCGCAGTGCACTGCACAAATATAAACAAAGTTGTTACTATAACATAATATGTAGCTTACGATCATCTGAGCCGAGTTATTATGTAAGATAGGCATGGACTAGATGTTAATCCACCACCGCTGTTCGCAAAACTAACGAAATTGTAAGTTGAACGCACCGAAAAATGCTACAAACTAAGCAACCTGCGCAAGAGGGCGCCTTCTGTGGGGCTTGGACCTCGGCTCAGGGCGGTCGCTGGCGATGAGATTGAGGGATTATGACTTTTAGTATTTTAGGGCAGTTTGCAGTTTTTTACTTTACAGTTCGCGGGCCCCTCGGACTTCGGGTCTACGAGGGCATCGGATGGTTCTTTGCAAACTAAGGGTCAGGAGGACGAGGGGGGATTATGTTTGATTCACCAGCTCCAGTATGAGTTGTTGGCACTAGTTGGCATTTTAATATATCTTGTAAATAAAATACTCTTAAGGCTCGAGCACACCAAATGCGTTACTACGGCGTAATCACGCCGTAGACACGCGCGTAGCTACGGCGTAACCCGATGTCACACCGGTTACGCATACGCTTACGCATCCGAGCCGAGTACGCAACGCACATGGCCTATTGCGTACCCGGCTGCGGCAGCCATATTTTATTCTGTTTTCGAAGGTTGTGTTGTGCACGATGTCTGACATGACGAGGAAGAAGCAATATTAATACTATTGTGCCAGAATAATCCTGCGGAATATATATATTTATACGATGCATTTTTGTAGAATTTACTTTTTGGATTGTAGATACATTCATAAATACGCACAATTTCAATAAGTTTTTCTATTCATTATAAAAACAATACAAAACACCACTACGTGCCAGTATATTTGTAAAAAAATACAACTGACTGCAAGTTACGTGCGTAGGGCTACGCACAGCAAAGGTACGTGCGTGTACACGCACGTACCTTTGCTGCTCGGTGTGACGTCCAATAAGGCGCGCCATTGAATACAATGTCATCATGCAACGTTGCCGCTCTGCTCTGCGCAAGGTACGGCGTAGGTCACGCAGTCAGTTTGTGCCTTGGGAGCTGCATTGCGTAGGGCTACGCATTACGTCTACGCGCACGTCTACGTTACGCAAGCGGTGTGTCCTGTCTCATAAGGTTCCATACATTACAACTCAGCGGTACGTGCACGTCTACGCTTATGTCTACGCATACGCATCCGGTGTGCTCAAGGCATTATTCATATATTTTTATTTATTATCAAATATATGATACGTCGTTGATTCAACCGCTGTCTAGTTGCTTGTTATCTCAGCTAGTTTTCCATTCATCATCATACTTAACCCGTATAACGTTCACTACTGAACATGGGCCTCCTCTCGAGGGGAGGTTTGCCATATTTACCAAGCTTGGCAGGCGGGTTGGTGACCGCAGTATTATATCGTAATACACACATCGCTGTTGATTTTATAACAGGACCAACGGTTTAACGTGCTCTCCTAGTCACGGAAAGTACCTCACACCAACCAAATATAAATCTTAAATATTACACAAAGATTCCTACGTGGGGATCGAATCTACGACCTCCGAGACTGAATTTCATTTAATTTAAAGTTTAAATTCATTTTGGAATGTCCTATTAATAATAGAATACGAACCCATAGCCTGGTATCTGGATGAGATGGTGGTGGGATGGTGCAGCACCAGTATTTCCCCCTCGAATTGCCAGCAGGCCTGAGGGTTCAGCGCCGGAGACACCATCACCATGCCTTTGCGGATTTGAGAGCGCTTGATCTGTGAAATGTGATATTTTAAATTATTATTTTATTAAATATTAAATGATTTTATCAATATTTTTCATTTGTTCAAAAAAAAAGCAATATTGACTTTAAAATCAATCTATTAATTTGAGAAATTATTTAATCATTTGAATTTGCTAAATCTCAAATTATAGGTGTACTTCGGGAACGGGCATTCATTTCCGTCACGTCCATTTAATGTAGTCATTGAGTGTATGAGTGTGGTATGAGCTACTGCACACTGGGAGTATTGTCTGCTACACTCAGGGCACGTACCTTCTTGAGCGCGAAGCTGGCGGTCTGTCCGCCTCACACCTCGGGCACGGGCATGCGTCTCTGACACATGTAGGGGTGAAGGACACATGGGTGTAGTGTCCGCTACAGAACACTGGGCACGTACCTTCTTGAGCGCGAAGCTGGCGGTCTGGCCGCCTCGCACCTCGGGCACGGGCATGCGTCTCTGACACATGTAGGGGTGAAGGACACATGGGTGTAGTGTCCGCTACACACTGGGCACGTACCTTCTTGAGCGCGAAGCTGGCGGTCTGGCCGCCTCGCACCTCGGGCACGGGCATGCGTCTCTGACACATGTAGGGGTGAAGGACACATGGGTGTAGTGTCCGCTACACACTGGGCACGTACCTTCTTGAGCGCGAAGCTGGCGGTCTGGCCGCCTCGCACCTCGGGCACGGGCATGCGTCTCTGACACATGTAGGGGTGAAGGACACATGGGTGTAGTGTCCGCTACACACTGGGCACGTACCTTCTTGAGCGCGAAGCTGGCGGTCTGGCCGCCTCGCACCTCGGGCACGGGCATGCGTCTCTGACACATGTAGGGGTGAAGGACACATGGGTGTAGTGTCCGCTACACACTGGGCACGTACCTTCTTGAGCGCGAAGCTGGCGGTCTGGCCGCCTCGCACCTCGGGCACGGGCATGCGTCTCTGACACATGTAGGGGTGAAGGACACATGGGTGTAGTGTCCGCTACACACTGGGCACGTACCTTCTTGAGCGCGAAGCTGGCGGTCTGGCCGCCTCGCACCTCGGGCACGGGCATGCGTCTCTGACACATGTAGGGGTGAAGGACACATGGGTGTAGTGTCCGCTACACACTGGGCACGTACCTTCTTGAGCGCGAAGCTGGCGGTCTGGCCGCCTCGCACCTCGGGCACGGGCATGCGTCTCTGACACATGTAGGGGTGAAGGACACATGGGTGTAGTGTCCGCTACACACTGGGCACGTACCTTCTTGAGCGCGAAGCTGGCGGTCTGGCCGCCTCGCACCTCGGGCACGGGCATGCGTCTCTGACACATGTAGGGGTGAAGGACACATGGGTGTAGTGTCCGCTACACACTGGGCACGTACCTTCTTGAGCGCGAAGCTGGCGGTCTGGCCGCCCCGCACCTCGGGCACGGGCATGCGCTTCCTGTGGATGCTCTTGACGGCGATGGGCGTGAACCGGCCGAGCGGGTCGGGGCCCAGCAGCAGCGTGTCGTTCAGCCGGATCACACCCGCCAGCGTCGTGCCCGACACCACTGTGCCCACACCCTGCGGGGACATTGCCGTAGAGTTAGTTACACAGTTTTTTTATTCACGCTGACAATTTTTGTAGTCAGTTGAAGCTACGAGGCCTGCTTCACTGGGCACATATAGATCGAGTGTTATAATAAAATACCATACAACGGAATTATAAAAACATTAGACAAAATGTTAGTATTATTTATTGATAGTCATCTGCAGTTATCTGCCTCATGTTATACTACAGTTAATCTTACTGATGATAAAGAATATTTCCAAGGTAGCATCTTTTAACTTAGTTTTTGTGACAATAGGCAGGAACATTGCGGGGCAGTGGTCCAACTGTTTTGTCCAACTAGTTGGACCATGGGTCTTTAATAGGGGCAGTTGTCCAACTTTAAAAATAGTTGGACCACAGCACCTTATTTAGTATATTGTTTATCAGTTTGAAAGTTGCTAATGAAGTGGATTTACTTTTTAAAAAACCATGTTGTTCTTGACATAATATATTATGGAAAACTAAAATAATCTATTTAGTCCATCAGTTACATTATCAAAAAATATTGGACACGTATTTTTTTTTCGTTCCTCGAACAAAAAATGACGAAGATACAGCGCGTTGAAATTACATGTGACTTCACTTCTAGGTACAATTTTATCTAGTAGTGACGTCACAAACCTCCCTCTTCTGAACTTTATAGTTTGTTGTTGCTCTGTATGTGAGGTATTTTTTATTGATTTGATAAATAAAAAAATACGTGTCCAATATTTTATTGGATACTAACTGACGGACTAAATATATTTTTTTAGTCTTCAAGCCTATTTGTTACAGATTATTATGAGGGCGAATTTCTTGAGAATTTCAAAAGATATAACATAGATATATGTTTTGGGAATAAAATGGTAGTCTTTTAGTTAATTAAGTTTCATTAGACTTTATAAATTATAGGGTACACCAATACGACAAAATTAGTAATTAGAGTCTACAAGTCAAAGATATGCATGGCCGTCAAATGAAAGGCTTTAACAAAACAATGTACTAACAGGTACGGAGTATGTGTCATCGATCTGGAACTCAGCAGGCTTGTCATCCTGCGAGGGCATCCTAGTCTTCAGCAGGTTAAGGAACATCTTCAGCAGCTCCAGGTTCTCACCGGACACGTTCGACACTTGGAAGATTGGACACAGCCTGCAACATACGAGGATAATTAGTATAATATATATTTTTATCTGTTTTGTATTTTATCATTATCATCAGCTCGTACAACGTCCACCAATGAACTTAGCCTCCCACTGACAGAGTATTGTGCCTTAGTCACAATGCTTGGTAGATTGGATTAAATTAGATTTCTTTATAGAATTGAGTACTCTATATCATAAACAGTAATAATAAGTATAAAGATTGATTATAAGGTTGTCTGGAAGAGATCGTTGTCTGCGATAAGACAGCCGATTGTACATTTCTAATTATTACTTATTGTTATTTTATCTGTGTTGTTATGTTGGTGTGCAATAAAGTGTGAGTAGTTTTTAATAAAGCGTTTACAGTAGAATCTTGAATGAGGTCTAAACGCTAGTAGTGTTCTAAAAAAAGTCATTATCCCAACTAGGAACTGCCGTACCCGACAGGGTCTATACTTTGTACTGGTCTTGTCTTTGTAACAACTTATTATACATATGGTGTGCAATAAATGAATATGAATCAAATCCTCACCTCTGCGACACGAAATTAGTAGCGCTAACAATAACATCATCCTTATTCTTGACCATCACAGGCACCTTCCTACAGCCAGAACTCTTCAGGATCCTGATCAGCAGCTTGAGGTTATCTTGGAGCACGTTGGGGGGGCACATGTCGATTTTGGTCACCACTACGAAGACAGGCACGGAAAGGGCTAGCGCTAGGCCGAGATGCTCTTTCGTCATGCCTACAATACCAGCGTTAGCTCCGATCTATGGGCATAAGAATATGTGTATTATATAAATTACTAGCGACCCGCCCCGGCTTCGCACGGGTGCAATGCTACATATAATCCTACATATAAACCTTCCTCTATCTATTAACAAAAAGCCGCATCAAAATCTGTTGCGTAGTTTTAAAGATCTAAGCACACAAGGGAGGACAGACAGCGGCAAGCAACTTAGTTTTATACTATGTAGTGATACGAATACGAGGCTACGCGCCTTGTAGACTTGGATGCTTAACACCAATGTCAAGTCTAACTATGCAAATAAAATTAAAACGGCAAAAAATCTAGGGTTTTCTTTTTATAATAAGATTACTAGCAGTTTTAATTCACTACTAGTATTCTTGTAAACCTCTCGTGCTACGCTGAAATGCTTGTGTTGCGAGTGGGTTTACGTCATTAGAGCAATGGGGGGAATAGCCATTGGGCTACAGCCGCTTCTGATTTCATTATATTGTGTTGTGCAGAAATTAAATTTAACACAATTACTAACCATGAGCATCCCGAAGTCTGGCGCGTGTCCCGTCATGCCGAACACCGTGGTCTTGAGGTACCGCTCGTGTCCCGCCAGGTCTATGAACGTGATCACTTTGGAAGACTTCTCGCAGATCTTCACCCAGTCCAGGGTGCCGTGGTCCGGTTTGTTTACTACGTTACCTAAAGAACAGACATACGTATATTGTTTTTATTTTTCAAAATTAATATTAATATAATTCGACCACCGACAGGATTAGGACCTGCATCTAAGGTTAAGCCTCTAATGCCTTAACCAATTAGGCTACGGTCGAACCACAGTCGGTCATCGTAATTTATTAATCTCTTTGAAACACGTCTCTAAGGGGGATGTCGATATTGTTTTTATTTAAATCATCATCATCAACAGTCTGTTTACGTCCACTGCTGAACATGTGCCTCCTCATAACAAACCTTGGCAAGCCAGGATCGTTGAGAAATATTGCCATAATCAATTCGCTTGCTTGGCAGGCGGATTGGTGATCGCAATAAGATGGTAACCACCACTAAGCCGGAATTACTTTTAGGTGGACCATGGCCTATAGACATTTTTGATTTGCATTTTACTGAACATTTAGGTGGACCATCGGCAAGAAAAAGTGCCTGCGGGTGGACCCAGGTGAACTAAGCAAGTGGACCACGACCCATTCCTGCCTTATTTTAATATTAATAAGAAATATTTGTAATTCCATGTTTTCTTTGTCGTCTTTTTGAAGAAAATTAGCATCAGAAATGGCCTAACCAGTCAGAAAAAAATTAATTTAGACAAAAGGATTTAGCGGAGGCTTAATATGATTTGTTCCCATCTAACCCCCACCAAGTCAATACACATCGATAGTCAAACAATCGCAGCATAATCGATAGACCTATCGATAATATCGATGGCTCTGAATGAGGCAATACTATTGAATGAGGAAATACCACCGATACTATCGATAGTGATAGTCAAACAATCGCAGCATAATCGATAGACCTATCGATAATATCGATAGCTCTGAATGAGGCAATACTATTGAATGAGGAAATACCACCGATACTATCGATAGTATTGTATCTCGCTAAGAATAAACTATCGATAGTATTATTGTTCGCCAAGAACAAACTATCGATACTATCGATTGTTTTAGACTATCGATAGTTTACCAATTTACAATAGTATTGTTCCTCATTCGATAGTATCGGCTTGTTCTGAACTATCGATAGTATTGATACTATCGATAGTATCGATAGTACAATCGGTAGGATGCCCTTTTTCAGATGAAAACTATCGATAGTAAAACAATCGATTATTCGGCAACACTAGCGTCTACTGCTGAACATAAGCCATCATCGATTTCCACCGAGAACGTTCACTATTGGCCTGCATTCACTGGCTTCCTGCGACCTATATCAGGTCTACGGCATAATTAATAATATTATTATAATCCATATTTAGTTATAGACAATAGAACATGTAGACAATGGCATGGCAGGTGGTGGACTATATTAAAAGGGCAAGTGATATTTACACAGTTGTGCACACACATAAATTACATAACTTTACTAAGCAACTATATTCAATGTGCTCGTGTTCTAAATGCGGTATTCTTTTATGATTATACATATAGCATAACATTCGTTCGGGTAGAATACTGATCTATCATTACATAGTGTAAAATAAAATCGCTTCCCGTTGTCTGTCTGTACCTATGTGTGCTTAGATCTTTAGAACTACGCAACGAATTTTGATGCGGTTTTTTTAAATATATTGAGTGATTCAAGAGGAAGATTTATATGTATAATACATCAGCATTACACCCGTGCGACGCCGGGGTGGGTCGCTAGTTATACATAAACTCAAGAGGAAGGTTCCTCTAAAGTCACTCAATCGATAACAAAAAACCGCATCAAAATCCGTTGCGTAGTTTTAAAGCTTTAAGCATAAATACTCGTAGCGTAGGTACAGACAGACAGCGGGGAGCGTCTTTGTTTTATACTATGGATTGTGTATGTATTAAGTTCCCTTGATTTTAAAACAATGGAACACTTGTCAAATTAATGTTGTTCTACATATATTTTGATACTAGTAAAAGCTTACTTTATTTTTTATTTAAAAACTTCAGCACTATAAAAGTACATAGGCGGACTTAATGCCAGAGGCATTCTCTACCAGTCAACCATAGGGTGGTGCAGAAATAATGTAGTAGGTGCACTATAAATGAAACTGTATGTAAGGAGACACATACCACAAAGGTAAGCAAAAGAAATACAATAAAATATATTTAACATTACATGGATACTATATATACTATACATATTATATATAAGACTAATACTATTTACACTACATATATACAATACCATAATCTAAGATATAATACTATATTACATACAATACAATAATTCACTGCTGTGATGAACCCGTCTGATTCGCCAAAATGTGTTCACGTACTTTTTTCTTAAAAGAATAACGAGTTTTTGCCTTAAAAGAATAACGAGTTTTTGCCTTCATTCCAAGAGGTAGCGCATTCCAGAGAAGTATAGATTGGATGAAGAAAGAAGAATGTAAAAAGTCGGAGCGATGGGGTGGACAGTTGAGAAGACGGTTGTGTGAGGAACGTAAAGATTTGTTATGAATAGTGAAGCAATACTGAAGATTTGTTGATAAGTAAGAAGGAGAAAATGGGGAGTCTAGTATAGAAAATAATGTAGTAAGCGCTCTCAAGTTTCTGCGTTGTCGGATCAGCCACTTGAGTTGGACACGATATAGGGAAACATGGTCGTACTTGCGGAGATTGAAAACGAACCGAATGCAGTTATTCAGAAGTCGATCGAGTTTGTTGAGGTAATCTGCATTCAGGTCAAAGTAGCACACATCACCATAGTCGAGTATGGGGAATATCAAAGTCTGCACCAGCATTATTTTAGTTTTGCAAGGAAGAAAGTTTCTTAGGCGATTGAGCGAACGCAGAATACCAGTAACTCTTTTACCTACCGATGCAATATGTGTATGCCAGTTTAATGTTGAGTCGATAAACAAACCGAGATCCTTAACGCTAGAGCTAATAGGAATGACCGTTTTGTCTAAGGTAATTTGAGGTAGTGAATTTATGTCAACTCTGGACAACATTCTAGAACTGCCAACAAGCATGGCCTGGCATTTAACAGGATTAACTACCAAGCCAAACCTATTAGACCAGTCATTTAGCGCCACAAGATCTCGGGTTAGTTTATCAATGACTTCGGCCAAACCATCAATGCTTCCTTGGGCATATAGTTGTAAGTCATCGGCGTAAAGATGGTACGCACATTGAAGATTATGAGAAACAAGATTTATAAAAATAGAGAAAAGAAGAGGAGAAAGAATAGCGCCTTGAGGGACACCAGCATCCAAGTTACACCATTTAGATGATGACTCACCTAAACGAACAGACTGCTGACGACCCTGAACATATGAGGAAAACCACTCCAGAGCTTCGTTAGAGACCATATAGTAAGAGAGGATAGATAGAAGGATCTCGTGACTGACAGTATTGAAGGCGTTGGAGAAATCTACTAAGACTAACACAGTGAGTTCAGCATCCTCCATACCCCTTCTAATATCGCCAGTCACTTTTAGGAGAGCGGTTCTGGTGCTATGGCCAGGCCTAAAACCGGATTGGAAAGGACTAATCAAGTTGTGGGAAAGAATAAAACGGGATAATTGTTTAAGGACAATGGACTCAGTAACTTTGGATAGGAAAGGAAGGATTGAAATTGGACGATAATGATTAGGAAGGGACGGATTAGACGTTTTAGGGAGTGGGTGTGCATAAGCTTTACGCCACTCGGAGGGGAAAACGCCAGAATAAAATTATTAATTAATTTCAGTGAGTACGGGCGGCAATTTTTTTCTGCGGATCATACTAGGGTCATCATTCATTATCTATAACCTGCCATTTATACTATATACCACTGCCCGCAAAATCGTCCTTGTAAAATAAGGATTTTATAAGCTATCTAACAATGAAAGTCCCATCTAAATCGATATTACTTTCATCATCATTCATCATCAGCCCGTATAACGTCCACTGCTGAACATGGGCCTCCTCCCGAGGGAGGGTTTTTGCCATAGTCACGACGCTTGGCAGGCGGATTGGTGACCGCAGTATTATGTTGTAATACACAGGGTAGTCCCTCAACCAACCAGACCCGGAAAGAAATCTTAGAATTTACACAAAGATTCGTCCGGTGTGGGGATCGAACCCACGACCTCCGAGATTTAAAGCGAGCCAATTACCGCTACGCTACGGAGGTTGTATATTGTTATATTACTATTACATTTTTTATACACTGTGATTTGTAAATCGTTGCTAATACTTGGAGGACGATTAGCCATCAGTATAAGTGTGGAAAATTAGATTAAAATGTCAAAACAGACATCGTTTTTATACAAAAAGTTGCCTGAGAGACGAGTCGTGATGGCAAAATTAACT
The DNA here is from genome assembly GCA_947037095.2 of Nycteola revayana. Classification (NCBI taxonomy): domain Eukaryota; kingdom Metazoa; phylum Arthropoda; class Insecta; order Lepidoptera; family Nolidae; genus Nycteola; species Nycteola revayana. Next base: position 17,742,000 of record OX344851.2, on the reverse strand, counting down.
CTAGTGCCTTGCAATAAAAGATAATTTAGGTAGGTACTACGTCCGAAGTAATTTTAATCTGTAATATTCGTCTGTGGTCATTCTTATGCTATAAAAAATTGTATAAACATTATACATAGATCGATTGTACTGCCAAATATAGAACCTTTTGCTGAGTTGCAGTATATTTTAGTGCAAACGTCCCTGTACACCGGGACATGTCCCTGTGGAAGTGCTAACCATAACAAATAAGAACTGCTTCGTTCGCAATACTCGCTCTTGTTTGTCTTATCGTCCTGCGCAATGGGAGAACTTCTCGTCTCTGTGTAATTGTTTCAACTACCCCCCCCCCCTCCCCCTCCCCGCTCTGACCAATGTCAAGGTCAAGGAAACATTTATGGCCACCCTAAGCTACACAAGGGTAACCACAGCAGATAGCATATTAGCATATATTCAACATACTTTAGCTTAGGACAATCGCTCAAAGTACCTATGTACAGTATGTACTAAGTTACCATGTTAGGTACATTTAAGTCATGCTTCCGATAGTGATAAACATTTATAACTCGAACCAACAGTTGTATGTTGTAATATTAATCTAGATAACGTACTGTTTACGATTAACAAGTGGCGTAACTACTCATTCTGAGGCCCGTGGTAATTAAATAGGAGATGGCCTTTATTGATTTAATTATTCTTTGATCGCGGAGGAATTAGGTGTTTGTAATAAACACCTAATTCACGGACATAAAGTACATCCAGACTCAGGTCAATATGCATAAATAAAAAAATATATTTAGTCCATCAGTTAGATAACTAAAAAATATTGGACACGTATATTTATTTATCAAATCAGTCAAAATTTACAAAGATACAGAGCAACAACAAACTATAAAGTTCAGGACAGGGGGATTGTGACGTCACTACTAGGTAAAATTGTACCTAAATTGTCAAACGTCACGCGAAATTTCAACGCGCTGTGTCTTCGACATTATTTTTTTTTGTTAGAGCAACGCAAATAAAATCCCTATTCGATATTTTTGGGTAATCTAACTGACGGACTAAATATCATTTTTAAAGTCTGCCTATTATCCGTGGTTCACACAAACGATTGTCCCGGGGGGAATCGAACCCAGAGCTTCACTGAGCTAACAGAGCACTACATAATACACTATTACAATTACAGCATATATTTTAGTTAATCTTTTTCTAATAAACTTAATTTTCAAGAGCATAGATATGTATATATTTAATTTTATAATAAAATAATACTTCTTTATTAATAAAATTAAAAGAGCCGAAAGGGCCTTTACGCCATAGCCATAGTTACGCCACTGCGATCAATAGCACCTATTATAACATTCGTATGATAAAGTGAAAGTGCGCCGAGATGACTCACATATAATACTATAAACACATAGTACTATAATAAGAACACTACTTACCAAAGTGAAAGGTAAGTACACTTTCATACGGTAATTGTTTTTAACTCAAAATGTAGTAGACACCTATCTCAATCACGGTACAATCTTTAGGCTATAATCTTTTTATTAATCCGACGCTTCGACATGGAGTGTACTAGTCCTGTTACTATAGAATATATCCTGTTTCCGTAGCAACTTCATAATTAAATATAGCCTACGGCCTTCCTCGTTAAATGGCTTATCTAACACTGTAAGATTTTTTTCAATTAGACCAATAGATCCTGATGTTCAAGTAAACAAACAAAAAAATGCTTTAGTCTTACATCTATATATATAAAAGAAAGTCGTGTTTGTTACAACACTTATAACTCGAGAAACGGCTGGACCGATTGCCATGGTTTTTGATTTGTTGGATTTGTTTCCGTCCCGAATAGCAGAATACATTTTAAAAACAAAAGAAAGTCGTGTTAGTTACACTATTTATAACTCAAGAACGGCTGAACCGATTTGGCTGAAAATTGGTAGGGAGGTAGCTAAGAACTGGGAGAAGGACATAGGATACTTTAGGGTAGGGTAGGGGTAGGGTAGGGGTAGGGTAGGGGTAGGGTAGGGGTAGGGTAGGGGTAGGGTAGGGGTAGGGTAGGGGTAGGGTAGGGGTAGGGTAGGGGTAGGGTAGGGGTAGGGTAGGGGTAGGGTAGGGGTAGGGTAGGGGTAGGGTAGGGGTAGGGTAGGGGTAGGGTAGGGGTAGGGTAGGGGTAGGGTAGGGGTAGGGTAGGGGTAGGGTAGGGGTAGGGTAGGGGTAGGGTAGGGGTAGGGTAGGGGTAGGGTAGGGGTAGGGTAGGGGTAGGGTAGGGGTAGGGTAGGGGTAGGGTAGGGGTAGGGTAGGGTAGGGGTAGGAGTAGGGGTAGGGTAGGGGTAGGGTAGGGGTAGGGTAGGAGTAGGGTAGGGTTAGGGTAGGGGTAGGGTAGGGCAGGGGTAGGGTATAAAAGTCCACCCGTGCGAAGCCGGGGCGGGCCGCTAGTATTAGTATAAATTGTTAACATTTTAAAACATAAATGTCGTATTGTTTTTAAATATGCCTCATTATTTATATGCTTCCCATGTCGTGGGCAACGTTGCCAAACGTCCCAATTTTCGTGGGCCGTCGTCATGGGACGATCATGATCTTGATATCAGCACGTTGAAGGCACAGACAAGTGTGGACTAGCCGCCCGCCTATTTGCTACGGCTTTTTTGAAATCTATAGTAATGTAAAAATAATTTAAAACTGAAATAATAAGTATCCTACTAATTTGGCTAAAAGTTTGCACGCGGATAGTTTATAAGCTGAATTAACATATAGGCTACAAAATATCAAGATGTGTCCCACTGGAGCAACCGCTAAACCGTGGGGCGCAGCTAGTCGTAAATAAGAATGTATTATGTATATCCTGCTTTCGATAAAAGAATCCAGACTCGCTCCTTTCCGAGGCATCAGGTAGTCCCTTAACCAACAAGATCTAGACATGTTTTTTTCTATATCGATCTAACCTTACCAGCGAAATATCGAACCTAAGACGTGCTTAATATCATACCGCTGGCAGGGTTTACCATTCAGCGTTCTTTGTTTTTTCCACCCTTCGTTCCGCAGCCAAACCCTCTAAATTCCTAGTATTAAGATGACACTCACCCATACTATCGAAGCCCAGTATATCATTTCCCACGGAGCTGGTTCGTCCGCTCTCCATCTCATGCTTGTGTCGGAACAGCCTCTGTCGCGCGTACCCTCGTCCGTTGTCCAGCTCGCCGTGCGTCAGCACGCCCAGGAGTGTCGATTTGCCAGCGTCTACGTTGCCCACTACTGCCACCCTGTGAATAAATAAGAAATTGGTATTGAAAATTTAAAGATAGGTAGCTCAATGAACTGCTGGACTAGGGAAGTACCTCCACTTTACAGAATACCACAGCCAAATTCCTGAACGTAAATATACGCCAGAGCTCACAGGAAAGAAGAGAAGAAGGTTGGGCATACCCATGAAGAGGAAAAGGTCGGGAATACCCATGTATTGCATTCCACTATTTAGGAAAAAAAAGTATTAGGTTTAAATTGGGAATATGGAAGGATTATGGCCCCTGCTTGCTCGCCCACACTGTAGATGGGCCCTCGAAAATGGCCACTAGCATGTAGCAACAAGGTAGCAACATAGTCTACAGGATTAGAGGTTTCCTTTGGGTACCTCTCTCATTGGCATTTGTGTATTACTTTCTTCATAATTCACCATAAAAAATCTTTCTTTGTTTCTTACCTGATCTCCATAAAGTCAGTATGGTCTAGTTCCGTTCGCAGCAGGTACTGTCCCGTGAGGCCGCTGCCGCATTCCCAGCGGCGCAGCTCCACGCACGACACGCGCTCCCCACTCACTAACGACTGTAGGGTGGCTACTGATGCACTATATTCATCCTCTGTCAGACCTCTTCCATCTAAAAAAGTGAGAAATACATTGCCGTACCAATATCTCCTAGGATGGTCTCAGAAAAAGGTATAAAAAGATCATAATTACTGGGCTCGATATCATTTAGGTCTCACTAAGAAACCTAGAGACCTAGAATCTAGGTTTTCTAGGTAGGCATTAGTTTTTTAGCAGAATATCTAGGTTTACAAAAAACGCTGGTTGTGTGTCTCAAAATAATTGTGATGAGATGAGATTCTCTCAATGATGAACTCTCTAGCTCAAGCAAAGAAATGTGATTTTGTAGTTGTTGTTGTTGTTTATTTAAAAAAACTAAGGATACGATTTGCCATCTGTATTACAATCAAAACATCACATTAAAACTTTAAAATAGATGTATCTTTTTTTTACAACAAAAAAGTTGCCCTCAAGGCGACGGCAATGATAAATGTTCATACATAGCAAATGAACTAGAACCTTAAAATAATAGAAAATTTAGGTTGTTCATACAATCGACTCTAACAAAAGTTCGAAGTCATTTTAATATGTAATATTTAATGCTGTTCAAAAAGTATAAGTATCATCTATTCTACTACCACCAAAAATAAATCATTTTGCTGAGTATTAGCAACAATTAGCAACTACAAAAAAAATTGTGAACCAGTGTAATTTCTCAAACACCACCCACTGCAATTTCTTTGAAGCATTGTTTTAAATGAACAAATTAGCGGAAATGGGGTCCTGGTTTAACTTTGTATCTATACACAAAAGTGCATAATGATTCAAGATGATTGCAACAATTAGCCTTCTATGAACCCAAAGAAATTCATTATTTAAAATATTTTATACAGATAATGCTTACAAAATAATATAAGATTCCAATGATAAGATATTCTGATAACTATGTGTCTTAATCAATTTATATGCATAATAAAATGAAACTATCATTTTAACGATAAGTTTTGTAATGTTTGATAATAATAAACACTTTTTCAATGCAATCTTAACTACTTATACACAATAAATTTATTATGTACTAGCTTTCCCACACGGTTTCAACCACGTAGATCCCATTCCTGTGGAAACTTTAACTTAAAATATAGCCTATGAGACTCACAAATCATGTGGCTTTCTAATGGTGAAATGAATTTTCAAAATTGTATTTAATGGAATCAACAAGCGTTATTTTGCGGAAATTCATACTAATCCAAATTAAAAACAAAATATGTAGTGCAAATAACGCAAAAAAAAAACGCGTAAAAATTACTACCTATGTAGTAACTTGGTTTTTTATTAAAATTTTAAAAATTGGTTCAGTAGATCCAGTCATTACCCTACAACATCACAAGCTCACGAACTTTATCTCTTTATAATATTAGTATGAATATAAAATATTTGTTTATATTTGGTGGGTTACACCTCAAAATATATACAGTAATACCCCGACTTACGCGAATTCGGGGATACGCGGTTTTTATTTTTGATCACTACGCGCATAAATTGCAATAAACCGAACACGCCGTTCGGTTTATTGCAAGTTAAACTGCTAACCTAACCTATAACATGAAATGAAAAATACTGTCTTTTGGAGTGTAAACTAAATATTATCATTATAACCTTAAGAGGATGTTGAATATAAAAAAAAAGGAATTAGCAAAGATATTTGATCGAACCAAATAATAAGTGAAAATCTTTCTATTTTAATTCAGACGTCACAGAATTATCGCTTAGATGGAAACCATGTTAGAATTATGGTATGACAATGTAAAGATCAATTATAATTAAACGTATTATTAAACATGTTTTTTCTGATCTATTGTTTTTTTTATACTCTGGTCCCGATTACACAAACATTATATGTATTTATAGGGAAAGTTGAACCCCGACTGGTCCGGGGTATTACTGTATATATTTTCTAATACTTTTTGAAATATTTGTAACTTTTTTTGCACTAGTATCTCAGTGATTACAACTATTGCTTCTGAAACCTATTGTACTGGGTTCAAGCTTATAAATAGTATCTATTTACCTTCCCCTTGTCCAATGTCATATATTATTTCTCCATTGCCTGACTCCAGTCTCTCTAGTAGTTGCTTGCGTAGTAGTTCATACTCATCTGCATTTGGACTCACCAGCACCATCTGTACAAAATAAAATGTTGATAAACATTTTAGTTGTAAATGTATTTTAAAAACAATAACTATGGCTTCATTTAGAGTTTACTGTTTAGCACACAAACATAGAATAACAGCTACTATTTCAAGCAGATCATCACTCCTACACATTACTGAATATCTCATAATGATGAGTTACAATAATAAAAAACACTAATGAACAAACTTTAAATGCCTGTTTCATTTTCTTAGGCTGAGTTTAGGAAAACAAAATTGATGATAGGTGACTGAATCATTCTTAAAGCGGCCGTAGCCCAGTGGCTAGGGTGTCAGACTTGTGATCTTGTGGTGACCAGTTCAATCCCCATACATTGCACTACCAATGTGAACCCACTCCTAAAACAAGCATTTTAGCTCAGCAGGGGGGGGGTTAAAAAGAATACTAGTAGACTGAAAAAATGTGCTAGTACAAGTGTATAAAAAAAAAAACTTTCCAAATGATTTATACCTAGACATAGCAACCACCATATCTTTTACTCTATAGGTTTGTTATAAACTTCAAAACCAATTCATTGTAAACATAAACACCTACGGCCTGCCTGAGGGTTTACATAAAAAAAATATCATCATTCAAAATAAATTCTATTTTATTATTACAGATAAATGGTTGTCACATTATGGTCAACAGCCTAAAATTACAAGCTTAAATCTAGACAGTGGTCTAAATTTATTGTTCTCAAATTTTACATTTATTCTGTTAATTAGTTGGCCTTGAAAGACTGAAAAACTATTCATGAACAGTAGGATCCTTCATTTATTTCAATAAGATAACTGTTTTAATTCATAATTGTGTTTCACAAATTATTTAGATGACTTGGTTTTACTTAATATTTATTTTTATTTAAATTAAAGTTGTATGTATCTTGATATGCACAGTACAAACTTGGTGTATTCAGACTCCAAGTGTACTTGGAGTCTGAACCTTAAGGGTGTTATTCAATAACACAATCCCAATAAAAATAAGTAGGTAACTTATTTCATGAATAGGAACTTATCAAGTTAGTAAGTTCTTTTTTTCCTTTGGATCTGGCATTATTATTGATACACACTGTATAGCCCAAATAGTGTCCCAACCACATAATTATGTACTCATTAATGCAACAGGTTAAATATTTCACAATAATTATTATATTTTATGTTCAATATGTCAGTTAATTGTGAAATAATTAGTGACTTTTATTTACAGTTTGTTATATATTGTAATTAATTCATTCTAATAATTTAAGGATGCTACTTATAGAGTTGTTTTTCAGTGTATTCAAGTCATCCAATTTAGAGTAATTTATTTAAGTAGTGCCTTAACTTAATATGATGCAACAATACTGTGATTGTGTATGTTATCTATTATTATTAAACATTAAGCTAGTTTATTTTACAATGTGCATAAATGAATTTCTAATACTTAATATATAAACGCTGATATGTATTTAAGTATATTTCTTATGAACAAAGTGAAGACAAAAATCAAAATAAAGTGAAGGTCAAATAATTTGATTTATTGAATCATATCATGTACCTACATGAGATAAGTTGAAAATCTATTGACATAGTATAGGAGATTATTTCGTAAATAATTTCAATTTTTTTAGCCATAAATTGATAAACATAAGAAAAATATGGCATGCGTAGGCGTCTTTTACGCGGGAACAATGAGTTAGTAAACAAAGAAATAGTAACACATACCTTTCCTCTGATGCTGGAGTAATCCGTTTCGCTTTCTAAGAAGCCCTCGGGCTCCATGGGCGGGCTCTTGGCCGGCGAATCTGGGATACTATCCATGTTTAGTGACAATCTATCGCGCCAACAGACGATTACACCATTATGTCATCAAATATTTATCACAATAACACTTTCCGTTGGTCGCAGACCTCTAAAATACAAAACAAAACATAAAAACCACTGACGCGAAGACAACAGAGATATAAATAGCTGAAAAATAGCTACAAAATCAGATCGGGAATAGGTTTACGCGTCTTTTGCGCAAATGTTTCGGTATAGAAAATGAGTATTTCCTCTATGAAAGTAAAAATATTATAACATCTATTTCCATATAAAACAATTTAAAAAACATAAATACCCGTTAATTAGCTGTTGATAGCTTTATGAAAATATATTTGCAAATAAAACAGATGGAGTATTATGCCAACTTTTTGACAACTCACACTTGCAGTATTGCTAGCACATAAAATTCATCCGTAATAGCACCAGTGTTGTTAATGCACAACATAAAATCTGTATGTCGATCACGAATGACTTCTTGCTACACTTGTTAAATAACAACCAGATTAAGGCACATTCAAGGTTCAAAGTTTTGACTGCATGCATAGTGTTTAGAAAATACACTATGTAGGTATTATTATCATATATAATTTTTGTCCATTCATTACTATAGAATAAAACAGATTAGGGTAGATATAATTTATATTTTATAATAACACAACACAATATTCGCAAAATATTTAAAATAATATTGGACAGTGGTCATAATCAGCCATCGCCATGGTGTAAATTGTAAACACAGTATTCTTCGTGATGGCTGATCGGTTGTTGTCCCGATTTAATATTCCGGTTTGATTTGATTACTCAGTAATGTATTTGTAAACTGGATCATATAAGATTTATTAGAATTGAGGTAAATACGGTGTATTGTGTTTTTATTTTTATATTATGGTCCTGTGGATAACTTTATCACTGAACAATCAATATGGGTGATGTGAATTCATCAGATAGTTCTTGGAAGAAAATTGTGATAGCGAAAGCGAAAAACAATAAATGGATCTCAAAATCGGGAACCGCAATGGATGACTCAATGGATGGCTTAGAAATAACCAAAATCCATACTGATAATGAGGAAATTACTTTAACAAATGTGGACCCGGATTTTATGAAAACAGAACAAAGTGACGCTGATATCGAGGAAAATTATCATCCGGAAGATTCCTTGACCGTAGTTATAAATGGAGTGGAGGCGGGACGCCGCCAGCGGCGCAGAGGGTCCCAGCCGAAGAATGAATCTACAATTGAGAGGACAATGCGGCTCGCTAAGATGTCGGCTTACTCCGCTCAGAGACTCGCCAAGGAGACCCCCGAGCAGCGCGCCGTTCGGCTCAAACGTATGTCTGAATACGCTGCAAAGAGAATGGCGAACGAGACCAGTGAACAGCGCGCCCAACGCCTGTCTAGAATGTCGGCGTATGCGTCGAAGCGGCTCGCCAATGAATCTCCTGAACAACGACAGGCCAGGCTTGCCAGGATGTCGGCGTATGCAGCTAGAAGGCAAGCTATGAAGAAAGGTTCAAACATGGCACACTGCAGCAGGAATCAAGATCCTGGAAACTTTAATTTTATTAACTGTGCTACATCAATGTCTAACCAAAGCTGAGGAGAATACCTACTAATATTTAAGTGTATGATATTATTTACTAAGAACACTGAACCTTATCTTTCTATTGAAACTAATGTTTACTTTAATTTTTATGTAACTTTTGTAAGCTAGGTACTATAGTTATGTTTAAGCTTCAATTTATTCAAATTTGATACTAACATTAAATGGTTAGGGCTCGTCTAGTCAAAGAGGGAGGTAATTTCTGTTTATATACATAAATATTTACTTACACATTAAAGCAAATTATATAACTTTTCATATGCATTACTAAAAATATTTAAAATCAAGTATTTTTTCTGGTGTATTAAGATCTGCTAAGATCACATTGAAAATGTATAAATGGAGTATAAATAGAGTAAACGGACTATTGAATCAATTGTGATTGTGGTCAAAGTTGAGAGTAGGAGTGTATTATGTTAGGTACAACTACTAATGTTAGCCATACATTTTGTATATAATAATTAATTTAGTATTCTATAAAAAGATCTTCCTACAACACTTTAGAATTGTCACAATTCTTCTAAAATTTGTTATAAATTATATTTTGTATATTTAATTGTTTGAGCAAAATTTATAATCACAAAAAATTTAATACTCAAATGAGCTGTGTGAATTGCAATTAAGTATTTTACAATGTTTATGTCACTAGTGTGAGAGCCAGTGCTGGCCAGTGTGAGGTGCCATTACTAGTATATCAATGCTATGGAGTCCCTGCTGAGCTTTGAAAGTGTCATAGGGCCTCTCCAACAAGATTTGGTATCTTAGGCTTACTACTCCACGGCCAGTACACCACAGTAGACAATCCCTTAAAATTAAAATAAAAATATTATTAAATAAACATTTATACTTAGTCACTTTTTACTTTTATTTCTCAGATGTTTATCAAAGAAAAAGACGAAAGAAAACCAAGTATACATTTATTGAAAATATAAATTCCTCTTTTAATACTTGACAACAGTTGATAGAAAATGCAGAATGCAGATTCCAAGGGTGATTAATTTCTTTCTACGTTTTGTTTATGATTGTGTTGTAAGGTTAATGAATTTTAATCAAAACAAATTAATTGTTTATCTCATCAATTAGACCAGTGGCACCTAACCAGTGGACGGCATGTCCATTGGTGCTCACAGTAAAAAAAGAAACATACCTATCCAATCAATATATAGTATTTAAAAGTTACAGAATAGTTTCAATATTAATTTGATTTATAATCAAATTGAAATAACAGCTGGTCAATGGGTAGAAATATTTTTTTAAATAAGTTCTACATTGCACAAAATTATTGAACCACATAGATGATGTTAAAAAATTCAGGTGATAAAAACATTTTTTGTTACTGGAAAAAAGCTTTGTGTGCTTTCCTTGCATTCAAATCTATGTGGGACTTTCATTGACCCCAATGTTTGGTTTAGTTATTAACCGTAACCCCATGGAATTAATGATAAAACTGTTTTAACCCATGGAATCTTATTCAACCAATTCTACAGTACACATTAAACAGTTTCAATGTTCATACATTTTGACAAATTATTACAAATCGGAAAACTATTTTTCCTACAACATGTCACAAAATGAGATTATTTTTATAAAGATTAAGTGCTTGTATAATCAACTATATTTATACTATGATTTTTTAATGGTTGCTAATACATATTTGAAAAGATTACAATAATTCACCAGCAATATATACATAAATAAGTTCACACCTGTTTCCCAGAGGGGTAGGCAGAGACAATGGACCTCCACTTTCTACTATCCCTACACACATCTTTCGCTTTATTCACTCTCATAGCATTCTTCATTAAAGCACGTTGGTTTAGGGTGGAACACCAGCAATATTATATCCAAAACAGAAGAATAACATTTTAAAATAAACTAACGAAGCAGGCTACAATTCATAAATTTACATTGCCTAAGGGTCCGTTCACACAGACCGGCTCGGAGAGGAGAGCAGATTCTTATCACGTTGAAAACAGAGTTTTTAGTGTTCGTAGTAAGCTTTATTTTTGCATGTGCACTGCTTTTGTCATTAAGAATATAACGCCGACCGTCGCCAACTTTAACACCGAAAACAAAACTTGGACTGCGTGGAATACTGGTAACGCCTTTGTAGTGTATCCACCCGGCTCCGAGCGCACCTGACCGGCTGCGAGTGCATCCGACCGGCTGCGAGCGCATCCGACCGGCTCCGAGCGCATCCGCTTTCAGATCGCTTCCAGCCGGTCTATGTGAAATAGTTGGCAGCTCCGCTCCGACCAACTCCAAGCGTATAAGATCCGGTCTGTGTGAAAAGAAAAATGCGCGCCGATGCTCTCCGAGCCGGTCTGTGTGAACGGACCCTAATGAGCTGTAGACCCTTACATTATTGTTTTTGACGCACATTTGTGTATTTGGCGACGAATCTTATATACCTATGTGATGAGGTTGTACAAACGGGTGCCTTTAACACAACATTGGAGATACTGCAGTCCCGCGTAACTGACAATAGCTAACACTATTGAAAATCAAATTTAGTAAGGTGATTTTTTTCTTTAAAAAAATATATATACCTAGCGGAAATAATTCTTGAGAGATAATATTACTTATATGTAATTTTTAATAGAATTTAAAAAAGTATTTACATAGCTCAATTTTACTAGCAAAATAAGTCATGTTGCTGAGTATTAGCAACTCATTACAAATCACAGTATATGTATATACTAGTGATCATATTGAGATACATTGAAACAAACCTAGTGTGCAAAAAGGTACCTATTGTCTATTGTAGATGTAATAATAAGGAATGTGTTTAGATCAGTCTATTAATATATAAATATAGGCAAAGAAAGTATTAAGACCCATTTTAGCGGTTGAGGCAATGAGAGCAAGAACAGGTAATAAGAAATCAACAATTCAAAAGATGGAGGAGGCATTTACTTAATAAAAGGTCCTTAACCCGCCATTAGTGACGTATATGTCTGTGGGTCCTGCCTCATTTTACGTCCATCTTTAGTTAATTATTGGCACAGTCTTTGGTTAAAATACTGGTCTTTGAGACCGGCGTCACCAAAGTTGTAAGTCAAATTTACGTCACCAATTTTAAACATAAAGAAAACAATACTATATAATTAATTCAAAGGAAACATAATAGTATACAAATTAACAGATTGCACATTGAAAATACTAACCACTTTCAAGTTGCCAATAGACAAACTGATTTTTTAGTAAATAATAAGCCATTCTTGCTCTCACTACCTAAGTTAATCAGGCCATTTTTGTTTATAAATAAAATGACCTGACATTAACCAATGAGTAATCAATAGTATTAATAGATAGCCCATTTTAAATTACATTTAAATTTAAACTACATATAGAATAAAGTAATTCATAGGTTTACATGTATCTATCTATCTTATCCCTACACAAAATAAAGCTAATAATTCTTTTTACATTTTGAATATATTCTTATTTCTATACATAAAGATCTTAACCTAAATAAATAAACTGTAAATATAATAAAGTTAAAAACAAACATCACATTTTTTTTTTTTCAGTAATTTATGATGTCAATGGTGTACCTTTACAAGTCTGTCAGGTTATAACTTACAAATTTGATCATAAATAATGAAATATTTTAAATTAATGATCAATAAACCAGCTTACTCTCATTTGATATTTGTCATACATCAAATATTCTTTATTCGTACAGACACGTTTAAATATTGTTAAATCGTGTTCTAATAATACGTCCCTTTCTTATAGCTACCACCAATTCTAGATTCGCATGATAAAGTTAAAACAATCACAATAATTGCATCAATGCATGGACAAACGTAAACCACCGAATACTGTATTTTTTTTATACATACTTCCGCAACCAAACAACTACTGCTTGAAATTACAAACACATTGAGAACCATAATTTTGTGGTTAGACATTAATAAGAAACAGTACGGTTACGTTACGGTCGAATCTAATTAATATATGAAGTTAAATCTATTATATTTACTGCTTGTTATAGTTTTACCGGAAACGCCTTAGGCAACGCGTCGAGAACGAGGAAGAGAGAGAGAGAGAGTATCGTTCCGTCAGCACTCACAGTTCTCTCGCTAACTCATCGATCTTATATTATTATGATGCGGTTCCAGTTAAACTATAGAAATTATATTATAGTGTTACATATTACGTGTTAATTACTGTCACTAATTATGAATACATCAGCAAATAACTTTTGGAAACCAGAATGTATGTAAGTTTTACATCTTTCATCTACGATTATAATGGAATAGGTACATCAATGTCACTAAATATTAATATTCAGGTTAGGAAAATATCGAGACGTTGTCTATTCAATTTACAAGTAAATTTGTATGATAATACTAAATTTAATTTAATATACAGATCATATATTTGTTATAACCCTAGGTAGATTAATACATTTAAGATTAACCATTTAGCTAACCAATTCAAAGAATAGCGTAACAAGTAAAGGCAATAAGGAAAGTTAAAGTCCATTAAATATACGTGTGTCATACCGGGCCCTAGTACTGCCTAGTAGGGGGGCAGGTAGTACACCGTGCGGTGGGCGCGGCGCTAGCAGGCGGGGTCGGTGGGCACTGCGGCGCCCGGGGCCCCGGGCGCGGGTGCCACACCCGGTCCCGCGCCCAGCAGCTGGCGGGTGGACGACGTCGAGCTGTAGGAGTCTCCTGACGAGCGCACTGATGACTGACTTAAGGGGGTGCCTGGGAGGAAAAGTTATATATTAGAGACCCATTTAAAGCGGTAATAGCGTTGTTGTAACTAGTTGTTTTCCGTAGACTATGGGTGTTTTGAGGTGGAATGCAAGAACAGTACTTGGCTTTAAGTATTCACTTTAGTAAGTAGTGTCTCACTATCGTGGTATCTATGCTATGGTAATGGAAATCATCAAAGTGACATCTGACATTTTCAAGTAAGCACATAGTCTCAAGTGCTGTTCTTGCATAAGGGAGTAAGTCAACAGGCTGCTTTAAAAATTTTAGAGACATACTATTCTAGACTGTTCTTTTTTGCCAAAAGATGATAGGTATTTTGATGGCCAAAGAGCTTGAATGATATTTGTTCACTCCTTTTATTTTGTACCAATCTTGTAAGCAAAAATATTCACACAATAATTTGATATTTAAAGCGCACACTTAAAAGTCTACGATTAAGTCCACTATTGAACCTCCTCCTATTAATAAACCTTGGCAAGCCGGGGCAATGACTTATATTTCCACAATCACTACGCTTGGCAGGTAGACTGGCGATCGCAGTAAGATGGTAGGTGGCCTTGAGCTGATGGATGCTGCTGCTGATTCGTCAACTCTAGATACTTTGGTCGCCTCCTACGATACCCATAGAAAGATATGGGACTTACCTATTATAAGTCGGAAACCAACTGGCCACATATCTCAAATTTATAATTTTAAAATCTTTGCTATAAACGTATTTTTGAAGTTAAATTATTCTAAACTAGCGACCGCCCCGGCTCCGCACGGGTGCTGATGTATTATACATATAAACCTTCCTCTTGAATCACTCTATCTATTAAAAAAAAACCGCATCACAATCCGTTGCGTAGTTTTAAAGATTTAAGCATACATAGGGATATAGGGACAGAGAAAGCGACTTTGTTTTATACCATGTAGTGATATAAAGTATTACCAGGTAAGGAAGTAACGTGATGCGGTAAAGCCCAGCGTTGCGGAGTGCAGTCTCCATTGTTGGTGGGCTCCTGCAAGAGATGTTTCTATAAACACAGAATTAAAACATACTGCTGTAAAATCAGGTCAAACTAACCAATTGAATATACAATTTCAAAAATGACACAACTCATATGGCTTGTCTAATTGAGTTGTGCCCTTTCGAAATTATTATGAGGAAAGTCTGTTAACGCAATAAGTGAGTCCTCATTTATGGAGATGGAGCGTATTCAATTCAAACATATGACATTGTATGAGGGTGTTCACAGAGTAGCGTCTCCATAAATGAGACCTTACACCTCACTGTATGTAAAAATGTAGTATAACGTAAAAACATATGATCATTATTTTGGATATACTCGTAAATATTATGCAGTTAAGTAAGCAATAATGTGCAACAGTTTACTTCACTAAATATAATGAAATAAACTAACCAATTATCACAAACCAATGTTTAGTACTTTTATACGTGTATTTGCGACAAAAAAATATTAAAAAACACTGCTGATTATAAAATATAATATAAATGTTTTCAGGCAGTTTACGGCAAAAATCCACCTAAATGGTAGAGCAAGTTATAGAACTAAATAGATCACATACAGAGATCCGCAAATAATATAAAACTGTCTCCCACGGTCGCACATTTCGGTTTGAGATTATTTATATCTCAAAAGAATAGATTCACTAACATAAGATACGTACATTAAGTATTTCAATAGGCTAGTTGACACATGAAATTATGTTACAATTATGTTTATTTCTAAAAGTATTTGTCATATAGAACCTAAATATAATAATTTCTGTTTATAAAACTCGAATATGTTTATATAAACTTAATATGAAAATTATTTATTTTGACTACCTATGTCTTTAACTTCCGAAAACGCCATCAGCCATTTTGTTACATCATACATCCTGTTAAAAAACATGAAGGCGATCCTTATACACTTCTCTAAATCTCAAGTCAATTTTAAAATATTTATTTTAGTGTTTTCTAGATCTCAAATAAATCTCATATTTTTTTCTTGATCTAGTAAAACCATAGATACTTAACCATATAAAAATAATTTCAAAATAGTGTCAACTAGCCTATTGGTTACACTTTATCATCCTTCTGCCCTACTCCCCTTATCTGGCTTCAGTGCAAAATGTCATCCTCTTCCGTTTTGTCCTATTAGACGTCTTCCATACTCACACCTTTATTAGGTACCCATGTCATCTTTTACACACTCCATCTATATTTTTTTGGCATCCCTCTTCCAACATATTCATTCATCTTCATATTCAGCACTCTTCTTGTCACATTTATAACTAAATACATCTAGTCATTATATTTCAAGAATAAAAGAAAAAAACAGTATTTATTTGGTATTAGTCAATCCCACAACTCTAGTTCAATCATCCTTTTGAACACCAATGTAGACCATATTCGTCAAGCCATTGCCAATGTCTAATGACGTCTATACGCGACAGCAAATAATTTACATCAAAATACAAAAATAACATATCTATTGTTTATTTTTATGTGTTTTATTGATGCAGCTCAAAACCTTGATCTCCGATTACTATTTTATTATCCAGAAACCAGAAAATTTGGTTATTTGTGCACATGTTGCGTATAACAATTATTGAAATATTTAGGTGATAACCAACATATTATTATGTAATAGGGCATGCCGTTATGACTTTGAGTACAATAGGTTAAGTAACGCTTACTATAGCTATCTTCTTCTTACTTATATCAGAAAATAATTGCATCAGATTCACTCGGTACGTGCGACGATATTTTTTGCACTATCTACATTCTTGAAAAACAAATGTATATTCGGGAAAAGGCATGCTATTCCTCGTTAACGAGGCCTTGAAGTACTTTTACAAAGACCGTAGGAAGCCAGCTAACTACATTTAATGCCACTTACAATAATGAGAGTGCAAATCATAAAACAACGCCAAACAAAATGACAATGAACGCAAACCAAAACCGAATGAACACACATAGGAACAAAGCATAATGATGACGTCATGACTAAACTGCCGCCAAAGAAAGACGTATGGGCCGTTTTGAACGTAAAAGAAATTGAGACTTAGCACTAAGTAATAAGATTAAATTTTCATTAAAATGACTAATATTATTATGACGTATTGTCGCCACCGCAGTCTTACATTTCTTAAATAACGACTTCTATAAGACATCGTCATAATACAACAGGGCTTTCATTTTATACCACAGCTCTCCTAATCGAATTATAATTTGGGATGTTGACAGCTTTTTTATTTCGGCAGAAACTTTTAGGAGCACAAGCGTTTTGTTTTTCCAGTTTGCGTTATTTCCACCATCAAAAAACAAAACAAAATGCTTTGCAGGATGCAGTATACCCGAAAGGGGATTATACTGCATGTTATTTAGTGCCACATAAAATGTGAGAAAACCGTTCTAATGAATGCGTGTGAGTAATAAAATCGATTATAAATATATCTAAATATTTAGGAAGGCAAGTGGAAGTGCCAGAAAAAGTATACTCCCATGGTTCTGTTACAGATCAAGAACCTCATGACTTAGACCTGCCCTATTTGGCGTGCGACTTCCTCGAGTGTGTGTCACATGCGGACGTCGGGCACACGCTGGAGGACCGCGCACGCCCAATGTGGGGTCAGTTTATGGTTTGATGCTGTATGCTATAGAATAGACCAAGCAGATTCAATTCTCCATTATCATATACAATTTTAAGGGCTTATGGTACACCCCAGCTCGTCTTTCTCTAAGCGGCAGTACGATTGATGATGCTAGATGGCGCCACTTACTGGGTGTTTGTTCGTCTTAGGGACGGTCAGTATGGTGGTGTTGGTGTCCTCGGGAGTGAAATAGTCCGAGTCCTCGGCCACCACCGGAGACTCCGCGTCAGCGCGCGACTGAGTGCCGCTCGCTGCGTGCATTCATACCGTTAGGACCAGTGCAAAGGGACTCAAGTTTCACTTTTTAAAGGGAGCCAAGATATCTTTAAGAAACTGATATTCATTATCTCAAGGGATTATTTACTTTACTACATATGATTATATGAAAGTTATTTAATAGGTAATTCGTAGGGATTCTAAATTATGTATTATGTAAATAAAATAGCTTAGAATTTTAAGTCTAAATATGTTTGTTTATCGTTTCACTTGGTATATTTGTTTGTATTTGTTCCTCTTAGATTGAAGATTTTATGATAGTCCTACAATTTTATGATGGACATTTGACGTTTTACAAAATAATGCTCTTTCCCGGTTTTTGTAGTTATAATAAAGAGATATTAGGCATTTTAATGAGACAATTAATGATGACAAAAATAATGATCTCGGATTTTCTTAGTCTTTCTTCTCCGGGTGTACGTAGATAGAAAGAGAAAGGATGCTAGGATATGGTCCGGTCGTCCTTGCAAGGCGAGGCTCGCGACACGTTCTATGCTTCTGACCTAATCCCAGCCCGCGCTGGTTGATTCTAATTATTATGCTATTATGCTAAATTTAAATTCTGTATAATTACATTACTATTAAAAAGGTAATGATTTGCGTTAAAATTGTACCGCGATTGAGACCGACACGCTCGTAACACAAGCATTTTAGCTTAGCACAAGGGGTTAACAAGAATACTAGTAGAATGCAACCTCTGCTAGTAATCATAAAAAGAAAATGTTTGCAATAGGCTCCGGAAGTCCTTCGGCCAATTTAAAAAAAATCTTTCATTTCCATTACAAAGCTACGTTATACGGGAGTAACATAGACTATATTTCTAGTGCTCAGAAGCATAAAGAAGGATGTCTATTATACTTCAGAAGCATTTGGTCGTAAGTGCCAGTTTACGATAAAGGCACATACGACGAATGTTTCTGACGTATAATCGCACATCCGACCTTATGCTTCTGAGCTCTGGATTTAATTATGAAGTTTGCACGATAACAAGAGATACGTAAATAGTAGTATAAAACCGCTCGCGGAAATTTTGTAAAAAAATATTTGTTACTTAGAACTAAATGATGGAGCATGCTATTACTTCTCAATGTAAAAGGTCGCAGAAGAGGAACGACAAACATTACCACAAAGACTAACAAAGTATACAATGTCTAACAAGCATGTTGGTTTCATGATGACGCCGGCATGGTGATTACGTATGCTTAGCAACTAGCAATCCCATCGCATTTCCCAAACCCCACATTAAAGCTAAATCCGAGTAACGTAGAGCGACACATTTCACAAAACCAGTGTAATAATAGCCAATAGCGATAGCCTTTTCTGCGCCCTGTGAGAGCTTCTATAAGTGAGCTTGTTTTTTTAGATAGGTATATTAGGTATTAGGTATATTTAGACCACAAATATTGGACCCACTATGCCTTACTCACTAAAACTCTAACGCAAGTTCACTAGTGCCGCCCACCCTACTGCCAGCCCACCTTGACACTTAAGATTATTTTTTATGAGCAATTAGGAGCAAACCGAAAAAACAATATTCCTGCCTGGTCTAGCCATTCTTGCGCCCCCCAGTGTCTACGCCCTGTGTTTGGGCACCGGTGGCCCAGTTACACTAAGTCACAATTCCTAAATCACCCCACCCTGAGCTGAGGTTCAAGTCCCACAGAGGACGCTCCCTTGCTCTGGTAGCTTAGTTTGTTACCATTTAATAAGGCTGGAGCACTGCTCACCTTTAAGTCCGGTGAAGCAGCAAATGCCTCGTGGCTGACTACACAAACAGCCGGCAGGAAAAAATCCAATCACAAGATGACATTTGCGCACCATCCATCGAGTTTTTTGTATTATCATCATAACGAGTGCAGCATACTAAAGACGCATTAAACAACGCGCAATAGTAATTTTACAATGAAATTGCTGGCTAGATAAGCATACGTAATTTCACGGATCTTACGAAGCGACTATAAATTATTATTACTAAGCTGATTTGACAGTAATCGTAAACATTGTAAATTTTAATGGATGTAATTTCGCAGCAGAATTATTTATTTTTGGTAAGTCCTCGCAACCTATTTCCGCCACGGCGGCCAATGTCTAAGGAGATTAGCCATCTACGTAGAACATATTATAGTAGTCAAGTTTGATGGCAAACACAGGTGCACTCGCTATTCCTTTACTCTCAAAATCCGGTGGAACGGTTTTACCGAAACATTAGACAAGATCGAAAAATCACCAACTTCCTGACTTCGGGCTGGTACTAAATTTTCCTGACAAATTTTAAATTGTACTTGTAGAGGAACGGTTGGTGGTGTTCCTCCACAGAAAATGAAAATCTTCTTTGCCGGGCGAGGTGGTGTGCCCGGCGACCGACGGCCATTTGTTACTGTTCGGAACTTGTATATGTTCGAATTGACTTGCGAACTTGTATTGCGCGATACAGGTTAGTTAGGATGCTAGATGGTAGATGGCGCTGCTCGTCTACTAGTAGTTTGTGTGCGGCTACTGTAGATGTCGCTACATACTCAATTAATAAGTAATTTGTAACTCAATTTTATGGCCGACCGGGATTTGAAACTGGGACCTCACCAGTTATGATCTAACATATTTCTGCTAGACCTACGAGTCAGTCAATATTAGTACAATTTAAATATTAAAACAATCACTTCCATTAGTAGTGCAACTTCTTGATTCCTAAACTAATGTGAACACTTGTCATATATCTCTGGACAGAGAGACGGACAGATAATAAAATCTTTAAATATCAAATAACGTATAATTTGATTCAGCTACTTAAGTGATCATTTTGTTAGTTTTAATCTTATACATAGTGATTTTGTACAAGTGTAGGTTAATACCTCTATGCTAGAAAAATTACATTTTTTAATCAACAATACCATTTAACTTCACTGCGCAAAAACAACCATTAAAATTGCAATGTTTGTATCATATAGTACGTGAAGACATTTTATGAAAGTTGGCATCATTGATTACGAATAAATTGTACACCAGACCAATTCATCCACCCACAAATAAGACGAACATAAAACGATATAATTATTTTTCTTTCATGTGTTTGAAACATCACTAGACATATTATTTTGTGTACATGTGTGTGTGTGTGTGTGTGCATACTGACAGTTGTGTCGCTGGTCAGGCTCTTCTGTGTCGGTGTCATCGATGTGTGCTAGCGCGGGAGTAGAACCGACACTCACGCCGCTACCCAAAACAGGACTTGCCACGGTCTTTACCACCTTTAAATATAAGGACAGCTATTAGAATCAGAATTATTGCAAGAAGGCATGGCCGACAGTCAGACAGAGGAGAAGCAGGCGACAGTCACTCGGCGTCGCTGTTGGGTACTATCGCCTCGACCTGCATGCTCATACACTACTAGACATAGCACAGTACTGTCCATACTCACCCCGTTCCCCTAAAAAGTTATAATATCTATATCTCATCGCCAGATCCCGAGATGGTCTGCGCAAGAGGGCGCCCCCTGTGGGGCTTGCATCTCGGCTCAGATTGCTTAGTTTTTAAACCATTTATTCAGTGCCGTAAATAGTCTTTTCTGCGCCCTTGTTTTTGTTAGATATTATATTATAGGTACCTACCATAGCTAGAGAAATATTATTATTATATAGGCCTACTTTATTTCATTCAGGGTAATAAAATAAAGCATATGGACCTTGATGTTGGTGGACCAATTGTACTGATGTGGGCAAACAAGCCGACGAGCTATCGAGCCTATTACACCAGGCAGCATGTCTCACTCACTTAAACTGAAACGCAAGTTCACTAGTGGAAATGCGTTGCCCACCCTGATGCTAAAGACTTAATTTTTGGGCCATTTATTAAGGCTGGAGCTCTGCACAGCTTTATGCTCGGTGAAGTAGCAAAAGTCTCGTAAATACGTATGTCGGTTCGCAAAAATATCTCACCCCGTTGGGCGGGTGCTGCGGGTGCGTGAGCAGCGGCGACAGTCGCTCGGCGTCGCTGTCGGGCGCGCGCGCCTCGTCCTCCGAGCACGACGCCTCCGCCCCCCCGCACGACGCCTCCGCCCCCCCGCACGAGCACTCCAGGCTCAGCGACGACTGCGGACACACGACGCATAACCGTTACTACAGTATAAACAATACTACAAGTACAGAACATTCCCTCGGCAAAATCAATTAAAGAAATAAGGACTCTTGTTGCGATGCTATTAAGTGCAATATAGATCGCACGGCGCTTAATTACCAACAGTTATATTCACCTAGAAGTTCCTTCTCTTTCTATCGCGTATCTCTTAACTCTTCTCACTACGACATTAGGGTTCTCTTCATTTAAAGGATAACTTAGGATGTACTTAATACTTACATATTACTAGAGACTATATAATATATAGACAGACAAGAGACAAGAGCATTACAAAATATCGTAGCTTCCCCCTGAAATCCAGTGGGCGCCACCATCGCGCCCCTTTATTAAATTGCCGCTCTATGACATTTTGTAAAGGACTGTACGTGGTATGAGATGTCGAGGGATCCCTTTTTTTACCGATTTTTTTTGTCATAATTTAATTTTGCATAATGAGTTAGGCATATTTTTCTTTGGCATAATAATAATGTACCGAGTACCGAGTCTGTCACGAACCGCAGAACCTAATCGTGGGCAAATGACAATCGGTTAGGTAAGGTTAGAACTGCGGTCAAACAACGCACGAGCCGAGCGAGCGAAGCGAGCGGTGCCGCGGCAGCGGCCGGCTAGTGCCAGAACCGAATTGTAAGCAAATGACAATTGGTTAGGTTAGGTTAGAACTGCGGCCATACAACGCCAGAACCGAACTGCGGAACCGCCGCGCGCCGTAGCCTCGCAGCCCTGAAGGCGTGACAGATACGCTGCATGCTTTTTACAGGGAAATAAAAACCACATAATACTTTAGTAGTAAATTTTCGGTGTATAGTTGTTAATCTTATACGTCATTATGCGTAAGTAAATGTATGCTTTGGGACAGTATGCTTATTAATTATTATGCTTATAGTAGTTATGACTTAAAAAAATGTGGTTAAAAAGTTATGGAAAATTAGTATTATGCGTAACAAATGTTAGGACAAGTAGCAGTATGCCATGTTAAATTATTACATAAAATTTTATGCGTAAAGATAGGGAACCAGATTTCGATACCACGTACAGTCCTTTACAAAATGTTTAAAAAAAAACGAACATAGATGGCGTTAAAAATAAACTTCATGTTGAATAACGTTTCTCAGATTATGGTGTAACCAGCATTAGGCACTAGGTGGTGTAATTTTGTTTATATAAAATTATTAAATTTAGTGAGGGTTAAAGTTGGCGATAAAATGTAAAAACATAGAAAATAAATATGTTTATTTAAGTTATAGTTCTAAAATAAAGTAATAAAGTTCATGTCAACTGTACCTTAGATTTTTTGTCTCCGTTAGTAATCTTGTGGTTGTACAACAGCGGGCTGTTCGCCGCTATCTTCTCTTCGGCTCGCTTCGCTTCCTCTTCGCGCGCCAGGAGCACGGACATACGGAACTGCAAATCAACATTCCATATATATAAAATACTAGCGGCCCGCCCCGGCTTCGCACGGGTGGACTTTTATACCCTACCCCTGCCCTACCCTACCCATACCCATACCCTAACCCTACCCTACCCCTACCATACCCCTACCCTACCCCTACCCTACCCCTACCCTACCCCTACCCTACCCTACCCTACCCTACCCCTACCCAAAAGTATCCTATGTCCTTCTCCCAGTTCTTAGCTACCTCCCTACCAATTTTCAGCCAAATCGGTTCAGCCGTTCTTGAGTTATAAATAGTGTAACTAACACGACCTTCTTTTGTTTTTAAAATGTATTCTGCTATTCAGGGCGTAGACAAATCCAACGAAACAAAAACCATGAAAATTGATCCAGCCGATCTCGAGTTATAAGTGTTGTAACAAACCCGTCTTTGTTTTATATATATAGAAGAAGATTAAAAATTATTTTATAGGTAGTTAAATGGTCTTGACCATAAAATAATTTATTTGGATAAGGATTAATATAAACACATAAAAAGCATGGTTTGAATTTGGTTAGCATTTTCATTAATGTTTAAAATGAAAAAAGTTGTTGTAGTGACATAACTACAATAGTTGGACATATGCTACCGCGGAGTTTTTTGTAGACATTATGATGTTCTTCAATATTGTTGTACATTATTTTGTTCTATCGCTAATAGTTTCGGCAACGCATTCGACGAAAGACATTTTAAGACTCATTTTTCTACACCTTCGGTTACATTGTTGAAATTTTACCAAAGATCCCTAATTTTTTTCAAAATGAAATGTAGCCTATGTCAAATTGGAAAAATGTAGCATTCTATTGGTGAAAGAATTTTTTAAATCGGCCCAGTACTTTTTGAGCCTATTCATTACAAACATACAAACATACAAAAATAGGTACAAATCTTTCCTCTTTATAATATTAGTGTAGATAAATAATTATTTAGTAGTATCAGCGACGTTAGGTTTCCCCAGAAGGGGAAACCTAACGTCGCTGATACTACAATACCGCGAAAGTAACAGTTGTAAATAAGGTGCAATTACATCTGTCAAGGAATATTTTCTTCCTGTATGTTGTAGAAAACACAATTTGCTTCATTTTATTTTCAACCTTATCAGCTATTGTCACTTACGCAGTTTTGCAGTATCTCTGACGATAACTTTAATTTAACGAAATTCTATTTTTGAACTACACATGAATGATTTTCAAGAGGAAAAATGGGACGAATCATAAGAACATGATTTATTTTTTTATTTAGTGTACCGTGATGGGTGGTGTCTGCAGTACGTTACCTCCGGAGTCACCGTCTGCTGCGCGGAGCGGTCCCTCACAGTCTTGACGTCGTCCTTGGAGCTGCTCTTGTGCTTCCTACTGCCGCTGCTGCCCAGGCTGGTGGAAGAACTGCGCTCCAGGTTGCAACGGTTCAGGATCTCGGCAGCCTGGGGTAATATATTTTCAAAAGAATATTGATAATTTAAAGAAAAAACAGTGTCACTCACTGTATAAGTACTAGAAATAAGGATAATCTGGTTTTACATGTCATTCAAAAACCTAGGTGTGTCGCTTGTCATTAAGACAGGTGTATACTAACTTGCGAGGCGGTGTCGGTGTCGGGGCTGGCGATGGCGGGCGCGGGGCGCGCGGGGGGGAGCGCGCGCGCGGGGTGCGGGCCGTTCAGCGCCTCCAGCAGCGACACCGGCTCGTAGCCCGCCGGGATGTTCTCCGTGCTGCCACCCTGCGGGGGATAGCTTGTATCATCTTAATTGTGAGGAGGGTCGATTATAATAACTATTTATTGTACACCAAAACATAAAGCAAAATAGCAATAAAAGTACAATTATTGGCCTCAAAAGATGTAATCTCTTTAATATCATATGTTTCATATATATGACAATATGTAGCATTCATTTGATCTGCATCAGCGCTCGGAAGGGCGCTCGGCAGATGGGACAGTTGTTGATGGTGCAGCAGGACACTGTATGTACTCACGTCGCTTGTAGCGGGTGCAGCAGTGCAGTCGCTGCGTCGCTGCAGCGCTCTGATCTGCAGCAGCGCTCGGAAGGGCGCTCGGCAGATGGGACAGTTGTTGATGGTGCAGCAGGACACTGTATGTACTCACGTCGCTTGTAGCGGGTGCAGCAGTGCAGTCGCTGCGTCGCTGCAGCGCTCTGATCTGCAGCAGCGCTCGGAAGGGCGCTCGTCAGATGGGACAGTTGTTGATGGTGCAGCAGGACACTGTATGTACTCACGTCGCTTGTAGCGGGTGCAGCAGTGCAGTCGCTGCGTCGCTGCAGCGCTCTGATCTGCAGCAGCGCTCGGAAGGGCGCTCGGCAGATGGGACAGTTGTTGATGGTGCAGCAGGACACTGTATGTACTCACGTCGCTTGTAGCGGGTGCAGCAGTGCAGTCGCTGCGTCGCTGCAGCGCTCTGATCTGCAGCAGCGCTCGGAAGGGCGCTCGGCAGATGGGACAGTTGTTGATGGTGCAGCAGGACACTGTATGTACTCACGTCGCTTGTAGCGGGTGCAGCAGTGCAGTCGCTGCGTCGCTGCAGCGCTCTGATCTGCAGCAGCGCTCGGAAGGGCGCTCGTCAGATGGGACAGTTGTTGATGGTGCAGCAGGACACTGTATGTACTCACGTCGCTTGTAGCGGGTGCAGCAGTGCAGTCGCTGCGTCGCTGCAGCGCTCTGATCTGCAGCAGCGCTCGGAAGGGCGCTCGGCAGATGGGACAGTTGTTGATGGTGCAGCAGGACACTGTATGTACTCACGTCGCTTGTAGCGGGTGCAGCAGTGCAGTCGCTGCGTCGCTGCAGCGCTCTGATCTGCAGCAGCGCTCGGAAGGGCGCTCGGCAGATGGGACAGTTGTTGATGGTGCAGCAGGACACTGTATGTACTCACGTCGCTTGTAGCGGGTGCAGCAGTGCAGTCGCTGCGTCGCTGCAGCGCTCTGATCTGCAGCAGCGCTCGGAAGGGCGCTCGGCAGATGGGACAGTTGTTGATGGTGCAGCAGGACACTGTATGTACTCACGTCGCTTGTAGCGGGTGCAGCAGTGCAGTCGCTGCGTCGCTGCAGCGCTCTGATCTGCAGCAGCGCTCGGAAGGGCGCTCGGCAGATGGGACAGTTGTTGATGGTGCAGCAGGACACTGTATGTACTCACGTCGCTTGTAGCGGGTGCAGCAGTGCAGTCGCTGCGTCGCTGCAGCGCTCTGATCTGCAGCAGCGCTCGGAAGGGCGCTCGGCAGATGGGACAGTTGTTGATGGTGCAGCAGGACACTGTATGTACTCACGTCGCTTGTAGCGGGTGCAGCAGTGCAGTCGCTGCGTCGCTGCAGCGCTCTGATCTGCAGCAGCGCTCGGAAGGGCGCTCGGCAGATGGGACAGTTGTTGGCCTGGTAGCGCAGGCTGTCTGCGCAGGAGTTGCACAGGCACAGGTGGCGACACGGCAGGATCAGCGTGTCGCGCACGTCGCACATGCAGATCACGCACTCGGACCCGCCGTCCTCCGTCTCCTCGTCAGATGTTGGCTAACAAAGGAAACAAATATTTAAGTCAGCATTTTTTTATGTATAGCAGTTAAATATATTTTGTATCTTTTAATTTGTCTTATTGCTATAATATCATGTAGTCATGGGCAAGTAGTTATGGCCGGACCAAAGAATTGAAAAGAAAGCAGAAGGCTACTAAGCAAGCCGACATTTTTAGACTTTTTGTTCACCCTTTCGGAGCAGCTACAGGGAAAATAAAAAGATTTGGCTGTCAGGTAGCTTTCTGCTTTTTTCTTAATTCTCCCCAACCAGGTTTGATATGTATGAGGCCTGTCTAGAATTTCCTAGGCTGCTGTGTAACAACCTACCTTAGTGTCGAGGTTCTTGTTCTCAATGCCGTATATTTCTTGCAGCAGGTAGCACAGGCCGTCCACGAAGAGCTTCTGCTTGAGAGCCTTCAACACATAAGTGCCGTCAGAATGTTTCTCCACCACCGCTATTGTGGTGTGAGATTGTCTTATTTCTGCAAATTTAACAGCATTATTATACCACATTCAATTAATTTAGATAAGAGTAGGGGACCAAAAAAACTATGGATGGATTGTGTTAACGATGTTATGGTTAGAAAGAGGGTGACTATCGAGATGGCGGCTAATAGAGCAGTATGGAAGAAAAAGAAATGTTGCGCCGACTCCAAATATATTGGGTGAAGGGCAGGAGAATGATGATTCAATTAATTTAGTACTTAAAAAAAAAATTGATTACTAATTTTTGCACACCATTAATATTCTTGTTAACCAGTCGTGCAAAGTTTAAATGCTTGTGGCAAGTGGGTTTACATCGGTAGTGCAATGAGTGGTGATTAAACCGGGGCGACCACATGATCACAGGTTCGACGCCCTAGCCATTAGGCTACGCCTGCTTTTACTGATTATATTTTGGATTCATTAACATGGTACAAACTATTTTGATTATATTTTTTTATCAATTAACAATTTCAAAAAAAACGAAATCTAAAGTCTAAGTATATTTTACTTAGAAAATAATCACTCAGGGATTTTTTAGTTCCATGTAAAATTGACCCACTCTTTGTACATTATTTTCTTAAAACCTTCTTATTTCCGCCAAAAAAAATGGCGCAATTCTGTATACCTCCGTAATTGGTTTGAGTTGATTTTGTTTTGATGATTTTGGAAGGTGTTGCAATGCAAAACTAAAAAAAACTAAAATATAAAAAAAAACCATTCCATATTCACAATTATTAAAACCAAGGCTTAAGCCTAAACAAATATAAAATATATCTAACAAGCCCTTATGTTAAGTAACTTTATTTACCTTCCTGTCCTTCATCCACAACGCAATAAATAGCAATAGGTATGATCTCCCTGTCAGCATTGTACAACAGATCCTCCTCTGGATGCTTGGATGGGTCGAACACATGTGCTGGCTGAGAGAACTGCTGGTTCGCACCCTTCTTGTAGTGGTACGTTTGAGAGTTAATTGCTGGGTCACGGGGATAGTATCTGCATGAGAAAATATTATGTAACATTATAGTTATTGAAATGTCTTAAGTAAACGTCCACTGCTGAACATGGGCCTCCTCCTGAGAGGGTAGTTGCCATAGGCACTACGCTTGGCAGGCGGGTTGCCGACCGCAGCATTATGTTGTAACACACAAGGAAACGCTGCTGCCCGTTCCTTGATATACGATTATTATAGATGATGTTATAACAATCGGGACCAATGGCTTAACATGCTTTCCGAGGCACGGAGGGTAGACCCTCAACCAACTAGACCCGGAAAGAAATCTTAGAATTTACACAAAGATTTCCTATCTGGCGTAGGGATCGAACCCACGACCTCCAGGATTAAAGCGAGCCAAATACCGCTACGCTACGAAGATTGTCAGTAAACTGTACGCAGCTAAAATCCTTTTCAAGTTTTCATCTTCTTATTGTCTGCTCATGACTAATACAGGTAGTATTATTAGTCATCATTATAATCTACTCATTTATCAAGGCTATAGGATATATTTAATTATGAAGTTCCCACGGGAACGGGAATTACGCGGGTAAAACCGCGCGCGGGAAGATAGTCTATAATATAAATGGTCATTAGCAGTTCTTCTTTGTTTTTTCTTTTTTTTAGTTTTACTCCCTCGTGCTAAGTTAAAATGCTTGTGTTACGGGTGGGTTCACGTCGGTAGTGCAATGGGTGGGGTTCGATCCGGCGACCTCAAGATCACAAGTCCGACGATTGGGGTACGGCCGCTTCATTCAATTGGAAAAAGGTAGAGCCATTTTTGATACATGCCTGGAATCCTATAATATAATTAACTAGCTTCCCGCGCGCGGTTTCACACATTCTTCTGGGAACTTCATAATTAAATATAGCCTATGTCACTCAGGGTGAATGTAACTTTCTAAATGTAAATAGCTAATCTAATAGGTTACATTAGCCACATTATAAAAGTTATTCATGGTCTTAGTAGAGGAGGACAACAAATAGAAATATGTATGTTTTATGGCAAAGTTATATGGTTACAATCAACCATCACAGTATTATGATGTGATTGTTAGTTAATAATAAGTTAATTAACTGTTAGTCAATTGATCAACAAATCAATACCCCATTTTCAAGTAGCATTTATTCTACAGGTCCTTTCCCCTTCCACCCCTGTTAACGCTGGCAACCTTACTAACACACAACACAACATTACTACAATTAACAAAGGCCTCCTCTTACAGACAGGCTGGGTGGTTGAGGGATGATCCCGCGGCAACCATATAGCCCGCGGGTGCCGTCGGGGGGCCGGATTGCTCATGCGTACCCGGTCAAGGAGTGTCCGAGAGGTTTTAGTGGTGTAGGGTCCACATATCCCACCGCCAGCGCGCGAATACGCTGCAGCGGCGGTGGGAATGAGTCAATGCATTTCCCAAAGAACAATAAAAAAAAAGAAAAGTGTTGGTTGAGGGATATTGCCACAATCACCACGCCTGGCAAGCGGATTGGTGATCGCATTAAGGTGGTGAGTATCTTTGAGCTGATAGATACTGCTGCCGTCCCTTAGTCACCTCTTACGACACCCATTGGAAGACTTGCCGAACACCACACAACATTATTAAGGTGGAGGTAGTCAAGCAGCATACTAAATAATACTTACACCACACTTGTGGGAGTCACTTCCTCAGTACAAAAATATAACACCGTAATAGCAACTCTTGCGTCACAATCAAATGTAAACTCAATGTTGTAAAATGTTCCTTTGGTATTGTTTTCCACTGGCTTTATCATTCCATCTCCAATATTGTTTTCGGCCAGCTTACTGATAGGCTCGGTGCAGCGGACAAAACGTAGGGACTCTTTACGAATGTTCACTAGGCTTTTCAATGTTTTAGTTGGCTCATTTGACTGTGGCGGTGGATAAGGAAACTGCAAAAAAAAAACCAATATACTAATTGGGAGACTTAGTTGACTAGCTGTCCTATGCTGTTTCAGCTGCATAGCTCCCATAGCCAATTTGTTAAATAATTGTCACTTTTGTAGAGCTGTTTTTAAATGGGCTGTTAATTTAACATATTCTCCAAGGCATAAAAATGGAATTAGTTCCATGAATATCGAAATCCTGATACAGGAATTTGGTCACAATTTTTAATCCACGAAAAACGCGTTTTTTGAAAGCATGGAAAAGGCATTATTAATATTTAAAAGCAGAATTATAAGACTTACAGGTGTGGGTCGGCTGCCTAGAAAGTTGAGATCAGCATTTTCTCCAAAAAGGTAAGCTTCAGGTTGTGGTGTGTCAAACCTTTCCCCTCCCATGATGAAGTGGCTTCCAAAGTAATTACCTGTATTACACATTTAGTCATTACTTTTTAATTCTGTAAACCATATTGTAAACAAATGTTGTTAAATGGCATAGGGGTCTAAATACAAGGACAACCTAATGCCGATACAATAGATGTACAGCACTAGCCACCCGTATCCTTTCCCCTTGAGTTTTGGAGATTTTAGTCAGGCAGAGGCACAAAACTCTATCAATTATGTTATTAGGCTCTGGTATTCTATGAGGACAACAGCTGTAGCATAGTGGTATTTGGCTCGTTTTAAATCTACAAGGTCATGGGTTTCATCCCTACTCTGAACATGAAATCTTTGTGTCAATTCTAAGATTTCTTTCCGGGTCTGGATGGTTGAGGGACTATCCTCTGTGCCTCAGAAAGTTATAACACCATCGATTCCAATTCTGTAAGGTGGTTTTATTTTTTATTTTATTTATTCTGTACTAGCAACCTGGCCCAGCTCCACACGGGTACAATGCTGATGTATTATACATATAAATCTTCCTCTTGAATCCCTCTATCTATTAAAAAACTGCATCAAAATCTGTTGCGTAGTTTTAAAGATTTAAGCATACATAGGGATATAGGGACAGGTAGTGACTTCGTTTTATACTATGTAGTGAAGGTAATAGCTTCTCTAGTAGAGGAGCTCATTGAGCATACTAAAAATATGCTAATGATAACCTATCTGCAATAATTACGCATAGGCATCGTTTTTTTAAGGTTATTAAGATAACTTTCTATAACTATAATATAAATCATTAAAAACAAGTCTATTACTTGAAGCCATGTTAGTGACTAGATAGTAATAGGTTTTGTTTAAGAAATATATGTGTAATCCAAATTACCCTACACGGAGGCTAAATTGCTATACTAATTATCAGTTTGCCCAAGCTAGATTACACTTGCTTTATTAAATATACCAAATGACAGAATGTTGTAACATATCTACTAGGTGTTTTCTCCCAGACTTGGGCTGAATTTTCACGGATCCTTAACTTTAATATACTAAGCGTGTTTAAATAAAACAATAGTTGATATGTTACCATACAGAATCATTAAAATATAAGACATATGATCTACATATATAATATTAATAAACTGCATGCGACATCACAATAAACTATAACAAGCGCATAAATGTTAAAGGTCGCAGTCTTTACCTGAGCGAGGTGGGTATTTGTAAGCGTGATTGGAGACAACATCAGCTTCTTCTACGCCAGCATTTTGTCTACTAGTTAATGCACCCATTTTAGGTAACTTTAATGATAGGAAACACTTCAGATTGCTTTATTTACGCAAAAATACTATGTTTTCTAAAACAGATGACATTCCATTACATTTGACATTTGCACAGTTGACAAGTGACAATATGACATACTATAATTGACACTTAGTATACGGGGCTGCCATGCATAAAATAATAGGTATATTCATAAATGAAGAAAGTAAAAGAAATGGCATTCAAAAATATAATATATATATATATTGAATGACAGCTAACTCTTTGGTGAACAATAGTATCACTACAGCTTTTTTAATCATGGAGACGCTACTCTCCCCGCAGCATGAAGGAGGCGTAATGCATTTAACACATTAAAAGAAAACACTTATATACACACTGTTTGGTAAAGGTGCACAGTGTTTTATAAAGCCCGATTTTCGGACATCCCTTTTTTATTAAAAAACCTGACAGAAATTATCATTTAAATGCAAGATTTCGAATCCTCATTTAGCTACCAAGTCTAGTTTCCGAGTTATAATTTTTTGAAAATCGTAATTTTTCCTTCCGGTTATTAAGAAAAAAAAAATACGCTTAAACTAAGCATGATACGAAATAATTATGTTAGATACATTGATGGAGTATTTTATACCAAATATTTTAGTCCGTAAATGAACCTCGCACCATTGTTAGATCGAGATTTATACGAGTTTTTCGGTTTTTCTTTTTTCTTGTTCGTCTCGAAAATTCCGTGGTTTCGGGAAAAGTTATATATACGGAAATAATTCTATTTACTACCCCAATACACCACATAAGTATGACATCCCAAATCCATGGAACTTAGAAGTTATTCTAATTTAACTATTTTTGTTAGGGTTGTCATTTTTTTTTATCCTTATTGTGTGGATCAAATTTTTCGTAGAAGTACAAGAATGACAAACAGAAAATGAACTAGTTTACTGGCAGCCTACCGAGACCTTCCGATATAATTACTTATTTATTATTATTTGTTAAAAAATCCATACACAAGTAAAAAAAACATAATGTTAAAAGTCCCCTTCAGGTTTACTACATTTGTTTGTTTGTTGGTAGACTTAAATAGCAAATCAACTTCATATAAAGTTAGGATTTCAAATTAAGCCGTAGCCTACGATTCTGATTTCCGATTATTTATCAAATTGTACATACGTCAAACCTCACTCTCTATGTATGTGGCTACCGTGCTACTAAACAGATATACGCAATAGACAAACGAAAACAACATAAGCCCGAAGGCATAAATATATCTTTTAACGTACCTACGTTAAAAGATATATTAGACATTGATGAATTATATTTTATATCAAGCGGGTATCCGCCCGTCTTCACTTCAGATAATAAGCCAAACCACCGAAGGTAGATATATTTTTTGGCAAAGTTATATAAAATCCGGATATCAAGAATTATCTGAGATTTTGACAACCCTAACGACTTAAAATTCGGATAAAACTTAAAATCGTTGTGGTTTTGAAGTTCCATGGAATTGGGATGTGAAATTTTTGTGGTGTGTTGGCGAAGTTATCGAAATAATTTCAGTATAAATAACTTTTTCCGAAATGGCGGAATTTTCGAGAAATTTAAGAAAAACTGGAAACCGAAAAACTCTTATATATCTGGATATAGCAAAGTTACGAGGTTCATTTATGCACTTAAATACTCGGCATAAGATGCGCCATCAATGTATTTGACATCGTTATTTCTATCACGCTTAGTTTAAATGTAATCATTTTTTTTCTGAATATCGAAATAGAATTTGATCGATTTTCAAAAAAATATAACTCAGAAACTAGACTTGGTAGCTAAATGGGGATTCGAAATCTTGCATTTAAATGATCATTTCTTTCAGGTTTTTCAATAAAAAAGGGATGTACGAAAATCGGGCTTTATAAAAAACTGTGAGGTGTTACAGGATAAGTTATTGTTAAATTACACTAAAAATAAGTTATACAATTTTTGAGCTACAAACCGAATATTAAAAAAAGACATTTTATGCATTAGTGAAAATAAGAGTAACTTATCATACCTATTTCAGTAGGTACCTTCGAAGTTTTTAAAATATTTCCGTGTAGATATCAGTCCTATAACAAAAACCCACTGGAAAATGGTTGCATAGCCTTAAAAAAATATAAATCGCACGGTGAACTGCAGTCTTCTTTTAATCCATAGGTTTTAACATGGAGCTACAATGTACTTTACTATATTTATAAAATATTTTTTAATGTTGCAACCTTCTCGTAGACGTCAACGTCAAACTAACTTCCGTCTGTCTTTCGAGGTTACGGTGTCACTTTGTGAAGGTGCTTACATTTATTTCCGAACATAAATCTATTAAAATCGTGAAAAGCTTTCATTATTTTGCTGTGATGTTTATATAGCGTTGAGTTTTGGTGGTCGTTAATAGTTATTTGTATTTATTTCAGGTCACAATGGGGCGCCGCCCAGCGAGATGGTAAATTATTTACAACCTACAAACTTGTGTTTGGTGCTAAGTTTTGAAGTGTTTATTAATTTGTAATATGTGGTTTTCAGTTATCGGTATTGTAAAAACAAGCCTTACCCCAAATCACGGTTCTGTCGTGGTGTACCCGACCCCAAGATCCGTATTTTCGACTTGGGTAAGAAGAGAGCGGCGGTCGATGACTTCCCGCTATGCGTGCACTTGGTGTCCGACGAGTATGAACAGCTGAGCTCTGAGGCTCTGGAAGCTGGTCGTATTTGCTGCAACAAGTACCTCGTGAAGAACTGCGGCAAGGATCAGTTCCACATCCGCATGAGGCTTCACCCCTTCCATGTCATCAGAATCAACAAAATGTTATCGTGCGCTGGAGCTGATAGGTGAGTTAATATCCTGTTGTATATGTGAAAATTGCACTTAAATCTGTAGTCTTAGTGGTGTTTGTTGATACATTTCTCATTAAGTTTACAAGTTGAACCATATTTTAAAACATTCCGAAATACCTAGTCCAACATGCAATATAAAATGAATATATGTTAAAAGTGTGACTATTGATTCTGCTAGTGGGTTCAATCCCCACTCAACCATTGTTGAGGAGCACGGGTATTCCTTATTTCTTAGTGTGCTGTGTAGAATGTTTTGGGTTGTTAAACATAGTCAGTAATAATGTTTTTCTTTCTATTAGTATAGATTTCATATAAATATTTATTTTAGAACATTGACTTTGACCCTTTGACTTATTTTAAGTCCAATACTAAATTGAAACAGTCCTGACTGAAAAACAGTCTTAACCACTGATGGTATATATTTATAAAATTTCTACCCTGAATCAAAAAGGGATGACCGAAGTTTGTATGGAGTCATTAACAAGGATGAAACCCTGGACAACAGCTACTAATCTTTCCTAAAAGTTATCAAGCACATGTAATTTCTTAACCTATTCTATGCACCACCATAATTACATCTCCATGCTTTATCTACTAAGCCTTAAAATTGGTTTATAATTGTGGTTTTTATCATCAAAATATTATAGTTGTCATGTACATTTGTTTGCTGTGGACACTGCACACCTAATTTTACACAGATAAATAACCTGTATAATTAATTGCTAGAGTTGCCAATTAAAAAGAAAATAGAATACTGATTATTTTTCTGAGAAATTAGGTGGGTGACTTCTTAAGACTGTGACATTCTCTAATATTAGCAACTCATCATCTTCCTGCCCTGTTCCCATTATATGGGGTCGGGTCAGTGCAATATGTAATCCTTTTCATACTCACACCTTTCTTACACATGTCATCTGTCACACCAGTCCATCCATGTTTTTTTTGGCCTGCATCTCCCAAAATATCCCTGCATCTTCATATTCAGCATTCTTTTCGTCACATGCATGTCATCCATATGCATAATGTGCCCATATCATCCTAAGCAATTTCCTCTCAATATCTCTGTCGCTGGCACCACATTCAAACAGGAAGTCTGCAATTGGCACCATTAGTAGTAGAAGATAGCAGCTACATGTTAATATATTATTTTAAAACATTTTAATAATTTATTCGACAACAATGTTTTACAGAGTTATCTTATAATCTGAATAAAAACCATACACAAGGAGTAGCTTATAAATAAGAGGTTGAAGTTTATGACCATACTAATATAAGTTGTGTTAGTTGCCAGCACCTTCTGCCCTACATTATCCTTTCTTTTCTTTTTTTTGGTTTTACAATGATATATTTTAACAAAAAAAATATTGAAGAATTAATTAATGTCTTTAGATCGTAACTTATTAAAAAAAAATACATACAACACTGAAATAAGATTTTTATGTGAGTGTAATAGTGTCTAGTTCTTTAGTTAGTTAATACTTAGGTTATGTATGATTTCTTCCGTAAAAGTATAATTAAGTGCTTTAAGCACAATCTTGTGATTGTTGTAAACTTTTTTTAAAAGAAGTATGTAAAGTAATGAACTTTAAAAGTTTTCTCATTATCACAATGACAGACTAAAAACCGTGTTTTGGACAACTTTTACTTAGTACTAATTATCACAATGACAGACAAAAAAACAAGGTTTTTAGTCTGTCATTGTGATATTAGAAAACTTTAATCTCTATTACATTGTACAATAATAATAGTGACTCATTTAAATTATATTGTGAAACCTATAGTAATAGCTATATTTCACCATAGAATTTTAGGTTTGTCTATTGGCTATATAATATGGTATTTTGTAGACAATTTATCAATCCTTTTTTACATTTCCGAAACAGTTGATTTCATTATTATTCCTTTATAGTTTAATAAATTGTTGTTTTACATAGAAGTTAAATTCATTGTGAAATTGAAATTGTGAATTTGTGTTTGTACTATTTCTTCTTAACCCATTGACATGGGTTGAACTATATTACAAGTTCACAGAAGGTGATAAAAGGTTTTTTTTTTACGAAGTTGTGCTATAACATTACTACTATGTTTCCAGGCTCCAGACTGGAATGCGTGGTGCTTTTGGCAAGCCGCAAGGTACCGTAGCCCGTGTGCGCATCGGACAGCCCATCATGTCCGTGCGCTCCAGTGACCGTTGGAAGGCGCAGGTCATCGAGGCTCTGCGTCGTGCCAAGTTCAAGTTCCCTGGTCGCCAGAAGGTGAGCTTTATGTTTTCGAAAAATTGGTTTATATGACCAGCAAGTTTTCTTGGCTAAAAAAAGACAAATCGATGTCCAAAATATGTAGAGGAATGTGTAAAGTCCTTGTTTGTGACTTCTAATATAAATACAGGTGCAGATTGAGCCTTTTAATTCATTGTAAATACTATGATTGTGGTAACTCATATGCATAAACTTTCGCGTTTATTTATTTCTTATTGTAAGAAAATATCATTTATCATTCCCAGGAAGTAAGCTTGTGTCAAATCCGACCAATACACTGATTAATTTTTTTTTGCATTATTATATAAAAGGGAATTTAATATTTTATTTTTCAATTCTCAGATCTATGTATCCAAGAAGTGGGGATTCACCAAGTACGAGCGCGAGGAGTTCGAGAAGCTGCGTGAGGAGGGCCGTCTGGCCAACGATGGCTGCAACGTGCGCTACCGCCCTGAGCACGGACCCCTCGACGCCTGGAGGAAGTTCCAGAACGAGATCTACAGCGTGTAAATCTTGTTCAACATGTATAATATAAACATCTAAAAACCCCGATTCGTTTTTTGTTTATTTACCCAGTAGGAAACTGCATAAATGCTATTTGCACAGTGCTGCTCCTGTATTCAACAGGAGCAGCACTGTGCAAATAGCAGGCCTTGGCTTAGTGTTAGAAATTGTACCGAATGCTATTCTACCATATAGAAATGCATTCTGTACGAAAACGTTAATATATGAAGCCTTTTGAGGTTAAAGCGGCCGTAGCCCAATGGCTAGGGGCGTCGGATCTTGTGGTCGCCGGTTAGATCCCGCCCATTGCACTAGCGACATGAAACTCGCTCGTAACACAAACATTTTAGCTTAGCTCGGAGAGGTTAACAAGAATACTACTAGTAGACTGCTAATAATCTTTAAACAAAAATACGCTACACGGCAATTGGCAAAATGTTGCAGCGACATGTTTGGGCAATTTAGGAGGCTGTAGCAACGACACATGTTACACTTGACGAGCGAATTTCTAAGTAAGTAGACGTCTGGATTCTAACCTAACCAACTAAAGTTTCTGACTGGATCCGTGGTCGTCAAACTGCGGCCTGGGACGATATTTGTGCGGCCCGCGGGCTAACGATTTCTATAATGGTAGGTAAGTGAAGCAGCACACGGTAATAGCATTTTTCCGACCAGCTGTGATACCCCGTGGATACCACCCTACATTAGCATGTACGGCCCTTGAACAGAAAAGTGGGACTATATTTTCCTAGTAGCGATAGGTATCTAATGGGACGCTGGAGCATGTCGTGCCGTGATGCGTCAACACCGCCGGCTTACTGTTAGCATACATTTGGTATTATTGAATCACCAATTTTGCAGACTTGATGAAGCCCAATTATTTTTTTATTTTTTGCTCATTTTCTTTTCTTTTTGTGTAATGATTTATTATTTTTAATGTATGAATGAAATGACAATCAGGTTTTAAAATTGTATAGGTATATAATTAACACTATCTGAAGAAAGAGTCAATAGATTTACAAGGCATTTTATTTTTCTTTATCGGTGATGCCGATTTTCGTTTTCTTTTTACACTGCTTCCAGTGAACTGAGTATTCGTTTTCTTGTTCAGCTCTCTGCTTAATTTCTTAGCCTCATGGAAATCTAAATGTTCCCCAAATTTGGCTAAGGGCACTTTTCTTCCACACTCTGAACATATTTCTGTCGGAACTGTATCATCAATTTTAACGAGAAAACTAGTTATTGAGGACATTGATTCGTTTCTAATACTACTTTGTTCTTCCGTTGCTTTCTTTTTAGCTTTATCATTTTGTTCAACTTTGAGCGTAACGTTAGCATTTTTCTCTCTGATTTCTTTACGTACTTGTTGCCTTTCTTCTTCTCGTAACTTCAGGGCGAGGTGATAATCTGAATGTTCAGCAACCATGTCTATTGATATAGTTTTACCACATTCCGTGCAGTTAAAGGTCTCTGTGTTTTGTACGGAAACAACTTGCGTGCTAAGCGTCTCTACGGGATTTTCTATTACGGGTTCAGGTGATGTAGAAGGATTTTGGTCAGGCTCTGAAATGGTTTCAGTTTCATCTTCATTTATTATTCTAGAGCTGTTCATTAACTGTCTGATATTGGTAAGTCGAGCCACATCATCTGGATCTTCGTCGAATAGCGCCATGCTTTTGTCAATTTCATTGTTTATAGTGGAACTCGAATAATCTGTGTCATTACTGTCCTCGCCATATTTGATTACATCGCAGACAGGCGTAGTGGGCTTTAACTGTTCATTTTGTAATTCTACTTGTAGTTCTTTCTTCTGGTTTTTGTTTAATATTTTGGCAAAAAACGACTCCTGTTTATCTAAACTTGATTCCAAGATTTTTTCATTCGTACATTTTCCATTTCGAGTGTCATGTTCATTGCTAGCTTCATCGAGAACCCTATTCAGATTATTGAAATCATTAGATTGGTTAGTTCTTTTGGTAGTTTCTTGTTTAGCCAAAAACTTTTGCATGATGTTATTTCCGGACATTTCATTTTGAGATTCATGTTCAGTAGTATTATTAGCTTCATTGAGATTGCTATCCGACTTATTTGAATTATTAGTTTGTATAATTGTTTTACTTGCTTCTTCTTTAGTCAAGAATTTTTGCAATATGTCATTTACGGGGTTTTCATTGCGAGTCTCAGTAGTATTGCTAGTTTCGTTGAGATTGCTATCTGGCTTATTTAAAAGATTAGTTTGGATATCTGTTTTATTTGTTACTTGTTTAGCCAAAAACTTTTGCATTATGTAATCTTTACCGTGATTTTTTATATTTTTTGTTTTTGTATTTACATGTAAATTATCATTTTCGTTATTTTTATTTTCAGGTTTCATATTTTCTGTAGGTTTATCAATTATATCTTTCG
Source organism: Nycteola revayana (assembly GCA_947037095.2). Lineage (NCBI taxonomy): Eukaryota > Metazoa > Arthropoda > Insecta > Lepidoptera > Nolidae > Nycteola > Nycteola revayana. Next base: position 17,701,811 of record OX344851.2, on the reverse strand, counting down.
ATGTACCTGCACCGAAGTAATCTAATATTTTCTTAGTTTTCTTTATTTCTGATATATCTTCGAATTTTCCAACACTGATACCCAAAAATTTGATTGGACATTTTAATTTCCGATTCCCATCGCAATCTGAAAAATAGAAAAATATAATCAACACAAGCACGCTCACATTGGACTAGTAACATTTCTTCTTCAGAGACTTTCGAGAGACGATATATTAGTAAGAATTGTCAGTACCTGCAACTTTGAGCCCTTCAGAGCTCTCCAGAACAAGCTCCAAAGCCTTTCCTGAAAACATTTCTCCGCACAATTCATCATCAGCTACGAAGTTGTATGATCTGGAACTACTAGTGTCTCTCCCATCCGGCATCTGCGTCGAATAGCTGACGACCATTTGTTTAGGCGTTCTGTTGTTTTCCAGCGCATCTTTTTCTAACCTGTCATCGATTTCATCGCCAAGGTCTTTGAGCCACTTGCGCAGACTTTCCAGGTCGAGCAGAGCAGCTTTGCCGCGAAATTGTTTGCAGCATCCAATACTTTTTGGATTGAATCTGGCTTGTACTGGTTCCAGGTCAATGCCCCGTGCGATATTGTAAAGCCAAGTTCTGCAAAGTCCAAATGATAAAAGGAGAAAATTTAAGATGAAGTATATAAATATTTGGAACAAAGAACTGTTACAAAAATTAAACATACCCATTTTTCTCATCAAATCTTGCCTGTAGATCTTTTTCCGAAAATCGTTGAAGTTCTCCCATTTTATTTATTTTCAGTACTTCACAAACTGTATCCCCAAACTTGCCTCCAAGGTGTTTTACCTTTTTCACAGAAAGTGTCCTACCAACAAATATAACACAATAAGAATATAGAAGAAACCAGGTAATGTCGTGTGTCCTGCCCGTTACCAGAAGGCGCAGTAGGAGAGCATATACCAGAAACTTAAAATTTAAAAAATTGGCAAATGTCCATAATTGTTATGAAAGCCATCTAGTTTTAAAAACTGGCGTTAAATGAAGAGAGGCAAAAGGGCATCTTACTTGTAGAGGATGTTAATCGAATGTTTGGGCAGAACTGTCTGCTTGTTGGGCTTGTTCATGCCACAAACTAGCTTCGCTAAGATCTTGTTGTGAGATATACCGGCTGAACATCTGTATCCTGGAAAATAAATGTGTACAATGAATAATTTTGGTATTATAATTTTGGATAGTTAAATGAAGACCAACTACTATTAAGCCAATTTTATCATTCACCAGCATAGCTGTCTAATATCCAGATGTAATATTATTCCCTAAACCAACGTGCTTGTATGAAGAATGTTATGAGAGTGAATGAAGCAAAAGATGTGTGTAGGGATCGTAGCAAGTGGAGGTCCATTGTCTCTGCCTACCCCGCTGGGAAACAGGTGTGAGCTTATGTAGGTATTACAAAATATTTACAAATTACCTGTTTCACTATACACTGCAGCTCTTATTTCGCTGACTATCACGGCACCAACCAGCAATCTCTTGGCATGTTCATAGTCAAACTCTATGTTGTCCACGCCACACGTGTGTACGTCTGCTAAGAACTCCTCCACACAATCGTAGCCGAGAGCATATGTGTTTGGCATCAGTTCTGCGCTTATTGTGTTCACATTTAGGGTCTTTAATCTTTCCTGCACCTGGAAGTTCTTCAATATTAATACAATGCGTTGTCCTGACTTTTTGGTGGATCAATATACAGTCTAAACAGGTAATGAGTGCTATACAGGGTGCATGGTACTGATTTATTAGTTTAGGTTAAGTTTTAGGTCTCTACAATCAGACCTGAAACTTATAGGGTGCATTATCTTCATGTCCTAAACATCCAAGAAGATAGGATGTTTCGAAGTTCCACCCCTAAGAGGATGAAAAGGGGTTTTCCACCCCTTTTTATCCTGGGGGGTGGAATTAGGTATGGAGAAATTGTAATCTACATAAACAAAGTTCTGAGCAACTGCTAGTACAAAGTTATAAATACAAATGGCAATTGATGTTTATTTATTGTAATATATAAAAGCTTTTTACTGAGAAGAACACAGTATGACTAGTTATTACAAATAAGTATGTATGGAAGTGCTATTTTTATAAAATAGTACATTACATTTATAAAAAAGCACGGCGTTTAGCACCCTCGCTACACTCGGGCGCTAACTTCACGCCGTGCAATAATAGGCTATCGTATACTATTTAATAGCAGATGTGACATAAACCCGCCCCGGACTCGCGGGGGGTGGTGGATTACGATACGTGTGACCTAAGCAGCCTATTATTGCAAGGCGTGAAGTTAGCGCCCGAGCGTAGCGAGGGTGCTCGGAAGGTGGTGGGGGGAGCAGGGGGGGGCGCCTGCTGTGTGAATTTATTAATTTAAAAGTTACATTCAAATTATTGCAATTTTTAATGTCATCATTCTATTATTCATTTCTTCATACTTTTTTTTCTGTCATTTGTTCGCTGTCAATTTTCAAACTTCAAATGACATTTAAAAGTGTTTGCTTTCATTTTTCATACATGTGTGAAGTTAGTCGATTAATGTGCAGAAATTGGCAACTTAGGTCACGGAAAAGCGTGCGTAAAATGCGGGTTTAGGTCACACTGCTATAAATTACTTTAATAGACATAAATACCTAAATTAGAAATTTTGTTATTAATTTCTGACTATTTACAAGTGCCTGTAATTGGTTTACATAAACAAAAATGTTTTTTTTATTTTTTTTATTCAATATTAATTTGAAATGCTTTAATTGACTAAAGATTTATAAAACTATTAGTAAAAAAAAAAATGTTTTTGGTAAATATCCTACTTAGTTCTAATTTAATTTGTCATTAATGCAATGTGCATTTGATTGTGTGTGACTAAACTCACAGGGGCAGTGATGTCCAGGTAGGCCTCGTCAATAGAAGCCCTTTCCAATAGGGGTGTGAATCTCTGTAGCACCCTTGCTACTTCTTTGCCTGCATCTCGATATCTGTTATAGTTATTAAGAAATTTGTACAAACAATTAATGAATATATTGCCATCAAAATTTTTGGAGTTGAAAGAGTTAGTAAAATTTCTAAGACTTTCTTTTCTAAAGAAGTGTTAACCATTGCTCAAAGGTTAATACTTTATCATCCATATCATATTATTTTATTACTTCTATTAAGTGTACAGAAGCAAACTGCAATTATATTATTTAAAAAATATATATGTATTATAAGTTTTATAAATAGTTTTCAAAAACAGTAAGACTATGGTCAGACATTTTACTACATTATGATCAAGTGAATAACTATATTAAAGTTTTTTAATACACATTGTTTAATACATAAAATATTATTACATTCATTTGAAGATTGTGTTGTTATATTTTCGTGATGACAGCAAAACAATAATTACTTACTTTGTGATGTCAGCTTTGCCTCTCTGGCATGGTACTGAAGGCAGCTCAATGTCAGGGCATTTCTCCCGAGCCTCATCTCCTCTCATATTTCGTGTCACTCCATGGGCTCGAGCTACATAATTCACAGCTATTATCCTATAAACAGTTTCTTAGTATAAGTAATATGAATGAAAGAAAGAAAAATAATTTATTCACAACAAACAAATACAAAACAAAATACATTAAGTAATACATGAACTAAAAAAATGCCAAAATAATACAAATCCAGACAAAGAATATAAAATACCTACACAACAAATTTATATATTATTTGTAATTGATACATTCTTGCTTAAGTTACTATGTTAACAAATATGAAAACAAAAAATGTATATAGGTAATTATCTAAGGTAAAACTTAAATTAACATAAAGTTTATAAATTGCTGTTTCGGGGTAGTTCTGTTTATTACAAGTTTTTCTCAAACTATACACAACATGTTCCTGAAACTTTATCGATTTTGTAATATATACTTATATACACTTTATTATATATACTTTCAATAAAAACCTGTAACCATCAGTTGCTTTCTTCATTTAAATTAAATGGTTTTACTCCGAGATTCTACTCCATTTTTTTACAAATATATTGTCTGACTCTTATTCTAAACTTACCCGCCACCTTTCCAAGGATTATATTGTACAACAGCAATAGGTTTTCCTTTCAATTCAGGATTTAATTTCTCTTCAACTTGACAATAAAAACAATCCATGTCTACAAGCACAACCACACGATTTTCTTGATCCATTTTGTTATATCAGTTAAAATTATAAAACGTTAAAATATATCACACATTACAAACTTAAACTTTATAAGTTAACTTTTAATTTCATTTATATACAATAATTTTATAGATATTTGGAAACAAATCCAACATCGCGCCATAACGTATCCAGCTGATTTTGACAGTGACAGCAACTGTCAACGGCGTTGAGAGATGATCTATGACCATATAATCCGTGGAGTGGGTATAAAATAGTGGATGTCTGGGATATTGTAGGTTCTACTTCTAGGTCATATGAGCTGAGGTCCAAATCCCACAGGTGAAAGCTCTCTTGCATAGATTGTAGTTTTAAAACAATTTATTTAGGCCGGAGCTCTGCTCGCCTTTATACCTTTAACCAAGCCTCGGAAAGGGCGTTACGCTATCGGTCTCGCGCCTGATTCCCCACCGATCGTTTAGGTAGATCTATCCCGCAAGATTTTTAGAATAGTGGAATACAATATGGCAAACCGCCTTCGAGGCAGACCCATATTCTATAGTGGATATTAAGATAGGCTGATGAGGATAACGACATATATTAATAAACATGAGATCCAAATATTACAGTATTGTATAACCCTATACAATACTGCAATATTTGGATCTCATGTTAACTACACATTAAAACAAAGATCTTTAATAAAAATATCGTTTATTAGAATCCTTGTCCATACGTATTGTTCCACTTAACATATTGTCCTAGATCATCTTGTGATACGCTGGGCCGGACTCTCTGTAACGCATTGATAAAATCTTGCACGCAAACTGGACGCACCTGAATAAGAAAAAAGTATAGAAACATCTGAATATGTAATATTATTAAAAAAAAAACGGCCAATTGCGAGTCAGACTCCCGCACGAATGGTTCTGTACCATTATCTATACAACATTAGACACTGTGTTATTTAAGTTTCACTATTTCAAGCGTCTGCCTATTGCCGTTATAAATATGGAGCAAAGAACGTCAAAATGATCATGTTTGTTGTATAGGAGCCGCCTTCAAATATTTATTTTTCAAGTGAAGGGGCAGGTTTCCAGTCTACGAAGGCATCACGTTATACGTAAACTAAGGGTTGAGAGAGGTTGTTAGGCTAAGGTTATTCCCGAAACTTAGCTTATAGCAGGAGCTAGAAACTAACATCCACGTAATTCAGCGCAAAGCAGGAGTCATAATTGAACTCAGGGAGACTATATGCATATTATAATTGCACCAGTGGCTCAGTGGTTAAGGTAGTTGCTTCAGAGACCTGGTGTTCTGGGTTCGATTCCCACCCAGGATAATTATTTGTGTAAATCACAGATAATTATCTAGAGTTTTAAGTCTGGGTGTGCTTTGAGTGCTGAGTTTTTGTAAAGTCCCCCGTGACATAAAGATTAATTTTACAAGTGCGCGAGTTGTCTTGTTAAACAGAAAATATAATAATACCTTGTCCCTATCGATGCTGACAATTTGCGACAGTGGAACAGCTCGTATGGGCCCCATGGCTGCTTCAGAGCAGAGTGACTTCATATCTGCACCCGAGTACCCGTCCGTCAAAGATGCTACCTCCGATATTTGAGCAGAAGACAAATCATTGGTCTCGGACTTTAGGAGGTTGGTTATTATCTGGATACGAGCCTGTAATTTTGAAATGGTTTAAGAATAAGTGCCTTTACTGTTCTTAGAGTATAATATATGCAATCTTTACAGTGTATAAACTAGTGCCGCCCTGGGCACTGAAGAAAATGTTGCCCTATCATCGTTATCGTTATTTGCCACTTTCCAAATTTTGCCACCCTAGAAAATTTTTCGCTCTGGGCACTAGCCTAGTGGCGTAGCAAGCATCCTAGGGCAAAAAAATGCTGCCCTTAAACTGTTAAGGTTTTAACAATATACAGGTAAACATATTTTAAGCTCCCAGCCCTTCGCTAGCCCGAATGCCCCTAGGGTAAATCCACCACTGGGCGCGGGTATTTTATGAAGGGGTTCCTACGGTACCATGAGCTACACGATTCGGTGAAGCTATCGGTATGTAAGTATAGGGGATACCTGTACATCAGGTAGAGGTATGTAGAGTCTCTTGACGAGTCGTCGTCGCGCCGCCTCGTCTAGCTCTTGCGGCCTGTTCGTTGCGCCCACTATCAGTAGACGGTCGTCCTCACCTGTATTGCAAATTATATTTAAAAAAAATCGTTTTGTCTTGATTGACAGATATATCAATAGACTGCCTAAATCACTGATGAGAGATCTAAAATTTGGGGGAAGGAAACGATTTTTCAAATCACGCCCTTAAGCGGATGAAAACAGGTGGTAATGTTTGTATGAGGAAATGGAAATGTACGCGGACGAAGTTGCGGGCAACCACAAATAATACATTATACATTTTATTATGGTAGGTACACATTGTATGTAAATTTCAAACGATTGTGATTAGAGTTGCCAAATCTAGTCTTTATTTATTATCAATTAATTATCAAGTACATTGTAAATATACACCGCTGTGGCGTAGCCGTATATGTCTTTTTTCAGTCTCAGACACGTGGGTTCGATCCACAAGCCAGGCAATAAATCTTTGGGTATATTCAAAAATTTGAAATCTAACTATCTTATACCAGAGAACGGGCTGCAGCGTTTCCCTGGGTATTACGACATACACTGTCGGTCCTACGACAAGAATCCTTCGGGAGAAGGCCTATGTTCATATGTGATGATGAAACATGAAAAACAACTGACAGCCAGTTGGTTGTAGTATATCGTTTTTTTTTGTGATTCTTTTAAATATGTTCTTAATTTACCTGTAGCTGCGCCGTCAAACTGCACCAAAAATTCAGTCTTGATCCTCCTGGTAGCCTCGTGTTCCGAGTCGCTCCGTTGTGTTAACAGCGAGTCGATCTCATCTATGAAAATCACCTGAGTAACACACAATGCTCAATTATTTTTCAGAATTAGAATTAAATATACACATCACACATATCTTCCCATGGGTGTTGTAAAAGGCGACTAAGGGCCTGAACACCTGAAGGACGGGCAGCAGTATCTAACAGCTTAAAGATCCTCTCCATCTTAATGCAATCGCCAATCCGCCTGCCAATCGTAGTGATTATGGCAATATCCCTCAAAGATCCTGGATGCCAAGGTCTGTTATGAGGGGGCCCATGTTTAGCAGTGTATGTAAATTTTGATTAAAGCAAAGTAATAAAAAATAACATGGGCCCCTGGGATGGGATTGGCAGGCGGATTGGCGATTGCATTAAGATGGAGAGGATCTTTTTGTAATTTAACTAAATTTTGAGCCATTATCGATAAGTTGGCAGGTAGACGGTATGCGTTGCTACCCCGCTACCTGTAGGTATATTTTCTGATAGTATACACAAAATGTTCTAAAATATTAACCAAATAAATGTTCCTTTGGTGTTCTTTCTAACTTTATTTTTTTTTCAATGAAATATACCGAACGCTTACATAAACAGAAAATGATTCGATATGCCAATCTCCTTTGAGCTTGGCATTTATGGCGGATATCGGTGAGTTGGACATTACTATTAGGTATATTAAGATGTTATATAACACAACTAGCGGCCCGCCCCGGCTTCGCACGGGTGGACTTTTATACCCTACCCTACCCCTGCCCTACCCTACCCCTACCCTACCCTACCCCTAACCTACCCCTACCCTACCCTACCCCTACCCTACCCTACCCCTACCCAAAAGTATCCTATGTCCTTCTCCCAGTTCTTAGCTACCTCCCTACCAATTTTCAGCCAAATCGGTTCAGCCGTTCTTGAGTTATAAATAGTGTAACTAACACGACTTTCTTTTGTTTTTAAAATGTATTCTGCTATTCGGGACGGAAACAAATCCAACAAATCAAAAACCATGGCAATCGGTCCAGCCGTTCTCGAGTTATAAGTGTTGTAACAAACACGACTTTCTTTTATATATATAGATAGAAGATAGATAGATAGAAGATAGAAGATAGATAGATAGAAGAAGAAGATTTAGCTGCTTGATACTCACCGCCGGCTGGTGGCAGCGTGCGACGGCGAACAGCGCTCGCACCATCTTCTCTCCGTCGCCGAGCCACTTGGACGTGAGCGACGACGCGGAGATGCTGAAGAACGTGGCGTGGCACTGCGCCGCCACGCACTTGCCTACGAGATAGCACGTTACTCTCATCATTTGTACATCTTCTCTCCGTCGCCGAGCCACTTGGACGTGAGCGACGACGCGGAGATGCTGAAGAACGTGGCGTGGCACTGCGCCGCCACGCACTTGCCTACGAGATAGCACGTTACTCTCATCATTTGTACATCTTCTCTCCGTCGCCGAGCCACTTGGACGTGAGCGACGACGCGGAGATGCTGAAGAACGTGGCGTGGCACTGCGCCGCCACGCACTTGCCTACGAGATAGCACGTTACTCTCATCATTTGTACATCTTCTCTCCGTCGCCGAGCCACTTGGACGTGAGCGACGACGCGGAGATGCTGAAGAACGTGGCGTGGCACTGCGCCGCCACGCACTTGCCTACGAGATAGCACGTTACTCTCATCATTTGTACATCTTCTCTCCGTCGCCGAGCCACTTGGACGTGAGCGACGACGCGGAGATGCTGAAGAACGTGGCGTGGCACTGCGCCGCCACGCACTTGCCTACGAGATAGCACGTTACTCTCATCATTTGTACATCTTCTCTCCGTCGCCGAGCCACTTGGACGTGAGCGACGACGCGGAGATGCTGAAGAACGTGGCGTGGCACTGCGCCGCCACGCACTTGCCTACGAGATAGCACGTTACTCTCATCATTTGTACATCTTCTCTCCGTCGCCGAGCCACTTGGACGTGAGCGACGACGCGGAGATGCTGAAGAACGTGGCGTGGCACTGCGCCGCCACGCACTTGCCTACGAGATAGCACGTTACTCTCATCATTTGTACATCTTCTCTCCGTCGCCGAGCCACTTGGACGTGAGCGACGACGCGGAGATGCTGAAGAACGTGGCGTGGCACTGCGCCGCCACGCACTTGCCTACGAGATAGCACGTTACTCTCATCATTTGTACATCTTCTCTCCGTCGCCGAGCCACTTGGACGTGAGCGACGACGCGGAGATGCTGAAGAACGTGGCGTGGCACTGCGCCGCCACGCACTTGCCTACGAGATAACACGTTACTGTGATCGATAGTTATTTGCCATGTTGGTAAGGTTAAGCGTTGAGTCCCCACATTGAGCGTACGTGTGAACGCCGCCCGTTATCTGCTACCTCTGCCGTCTTCCACATGTGACACGCGCTCGAGGTACGCGCACGCCCAATGTGGGATCAGCCTTAAACCTAATGTTCTGTATTTGATTTCCACTCAGGGAAGTTATTTGTGTGAACTACAGATTATTCTGTTACAGAGTAAATGTTGTATTTTTAGCATGGAATAGGAATTTTAATTACCCTAAACTTATTTTTTCTTACCCTCCACAAAATGGACATTGATCAATATTAAAAAGAAATTTTGACTTGATTCACACAGAGGCCTTGGAATGACTGGATCAAGTCAGATTTCTATTATAATCTAATTATATCATAACATATATTTTCTAGAAGACAGGAGTACTAGAGAAAGCTTAATCAAGTGTCAATTACAAAAAAAATATTCAATTTCTTACCTATCAAAGTCTTCCCAGTGCCTGGTGGCCCAAACAACAGAATACCTTTAGGTGGTCTCCTGAGTCCAGTAAATATATCAGGTCTTAGCAAGGGCCACACTACTGCTTCTTGTATCACTGACTTGGCAAGTTGCAATCCTGCTATATCATCCCAAGCTGGAAATACAGGAATATCTTACATTTGTACAATAAGCAAAGCAAAAACAAATTTAAACCCAAATATTAACAATTTATCATTTTCTGGTACCTTCATTGCAAAGCAGTATAAATCTTGCTTTAAGTCTCAGAGGTTGTTTCCGATCCCCACGCCAGACAAGAAATCAATGTGTTAATAAAATTCTTATATCTGGTCTTGGGAGGAGGCCCATGTTCAGCAGTGGACACTGAACCACTTGATAATGATAGTCACCATACCATTCAGTACATTACAATGTATTGATTCAACAAACTATGATGGTTAAAAATAAAATTTGCCTGCACTGCTGACATTGTGATTACTGAAGTTACTTCTGAATCCTGGTGTACTGGGTTTGATTCCCACACCGGCAAACTATTTGTGTGATGCATGGTAGTATTATTCCGAGTCTGGAGTGGTACGCATTTATTTCATTGTGAAGTCCCCCACAACATTGAGACTAATTTTAATAGTGCAGGAGATGCCTTAAAAAATATACATATGTATACATTTCCTGCTAAAATAAATTACCAGCTAACTGACTAGCACCCATAAATAATAGTGTAGTATCTTTGTGCTTAAAGATGCAACTACCAATCCATCAGTTGTATGTCCCTTAGTCGCCTCTCACGTTGGCTTAAGATATGGGGTAGTCTACTCTAAGCCAGAAACCACACGGCATTATAATGCGAACAACAATAACTGTTCGGGAAAAAAACGACTGGAAAAAATATCGTGTAGAGGAATAAACGTCTGTGTACTTATGCGATTGAGTAAATAAGAACAGAAAAATGCGCCTGAAATTTTGCTACACGGATCTAATGAGTTTGGGCACTGGATCTCCCCAAACTCGTTAGGTCCGGTTCTGGACCTCAGAATCACAAGGATGTATGTACTGTTATCTTCAGAAGCATTTGGTCATAAGTTTCAGTCTACAGTAAAGGCACATACAACCAATGTTTCTGACGCATAATGGCACATCTTACCTTTTGCTTTTGAGCTCTAGAATATAATTTCATAGGACCGAAAAAAAGACTGAATGCTATATAAAATATTGACTTAATAATTAAACCAACCTATGGGAGTTCCTCTATCAATAATTTCACTTTCAATGAGCTCTATCATCTTAGGATCAATGTGTTTAAGTCTGTCATCTGTAATTATTGGTTCCGCGACATCTTGCTTCTCTCTGAAAATTAAAAAAAAACCTTTTATACATAACCATGAGCTGCATTCTTCTATTTTATCCACATTGTGTTTCTAGTGGGAAACATTGTAAGCATGACATTTTATAGCCTATGTGGAGCTTAGATTTAAAATTATCTGTGTAAAATTTCATAAAATTCATATATATATATTTATTTTTTATAATGGAGACGAACAATCAAACTCACAAAAATTCCAACAACTGAAATAATAGTGTTGCATGTTATTAGTGTTTATTAAAATTCTAAATGATAAGAAAATGATGACTCACTGTGCCCCAATCATTGGAGATACAAATTTAGCTGCAGCCTTCCTTGAGGTTCCCAATGTTCTCTTAGCAGCTGGGTTTGAAGCCAGCAGCTGTTCCTTAGCTGTTTTAAAAGTAATCTTAGCAACATTACTCTTGTGAGCTTTATTTTCCTCTTCTTCTTTAGTCAAATCAACTTCTCCACTCATGGGGGGACTTAGGGTAGGTTGGTTGGAGTGATTTTTATTAACAGTTCGTGTCCTGCTAAATTTTGGTTTGAACAACAGTTTTTGCTCATCTCCAGACCTGGACTCTTGGCTGGAGTTGTCCAGATTCAAGGTTTTGACAAAATGAGAATTTCCCCTATCACAAGCTGATTTAGAATGTTTACTAGCTGTTTCATCAATACCTAAGTCACAAATGCATTTCTTTTTAAAAAGTTCACCCATGTCCATGGAATGTTGGGTTGTTGAACATTTTTTGCATTCCAACAATGATTTTTCAAGGTATGATTCTGCATCAAATTTACTGAAAACATGAGTAAAATATAGGTCAGTGTCAGTGGGTAGTCTTAGGGGCGGATGAACACTGCTAAACTTTATTATTTTATAGGCAATCATAAAATCACTTAAAATGATGTTAAATTACAGTTGCGTTACAAGTATAAATGTGCTACTTACTTCAAGCAACTGGTCCATGTTTTAGTTTGGCTAGTATCGGCATTTTGCAACAATATATTAGCAGAGTTGTGAATATGGTCCACTGTCTTATCATTGAACAACTCCTGATTTGCATTCATGAAGTCGTTCAGCAAAATATTTGAAACTATATTTGAGCTGAAAACGTTAAGTGTTTATCGTTTAAAAGATAAGAACAACATTTTTCAATTAAAGAGTATTTATTAATTTGTTATGCAAATAGAACAATTTGGTATTAACCTTTGTAGTGAAATTTTATACTGTTGCATTGCAGACTTGTTATTGCAGGATAAATGGATTGTTTGATCATCTTCAGGAAAAAGACCGTCGATTTCATCTGTTTCAAACATATTTGTCCAATAAAATTATTTCATAAAATAATTAAACTTTATTTATTTTCGCTTTCGTCCTGTCAGACTCAAAATAAAACTTGATTTCCCGCTTTTCCAAAGAACATACGTATTTTTCATAGAGTATAATTTTTTGTGATATGATAGTGTTGCATTTTGATTTAAGATTTTTAAAAATTGTATAGTGTTTGAGTAAAAATGTCTATAAAAAATAGGTTATTGTCCAAAGCTGTCGTATTACGTCGTTGATCGTATTTATAAATTACGAATCTAACCTTAAACTTGGTTATCCCTCGGCCGTCAGACTTTGAAACATGATGCATAGTTAGAGTAAACGCTTCTACTATACTCAAATGTCTTTGGAAAGTGTCAATGAAATGTCAAGATTGATTGTCTGTCAAAAAAACAAATTGTCAAGTTGTTTTATGTATATTCTCAAATTACAGGAAATTCCAAAAAACCTATAAGTGTCGCTATTAAATTGTAATTATTATACCAAATAACATATAACTAAGTAGTATTTGATTCATAACATGTGGGGTTTTTTCCAAGAAACAATTTGAATGGGACGTGAACGCAATGAGTTCGAAACCAACAATTTATCATGAAAAACAGGTTAAAGAGCTATGCGCTTTACATGCGCTTAACAATTTGTTCCAGGTGAGTATAACATAATTACGAATGGTCCGACGATACGTCAGATTTGGCCGTGAGACAAGGTATTGTTCTCATATCTGCTGCTTAGCGATTGTTATGTTGATTTTACTATTTAACATTGATTTAATATATGTTTAGTTTATTATACTTCTGTATTTGTAGTATGTAATGCTTGGCTTGGTCCCTTTCAGACGCGCGGAACGTATTCAAAGGCAGAGTTAGATACAATATGTAGTAGACTGTCCCCAAATGTGTGGATCAACCCGCACCGGTCCATGCTTGGTCTTGGGAACTATGATATAAATGTAATTATGGCAGCTCTGCAGAAAAAAGGATGTGAAGCTGTCTGGTTTGATAAGAGGAAGTGAGTATTTCAAGACTTATATTAAATTTAATCTGTAATTGTCCTTTATTTATTTGTTTCAAGGTATGAATAGTGCAGTTTTTTCCTTTATGAGCCTTAGGCATACACCTATATACCCAGTTTATAGATAAGCACTAAGCAATATTCTAAAACTTGCTATTCAAGTTTTTTCTACAAGCAGTGCTTCATACATACTTCATAATACTGTCAGGCTTTAAATATGACAGTGGCTAAAGAATTGTGGAAAGAAAAGCCTCCATGGTACAGAAAATCGTGTGGACAATAGTGAACAGCAAAAAGTTATGTAGTTTTTATTAAATGGAATAAAACTGTATCCATCACATCCACCATTGTGTACTTTTGTTTTAAATTAAAGTACCTATATCTATATGAAATGTTAGTGTATATAGAAATTCACTACAGTATAAAACACAGTTGCTTCCCGCTGTCTGTACTGCCCCTATGTATGCTTAGATCTAAAATCTTACACAACAGATTTTGATGTGCTCTTATTGCCTTGTAATACAAAATAATCTTCATTGTAGGAACAGGTTTAAGGGCACCTGTTAATACAACCAAGATTATCTTGTAAGGTTAGGTTGTTATTTTAATCTGTAAAAGACTTAAAAAGGCTATATTTCTATAGCCTTTTTGAAGTATGTATATTAGAAAAACATACATAATTTCACTGAGCATTAGATACAACTAAAACATCACAGTTACAGAAAACCCCCTAAAATACTAAAAGTCATAATCCCTCAATCTCAGCGCCAGCGAAGGCCCTGGGCTAAGGTCCAAGCCCCACAGCCGGTGCTCTCTTGCACAGGTTGCTTAGTTGTAGGTTTTTAAACCATTTGTTAAGGCTGAAGCTCTTCTCGCATTTAATCCCAGTGAAGTAGCAAAAGCATCATGATTAACAATGTATGTCCATCCAAAAAACAAAAATAGTTTATAAATAGTTATTAGATGCATTGCACATGTAAGTCAAAAATCATTTGTACTATTGTGAAATGAAATATTTATATTGGAATGTAGAAAATATTGAGTAATAAATTTAGTAAGGCACACTTATTGCACAGAGAAATTGCACTTGTCATGAATAAATGTGCACCTACTCTTCTTTTTTTCTCTGCACCACTGACTGGTAAAAAATGTCTTTGGCATTAAGTTCGCCTCTGTAGTCTGTATGCTTAGTTGTAACATGCATAAAGTTTAAATAAATAAATATTATCTACATTATAACTTAAGTCCACAAGATAATTGGTATTAATTTACATTGTTCTATTATTCGCTTGTGTAATTTAATTAATCAACTGCAAACAACATTTGTTTCGAATAAACTCAAAAACTAGGATACTGAATAGATATGATCATTCTTTTTAAAATGCTAAATTATCCCTGAGTAACTTAGGCTATATCTAATTATGTAGTCAAACCGAGTTTGGGAAGCTAGTTAAGTATATAATTAAAAAGCATAGTGTTTTTTTCAATAGAATTTTTTCATTCTATTTCAGAGACCCCGGGTGTTTGGATTTGTCAAATATTTGTGGTTTTATCTTAAATGTGCCATCAGATTATAAGCTGGGCTTTGTGATGTTACCTCTCCGACGGCGCCACTGGATCACCATCCGACAGATACAAGGCAATTTCTATAACTTGGACTCAAAGCTAGACTCACCACAGCTAATAGGAAGGGTAAATTACTTTTACTATTTGTATAATTTTTATAATTCACTATTTTCCGTCCGCGGTTTCACGCGCATACCACCCGGTCCCGTTGCAACTTCGTAATTAAATAGCCTTCCTCGATAAATGGGGTAATTAACACTGAACATTTTAGACACAGATTTTTTTGAGATTAGCATGTTCACGCATACAAATTCAAATATAAGCTTTAAGTTGTGGTATTTAGATAAATTTTACAATGTTTTCATATAATTGCAAACATAACATCCATTACCGTCAACGTACCGCTTGATAGTTGACGTCTCGCTTATTTGATGCTTACCACACACTTCAAACGGGCGCTAAAGATGTACGCTCGATAAGCTAAGCTAGCAACGTGCTTCAAGCGCCCAGGCTGTGGACCTTTGTGACACGTTTATAGCTTAAAACGAAAAATGTATGCGCGCGGACAGTGTAGTTGCCTGCTATCTGTCGGCACATAGACAGCGAGGAATTGGCGTTGAATCGCCGTAGTGTAAGTGAGCTAAGACCTTAAAGCTGCCTATCCATCCACCAGAGCAGAGCAAAGGATTTTGTGCAATTCTTTTGGCAGGGCTTAAGAGCAATACAGATTTTATGCAATTCTATTGGTGACACTTCACCACTCCGCTACAGAGGGTAGACAGCCTTACTGAACTTTTTTCTCATATAACTCTTATATCTTTATTTTCAGAGTAGTGATTTAATAGCATACCTGAAAGAACAGTTGGACAGTAAAGAAAAGGAATTATTCGTAGTAGTGAGCAAAGAGGTGGAGGAGAAGCAATTGTGGATGCATCAGTATGCAGTCCACGACCAGCGACAGTCACAGAACGGTGCGCTGGCCCCCAATCACCTCTGCGAGAGTCCTGTGGACAGTGTCTCTTCGCAGTATGACTACAGGAACCGCGACGCCGAGTGCCTCAGAGTGACCGACGTGACGAACTGTGTTGTCTCTAGAGATAACAACTGTTAGAGTGACTCTTAAACTTGGCAGGTCTCAGATACTGCTTGTGACCGGAAGCAATCAACATGTGTTCTCGATATATAGCTGTTTGTGTGTTGTGTATTGAACTTTATCATAACATGTGTCTCGAATGCAATGGTGTTGGTATGTCACTGATCAAGGCAGGTTTACAACGCATTTGTCTCAGTACTTAAGTAAAAGTATAATAGTTCAGGTTTATTTATTTATTTTTAATTGTATATCACTTTACTTTTGTTTTGCACAATTATGTTGAAGATAGCAGCATAGTATTGTTTTTGTTATTATGTTATTTAGATGTCGTGAAGGCCTAGATACTATAAGGAGTAAGATATATTGTAATGGTGGTTTTACAGTGCAATGAGGCTGTAAAATTGTATAAACCATTCAATGTTCACTGAACTACAAGTGTTAAACGTGGAGAGGTCTGTAACTTATGAGTATAGTGAACAGAAAAAGTTTTCACTTGTAATAAAACTGTCAGTTAAATGTTACAGTTCTACTACTATACCAAATATGATAACCAAACTGTTTCACTCTATATAAACAAGTTTTGGCCAAATAAATAGATTAATGTTACTACGAAACTTCCATACTTGTTCTTATAGTTAATAAAATACAATGAAGCAATAAATTAACATTCTGAATGCACTTATAGTTTTGTAAGCACAAGTTTGTTTTGAATATTTATAATGAATCATCACAAGGCTCTGTTCTAGACTAGTTTCTTTTGAAATTGATATGTGGTGTAATTGATATGCAATATTTTTGTGATTATCTTTTATTAAAACGTAATCTTTTCTATCACTGTATTTTTTGTGGACAGGGCCTATGACTTGTAACGAAAGCAACATTCAGAAATCAAAGGTGATAAATTATTTGATAAATGAATCGTTACTAAAGTTCTAATAAGTTTTTTACTGTATTAAACTTTACTGTAAATATAAGATATTTTTCCAAAAAAAAAAATAGAAAGTTTGATGATGGAATATTGTTTTTTATTTAAAAACTAGCGGCCCGCCCCGGCTTCGCACGGGTGGACTTTTATACTCTACCCCTGCCCTACCATACCCCTACCCTAACCCTACCCTACTCCTACCCTACCCCTACCCTACCCCTACCCCTACCCCTACCCTACCCTATCCCTACCCTACCCCTACCCTACCCCTACCCCTACCCTACACCTACCCTACCCTACCCTACCCCTACCCTACCCTACCCCTACCCTACCCCTACCCTACCCCTACCATACCCCTACCCTACCCCTACCCCTACCCTACCCTACCCCTACCCTACCCTACCCCTACCCTACCCTACCCTACCCTACCCCTACCCAAAAGTATCCTATGTCCTTCTCCCAGTTCTTAGCTACCTCCCTACCAATTTTCAGCCAAATCGGTTCAGCCGTTCTCTATATATATATATATATATCTATATATATAAAAGAAAGTCGTGTTTGTTACAACACTTATAACTCGAGAACGGCTGGACCGATTGCCATGGTTTTTGATTTTTTGGATTTGTTTCCGTCCCGAATAGCAGAATACATTTTAAAAACAAAAGAAAGTCGTGTTAGTTACACTATTTATAACTCAAGAACGGCTGAACCGATTTGGCTGAAAATTGGTAGGGAGGTAGCTAAGAATTGGGAGAAGGACATAGGATACTTTTGGGTAGGGGTAGGGTAGGGTAGGGTAGGGTAGGGTAGGGTAGGGTAGGGTAGGGTAGGGTAGGGGTAGGGTAGGGTAGGGTAGGGGTATGGTAGGGGTAGGGTAGGGTAGGGGTAGGGTAGGGTAAGGGTAGGGTAGGGGTAGGGGTAGGGTAGGGCAGGGGTAGGGTATAAAAGTCCACCCGTGCGAAGCCGGGGCGGGCCGCTAGTATATAGATATATGCATGTTAGTTTTCATAATGTACGTAAATGTATTATATTTTTCAGTTGCGCGAGTGAAGAAGTACAAGGCAAGAGGTGTAATAATGCACATATTCTAAGATAGATAAATCGACTACCAGATGCAGGCTTTGATATAGTAAAAAAATCTAAAGATCGATTTAAAAGCATGACCACGGGATCATCCATGCATGAACTCCGGACCATTCGCCATAGCAAATTTCGTGCGGTGCGAACTGCGACTAACGTAATCGTGGCTGTATGACTGATAGGCAAGCACGCTTTCAGGTTCGCCATTCTCTGGAAACATTAAAAAGGGGTACGTGAAGCCATAAGTTTGAAGCCTTGCAATAGGGAGTTTTATACAAAGAATATTAACACAATTTCACAAGTACAATTTCTACAAGCGCAGTCGCAACGCCATTACCGCTACACGCGCACATCATTCTGCGCTTCTAGAAATTGTATGAAAACTATCGCGAAACATTGTCGCCACTGTAGCGCTTCCTCACGCCTCTAATTTGAAGGCGCCCTAAACGGCTCGAGTTGATCTTTATGGTCCTATTATGTACTTGGTGATCGAGGTGCCAATAACGTTCAAAATGTATGTAGTGCATGTCTTAGTTATTTTTCAATGTCGCCTATGTTTTTAAATGTAATATATCTATACTAATATCATAAAGAGGCAAAGTTGGTTTTACAAGGGTATGATAGGGGTAATTTCTTAACCGATTGTAAAAATCTTTTATTTATAAGCCACATTATGTTTGACTGCCATAGGCCTATATTTTAAGAGGTTCCCTCGGGAACGGATGTTTTTTTTTAAAGATCACTAGCAGAGTTTACACACTACTAGTATTCTGGTTATCCCCTCGTGCTAAGATAAAATGTTTCTGTTACGAGTGAGTTCACGTCGGCAGTTCAATGGGTGGGGATTGAAGCGGCGAGCAAATGACCGTAAAGGTACAAGTTGGTAGCGGACGACATGAAGCAGCGGCAAACGACGTGTCGCAGCGACACTACTGGTTTCTATGTATTTCTATGAAACGCGTCGCTAGCTTCATGTCGCTAACTGCGAAGGGAATTTCATAGAAGTCTGCTGCCGGCCGGATGTATGCGTTTACACTGTCAGTACCAAATATGTTTTCGTTGGCAGTAAACAGAAGCAGTTTATTCTTTACGGGCAAAGAGTTTGCCGCTAGCTGGGTACAAATACACATAATAGTAAACTCTTCTTATAAACGTGTACCTACATATACATTTAAAATCCGATTCACAATGTGTATCTATTGGAGAGTGTCTCGTTATCTTACTTTGGGTATTATATCTTGATATCAATAAAACCACTGTTCAAGATGGAGGCGAGTATATTCCTTCATTACAAGTGCAAGTTGCAACAATGACAATACAATTTTTTGCATTGATGGTGGCGCCACAGTGCGGAGCTTACACAAAACAATATTTGTTGCGTTCCTAATTAATAAGGATGGATGCATTCAAAATTTAACAGTATCCTATCTCTTTTATTGGCTGAACATGGGTGAATCCGTCAGTTTTGTTATTTACGAGGCTTTTGCTATTTCACCGGGCATAAAGGCGAGCAGAGCTTCAGCCTTCATAAATGGTTTAAAAACTACAAACTAAGCAACCTGCGCAAGAGGGCGCCCATTGTGGGCTTAGACCTCGACTCAGGGGGGTAAATTGAGGGATTATGACTTTGATATTTTTAGGCGAATTTTCGGTCTACGAGGGCACCGGAGGTTAACGCGACTGTTAGTACGAAATAAAAGATGGTATAAATATGACTAGTGTATATTAGCGGTGCAGTTGCTGTGGTTGGAGAGCAGCAGTCGGTCGGGGTCGAGGCGCAACTCGCTGAGGATGGCGTAGATGTGCGCGCGCACCGACACGCTGATCTCGCGCTCGCGACCCACCACCCAGATGTGATCTGCCGAACAATACAGATACGAATACATATAAAAAATAGCTCTGTGCGTATTTTATAAAGTACAGAAAAAGAAATCTTCCAGAAATGTGATTATTTATTCGACGGTGAACCTATTATTATTAATTACCTACATCATCATCATCATCAGCTCGTATAACGTCCACTGCTGAACATGGGTCTCCTCCCGAGGGAGGGTATTTGCCTTAGTCACCACGCTTGGCAGGCGGTTTGGTGACCGCAGTATTATGTTGTAACACAAGGAAACGCTGCTGCCCGTTCCTTGATATACGATTATTAAAGATGATGTTATAACAATCGGGACCAACGGCTTAACGGAGGGTCCCTCAACCAACCAGACCCGGAAAGAAATATCTTAGAATTTACACAAAGATTTATTGTCCAGTGTGGGGATCGAACCCACGATTTCCGAGATTTAAAGCGAGCCAATTACCGTTACGCTACGGAGGTTGTCATTAACTACATACAATAGTTGATTCTTGATGGCAGCCAGTATCTAGGGTGTAGGTACTCTCTATTCCTTTAGGTACTCTCAAAATCCGTTGGGATGGTGCTACCGACACCACCGATGAGAGACTAGGAGTAGGGCCGACAGCTTAACGTGCTCTCCGAGATTCATATTTTTCTAAATAGAAATTGTCTAGTTATACAATTTCTGCCCGGCTCGGGAATTAAACACGGGACTTTGTAAGTTGCGGTGGAACATATAATATCGAACAGGTATCTCATTTTATGCCAGTGCCTAGTGGTAGCCCCAGTAGCCTATGGTCTTGCAAGTCTCCTATAGACAAAAATTTATTGGTGGTCACGAGCACATTAATAATTTTCCAAGTTTTCCAAAATTTTCCATAAGAAGGTAAGGAAACATATTTACGAAACAACTAATTTACGGAAGTTCCGATAACTTAACTTCGCATTGAAAAATCGAATAGGACATAACGTCATAATTTAAAGTGTTAATGCTTATTATTTTGTGCATTTAATGTATTGTGATTGCTATAACAAGTCCAGTTTATTTAATTGATAGGTAGGTATGTTTGTTAATGCTAATTATTTTGTCCATTTAATTTATTGTGATTGTTATAACATGTTAAATTTAATTAATAAGTTTGCATGCCGATTGGCAAAATATGGCTGAACTATTTTCATGTATAACTCCATTTTGTACCCATATTTGCAAAATAAAATATCTTATCTTTATTTTGTCATTGAAGTTTTAACCACGTAAGTAATTTATGGCGGTTACGACATCTTAATGCCATTTGCTAGGGACTCTCGCGACTCTGATGCTTTTCTCGCGCTCTTTATTTGCTTCTACTTGTAGTTCTCTTCTTTTTCTAGTATATACCTACTTAGGATAATCTTCGTTCTCATAGTACCTGTAGCGCCATCTACAGTAGCCGCACAAAAACATATGAAGACTATCAGCGCCATCTAGCACCTAGCAAACCACATAACCTGTATCGCGCAATACTAGTTCGCAAGCCAATTCGAACATATACAAGTTCTGAATATCAACACATGGTCGTCGGTCGACCGCCAGGCACACCACCTTGCCCGGCAAAGAAGATCTTCTTTTTTTGTGGAGGAACACCACCTCTACAATTATTGGGTGTCTTTCAATAATCTTTTGCTTGATAATATTGTTTTTTTTAAGCTATTGTAAAAGTATGTTAAAGCTATCTAATAAATCAATTTACCTTATATTGATTTTTCAGATAGGGAGCAAATCATCCTGCAAATTATAAACAACGACAAAAAAATCACGGTATAGTATTTTCACTCTCCCAAAAAGTAACTCATCATCATCAGCCCGTATCACTGCTGAACATGGGTCTCTTCTCGAGGGAGGGTATTGCCATAGTCACCACGCTTGGCAGGCGGGTTGGTGACCGTAGTTTTATGTTGTAACACACAATAAAACGCTGCTGCCCGTTCCTTGATATAGGTACGATTACTATAGATGATGTTATAAGTTTATACCAATCGGGACCAACGGCTAAACGTGCTTTCCGAGCCACGGAGGGTATTCCCTCAACCAACCAGACACGGAAAGAAATCTTAAAAAATTACACAAAGTTACTAATCCTGACATACCTACTACGTGGTGTTAGAAGTTCAATAACGATAAAGCGAAGTGCGCTTACCTGAGTGTGCAATACTGACGCTGGTGCAGGACCAGATGATGGCGAACTGGTCGTAGTCCGTGAACAGCACGTTGTAGAGTCCCGCGCCGGGCAGCAGGCGCCCGATCACGTACGGCACGCGGTTGTTGAGCTTGTAGCGGAATATTGATGAGCCGTTGTAACTCGGGATGCCCAGCCCATATGTTGTGGACGGATTGCCTGTCCTGTGGAAGGGATTGAGACGTTACATTAATTACCAAATAGGTTAGTTGATCATTATAACATTCAAAATATGCGATCCTTTACTACTAGATTATCTATTGCGATCCTTTACTCATGACGTTATTGTTTCAGAAATGACGCCATGACACAACCAAGATGGTTGACCGTTTTCGTCTATATACGTCTCATCAATTTTAAAATATTTATTTTGGCTTTTAAGATCTCTAAAGAAAACCCTATTTTTCCTGGCGTAGTAGCACCCTTATTGATTTGATATATGGTAGTATTTAATACTAGGTACCATATATCAAATCATTAAGGGTGTAAAGTATTTTCATTATAGTATTTTTTTCGTGAATCGAACCATCTCGAACATCATAATCAGCCCGTAAACATTTCACTGCTGAATGTAGGCCTCGTCCCGAAGGAGTTTTGGGTTTCTGTAGGTTTGCTATAGTCACCACGCTTGGCAGGCGGGTTGGTGATGGGCCCGATTGCTTCGTGCATACCCGGCCCCCGCCAACGACGGATCGAAGGAGTGTCCGGGGGGTTTTAGTGGTTGTAGGGTCCTCTCCTCGTGGTATGGGTAAGCATACCACCGCTATGGAGAGGGCGAGTCCCACATATCCCGCCGCCTGCGCGCGGATACGCTGCAGCGGCGGTGGGAATGCGTGAATGCATTTCCATCCGGACATAAAGAAAAGGCGGGTTGGTGACCTCTGTTTTAGGTATATTGTAACACAGTGAAACGCTGCTGCCCGGTTCCTAGTATACCTACGATTGTTATAAATGATGTTATAATAATCGGGACCAACGGCTTAGCATGGGTCCTTAATTCAACCTGACCGCGAAAGCAATCTTAGATTTTACACAAATAATTCTGGTCCGACGTAGGTACACCAGAACTTATAACAGACTTCTTGATTGATCAGAACCTCATCAGTGTCCTCCCTGACAGGAGCGGGACAAGATTTATTGTGAAAATCATGCTCCTTGGAGAGTATTAAAGAGTACATACCTAGTAGGTACATACTCTTTTATACTCTCCAAGGACCTCCTAGGGGTAGGTACTACCTACCCCTAGGTAAAATTAGGACGCCCTACCATTTGTTGATAGTGTTGATTGTGAGCAACAGGTAACCCCTGTCGTTAAATGCTATGTCGATCTTCACACAGCTGGCAGTCAGCTCCACGATGTAGAATGATCTCTCCACCTCGTACCATGTGCCTGTCATCTAGAATTAACCATAGATAAAATGTATAAAAACATTAAAGGTATAAGTTAATTTTAAATGCTAACGTAATTCATTGCATATTATGTATTTCATTCGGCGCACAGAAAGAAAAGATAGATATATTTTTTAAGATTAAAGTTATGGTTATAGATAAAATAATGACAAAATATGAGTAGAGGTTGATATATAATCAATGCACTCGAAGACCCTAAGTCAAAGAGTCCCAAGAACTGTAAAGTAAAGCGACATTGTTACAAAACTCGCCGCCAGCAACCTTCTAGAGCCGTGGTCAAAGTCCCACAGAGACGCCGCCGAATACAAATACTTATCACGAAAAAACAATGATAAGTATTATTGTTTTTTCATCAAGAATTCTTACCCCGCAACTTACTACCAACTACTTTATAAATTCTAGCTACTACTTTTATACCTTTTCGGAAAGCTTACAGAATTAGGAATAGTAGGTACAGTCAGCATCAAAAGTTGATGACCACATTTAGATTTCCAAAACCGCTGAACACCGTATTATACCTAAATCGCTCAACATGACAAGCGCCAGAAATGAATGATTATCATAAAAGGCCATAAGTAGATGACCATCACTTTTCAAAAGTCGCTAAACAAAATTATAGTAAAAATAGCATAACATTCTTTGTCTCTAAAGTCTCTGAACAACTTTTTGACAAAAATAGCATACCATCGTTTATCTCATAAGTCCCTGAACAAACTGAAAAAAAAATGGGTTTAATATGTGTGTGTATTTTACAAGCTTTTATTTAACTTGCAATTTATGTATGTAATTTGTTCGGGTGGAATCTTGCAAGCATACATATATTGCGTGACAATGCAATAATATGGTACCTTGAGCTTATCTGATGATGGAGTCGGTAGATGGTCATAGGGACTCACTTCTGTACTGAATAAAATAGTCCAGTTTGGGCTCGTTTGTTTTGTGTTTATGAGTACCTACTTTCCATTGCATATGATGACCGGATGGCATCGACCGTGTGTGACCCGCTGTAAATAGGGTTACAAGCTTAAGGCTAAAAAGTCAAAAATTAAATAAAAAATTTAAAAAAATATTTTTTAAAACAGGCTTTTATTAAAAAATAATGTGTACTCATATTTATATATTTTGAAATTTCAAATATCAAAATATATAAATTGTTATAGCTTGAGGCACTCAAATATAGTAATGAACGCCTCAAGCTTTTATAATTTATATATATATATCTATACATATAATAAAACAGTAAAAAACTGTGTCTATACATTGAATATATTTAAAAAAAAATAATTGCCCTTCAATTATTTTCAATTAATTCCTTGATCTAGCAAAAGCCTTTGACACAGTATCTGTCCCTCACTTGTTACAAAAACTGGAAGGAATTGGGGTGAGGGGGATTACCTTGAACCTGTTGGAAGACTACTTGACGGACAGAAGGCAAAGAGTGAAAATTGACAATGTACTAAGTGAGGAACAACCTGTTGAATTCGGCATACCACAAGGGAGTATTCTTGGGCCAACATTATTCTTAGTCTATGTAAACAATCTTTGTAAGCTTCAACTCCATCAAGGAAAAATAATTGCATTTGCCGACGATACTGCCCTCTGTTTTATCGGTAATTCATGGGAGGAGGTTTTCGTCACTGCACAGAAGGGATTTGATACGGTGTGTCAATGGCTTCAATCCAATGTTCTGACTCTTAATGTCTCAAAAACCCAATACCTTGCATTTGCGCATAGGTCTAACCTCTTGCCATCAGAGCATCTCACTATCTCCGCTCCTACATGTTTAACGAAAGACTTTTCCCTAAACCAATGTCCCACTCTTCAAAGAAAAGAAGAAATAAAATATCTCGGTATTATTGTAGACCAATGTTTAACTTTCAAGCCCCACTTAAATATTCTTGTGACTAGACTGCGAAAACTAATCTACATTTTTAAAGGGCTTCGACACACAGCTGATCAACGAACTATTAAGATGGTCTATTATGCCCTTTGCCAATCGCTCATTGATTACTGTATAACATCATGGGGAGGTGCAGCTAAGTCTCATATTATCGAAGTCGAAAGAGCACAGCGAGCCATTCTCAAAGTAGCTGCTGGGCTATCCTTCCGTTTTGCCACTTTCGACCTTTACAAAAAGTGGGGTGTTCTTACAGTTAGACAGACGTTTATTCTCCATACGGTACTAAAAGAACACTCCCTATTGCATTACGATCCTGACCTATTCAATGGTAAGCGTCGAAAGGGTATAGTCTGCCAAGTCAAAAAATTTAATTCAACCCACTCACAGCGTTTTTTCTGTTTTACGGGTCCTTACCTCTACAATAAATTTAACAAAATTTTAAACATCTATCCTCTAACAAAACCAGCTTGCAGAAAATCCGTTACCGAATACCTTAAAACCTTAGACTATCAGGCTACTGAGAACCTTTTTATCACCTACAGTTAGTTATGTCCAGTGTGAAGATTTGCTCCTTAAAATCACAATTCCCATTTCACTCACTAAACACTCACACATATACACACACAGTCACAACATACACACGCACACATATTCACTAAGCTCCGGTTTTCAACTAAGTACTATCTTTAGTTTAAGTATTTCAATTTCATTTTTATTCTAGTTTTGTGCTTGCTTTAAATAGATTCGTTGTTGCTGCGGGAGGGCCTGGTGACCTGTAATTACAGGTTTTCTAAACCTACTTCAGGCACCAGTCTCTCACAAAGTTACCTCATTTATCTGTGTAATTTTTGTATAAACTAGAAAGTTTGTGAGAGAAAATAAATGGATTTTATTATTATTATTATAATTATTATTTTTTTAATTATTTTTTAGGTTTAGAACAAGTAATTGAGCACGAATCCAAAAAAAAACTGTCTGTTTGTCTGTTTGTTTGTACACGCTAATCTACGGAACTACTCGACGAATTTGAATGATTTTTTTGTTGTATAGGTATTAATTCTGGGTAACATATAGGCTATAATTTATCTTGGAAACTTGAACACCTGATGCAGAACCGCAACTGACCAGCCAAACTATAAGAGATACAAAAATGGTACATAGCAAAAATTGTTCCACGTGATGAGCATTTTCTGCTGAGACAATAAATTTGAAGATCTGGAACACCTGATGTGGAACTCCAAGAGTCCAGCTACACTATAACATATATAGGAATTACGTCTTTGCAAGAGTTGTTCAGACTGATGAGCACTCTCTGTTGACGTATTAAAATTGAAGATCTGGAACACTTGCTGTGGAACTCCAAGAGCCCAGCTACACTATAACATATATAGGAATGACGTCTTAGCAAGTTGTTCAGCATTTTTTTTTTGTTATCCGTTGGAAGTGCATTTACGCATATACATATACACATACACTATAAAACATATAGGAATGACGTCTTAGCAAAAGTTTTTCGGTCTGATGGGCATTTCCTGTTGACTTATAAAAATCGAAGATCAAAAACATCTGATTTGGAAATCAAAGCTATCACTAATTTCACTATATAATTATAAAATAACATAAGCTGGGTGAACGTCCACGCGGTGACAGTTTAGGACAAATTTTCGATGAAAATGAATCAATGAAAACTATACTGGCCAAAACTCCCATTTTTTTTATCGAATAAATATGCCTTCGGACTTATGTGTTTAATTTCCTTTTCCATTTATCTTAGTGACACGCACATCTTAGTAAAGCACTTAAGCTCAGTCAACTACATTGTCTTCTAAATTCACGCAGCAAACTTTCACATGATAACAAGGTTAAGATTTACACCACGTGTGTACGACCGATTACGACGTACACAAGCACCAGTGGTAAAGTGCCTGCTCCTCATTAGATCCTCCTCATCATGTGCAATGGACAATACTCACTAACACAAAACAAACGAGCCCAAACTCGACTATCTTAGCGCTTGCATTAAGGGCGTACCAGTGGTGATGTTCCTACTCCTCATCAAACCCCCGTCATCATGTGCAATGGAAAATACTCACTAACTCAAAACAAACGAGCCCAAACTCGAACATCTTAGCGCTTGCATTAAGGGCGTACCAGTGGTAATGTTCCTGCTCCTCATCAGACCCTCGTCATCATGTGCAATGGAAAGTGCTCTTAAACCCAAAACAAACGAGCCCAAACTCGACTATCTTATTCAGTAGGTACAGGAGTTCCTATGGCCACCTTCCGACTCCATCATCAGATCAGCTCCATGGTACTATTGCATTGTCACGCGATATACATATGCTTGCAAAATTTCAGCTCAATCGGTTGAGGGTATGTGCTTCAAAATTTAGTTGCAAGATTCCACCCGAACAAATTACATACAAAGCAAGTTAAATAAAAAAGTTCAGTAACTTTTGTTATTTTATTATGTTAAGTTATTTTTGGACATTGCCGTGATTATACTATAATACTACAATACTGAACAATATAAAACAAGCATTTTATATTGTTCAGTGACTTTTGTAAAACTGAATGTTATGATATTTTCGGGTATTATAACGATCAGCGATTTTTGACAAAATGTTGTTCAGTGATCTTTGACGAGTAGTGTTCAGTTAATTTTGAACTTTAATGATGTTCATTCTATACTGGCGCCTATTTCGTTCAGCGATTTATGGGTGTAAAGTGTTCAGCGGTTTTGGTAATCTAAATGTGGTCATCAACTTTTGATGCTGACTGTACTTGGGTCTTTTCAACGAAACAATTTTTTTAAAGTTTTAAATTAAAATATTCGTATGATTTTATTAGTCGTAAAGTTTTAATTAATTAAAAGGTAATTTAAAGGTAACTAAAATAATTTTTTTAATAATATGTTGTTTTTTTTTTTTTTTCTGAATTTAAATCTTGAATTTAGGCATGCAAAATAATTTTGAATTTCGGCCATACATTAGGGGGGTTAAATTTATTGCATTTTTGACCTCTTGTCTCCTGACGGATATTCGTCAAATAACAAGTTTATCTGTAGGTATTAAGAGATTCCAGAATTCAGTATCGTAAATTTGTTTAGGTACATTATTCTAAGTATTGATAAGATAGTTGTATATTTTGTTATCTACGTAAGTTTTCACTGACCTCGACCGCTTCTAGATCTGACCCCTAGGTAACGAACGCTTTGAGAATCACTGACCTAGTTGAACTTTTAATTCAAAGGTCATATAACAAACTAGTAAATAGGTCACGGACGCACTACGGAACAATCTCATTTTCCTGTTGGATTATTTAGGTATTCGTTAAAGATAATATAATTATAACGATACCGGTCATCACAATACATCAATCTCTTTTATAACACGTCTCTAACCGCCAAACGGGTTCTACCGTAGCCTTATTGTTGAAGGCATTAGGGGCTTAACCTAAGATGCAGGTTCGAGTCTTGCCGGTGGTCGATTTTTTTTAATCTCATTTTTGAAACAATTATATTCAGACTTGTTACTTTTTATATAGTGGTAGAGCATAATATTAATAGTATGTTCAAAACATAAAGGGTGTCTATTCTGGTGTCAGAGCCATCAAAGCATGTTTAATGTGGTGTGATCCTGCGACCCATTTTGGTTTGTTATAATATCTAGTCTCGATTCGAACCCAATACATTTTATATCGATTGTTATAACATCATTTATAACAGTCGTATACCAGGGTACGGGAAGCAGCGATTCTCTGTGTTACAACATAAATACTGCGGTCACCAACTGGCCTACCATGCGTGGTGATTACGGCCCAACAATTCCGCGGATGGAGGCCCATGCTTAGCAGTAGATGTTATACGGGCTGATTATGATGACATTTTAAATCCATAATACATAAAATACCTACCCAAGCCATCCTAACAATGAAAATAACAAAACGCGGTTTGCTAAAACTACTTACTTGCTTCGTAACACCGGCCTTAAAGCCTACACGGCAGAAGCTTGAGGCATATTCTCGACTAGAACAGCAAGCAGTTATAATATATCGATTGTCAAATACGTGATGAACCAGAATACGATGAATATTAAAATTAAGAAAGTTCGTCGACCGCTGTAGTGCTTACAGAACCGACTTTTATAGCGATTACAAAGATTTGTATTTATTAATTTTTCATAGAAAGTTAATCCTGACGACTCATTATTAAATACATATAGATATACTGCGGAATATATATCGTTTGTATGAGAAATGTCTGATTCTGGCACTGTCTAAAGTTAGCCAGTGTCTATGACACAATCATGTGTAAGTGTGTACTTACACATGATTGTGTCTTATTCGCAGATGACACAACCATTATTCTAGACTGTAACGATATTGATACATATGAGAGGGAAATTTATAAAACGCTAGATGATGTTGAGAAATGGCTGGACATGAACAAATTAAAAATAAATATAGAAAAAACAAAACTTATTGATTTTAAAACATATAAGAGCAAAAATATCCAATTAAATATTAAATACAATAATTCACTCATACATCAAGTACATAGCGCAAAATTTTTAGGTATTACACTCGATACACATCTTTCATGGAAAGAGCACATTAAGAATTTATGTGCAAAGATAAATAAGTTTGTTTTTGCACTTAAAAAAGTCAAAGACGTAAGTTGCAGGCAAACTTCTATCATGGTGTATCATGCCTACATATGCTCCATTATACGATATGGCATAGTAGTCTGGGGAAATTCTACTGACATCACTAAGGTCTTCATAGCACAGAAAAAATGCATCCGAGCGCTTTATGGCATGAATTGGTGCGAATCTTGTAAGCCCATCTTTAAAACTAAAAATCTTTTAACGGTCCCCTGTATATACATCTACGAAGTTGCTAAATTTGTTAAATACCACAGCTATCTCTTTGCCGTCCATGACAACACATTTAAGCGTAGAGTGAACCACCTACCCTTGAAAATGCCTGTTCCCAAGCTAGAACTGTTTAGAAAAAGTTGTGCCTATATGGCGCCTTTGATTTATAACTCCTTGCCTATAGGAATGACTGATCTACCATATAAAAGATTCTGCTGTGCCTTGCGAAAGTGGTTGATCCAGGAGAGTTTTTATAGTATAAAAGATTTTTTTAATAAAAGCACCTGTAGATTTGGTGCTCGCTGATGTTTTTCCTACTATGTCTATGTTATACTCGAATTATTGATTCTATTTATGTATATTTAAATAATTTAGATTTGTAATTGTAATCTTTGCATACCCTCATTGAGGGTGAAATATGTCATGTACTTACAACTGTATAACACCTTATTGCCTACCATATTTCATGCAAATAAATGATAAATAAAATAAATAAAAATAAATAGCCGTTGACCATGACTCCACACCTGATAAGACGGTGCAGACACAATTGTGGGTCAAATGGGCACTCTCAGTTATACAAATAAGATAATTATGTTAAACAACTAATCGGATATCGAACGTGAAACTGTTTCTAGTCGCTTCCTACCATTAGTGAGGTATAGTATGTAAATAGTATGCAATGACTACGTAGGATCCGGTGACATTCGGACTTGCGGGGCACGAGGTGACTGTTTACATTGTACGGAGGTACATCGGAATGCAGACTATGTGTCTGCGACCAATCAGCATCAACAAATTTTATTGATTAAAATACATTTAACTGTTTTACTATTTTATACTTTTAAGCATACTTTAGGTACTCTTTGAGTATATTGACATGTTGAGGATGATGGTAAGCGCCTTAAGTTTCCACTACTCCTAGGCACTTTGTTGATTCACCGCCCCGCCGAGGTCCAAGTCCCATAGGGAGCGACCTCTTGCGCAGGTTGCTTTGTTTGTAGTTTTTAAACCTTTTATTAAGGCTGGAGCTCTGCTCGCCTTTATGCCCGAAAAAAAACTTTGAAAAGGTCGTTCATCCACCCCTTGGACGTGCATAGGCCTTTCAGCGTCTGCTTTCAGAGCGATCGTTCGAGAACCACTAATAAACTTTCGTACCTACCTACGATTACCGGGTTTTCCACCAAAATGGCTACCTGACATGTATTTTCTAATAGATAGGTGACTTTGAATAATGCGGCATATCATTCATATAGGTATATGTATGACGAAGATCATCATGTATTTAAATAATACGCAGCATTATTCAAAGTATTCATAATAATTATATTACCTATGTTCGTATGTATCGGTGAGTAACATGTTGTAAGTGAATTGAATTTACTTTTCATAAACACTACCTACGTCCTATGTTAGTAGGTACAATCAGTATCCTCATCGTGTGATTTGATTACTGAAACAATATAGTTTTGTTCAACAAGCGCCTGTGTAGCTAAAGGAAAAAAAAATGCGGAAAATCCAATGGGAATCCCACCATTCCTACAGGGTTTGCGAGCTATTCTCGCAGATTTTACTTTTCCTTATTTCAAAATATTAACGAAAACGAAAAACTGTACGAAAATTCACCTTGATTCACTTATGCTTTAGTGTTATTGTCTATTGAAAACATAAAGGTGAAACACCGGATAATTTAAAGAGCAATGAACAGGCAATAACTATTTGACATATAACAGGTAAACGGTGCGACTAATTGAAAAACAAACTGAAATGACGTGTTGACCCTCCCAACCCCGAAACTCTGGAAGTAGGTAGGTAATGCATCGTAAGTAGGTAACTTTTCCTAGTTAAATGTAATAAGTATTTATTAGTAACGAGGTGATGGAAAAAATGCAATGGTCAAGGTCCATCTGACTTGCCCTTACAAGTCGTACGATCGAGGTACATACAGTATCTACTACTTACAAGTAATTAAACCTTAATACTACAGATTCCCAAAGTACACTACAGACGTATAATTGTGTTACTACAGAAATGTACCAACATAATACGAAATGAAAAATGTACCTAACAACCTATTTTAAAAGGGCCTCTTCACAGAAACTACTTAAATTCTAGAGGTCAAAAAAAATTGACAATCCCAGACTTACATTTTACATAAAAGTTAAGTTAATAAATATAAAAAGAAAGTATCTAGGAACTAGCTATTCAAAATAGTACTATTCAAACTAGGTTCCCACCCGCGTAACTCCCGCTCCCGTGGGAACTTCATAATTAAATATAGCCTATGTCACTCAGGGTGAATGTAGCTTTCCAATGGGTGAAAGAAGTTTTTAAGTTTATTCATTTTAAAAATACACACAAAAGTAGAAATCTTTCCTCTTTATAATATAAAGTATAGATTTAGTAACGAACAAATGAGTACTCACCCGTTGTATATCAAAGTTGGGTAGTGTGGGATAAACGGGGCATTTCCCGAGCCCCGTGCTGATCACCGCGTTGATGAGGGTACAGAACAGAATACAGTGTACCCTACACATCGCACTGGCACTATTGTTATGTAAACATTAACATAACACTATTTGTCGGACGCGGGCGCACTCCTGCGCTACGCAATCGATACAGGCGATCGTTTCAGCCACTGATTAGCTGAAACCGTACGCGTGTGACGTACCTACTTATATACCTACCTGACACATTTATGTGACGTCACGTAGAAATAGGTATGTGTAGAACTCCACCAATTTGTTAATTGTTTAATAATAAGTACTTGGGCTGTCGCAGACGTGATTAAATGTTGTAAAATCAATTGCATTTTCTGAAAAAAATTACAAGTATCTAGGTAATGGTCATCACAAACGTATGAAGACAATGCACTAGTGCAGCTTCTGCACAACATTGTCTGAAATCGAGGCTCCCACCGCCAGCGTCTCGACAAGTTAATTGGTGACGGTATAGTGAACGATGACCTTATCTGTGTATTCATCTTCAGCCTGTATAACGAATGTTTTTGCCATAGTCACCACACTTGGCAGGCGGGTTGGTGACCGCAGAATTATGATGTAACACAAGGATGACGCTGCTGTCCGTTCTCTGGTATACGCTTGTTTAAGGTGTTTAAGGATGATATAACAATCGGGAACAACAGCTTAAAGTGCTTTTCGAGGCACGGAGAAGACCCCGAAAGAAATCTTAGAATTTACACAAAGATTTGACTAGGTATGCAATTTAAATTTTGTGTTATTGGATCTTAAATGCCGGTTACATTCGCCCTCCCCTTCTTTTTTTATGAAGATAATATTATATAGCACATTTTGTGCAATGTTGAATTACACAAAAAAGCAACAGCGATTACGGAGCAGATATAAATCGCTAAAGAAAGCAATGTAGTTCCCTGTCGCTCCTTGGTGGCTAGTAGTCAATAAAATAGATACACGGTCCAAAATGTATTGCCGAAACGAATATTTAACAAAACACGCGAATCGACGATTCCAAGGTAGAAAATAGCTCTTTAATTAGGGGATGTTGGTGAAGAAATATAACTAAATTTAGCAATAACTTTACGAACCGTGTAAAGATTGTAACATGTTAGCTTATATTGATCGAATTTATTGATAAATGGTGTGTGTTAGGTATTTAGTATGCTGTGAAAAAATAGCTAAATATTTTTGTGCATGCGAAATGCTCCTAGACTGCGTTCAACTCTTCTTTTATATTTCTTTACAAAGACAAACCAAATCAATTTAAGGAAATTGTTATTTAGCGGTAAGTCGGTATCATAGAGAGAGGACCTGCGAATTTACTAACAGAAGGTCGCGTTTAGTGTGAAGTGTCGTAAATTTGTTACATGGTGATAAACCAAAATTGAGAAGTACAAAAACAGATTTGATGTCAACAATTGTATTGTTCCTATAACGTAATACAGAATTCAGCTTATAAATAATATTTACAAACACATTTATCAGATTAACTTTCATAAATCTATAAGTAGTTTATAAGTTATTAACTATAAAACTTAAACAAATACGTGTTTACTTAAACAATTAAATAACTTTAGAAACAAGCACAACGCACAATCGCTATTCTAAAAATAATAATGTGTTACATCCAGATATTATACAAAACAAACTTTTTTTTTAGAAAATTCTATCGTGTGTAAAATGCAAACATTGCGTCAAACACTGCATATTTTTCTTTTTTTCTATATCATGACATTGACATTGATATATCATAATAAATAATAAATAAAATCGTTTATTTGCAATACGAGTTTTTGTAGTTAAAAAATGTGATTGGAGCCTCCTTTTAAGCAAGTAATGCCTGTGTTAGGAGACTCCGCTCTTTCACAACAAGACGCACATAAAGATAGTCCGTAAATGCAAATAAGACTTAATCTAATATAATCTAAGATAGGCAATGGCATGCAATGTAATTTAAATAATATAATCAAAATAACTAAGTGCTACGAAGACAATATGAGTGCGAACAGTATGTATATGTGTGTGTGTGTGTTAATGTACGTGTTGAAGAAGTGTCTCAGTATCACAATAATTTAACGTTTTTATCCATTCAATTAATTCTTTTTTTGAGTCATAATAGTTTTTTGAGTAAATATACACGTGTTTATTTATTTTATTATATAGCTTAGCAGATCGTTTGTTAAATTGTGCACTGGCAAATAAGGTCCTTGTTTGAGGGACCCTTACTATCATATCTTTCCTTCTTTTTGTTGGTACGGCAGCATCGAAAACTACGGATTTGTGTTTTTTTAAAACTGTTTGTAAAATATAAAGTTTACGAACCGTGAGTAAGTTGCTAATTTTGTATAAATCATCAGTTAGATATCTCTTATTTTTGAAGTACATGCACTTGATTAGAGCGCGTTGCGCTCGCTCTAACTCTAAAAATTTAGTTTTTGCTGCTCCACCCCATATAGATATGCAATATAATAAAACAGACTGTACTAAAGCAACATATATTTCATTTAAGAGATTTTTCTGATGACCTAAACTGCTTCAGACATTTTTGGGAACCACATATCTCAGTGTCCTTAACATCCAGCTAAATTTTCTGACTCTATTTGCAATCTGATCAAGGTGAGGGTGCCAAGACAGTCTCTGGTCAATGACTACACCCAAATATTTCAGATGTGGCACTTTATTTATAGTTGCGCAGGTACAAGTGGTGAGTTTATCATCGTCACAAACATGTATTTTTATATAGAAATCCGAACTGGGTTGTGTTCTATTGCAGACACTGAAGCACATGTAGTTCGTTTTTGAGGTGTTCAGTGTAAGCAGATTTTTGCTCAGCCACCTGGCTATTTCAGACAAGCCTAATTCGGCACTAAGCTTTACGTCATTCCAAGTATCGCCAGTGAACACCACAGCAGTGTCGTCGGCGTACGAGAAGACTTGAGCATTATTGATTTGTAAGTCACAGAGTCCATTTACGTAGATTAGGAATAATGTAGGCCCCAATACGCTTCCTTGGGGGACGCCGTATGATATATCTGCATCTCCACTGGTATGCTGACCCACCCTAACCCTCTGCTTTCTTTTCGAGAGATCATGACGTGACTATAGCCAAGAAACGCTTTTTACTTTCAAATCAATGCTTAAGCGCTTTTATAACTTGCGGCAAAACATCGCAAAACGAAGTCACGCCGAATCCTCGCTGTTGCAAATTGCCATAACAATAGTAACACTGCCGCCCAAAAAATTCCGACATAATTAGTTGAGTCCGAGTAGATAGTTAAGTGTGCGCAATAAGAACGCAGATACGTTTCGATAATTTTTGCGATATTTTGTCATATGGATCCAAAACCACACAAATTAAATTCGAGATGATTACGTAAAAAGCGGCGTACAGCGATTGCAAAGCAGCTAGCAAGCTATCTGTAATTTCAAAACGTCAAAATTGATTGACATTGCTTGTCGCTTGTTAGGTACAAGGGACAAAGTGTGGCCAAGGAGATCCTGCGGTACCATATTGGCCACGGGTGCTGTCAGGGGGCCGGATTGCTCATGCGTACCCGGCCCCCGCCAACGGCGGATCGAAGGAGTGTCCAGGGGGTTTTAGTGGTGTAGGGTCTCTTCGTGGTATGAGTTTAGCATACCACGCTATGGAGAGAGCGAGTCCACATCGTCAGCGCGCGGATACGCTGCGGCGGCGGTGGGAATGCGTAAACGGATTTCCGCCCGGACAAAAAAAATAGGTACAAGCGACAAGCAATGTCAATAAATGTTGTCAATTATAAGTATAACTGAATACTCTGTTTGGCAATTTTGCGTTATCTACTCCGTAAACGCTCTCGTCTATTAATTTTTTCAATTTAATTACATAGCGGGAAGTCATGTTGCAAATTTTGAGTTATGAGACCTTCTTGTCTTGTTAACCTTTCCTAACATTATCTCAATCACTATTCCTTATCTACCTAACACATAATCTACTAAACCTCACCATTTAATATTAAGCGCTATATCTGACTTCTCTACTGCATGGTAAGTTGTATGTAAAACCGCCTTAGCTTTATCTGACTCCTTCCCGTCCAGCCAATCTGCGTACAGCTTCCGCACCAGCTTGTTTTCTGAGGGCACCGCTATAGGGAGCTCCGCGTACATGGCTTCAAGTTGGGCTACCAGCTCGCGGCCACTCTCCCCGGTGGTCGGCCGTACTTGAGCACCGCCGTTTAGACAACCTAAGTAAAGAAAAGTAATGTATGTGTAATAGGCGAAAGCGGATATACTTAATATGAACCTTATTACAAGTCAGTAGAGTTCAAACTATTGAGAGTACTGTGTTCCCACTGAATGTTACATTAAATGGGCTAAGAGTTTTTTCTCTGCAAATATCAGGCTACTCAGCCTAGCAGTCTCACTTGGTAAAATTAAAATGAAAGTAAAAATTGCATCAAAATCTGTTGCATATTTTAGAAGATCTTGACAAAGGGACAAAGAGAATCAAGAAGCAACTTTAATTCTATACTAGCTACGCTTCTTCAGAGGATCGACAGCGTGATGTTTTATGGCCTATTTGTTAATCTTGCTTATAGACGATGCCTGTGCAATTTTATTAGTTAAATCAGTCCTCATATGCGCTTTCCAGTTTGCGTCAAAAACAACTTATCAAGTATCGTTTTTTTGGGTATCATCCCTAGTCTTTATAAAGGTTCTAGTCTTCTAAAACAAAAAAAAATCACTCATTATCACAATTAATAATAAATTAATATCAGAAAAAGTTAAGCAATTAATTGCACATTTCTAAACTCGATAAAATAATTAATATTATGCCCACCGTTACAAGGTAAAGTCGATTAGAGGTATAGATAGTAATTTTATTATTCATTCACTATATAAGAATCATACTAATATTATAAACGCGTTTGTAAGTAGTTTGTAAATATGGATGGATGTTTGTTACTCTTTCACACCAAAACTTCTGAACGGAATTAGCTGAAATTTTGCACCGGGATAGGTTATACGATGGATTAACATATAAGCTACAAAACATCACGCTCCAACCCACTGGAGAAGAGTAACCTAAAAGATATACGAAGACTAAATATTACCTGACGGGCACGCCATAACTTCAACATAATGGTATGGCGACTTGCTGCGCTTGAGTTTCTGCACCAAGTTCTGTATGTTGCGGAACCCATTAGCGATCGCGAACCGAAGCACCTCCTTGCCGTCCTTCTCCAGGGTCACCTCACGGAAGTCAGGGTTTCTAAGAAGAAATATTAGACTTTTAAAAGACAAACAAACACAACCATATTTTGAACTCTACTGATCATACTAATATGTTATACATATTCTTGGAGGTATTAGATAGAAGTAACATAGACTTTAGCTTCAATGCGAGCGAAACCGCTGGTAAAACCTAGTATGTAATAAATTGAAATTCTATTGAATTATTAAAAGTATCAGTCGTAATATAATTAAAGTCGTATTTTTTTTTCAGCATATTGTTTTTATTTTTCGGAAAGCCATAATGTATTTGGCCAGAACGCTTTTGCTACTTCACCGGACATAAACGCGAGCAGAGTACCAGCCGTAATACACTGTGCCAAGCAGATTTTCTACACACTGTGGTACAACGGTAAAATCGGAGGTCCCGCGCTCCACGACGCCCGAGCGCAAGAGCGCGGTGCAGTGGGAGGATCATCACAATGAGGTGTAAACAAACACTAAATAAGTCTAGTCACTCACTTTATTTTTGAATAATAATGTATTGTGTCTCCACAAATGTAGTTACAATTTTACTTATAGCTAACTAGCTGCGACCCGCGTTACTCTGCTCCAGTGGGTCGGAGCGTGATGTTTTGTAGCCTATATTATGTTAATCCAGCGTTGGTAGGATTAATTTAACATTAACCTTTTGTGAGAGCTGGTGTCTATACTAGGTTTCATACAAAACCTTTATTACAAATCAGTTACCGCGAAATGGACAAGAGTATGTTACTTATAAATTACACGTGTTACCAACGATTGATTGTTAACTACAGAAGAGAGAAAACAATGTAGTAGTAGATCTACTACATTGTCTTCTCTCTTCTAATCTAGATCTAAAAATATGTGTTGCATATTTTTAGATAATATCTAAAATATATTTATCTATCTATCTGATATATATGTTACGGCTAATAGCCGAAGTGCGGCTACACCTAGTATTAGCCGGCTACAACTAGTTGTAGCCGGCTAAAACTAGGTGTAGCCGCACTTCGAATACCTATGCATGACACAAAAAGGAGTTGAGGTGGTTAAAAAAAAAAAAACCTAAACCTAAACCAATGGAGTTGAACAGGGACTTATTCAGGTTGATCTAAGTTTAACCGCATGTGGTCGGCTGGACCGGTAGTTATTGTAGCCGGCTAAAACTAGGTGTAGCCGCACTTCGGCTATTAGCCGTAACATATATATATATATATATATATATATATCTCTATCTATTATATACTAATATATAAAGCTGAAGAGTTTGTTTGCTTTAACGCGTTAATCTCAGGAACTACGCGTCCGTTGAATAATTATTTCAGTATTAGATAGCATATTCATCAAGGAAAGCTATAAAACTCGAGCTACGCGATTGAAACCGGAAACTAGTTCATCTATAAAATGACGTCGCAAGTAAAAAACCTAGTAGTTAAACTAAATAATAGTAGGTAAATCGTATTTGCAATGGACGGGTCAGTCGGATCGCGAGTGTGTCGCAAGTTCAATCAATGAACATTGTTGTGGTTCCCCATTCTGTAACGTCCGACGCCACAACTATTGCATGATACTGAATACATTTTAATAATAACTTTATTTGCGCACCACAGTTTTACTTGTTTCAATAAGAATATATATAAGATAATATACATAAGAATATTTATATTTTTACTTCGTAATAGAATGTATATAAAAAGACCTTAAGGATTTTTTTATTAACCGACTTTAAATAAGGAAATGGATCTCAATTTGACTGTACTTATTGACAATGGCACAGAAAAACGATATAAGTCTTAAATTTGCATTAAGTATGTGCGTGACAAATGAACAAATAACTCAATATCACGCCAACCGATTTCGATGATTCTTTTTTATTGGAAAGGATGTGTTAAAAGCTTTCTTAAACTAACTTACTAAAATAGCGTTCAACGTTAGCATTTATTATGTTACTGTATAATAAATTAACTGATATTTAGATCCAGAAAGTCTTCAGAGTACCAACGGTATTTGTTTCCCTAATCCTATGCCCTCTGCTACTCAGAGGGACATGTAGAGTGGAGAGATTAATAAAATTCGACAACCGGCAGGACTCGAATCTGCATCTTAGGTTAAGCCCCTAATGCCACCGTAGCCTAATTGGTTAAGGTATTTAAAAATGTGATATTCGGACGGGTTTAATATTTAATACCAAATGCAACTGGAGATATTAGTCGAAGTAATGCGGACAATTACAATAAAAAAAGCAACGGATTGATAAATTTCGTTAACCGATAGGGTTCTACCGTAGCCTAATTAGTTAAGGCATAAGTAGCTTAACCTAAGATGCAGGTCGAATTTTATTAATCTCAATTTTGAAACATGGTGGAATCGTTAGTATTATAAACATCTTGGAAAAGTTAACTCACAACAATTTCTAATTGTACCTATTAAATGAATAGACGAACTATTATGTTTTTTAAACATGGACTCTTTTTAATTATGTTTAAAAAACATTATGCATACAACTATTCAAAGAATATTTTTTCGAAATTCATGAATGGAATATTAATCACAATCAGTCCGTATAAATTCAACTGCTGAACATTTACGTTTAGAACGTGGTGTTATTATAGTCACCACTCTTGGCGGGCGGGTTTGGCGACAGGCTATTTTTCTGACGGACACATGACACATACTTAGTTTGCCGCAAGGCTTTTGCTACTTCACCGGGCGTAAAGGCGAGCAGAGCTCCAGTCTAAATAAATGGTAGGTGACACAATATAGCCTTGATAAATGGTAGGTACTGTTGTTACTGTATTAGTACAACATATACATAGGTCAACGCTACCCCTGGCTTCACGCGAACTCAACGCCGAGGGTCCGGCAGAATGAAGGCGGCTAGTGCTATACACCTATAATTATTGTACTGGCCCTAGCCGTCCTTCAGTTTTATCCTCTCTACGGTTCAGACAAAAAAACCCATCCACTGATACCTACAAAGTACCAAGTAAACAAAAACAGACTGTCGCCAAAAAAATGTTGTTTTACTCTTTTTTTCATTATCAGCCCCTATACGTCCACTGCTGCACTGCTGAATATGGGCCTCCTCTTTTACGGACCGGCAAGCCAGGGTCAAGGTATTTTATGAGGTTGAGGTTACCGTAATCACCACGTTTGGTAGGTGGATTGGTGATCGCAAAGATGGTAGTACCTTTGATCTGATAGATGCTGCTGCCTATATATCATGTTTACGTCCCTCAGTGTGGTTTCCGGGTGCCGTGTGGTTTCCGGCTTAGAATAGACCACCCCATGTCCTCTCAAGGGTGTCGTAAAAGGCGACTAAGGGACATATGGCTGATGGATGGGCATCAGCATCTATTAGCTCAAGGTTTACATCTTACTGCGATCACCAATCCGTCTGCCAAGCGTGGTGATTATGGCAATATCCCTCAACAATCCTGGCTTGCCAAGGTCTGTTAAGAGGAGGCCTATGTTCAGCAGTGGACGTTAACGGGCTGGTGATCATAATGATGACGTCGTCCCTCAGTCGCCTCTTAAGACACACATAGAAAGTTTTTAGTCTATTCTAAGCCGGAAACTACAGCAAGCAAAAAACACCGCTTAACGTGCTTTCCGAGGCACGGAGGGTAGTCCCTTAACCATCCAGACTCGGAAAGTTTGTTGTCCGGCGTGGCGTTCGTACCTACGACCTCCGAGATTTAAAGCAAGCCAAATACCGCTTCGCTAAGGAAGCTGTGTAAAAAAATTCGAACTCACCTCAAATTCCTATACACGAGCTGAGCATTAGCCTCCCCGAAGAGTTGTTCAGCAGCATACAAGAACACATGGTCGGCATATCCTCCAGAACCTGTGCCGATGTGACGGCGCATTGCCGGGGTATTGTCCAGACCTTCCCACGGCCAGTCTAGTGGGGAACTGGCCATGTCACACAGCGACTTGGAGGACACGTCAAGCATCTGTTCCAGCTCAACTATGAAGAGGAGAGGACAGATGTAAATGGATTAGGAACATATGAATTACAATCATTTCATTGGGCTGAAAGGGTGTGATAATGGGGATCATGATCTGTTCCCGTGGGAACTTCATAATTAAATATAGCACACGTCATCCGGGGATAGTTTAGCTTTCCAGCGGTAAATCGGACCAGTAGTTTTGGAGCCTATTCAATACAAACAAACAATCAAATCTTTAAGCCGCGTCCCGCAGTTTTACCCGCGTTACTCTGTTCCAGTGGGTTACGTTACGGGACCGTGACGTTTTGTAGCTTGTATGTTAATCCAGCTTATAAGCTATCCGCGTGCACACTTTCAGACAAATCCGTTCAATGGTTTCCAACTAATCTTTCCAAAAACAAACTAACCTAATCTTTTTTTAGTTCTTACAAACTTTAGTAGGATTTACTATAAATTCAGCAAAACCTTTGTCTCTTTTACTGTGACCTCCTCAAATCGTTTTCTGCCAAGACGCTGTAGAGGAACGGTTGGAGGTGTTCCTCCACAGAAAATGAAGATCTTCTTTGCCGGGCGAGGTGGTATGCCCGGCGACCGACGGCCATTTGTTACTGTTCGGAACTTGTATATGTTCGAATTGGCTTGCGAACTTGTATTGCGTGATACAGGTTAGTTGGGATTCTAGGTGGTAGATGGCGTTGCTTGTCTTCTTGAAGTTTTTGTGCGGCTACTGTAGATGTCGCTACAGTACTCCCCTCCGAGACTGAAAGTCGTTCTTACTTTGTTGGAGTTCCAGTGAGTCGGAACTGATCCCAGTGAGTCGGAATCGATGCTGGGTCCCAGTGAGTCGGGACTGTTGTGGCTGAGACTGCGTGCGGCGAAGCTGGCAGTGCTGCGCAGACCGGTGTGCGAGGTCGTTTACGCAGTGCCGTGGTGCTGTAGCCGGAGTCGATGGAGCCGTGTTGCGGAAGCTAGTTGCTTTTTGTTGTTGGTTGTAGAGCTGGATAAGGAGTACGTTGCTGAAGTAGCCTGTTGCGTGCTGTCTTCGGGGTCACCAATTGTAGAGGAACGGTTGGAGGTGTTCCTCCACAGAAAATGAAGATCTTCTTTGCCGGGCGAGGTGGTATGCCCGGCGACCGACGGCCATTTGTTACTGTTCGGAACTTGTATATGTTCGAATTGGCTTGCGAACTTGTATTGCGTGATACAGGTTAGTTGGGATTCTAGGTGGTAGATGGCGTTGCTTGTCTTCTTGAAGTTTTTGTGCGGCTACTGTAGATGTCGCTACAACGCCTTTGAGCACATTACGCTCTTCTGATTTATTGCAAGTTGACAACTATCTAAAGGCCTGTATTCACTTTGATTAGTGCGAGTGCAGGTGATTAGTAATTGAGTGTGATTAGTGCAGGTGTGTAGTGCAAGTAGTGTCCAATTATTGTTTAGTGGCTCTGTTTAGTAAATTCAGTTGAGCCATCGCCGTCGACCAACAAGTATGGACGAACAACGAGAAGATATAACAACATGTTCATAGCTTCACTTATACGTAAAAGTGCCGCATCTCGGACTCCCTTAATTTTGTAGCTAGGGGCTTTACAGTTGTAAAGGCATTCATGTTTTACATACTCTTGCACAAATTTATAGGTTATGTCTTCGGTCCACTTTGCCGCCATTTTTGTAAAACAATACGAGTGTCCGACGTTACAGCAGGCACGCTGCGAATGAGGGGGAAAGGAGGGCGCGCGGGACGGGGCTACTCGCAGTCCACTTGCAAAAAAATAGAACAAGCTTCTAATCACGTTACTACGCAGCCAACTAATCACCTGCACTAATCAGTCCCTGTCCACACTTATTTTCTACTAATCACTAATCACCTGCACTAATCACTAATCAAAATGAATTCAGGCCTTAAGCCCCCCCCCACATTGAGCGTGCGTGATCTCCGAACGTGTGAACGGCGAGAACGACGCGTGACGCTGAGCTCCCGACCCCGTCACCGGCTAACCCCGTCGTCGCTCGCATGTGACACAAGCTACATGCACGTCTAATCTTCAAAGGGGTCAGCCTAAGAACTTGAAAATAGATCATATGGACTATACAAATCATACTCACTAGCAGTAATAACACAATCGACATCATGACAATCCAGCATCTCACTATAGAAGTCCTCTCTTGATGCTTCCAGTTTCTTGTCGTAGCAAGGCATGAAGGTCACGTGATAAATCTCTCCCGCCGTAACCTCTCTGCACTTGGACAGGAACTGCTTCACGAGGGAACCCATGATCTGCTGCGGAGACTTTGTGCTGGAGATGTAGGGGAGAATGAAGTTGCCGTGAGTTTTTTCGGCGTAGCAGACCCAGCCTGACGAGAAAAAGACTTTTAATATCAGGCAAAATGTGTTCAACTTCCTCTAGTTA
Organism: Nycteola revayana; assembly: GCA_947037095.2. Taxonomy (NCBI): domain Eukaryota; kingdom Metazoa; phylum Arthropoda; class Insecta; order Lepidoptera; family Nolidae; genus Nycteola; species Nycteola revayana. Next base: position 17,657,295 of record OX344851.2, on the reverse strand, counting down.
AGCATAGAAAAGAAGAACTTGTAGGTATGTGATTTCTGCTAAACACATAAGTCGGAAAATATATGTATATGTAAAGAATACAATTTTACTATGACTCAAGTTTTGAAAATTTTAATTTATAGGTATTTGAAGTTCAGTGATACTTAAAATTAATAAAAAGTGTAATAAGTAGCCAACAAGCAGGGACTTAGTCTGCTGCACTAACATCCAGGGGACAATCGTGCCCAGCAGCAATGGCACTCAAGATGCTGTGGCGACTTCCACGCAACCGACTAATGCATGACGCGGTCTTTTTGCATCATAAAGCTGCAAAGCCATCTGTGTATGCATCAGCAAACATTGCTGATGCGCTACAGAAACGTGGAAGCCGCAACAGCGCCCTGAATGCATTTTTAAATTGGACCCGCAGACCCCCCCTTAAGAGCAAGTCTTTGGATTTATCAATATGAGGAAGGATGATGATTTATGAAACTGGGAAGATTTTTTTGGGCTTTTACCATTAGAGTTTAGTACATGCTTGGTTAGCTTATCTATTAAAAATTATAAACATTTCAGACTTTTAGTTAGTAAATCTTAAGTTTTAATGGAAAATCTTAGACTTTACCATAGTTTTTACACTAACATATTATTATATTCATTAAGTGAATAATTGAACTACTATTGCGTTAAAAGACTTGTTCCCCTGGGAACGAACATGATATTTTTTTTTCTTACCTGGACAAGAGCTAGCAAGCATGGGTAAGTTTTTGGAGCTTGTATCATTCTGCTGGTTTTGATATCTTTGCAGGAACTCTTGCTGTGCCTCAAGTAGTGATAGGTCTTCTGCTATAGTCATGTCCAACACTAGATCAGCTCCCAAACTCCTGAAGTAACCTGCATTTAAAATAAATATGTAGAGTTTAATTTTAATGTTTGTTACTATGTGTTACTGCTGCACTATAGACAAAATACCTTTTTTTTTAAGTTTAAAAGATAGTGTGCCTGTAATTTTACAAACACAAATTGTAAAATCACAGTCACATTTGCTAACAAATGCTTATTGCCATTTTCAGGTGGTGTGGTTTACAGGAGTTTAGAGTGAATGTGGGTAGACTGAGGCCTATACTAATTAAACCACATAAGTAATACAAAGTAGGTTGTTCATGAAAATATTTGTCTAGAGTGGGTATTGATTTTATAGGTTTCAAAAGTAATTAGTGAGAACCACCAGTGAAAACGAATGCAATGTGTCATAAAATTAAAGGTACATTTTATTTTAATAAACAGTAACTTATGTCTACAATGTATTATATGCATACTTTATATTAAAGTTAAATGGTTGTTAATTTACCTGCCAACTTCTGTGCTGCCACTTCTGGGGACAGATTGTACCTGGCTGCGAGGGAGAGGGTTGGCTGGGGTGACAGAGATATCACTATGAGGCTCACATCTCTGAGCACTCCTTTGTTATCTGTGTATTTTCGCTCTGAAAATACTCTGGAACAAGATATCCCATATTTAATTAGTCATAAAAAAAAGTATTATACCTAGTAAAATTTGGGAAACATAAAGTATAATAACATTAATAAATGAACACAATATCCTACCTTACTGTTTTTGTTGATAATTTAAGATAACAATATTTGTTGTATTTTGGTACTTTTTATGATTTCATTTATCATAGCTGAAGAAAAAAATACAATAATAGATTTTAAAATTACACTTTTCAAAAATAAAAATAAAAAATATTATTAATTTATAATTTTTGGTTTGAGTATATGTAACGGGGCACTGGGGAAAAAAGACTTAAATTTTTTTTGCAATTTTGTTTTTCTTAAATTGTTTATTTTTTACGATTATATCATATAGAACACTTAAAAATAAGGCGAAAAGCATCTGGGTGATTTTTGTCTCCAACCAACCATTTGTTTTTTGTAATTTTTAGCTTAATTTTAGTATGTGTCATTTGTAGAACAAAATATTTTGTTTGTTAAATATACAAATATTTCTTTACTAATTTTCACTGTTATTTATTAAGACATAAATGACTCAACAGCTTACCTCAATAACTCTTCCTGACTCTGTTTAGTGACCAGCACACTCTCAGCTGAAGTAATACAGCCGCTGCAAGCCAAGCAGTCGGCTAAAGTGATCTCCACCTTCTGTAACTTCTGCTCTCCGCCATTTGATATATCAAAGTACCCATCGTCACCGATTTTTATTTTTGCTCCCGTTTTAGTCTTCTTTTTATCGATTTTTACCGGTTTTATACATTCCTGGATATAAAAAAATATTGGCTTATGCTATTGACCTTGGCGAAACGTAGTTTCATGAAAACAAATAAAAATGTTAATGGTACATAGCAGGTTATTTCATGATATCTTGCATAATATGTGTCATATTTTTGCAATATCGATAGCACGTATAACTAGAAGAAAACGCAATAAATTACATAGAAATGTTTTGTTTACGTGTAGGTTATATTACGAACCTGTGATGGTGTTATAAAGTCATCCAAATCCGTCAATTGTAACGCACCACTAAAACGAGATGCCATAATTATTAATTATTAGTTATTTTATTTATTTATTGAGTTATAATCTATAAATACAGTAAATTGCAGATTTTATTATCCACTATGAAATCCAAAACATTCAGCTGATTTTGACATTGACATTAGTGATTTTCGGACACTGACAGAAAAATGTTAAGTAGGAATAAAGGATTATTCTACCAATTTCTATTATTTAATGTTAATAATATATTGTTAGACTACATATCACATTAAAAATTGGAGAAAGGCGCAACCATCGCATCGCTGGTCGCAACCGAAGTTTTAATAATACACCTTTTTCAATTATATTATATTTTTATTTTAAACTATTTGATTGTTATTCATTAATTTATTCAATTGAAATGCATTTATTATTACAAGTGTTACAAATTAATAAATGATAAGCATAATCGGGTCTAATTGAAACATATTTAGGGTAGTTCGTTATCTAATAAAATAAAATTAATTAGAATTACCTACTCCTGGACCCAAGACTTTGGTTTTATCATGACAAAATGAAAGGCATGAAGAAACATATATATTTTTAAGAGTGGCTTGATATGCTTACATTACCGAATATCGTTATGTAGCTGCGATATCCCACAATCACGCAGCTCTACATACTGCACAAACATAACTATTAAACGTAGGTAAGGAGGTAGAGGCTGCACTGGGAGACTGGGAGGACTGGGAGGCTTAACTAGAAAGGTATTATATTGTTGGTACGCTCAATAGCCATGAGACTGATCACGTAAAGATATGACTATGACTTTGTTACAAAACGTCTTCGTTACGGTTATTGTGATGCATATCCTATGTTATTGTAACTGTCTCATTTAAACTAAATTAATTTAATTTTACAAAGTTATATCTAAACTCTGAGTAGCGAAAACATTTTTACTAAAGTCATAGTAATATCGTTACCTGATTAGTGATTAGCATTCAGCTTAACTGTTTTTTTTCGCATGGTCATGTCTTTAGCCTTGAGACTTCTTTACCGGACATAAACGCAGCAAGTGTCTAAGCAGCTTACGCGAGAAGGTACTTCCATTGTAGCCCCAGGCGTCTCTAACTCATGTAGCGCCCGTGTGCAAAAATTACCTTAGTGCCCCCTAATAAGCGCGCGGTCAAATGGAATGGGTACAAAGTGTGGGGCGCCCCCTAGGACCGCTGCGCCCGTATGCATCGCACACCCTGCACTGGCCTGCACTGTAGGTAAAGACGCATCTAATTGTAGCTTGGATCTCGGCGTCGGTCGCTGGGGGAATGATGAATATTTCGGGTTGTTTTGTTGCTTTACTATACAGGTTATAGGCTCTTCAAGGGCAGCAGAAGTTTAGAAAAATATTACAGAAAACTGAGGGTCGGGAGATCGACGTATCGCATTCGCGGGTGCAGCGTTAACTGCGCACCGGCGCGGCGGCGGCATGTTTCTCATACATAACACAAATCCCAGTGTCTAGTAATTCGTAAACTGTATACAGGGTGAAATTTTAATCACCAGCCAAATTTTGATATGTTAATCTTTAGTAAAAATCATTGAATACGTGTTTTTTCATTTAGTATCACTCAATACAAAAATATTGAGAAATCACGTCACAAAGGCCCGCGAAGGGGTGCGCGTGGCCGACTAGATCATAGGTAGTGCCGCTCAGGGGTAGTGGGGGCGGGGGTAACGACGTGCGCTCTCATTGATGTTCGCGCGGCACGTAGTATTATTAACATTTTACTTGGTGACCACGCAGAGCGGATAATTCCTTCGAGTAAATTATAAATTATGAAAATTTTAGGTATCGTTTTTTTTTCAAAATTGGTGTTAGTGAATGATACCTAATGCCTAGAAAAAATTTGGCTGGTGACTAACATTTCACCCTGTATATTCATTAGAAAACTGTATAAGTACATGTCATTGTTTACTTTTTGAATAAATCTAGTCGGAGAGCTGTAGAGTGGCATAATAATATTTTTTGATAAATATTTCAGGTAGATAGCCTACTTTGCTTTTAATTCTAGCTTTCTATTAAACACAGTTGTAATTAAGTAATTATGGTGTCAGTACATTAAGAGGCAGCGATGAAAAACAAAGATATACTTAAAGGTACAATATCGCAGACTCCCACGCGCAACCTTGAAGAACAGCTATTATTTTCTACTATTAGTAGTTTATTATACGACTTGTTGTCCAGTATCTAGCTGGTCGCAGATGTAACTGCATCGCGCTGAGAAAAATCAATCAGTGTTCCCGCCGCCGACGGTTGCCCGGGGCAACGGATAAACAGTGTCGAGACAGTGCATCGCTCCGCTCACGTATGGACGTTTCGCATTGAGAGCTCTGCATTTAGATTGTTTATTAGTGATTTTTCGTGTGTTTTTCGAGTTTTATGGACAATGGGAGACGAGACTGCGCCTTCAGGAGTGACCACTGAGAAGGTTATACACACGTATCCTCTGATTAGGGTATGTAAATAAATAATATTTGAGTGTAGCTTACAAGATTTTTGTAAACGAAGAAGTAAACGAAATTTCTACTTAGGTTAATCTAGAGGTAGGTAGGAAGATATTGTCCACCTACTCAAGGCGGCACTGACCTCCCGAGGATTCCTGTATATTTTGTGTAACCTTAAAGCAATATAATATACCTACTGGAAAAATGTTACTGACTCCTGAAGATAACTACAAATCAATAGAACTACTTTATTTAGGCAATACAACTTAGGTAAGTTCTAAGCTTTTCACAAATTATTATTGTAAATTTGATTGCATTCAATAAACTTTCATATTACTAAAACTATTTAAAAAATGATTGAATTGCGTACCGCGGAACGTTCCTACTCCGCTCCAATGAGTCTTAGCGTGATCTTGTGCAGCTAATACCTAAGTCAACCTAATCTTGAACTGTATCTTAAGATATTTTAAATTATTTATCGGTACCAAATGTTATTATAATCCATTCAGTAGATATTTAGTGCGTGATTCAATAACAAATTTAGAACTTTCACATTCAAGAATGTTATAGGCTTTGTTTATCATGAGATTCCCGCGGGATAAGGCAGCGCTCGAATAAAATAGCTAGCTGGCCTTGTCTTGTTATATCAGTTACAGGACCGAGACTTGGGTACCTTTATGTAAACATGTAAGTGGTAGGTACCTACTTAGGCATAGGTATACGTCATGGGCACTAACAAGAGACCAACTCTTCAATTTATTAGCTTCCCCCTAGAGGTTTCATCCGAGTAGCTCCAGTCCATTTTTTTTTTTGTTATCCGGGGGAACATGACGCATTCTTACCGCCGCTGCAGCGTATTCGCGCGCTGGCGGTGGGATATGTGGGGCTCGCCCTCTCCATAGCGTGGTATGCTAAACTCATACCACGAGGAGAGGACCCTACACCACTAAAACCCACCGGACACTCCTTCGATCCGCCGTTGGCGGGGGCCGGGTACGCATAAGCAATCCGGCCCCCCGACGGCACCCGCGGCCAGTATGACACCGCGGGATCTCCTGGGCCACACTTACAGTGGCCCAGCTCCAGTCCCCTAGGAAACTTCATAATGAAATATAGCCTACTATCTACGCACTGCGGGTATTACCCGCGTTACTCTACTTCAGTGTGTCGAAGCGTGTTGTTTTGTAGCCTATATGTTAATCCAGTTTCACAAACTTTCGCTCCTGGCGCGCATAACGTGTAACTTTGAAATGCTGAAATAAGTTTTGTCAATATAACAGTCCAGGAGTGTCGGGAGCCTATTAAATGCAAACAAGCAAGCAATCTTATATTTCCTGTTTATTATAATAGGTAATAGTATAGATTAGATACATTTCATCCTAATCGACTTAGTCAGCCTTACTCGTATAGGTATTTCTGCTGAGTAGGTAGAGCTTTTTCGAAAACATTTAATATTTACTAGGTATGTATTAGGTAGTTCTACGGATTAAGTACTAAGTTAGTAGTAAATTGTAGCCTAAAAAGATATAGATAAGTACCTATATTAGATTATAATATGTAAAATTGATGTATCATGTTAATGGGATTTTTTCTTGTAAATTATACATAGTTGAATCGTCTATATATCGTTCGAACAGATTGTAGATATTAGATTTCGGCGAAATCAAGGTTTGAGAGCGACACGTAGCGGGCAGGTGCAAGCCATCGCTCGACCGGAACGAGCTGTATCGAGTTACTGTCCCATGATCTTCTGATTCTTTTCCAATGTAGGTATATATAGACATATATTAGAAAACAACATTGTAAATAAATATCATATAATTTAATAGGTACGGCCAAAGGGAGGAGCAGTCGTCATAGGCGCCAGGTTGCAAGGAGCGCCAACTTCTATAGCCCGGGAAAGGCTAATACTGACATCTATACTAATATTATAAAGCGGAAAGATTTGTATTTTTGTGTGTGTATGTTTGTAATGAATAAACTCAAAAACTACTGCGCCGATTTCAAAAATTATTTCACCATTGGTAAGCTACTTTCACCCTGAGTGACATAGGCTATATTTAATTATGAAGTTCCCACGGGAACGGGAGTTACGCGGGAGGAACCGCGCGCGGGAAGCTAGTTACCTATAAAGAAAAGTTGTTCATGTAAAATGAATCGGTTGTTTAAGAAATTTCGAGAAAATTATGACTGATGTTATATCAGTCATAATTTTCACGAAATCGAGTAAACAAGGGAAAATTGCTTTTTGTTTTCAAAAAATGATATTTTTTGTTACCTATGCCTGAAAAATAAATTTTCCTACAAATAACTAACTCAAATGCTCCTTGCGCCAAAATACATTCACTCAACAAGTAACAAGTAGATACCTACGTTAGATCAGCGGTTCCCGAATGTCTTTGGCTGGGGAACCCTTATTGTTTCATAATTTTTGGCTGGAACATAGCTTATGTAAGAAGTAACTGTAACATTGTTTTTTACGTGAAATCACAGCCTTGACCCGATTTTCGTGGAATCCCTGAGAACCTTAGATAACCTACCTAAATATAAAAATACTAATACCTACAATGGTCAATAGTGAAAATAAATAACGTCTAAAAGATATTTCGAGGTTTTGTTAAGCTTGAAACCCAGCGGCGTAGCCAGCACTAGATTGGCATCAAAACTTGTTGAAAAGGCCCTCCACCACTCCTTATCCTGGGGCCCTGTATCATTGATACGGCAGTAGCTGCTTAAACCTTAAAATAATAGAAAGCGTAGATCTCGATTTTTTTAAACAGAAATATAGCTTTAATAATCGCTGTTAACTAATGGACCAAACATCATAGTTAATGCATATCTAATTTTAATTGAATACCAAAACATTTTAAACTATTGTTATGTGAGTCAACATTCCAAAACCAATTTCTCCAGTACAAATATCACCATAATTCTTTGGTTACGGCAAAGTAAACATATATATTTGTAAAGTGCTGACGCGGACGTCTCGCGCCATTGTCGATCTAAGCTCTGTTTATTTTGGCAGTTGGACTCAGTATGGTGTATCACAACAAGTTTAAATGATGGTAAAGGAAAGTGAATAATATACAGCTTTAGAATGGATTTGCGTTGGATAGCAAGATGTAGATATTTTATGTTTATGTTCGTAATACATTTAGGTAGTTAGGCGGTAGCTAAAACCCCAATAGTTACTTAGGTATAGTTAATTGCATCGATCGTTTGGTAACTAGGAGAATTAAACTAGCCCAATCCAAAAAGCTGTGGGTTTATGGTTATATGATGTCGAAAATTTAAATACTAATGATATAGGCCATAAATGTTATATTACATGTTTCTACTAGATACTTATAAAAGGCGTACTTATTCCACAAGAAATTCATTCAACCTAATTCATTTGTCCCCAGCATTCAGACATGTCCGAAGAAATGAAGGTAGAAGCAATGGAGCTATCAGTCACGGCTTGTGAAAAGTTCGCACAGAACAACGAACTGGCCGCCCGCATGGTCAAGGAATCTATGGACAAGAAGTTCGGACCCTCATTCCACGTGGTGGTAGGAGAAAGCTATGGCTTCGAAATCACCTACGAGTGTACCACAATATGTTATATGTATTTCGGAGGCAACCAAGCCATCTGTATATGGAAGTGTTCTTAAAATTTGTGATTGTGAATTAGTATTACCAAACCATATACCGAAGCAGATTTATATTATTAGTTTTATGGATGTAAAAATAGATTTATCTACCGATTTATAAATATATTTTTCTTTGAGAGATAAGATTTATTCTATAAATAATTATTATTTATTTATATTATATCTAGCATTACCGTAATTTTAACGCCGATAGTATTCTGGGCATTATTTATATCGTTGCGCGTTGTTGATTCTGTAAAACCGCGTAAGTGATAATGCTAATAAGGTGTCATTTCATTTGACAATAAATATTTTCTTTATTTGTTTCAATGGGCAAAATCAATTTGGTACATTTGATTTTCAACCTTATTAGCTATTGTCACATTCGCGGTATTGCAGTATCACCGTCGATATGATATGCACCATCTAAACTATAGATATTTATAAGGTAAGCGCCTACCGTTAGTTTTTTGGCACGAATTAAAATTATGAAATGAATTTTGGAAATTTTTAGTTGTAATTTTTTTCCTAAAAACGACCGTTTAAATTTTCCAAAATGTTCGAACATTTTAAAATGAAATAACAGCAGTAGGTAGCAGTGACGTGTTTTGTTTTATATTATTATGTAAAACTGTTCTTGACACGCCATAACCATCTTTTCACTTATAAACGCTTCAAAGGAAAACATTACCATAATTGCGGATAATATGTTGAGAAACGCGGTAGGTAGGCATGTGAGTTTTTCATGTCCCCCGACAAGAAATTTCACTTGAGCATTCTAGTGCTTTAGTAAATGACCATAAATCACAATGATAACAAATCTCTTCATAATTTCAAGTTTAGTACCTACTTCGTAACTTCAGAAATAAAATGTACAGAATGCAATTACCTACAGAGTTATATAAGTACATACCTACATATGTAGAGAATATAGTACTTATATGCTTACGTCGTAATTCATGAGCAGGTTGATGTACAATGCTTGTGTAGCATAGTGACCTATGTACCAATTTCGCAATATTTACCTAGATACTTTTAGTATGTTCGTTATTCTAGGTTTGCACTTTTTAATTCAGCATAGTCACTAGCTACACTAAATATCTTTATAAATACTTATATACCCTATTTATTGATTCGCATCCCTCATCGTGTACCCTTATGAGTCTTGTTTCACCCCAATACCTGGGAGCGACTTTCAAACGTAACTACGCAGTTTTCCAATTAACCATGTGAATGTACTCAAATAACCAAGGGCGTTTTTGAAGGGCGGAGTTGGTACTTGTGTAGCATAGGTAGTGGTACGGTTAGGTATGTGCAATGATATAAAAGTAGGTAATAACTTAAATATCTAACTTATAAAGATACGAATTCATAGGGATCCTACGAAGTGCATACCAAACAAATTGAAGTAAATTATTGATGTGTGCCCACAACCGTAGTGTAGCTTGCACATTCTGTAATTAAGAAAACAGTGCAGTAAAGTTGGCCAAACGGGGTCAATGCGATGGAACGACACAAGAACTCTACTTGATGTTGTCAGATTTTTAAGATGGTATATCTTCATTCGTTTTTTTGACTAAGACTGAGACTATACGTCCGATTTTTTTATTAGATAATCGGATCCGAAAGTACGATTATCGGAAGATGTTGGAGCCATTACTTTGTTTTATCATACGACGTCCGTCCAATCCGATAAACAGATCGACCGCATCGGAAACAGGCACGGTGCCCTTACGCCTTTATTGTTGATTTTTCTTCTTTCGCTTTTGCACAAGCAAATCAAATTTGCAATATAACAGTCAGTTAAGTTACAATACAGTAAGAGTTACAGTAGGTACCTACTTTATTCATTACCTTAATAGTTATATTTTTAAATTTAGGTAGGTACTAAACATACCTACTAGCATGTTTATCTGTGCAGTATCTCATAGATTCTAATATTTCTTTATATAAAAACTTATTGGATATAGGATTACTTAAATAAGTAATATGTTTGTTGCAAAGACAGTGTGACCGGCATGTCCTATATCTTAATTGCCAGTAAGTGCCTCGTCTCAGACGTATCTAATAATTAATTCAGTGAATTTCCCACAATATGTACACCTACTAATAAATAGATATAACTTTTTATTCTTTCTATGTTGGGTCAAAAGTTCAACAGCAGACAAATTTATCTACTGCCTCGGTGGTCTAGGTAGTGGTAATGTGTTTAAACCTAATGAACGAAGGCTTGGGTTTTTTTTAAAGATTACTTGTAGATATTTGACCTCTTCTAGTAGATATTCTTCCTCGGTAGGCCCTCGAACTGCAAAGAAGAGCGACAGTTGCATAGAACTCCCCTACAAAATCAAAAGTCATGATTATTCTATATCCCCTTCAGCGACCGCACTGTGCTGAAGTCCAAGTCCGACAGGGTGCGCCCTGTTGCGCAGGTAGCAGCAGTAGTTTCTAGGTTTTAAACTATTTTTTAATGCTGCACTGCTCGGTGAAGTTGCAAATATCTCATGGTTAATTACACATTATGGCCGTCCTAAAACACACACGTTTAAATATACATACTACAATACGTGACTTGTATTTTACTATAGCAGTTACAGAAAAGACCAATTATTTCGGCGGTGCGCTAACACCATATGTAATTAACCACAGTGCTTTCTCAAGGTCACGTGTAGTGTCTTATTGTCATTTGTAGAGTCACAAGGTAACAATTTATCACTACCTACAATTGTTGATTACCTGTAAAAAAAAACAATTAGTAGAGTTGTAGATACAATCTTTTTGATATTATAGCAATAAGTTTTACAGCCTTGAAGGTTACTGGGCAAATCTTATTTTAATTGTAATACTTATAAGAACGACGCTAATAATGAGAACAGATGGCCTAGGCAAAATCAGAAGAGGGAAGAACCAACTAATGAATGCCAGTCATTATTTCCCGCGCCCTTTTATTTACTTGATAAATGCCAAGTATCCATACATTTGCGTTAGAGGTTTTCTGCTAGCGATCAGCTATTGTAGTGGCATTTTGTGTAAGCCCTCAGCAATACTCAGCATTCAAGATACTTTTTACAAATAACTTTGACAATTAGGTAATTACACATAACATTTTGATGTAGGTAATTACTTCGCGAGAACAAACGACTCATTAACTTAACATATATGTATTTTTAAATGAAACTTACAAAATAAAATTGAGGCCATAACCTACCTGTGTTGAATAATAACGTAGGTAATGATGTATTACAATCATTTAAATTATATAATGCAACTATGACGAGCGTGTGAAAATTTTACAATGGAATAAATTATTTTTCACATTATTTTGCAGTTTTATTTAACTTTTTTTGTTCCAGTTTGAACTTCTTAATTTTTGCTTGGAACCGGATAAGAATAATTATGTTGGTATTATAAAATGGAAATTAATGAGAACTAGGTAGGTTTTGGGCAGCGTTCGGTAAACTTCGCAACGTCTTTTCCTCCAATATATAGTGCCTGAAGACGAAAGTCTTTAAACCAGTGATGACCTATGGATCCGAAACGTGGTTCTTCACTATATGCCTTATGAATAGGCTCAGAGTCACTCAACGAGCTATGGAGACGGCTAGGCTCGGGGTATCTCTACGAGATCGAATCAGAAATTAAGAGATACGGAGAAGAACGAGGGTTACCGACATAGCCCTACGGATTAGTTCATTGAAGTGGCAATGGGCAGGCCATATAGCACGGAGAACAGATGGCCATAGGGGCCGAAAAGTTCTCGAATAGAGACCGCGGATCGGCAAGCGTAGCGTAGGACGCCCACCTACTAGTTGGACGGATGATCTGTTTAAGGCCGCGGAATCACGGTGGATGCAGGCCGCTTATAACCGCAACAACTGGAGATCTATGAGGGTGGCCGATGTCCAGCAGTGGACGTCCTACTTTATTAAAACTTGGTAAAAAGTTTTATGAGAATGGTCGCCTCTACATTTGGTACATCCTCGTTCACTAGCAGTTAGCTACTGGGTATGTATTGAACTATATGGCATAGTCTGATGTCCGACAGCGCATGCACAATAGTAGTACTTATCACGATAGTAATACTTGGATGAGCACTTGAAATCACGGTTACTATAGCTTCTCAGGATTGTGGTTATGAGTACCCATATGCCTATGTGATCTATTTAACTCCCGCACTGGGGAAATAAATCCCTGTACCACGGGTGACTTTACTTTATTGTCCAGCGCGGCGTAAAATCTACTTCCGAAACTTACATAGCATGTGTTGTTGTCGAACATCCTGACCCCTCCCAATAAAGCCTGGCTATATTCAAAATCCAGAAACCAATTGCGCTATTTTGAGGAAGGAACAGTACGACGACGCAACAGTAACTTACCTACATAACAACAAGTACAAGTGTCCACACGGCGCAGGTGAAGGTCATCAGAACAGCACTACGCATTACACGCAAGCGGAAGTTCGGGCAGGGGTCACTGCGACGCACGCGCACGCCCACTCGGTAAGCGAATAACAACGCACGAGCTTTTATATAAGGAGAATATTAATTGAAGTTTATTTTTTTGATTGTGATTAAAACGTTATACTTAGGTCAGTATAAATATTGATGAGTCAAAACAAAATGGTTGTCGATTGCGGCCTATAAGAGCATTAACTTAACAAACTACACAGAGACCACTTTATCCGATCAGCCGGAGAAGAGTGCGCCCGCGAACGCGACGCGTCGCTCCTCGCCCTTAGTTTGCAAAGAACCTTTTGATGCCTTCGTAGACCCGAAGTCGGAGAGGTCCGCGAATTGTAAAGTAGAGCGACAGTTGCACAAAACTCCCCGAAAAGCTAAAATCCATAATCCCTTAATCTCCCCACCAGTGACCACCCTGAGTCGAGGTCCAGGTACCACAGGAAATGCCCTCTTTCGCAGGTTGCTTAATTTATAGTTTTTAAACCATTTATTTAGGCTGGAGCCTAAGTAGCAAAAGCATCCTGGACAACTACATAATGTCCGTGGTAAAAAAAAAGTTCAATAAGCGTTGAACTCTTATACGCCGCAATCGACGGATTTTGTTGACCTTACTGAATACCAGTCAAATAACATTATTGATAAATGTTGTGTTCTTGTGTGTGAGTAAGGTAGCTAGAGCGGAAGACTGGGGAAGGGGGAGTAGGGGGAGGGGAATTATATCGAAATATAGCAAGTCATAAATAAAACTCAACCATGATTTCAAAATTATAATATAATAATATAATAAATTTTAATATGTTAAACGTTAAAAATTTCAATAAATTTCATACGAATCAGCTTGAGATCATGTTTCCGTAGATAGTCCGATACATTGTGAATACAAACATCTATATCAATATAAATATTATGTTGTAGAAATATTGTATTATTAATTAATATTTTATTATATATGTATTTAGTGTTTATTGTGATAAAGCGTGCTGTTCAGGTGATATTTGAATGCTTATTATTATACACCTAAATACAAACCCAAAAAATACCAATTACTTCTTAATTATATAAATTAATACCCCATGATCTTTTAATTACTTAACACGGACGTTTTGCCATCAGCATTACTGTCGAAACAAAACATAAAAATTTTAAAATCGACGTTTTTCTTACAAAAAATATTAATTGAGGGTTGTACGAATGGGCGCCACTTACCCGGGTTTGAAGTCATTTAAATCAGTTTTTTTTTTAACAGTTCATATTTTTAAATGTTTTTGGATACTTAAAGGTACAATTTACCATAAACTATATGGTATATGTATGTTTCAAAATTGAGATTAATATAACTCGACCACCGGCAGGACTCGAACGGTATTAAACACTGACACCACACGTATATCACATTTTTAAATGTTAAATAAGTCCGCCGAGTATTAAGCAACTACTAAATTATCGTGTTGTATAAAAGGCGTCAAGACATCAGCTACTTCTACGCCTGATACGACCACGGTCATTAAACAATTAAAAGGAACCAGCTCAAAGTATTTCAATTCGATTTATATATAAAAAAATTGACCGTATAAGGCATTACACCGTTTTAGGGGCAACTCAAGACAATATCTATTTGTGGGTAATTTCGGGTTGGGGTAATTCCATTTACTTTAAATAATTTGACCCCAACATTTGACCGTACGAAACAACAATTTTGATGGTTTAATCAATTTTATAAATCATAAGCATTCAACAAACACCTCCTCTATAATATTATAATATAGAAAGATATAAAGCTATGTAACTAGGTGGGTCTGCGTATACACATACAAAAATACAGAAACAGGATCCCTTTGAGTGCTATATCACTTACTAAACTACGTCTTTTACATAAACATTGGCACATAGAGTGATCACATAATACTCATACGTATATTAAAACATATCTATTTAGTACGAAGGCTATATTGTTATACATTATAATACCGGCTCGGTTACACTTTGTTAAGTAATAAACCATTTACATAGGAATATTAAAAAAAAAAACAGAAATTATCTAGTGTTCATTCCGCTCAAAAATATGTTTAAATGTTGGGATGCAGTTTTTGCATAACTACCGGCCCTCCCACCCGAAAAAAATTACTGTGGAGGTTAATTTAAATTTAAAAAAAGAGTTTTAACGTCATTAAAAATGATTTTACTATTTTTTATTAAAATGACAGATTTTTATCTTTTTAACAGACAGCATAGACATCATTAGTATAACTTAACAAAGTGTAAGCCAGCCTCAATAACCACAGTATTCAAAAACCTCATTATCTATACAAATAGGTACCTAACTAACAACGTAATATAGATTATTATGAAACGCTCATATAAAATCTACGAACCGATAAACTAATCTAGGTATTCTAACAAATGTATGAATATAATATTTTTAGGCACAATATTTTTATCAAAATTCAGTGTGTACTGGGTACTATCAGCACTGGGAGGGAGGAAATATTATTATTACGTTATAAGCACCTCTATAGTGGTGGCTGAGGCGTTTCGGAAGCGTAGACTTTTAACATTACATATATAATTTATTACAGTTAAAAAAAGAGCACATCTAGAATCACTCCTCAAATATCCTGAATTCTACTAACCACTTTTCCAACTCTCTGATTTATTTACAGAACACAATAAAGAAGACCCGAACAAAGGTTAAATAAACGCAGTTTCAAAATTTTATTAAAACTTGATGAGTGAAACAACTCTTAATATTAGTATTAATTTGCTACAATACTAGGCTGGTTTTAAAATCAATTGAATTTTATGAGTTTGTTTTGTCTACTTAATATTATCTTTATTAAAACGTCTACGTCTCCGTACCGCCTTTTATCATAAAATATTACTGTGAAACGAACATATTCAAGATTTCTTTTAATAAAATGCAGTCTTTACATCTGATATAATGTAACTCCATAGAATATAGATAATTATGTTTAAATTACACTGAAATGTTCGTATTACAACAAAAAATATGGGGCAAAATCATTCAGATCAAATTAGTCTTGGGGTAAATTCGTGCTGGGGGCAAATCCGTTTATTAATTTAATATTCTTGTAAAAATAATTGAATATTGAAATAATGTTATTATTTTTATTAACACATTGGGTAGTATTTGAACTTTATATAAACTGATTTACCACTGGCACGGATTTATTCCGCTGCTTAGATAAGTACTAACCAAAAATGATGTCCCATTTTCATTTAATTATTTTTCCAATTGATGAAAAAATGTATGGTGGTAAAATTTTTGGGCAGCACTTATCTAGAATTTTCTCTTTCTGAATGTCAAAATATTTGTTATTATATGAAATATGAAACGTATAAGAATAGAAGCTTTATGAACTATCTAGAGACATTACAATATACGAAAGAACACATTGAATGGAATGACAGAGTGTAAGTAGAGAAATGCAGATTTGTGACAGAAACAAGGCACAGACATGACGAGCCGTAGTATAGTTTATATAAAAAGATGTCTCAAAGAGAAGGTAAACAGCGAAATGACCTGAAGCTAAATGCAATATTTAATTAATTTTTATTACAAAAAATTAATTAACGGTACAGAGATATTCAAACTAAATCGTCAGATTCAGTTTACGATGTTGTACATGATAAACAAGCTCTCACCATGTCTGCCCTTGGCTTATAGTTTAAACAAGTTAACATAGGTACATAGTAACTAATAACAAAGAAAGCTTTGGTCACACCAATGAATGAACAAGTAAAATGTCTAATACCTATCAGCCATGGCACTTGGGTTTACCACGAGAACGATCACATTCAGTTTAATAAACTGCTCGACTGCGAATCTTGCAGACATAATCAAATGCAAATCTATTATAATTATATATAAAAATAATGTGAAAACTAAATTCATCGATCGAACGCGTTAATTCCACATTTACAATTAGTGTATTATACATTACACAATTGGGTATATACTTATTTGTCATAATATTTTTCGCAGTTCATTTCAGTTTCATTTTCCTCAATGTTGAGCGAAAAAAATACTTGACTACCCACAAATGAGTTGAACACATTAGCCTCACAAATATTACTGAACACAGTAGCGTAAAACGAAAAATCCGATGTTACCCCGTCAAAGTGATAATCATTTCGTTGGCGATAGTGCAATAAACAATAGCTAATATGGTTAAAGATCGAATGTAGCAGATTGATATTTCGCCCTTTACTACAAAATAAAGAAAATATTTACTGACGGACGAAATTACACCTTATTAGCAACTGTCTCTTTCGCGATATTCCACTATCCCCTAAGGTTTATTTTATTTCTAAAAAGTTTATTTTTAAATGCCGAAATTTCCCTATATACATTTGTGATACATCTTATTCCACTAATATTTCGTCATTATCGACATTGGCAACTAATTTGACCCTTGGGTAATATTTAGCGGGGTAACACCGTGTTTCTGACTATGTTCTGTTATACCACGTAACGCAGTCGAGTAAAATACAACAATTATTCATATTTATCCTATGTTACAATAATCAAAACTTAAAACAACATCGCTATACATTTTATAGTAACTATCTCCTTTACATTGAACTTTTTATATTTGATTTATATCGATCACTAACACCATTTGTTACAACATACATACCTAGCGTACAACTAGGCTGTCCAGTGTCGTTATCTGCGACACCAAGTTTACATGATACGGCTCTAAATTTGTATGTTTTCATTTTTAAAACTGACTCCGATTAAACACTAACTCAACTTATTTTACTATTATTAAGTTCGATTTACACTGGCAAGTATTTAGCGAAGTAAATAAGTCAACTACTAGGTGGTACTACTGGGTGCTGCGGGGCGGCAGCGGCGGACGCGGCTGAACCGGCAATCGAACCCTTAGTATATACATAAAACTATGGTCCGTTGGGTTTATTATAAGCAGCTGTAAGCAAATATATGGCATATCGCTTTAATAGTATTTTATTATGATTCCACGAATAACACAACATAAAATCGGCTTCATTTTCGATTCGAATCGATTTCATCATAACTAACACAAAACATTTACAAAATAGGTCGCCGACTTAATATAACGAGTAGGCTTTTGTTCAAATGTTTTAACAAAAACCGACTAGTTTCGGTGTTGTTCACACCTGAGAAGAAATCTAAATCAAAGCAGACGCCGCTTCCGCACCGCTGCGCTGTCAACGTGCCCGGTTTAATTTAAGACTATGCATTGGAACGCGCCGATATCGCCGCCGCCGCCGCCGCCCTGAAGGACGCAGATTTCGTGGTCGCGGCGTATCCCGCTACCGTCCAGTCAACTCTACTGTACATATTATTTACTTTGCTATGCACTTGAAATGTAATGTAAACTGCGCTTTACTATTACTTCAATGCAATGTCAATAAATAATATTTAAATTATTTTAATCCGTGTCTAATTAGAGCCATTTTACAAAATCTGAACACAACATTTAATATTTCCCTAGCTAATCAGCGCCGCGTTATTATAGATACATCGAAAGCATAAAGCGATTTCATAAATATTTTGTTAACTTATAAATTATTATAATTGTAATTTTGTGAAACAAATATCTTACTTACAATAATTCATTTAAATACTTGTGTGTGGTTTGCAACACAACCACTTTTCAGATCTTCAGATCTCATTGTGTTTCTATAGGAACTGTTAGTAAAATCATATAAATCCAGCATACTTGTTAATAAATCAAGTTTTAAACTTTATTACATTTCATCAACGACATTGCAATAACGCGTAAGTGACATTTGCCAATAAGGTGCAATTTCATCTGTCAATGAATATTTCCTTATTCATGTTTTAAAGGGGAAAAAACAATTTGCTACATTTGATTTTCAACCTTATTAACTAATTTGTTACTTACGCGGTATTGCAAATTCACCGACGATATGTATAAATTTTACACCAGATACAAAATATTTTTCGCGTTACTATTATTATTTGATGATATATTTTATTAATGATAACATTGTCATGACATCATTTAGATATCGTCGTTAGTAAAATTACAATCTTCTTCTTTTCGTGTCGACCTGGCGTTGTGTTGTAAATTACAATCATTATGTAGAACTGCGAATCAAAATGCAATATACAATAGCTCAATCTAACAACGATATTCAAAGCACGATATTAATAAATTATTGTATATCATAATTGAATATGCAATTCCGAAAAGGGCACAACTCATATGGCTAGTCTAAATGGGTTGTGCCCTTTTCGAAATTGATAATTCAATTTAATATTGATTATGGTAAATAAATGTAACGAATGACGAATAAAAGGAAAATGCTTTAGAGTTTAATTATTGAAGTTAATAACCCGGAAAATTGCGAGTCGGACTCGCGCACAATGGGTTCTAAAGGTATCGTATCTACATAATTATAGTAAAAAAGACAACCAACAAACAATCTACGTCTGACCACATCTTCGCCTTACGTCGTTTCTGTATAATACACGCCTTAATTTACGTTTCAAGATCAACCTCATTTTCCGGACTTCTTAACTACCGTTTTTGTCAATCATTCATGTTTATGTTCAAGTCATTTACATAATTAAAGTTAAAAATTTTAGCTAATTGCGGTTAGCGAAACTGAATAATAACCATTTTTAGTACAATATTTTAAAACTTAAGCTAATAAGCTTAGTCCTCGGTTTTAGAAACGACTTAATGAGATACGATTTATTAATGGATTGAAAAAATAAATAATAAAGACTACTCAGCATCAAATAGATAGTGAAGAGCTCCAAATATATAGCAACGTCCAAAATAATCATAAATATTGCGACACGCTATTCTTTATGAATTAAGACCCATTCTTAAAAAGAACCCAAATGAAAAACGATAGCAACGCGTATTACTAATAATGTTTTGGTGTATAATAGGATTCCCTCGTCCATGTGTCACTACTAGGGTTGCCAACTGAAAACCAGCGCTAGATGTTACATAGCCAATAATGCAGAAGACCTTTTCGACTAGCAAGGTTACTTGTTGGTTTTTTACCTAGAAAGGAAAAAACGGAACCCTCATAGGATCACTTTGTTGTCCGTTTGTCCGTATGTCTGTCTGTCAAGACCCTTTTTCTCACGATCACGTGGTGCACGTCAAACTGAAATGTATATCAAATACTCAGGTCTATAACTGTCCCTTGGAGCTGTGAAACTTCTAAGCTAACGCGATCAAAAGATACAGCCGTTTATGCCGCAAATTTTCGACAGTCGCAATCGTAATCAAAACCTACCGGGTACTGCGCGTGAACTCAGAATTTTGAAGTTTGGTACGAAGCAACGTCTTATAGCACAGAAAAATTGCGAAGACCGTAAATTTTTTGTAACATCTTATAATAAAAGCAGGTTTGTACGGAACCCTCGGTGCGCGAGTCCGACTCGCACTTGGCCAGTTTTTTTTTAAATATATATATTGAATATGTTCTTTATATTATCTTATGTGTTGTGCTAAATTGAATGTATTTTCTTTCTTTCTTAATAAGTATGTAATTGATCGCTAATAGTAAACAAATTCGAACCTAGTTAGCCAAATTGTTTTGTACTAATTTACATTTCACAATACAAGTTCGCCAATCATATACAAGCTATGATAACACTTCTGTAATTACAATTTAATATGAGTGTTATAAATAACAAGTGACATGGCATTAGCAGCAAGCTATTATCCATCCCTAATGTATATATAACATATTTATCCATCTCATATATTATATAAACGAATACAAATTCACACTTTTTCTAACCGTTCACCGAACACATAGGGCGCCAACACTAATACTGTAGCATATAGTCACTTATATTAACGCGTAACTATGATACATAATCGGTCACACATATTATGAGTCTGTATACACTTTAATACAATATGTCATGATCGGATATTAACGCAAGTAAATGTACCGTTTAAATAACTTGAAGATTTGTTAAAGTTGCATTGACCGTATTAGTTATCTAAATACACGATCAAGACATATCTAAATCTGTATACATATAATTTATGGGTTTGTATACACGCACTTTAATATGTAAGTCTACACATATTTTTAAGTATCCTTAAAATTGTGAATCAGTCAATATACCTACACTAATTTTTGAGTTCACATACACACAATTATGAGTCCGTATACACTTACTTGTGAGTTTGTATACAAGGCCGCTCTACACTGTCGTGTAGTAGCAGACAGGCGATCGCTAGGAGTCCGGCTGGAAGTGTGTGACCAACAGTTTGGTGGCTTTGGCCAGGTCGTAGGCCGCCGCCCGGACTTCGTTGAGAGCGGTGGGCACTGAACAAGCGGCAACAACTTCTTCGCAAGCTGTGCGGAGCTCGTCCAGTACCAGATTCAATTCTCGGTCGGTGCTCGTCTGTGGAAAATGGGTAAATGTCATTTATGAAACTAACGTATTTAGGTGATCTGAAATGGAGATGTTTCATATTGAAAGTTATTGTACATTTAGGGGCATTCAAGGATATGCCACTTGTGCCATTTAGACTTGAAGTAGCCATATCCTTTATGGCTATAATTTGTCTACCTGCGGGAACAAGGCCAGCAGCGCCCGGACGGCGTGTCGGATGGCGTGCGCTCGCTGCGCCAGGCGCGGGCGCTGGTCGCGCGCGGCGGCCCACAGCTCGGAGATGGCGCGCGTGACGCTCTCGGCGCGGCGCTGCACGAGCTCCCCGCTCGGCGCGCCGCCGTCCGACAGCGGGGACAGCGGCGACAGCGAGCGCTCCAGGCTCGACAGCGTCGTCAGCTGCAGGGAAATTTACACTTGAAGCCAGGTAAGAACAGTGCGTGTGCGCCTCTCTGTTCTAAATCCATGCACATTTTGACTCCATACTGGCAGACAGCAGTTATTATTTAGAGACCCCATGCTAAGCGTCTTTAAGGGTCGTCGCCACGCCAACATTTGACGTTTCGACGAGACGTCTTTTGTTTTGCGAACAAGTACAATAGGCAACGCGACGCCAGCACAGCGATCGAAGCCCGACGATCGGCAGTCGGACAGCGCTGGCACAACAACGACGCTCGAAAGACGCTGGTGTGCGGGGTGGCGGTAAAATTTATATCAGGATAATTTACGGCAATAACATTTTTTTCTGTAACGCTCGTACTTTACACATGCGGTGTTAATATTTATATAAAATAATTGATACATTCTATTGACAAGGCCAGTTTCACCAAATTGTGCATAAAAACGAATGCATGGAAAGTTTCTTCAGAAAATTCTGATTTGGAGGACTGCAACCTAAATTAAAGTCAACATGTACCGATTCCGCGTTAAGTGTGAGCTTCCGCTCATGAACTGCGTGTCATTTTAGAAACAAATGAGATAGTCAAGAGGATAACCCGCATTCTCCTTATAAGTTGTGAAATCGTATATATTCTGTTTCAAAGGTTTGATTCCTAGCAACGCATGTCGCTCTACTTAACAGTTTCGGGCCTCTCGGACTTTGGGTCTACGAAGCCATCGGAAGGTTCTTTGCAAACTAAAGATTAAGAGCGCTAGAGGCGACGCGTCGTGTTCAGGCGTACTCTTCTCTGGGTTAGATAGAGTGGTCTCTGTACCTGTATATCTGAAGGATATACCTGCCTTACATACAAAGACCTACAATACTTCACTTTGACGAACTTTACAAACACAACCACAATAATTCACGTTGTCTGTATGGACGTAATATTAGTGTCTAATCTAAATTCGTGCCGTAAAGTAAATTGTATACAGACCCATATCTTTAGTCGATATGTATACAAACTCATAATATTTGAATAACTAAGTTAATAGATCTTTTAAGTTCTAAGTCGGACAATATGCAAAATGTTTTGTGTCCGTTATTAGGATCCTTTTTTTTTTTGTTGTCCGGGGGGAAATGCATTGACGCATTCCCACCACCGTTGCAGCGTATTTGCGCGCTGGCGGTGGGATATGTGGGACTCGCCCTCTCCATAGCGTGGTATGCTAAAGTCATACCACGAGGAGAGGACCCTACACCACTAAAACCTCCCGGACACTCCTTCGATCCGCCGTTGGCGGGGGTCGGGTACGCATGAGCAATCCGGCCCCCCGACGGCACCCGCGGCCAATATGGTACCGCGGGATCTCCAGGGCCACACTTACAGTGGCCCATTTGCCCAATTATAGGGACGCCCGGAGTGTAGAGGCGTCCCTACTCCTCATGGGTCAGCCTCGAAGGGAGCGGGGCCCATGTTCCCCCGTTATTAGGATCCTGAATGCAGTTATTGTTAGGTAAAGTGGAGTCAAGGATTATTGCACTGTTACTCCTAAGGCCGTGTTCAAACCAAACTGACTGTCAGCCGCCGAAAGTGAGCGAATGTTACGCAGTTTATTGAATTTCCATACATATTCACTTTTTCGTTCACATCTTACCGACGATACGTTATTACGCTATGCGTAGACGCTGACATTCGGCGGCCGCGTATAGCGTACGACATATAACGTGTCACTACGCTCCGCGGACGCTGATTGGACGGACGGACGTAAACTATAACGTATTGTCAGCATACTGTGAACGAAAAATACCGTTTATTTACACGTTTACACTGGGGCTCACAGTGAGCCTGCTCACATTCGTCGGCTGACAGTCAGTTTGGTTTGAACACGGCCTAAATATTGACCTCAAGTGACTTAGTGCGATGTATGGAGATCACTGACTAAAAATGTTCTACAAAATGTATAAAATGATTAATCAAAAGTCTTTAAAAGATGTCAAAAATAGTAATATAGAGCTAATTCCAGCCCGCACTGGCTGATTTAAATTATTTATAATACGCAATTTTGTAACTATCGTATGACATTCAACATTGGTAAATTTTAATTAATACTTTTATCGTTGAAATGAAAAGTAATTTGTAAGTCAAGATTTTTTGTCATTATCTTTGTTTTAGCACCTTCCAAAACGGAAATTACAAGATGACATCAGAAGAAAAACAATTTATTTTAAATTAATGGCTCTTTAAAAAAAATTGAATATGTTTTTTTTTTATGTTTAAACCAAAATATTTTTAAATCACTGCGTCGGAGCGGAAGAGAGTTTTGTAGAGAGTTGTCCTCGTAAAGAAAGTTGGGAAATTAGTTATCATTTAACTAAAATTGTATTTTACAATAAGTCTCATTGATTTTAGAATACATATTAACCCTTAAAAGGGCTTTGATCTTTATTACAAGTACATAAAGTTCAAAATATGGTGGCTTCTATATTTCCTCTGCCCTATTAAGGGTTAATTTCCTACATAAAAACAACACCTTAAACATTAAATAAATATTTGTTTTATATTTAACCCTTAGCACCAATTCGAAAATTATTTTATTTTAATTAGTTATTTTCTAATCTTTTGGTTATTTTTTGAGTATTTTTTTATTACTTACTAAATAAAATAATATTATATAACTAGAACAACCCATAATGAAAAAGGCAAACAAATGTCAATTTAAAACTAATGAAACCTGTTGAAGCAACCGATTTAGGTTCTAACATAGAATTTACGCCTTGTCTCGCGTTTATATTGGAGATATCTTGTATTCTGCCTTTTCTGATTACGAGCAATGTAAAATCATATAACGTGTCATAAATCTACACAGTTTGACTATAGGATTACACTTAGCTTCAATCAATACACATTAGCATATTTGAGGCAGTAATAGCAAAAACAGTCAAAATACAAACTTATCATTTTGATAAATAAATATATAGTTTTATTTTACTGTGATGACCAAGCCTCCTGCCAAGAGTGGTCATTATGGTAATTTCTTCAACACTGGTTAGCCTAAGTCTGTTAAAAGGAGGTCCATCTTCAGCAGTGGATATAATTGGGCTGTTGAAATAAAGAGATTATGTTTTTGTTGCAAGACACTAATGCTTTGACGAAAATTAAAATACTACTGAGTGTCCAGGTGCCGATTGGCAAACGAACTAATAATATATGAATAGAATAATGGCTGATCTTGCTCTCACCGCCTCATTTCTTATGCCCAGTAATGTAGCTAACTACATAATGTCCTTCCAAAAAAAACGCCTTATTTCACTTATATTTGATACTAGTACTTCTTAGCATTTCTACCTGCCTTCTCATCAAGGGTTGTTACCAAAAGTACACACCAACAAACAACCTACATATTAGTAGCATCTAAATAAACATTAGTATAATTTAATAGATTAGTACCTGATGTTTAGTAACCTGCCAGTTATTCTTTGGTCCCTCTCTAGTCTCATACATACTGACCGGTCGCTGCACTGGCTTCACTGTAAACTTGTCTTCCTCAGAGGATCGGCTCAGTTGTTCGGTTTCTAGAGACTTGCCTCTCTCTGGCGCGGAACATTCTAGCATGTTGCTCGTGCTATCGTTCATAGACAACTGTGACGTCAGACTGTGGTCATCGTCTACACTGCTTGTGGTCTTCAACACGCTGTTCTCTTTCGTCAGTTGTTCGACTATGGTTTGTAGATTTTTGAGTTGGTTCTTTAGTTCGGTTATCGTGGAATCTTTCGTGTGTAGTTCTTTGCGGAGGGTCTCGATCTGTTCGGTTGGTGGGTCGAGCGCCAGGCTGGTCGGGGACTGGGTGCGGCGGACGTCCGTACTGAGAGATTGTTCGAGAGGTAGTGAGGGGTTGTAGGTGGATGACACCGTCTCGCCGGGACGCGGGACTATTGTTAGCTGTAGAAATATTGAATAAATAAATATTTGAGACTTATTTCATACAGTCTTTAATTTACTGTCAAACCGAAATCATTTAAAAAAATAGAACAAATATGTTGTATTTTTAACGGAGTGTTGCGAAACTTGGCGATAATTTACGAATTTACATTAATCTTCAATTTTTTATTTTTTTTATGATTACTAGCTGAGTTTTGCAGTCTACTAGTATTCTTGTTAACCCCTCGTGCTAAGCTAAAATGCTTGTGTTACGAGTGAGTTCACGTCAGTAGTGCAATGGGTGGGATTCGAACCTGCGAACTCAAGATCACAAGTCCGACGCCCTAGCCATTGGGCTATGGCCGCTAAAATTAGTTAGATTATGCCTCTTCTATATACTGAACTAATTTCATACCATATACATTTCGCAATTTATATTACATTGTTCAATATAATACGTAATAATAAAATGATTGCCATATAATAATATTAATGATACCTAAGTGTGGAGGCAGACACCTCATTATAAAATTTGATATACAAACACTCACGTCCAAGTCGATAGGCGCGAGCGCGGCGTAGTCCTCGTCCGACGCGACGGAGTCGTAGAGCGGCTCGTCGTCCGAGACGTGCGACATGTGCGACACGTGCGACATGTGCGACATGTGGCGCGGCTGCAGACCCGACAGCACGGACGGGGGGGCTGTACGGGGAATATTATAAGTATCATTCTTTATTGTGCAAACATATTTGCAGTATAAAAATACCAATTAATAACATGAAAAATTAAACAAGGTACAATTGGCGGTCTTATCGCATAAAGCGATTTCTAACAGACATTTTTAGGATGGATAAATCATAGTCAAAAAAATTATAATAAAAAATATATAATTTGAATATATAAATATATTATTCGAATAAAAAACGATATAAACTAAGCTTGCCATGTCATTTTTGGCAAAATTATAAAAATATTATTATGAATGTCGAAAAAAAAATCAGTTTATATAATTTAAATCAATTTAGGTGGATGTTAGCACATACCGTCATGCTTAATCCTATATGGGCAACATAATATTTTCATATCACTGATCTTAAATTAGATACATACATTTCTTTCCCATGAGGTTAGACAGACCACTTCATTCCACTTGCTACTATATTGATACCACTTTCGTCTTCTCCACATTTGAATTAAGTACCATAATTTATTCAAAATATTTTTAAAGTTACTTTTAATATGGTTCTTGGGTTTATGTCATACACAATGTTTGAGCAGCAGGATCCAGGGATGAGATTGTATGGGTTATAATGCAATAGAATGAGGTTTTATTAATATAGAGATAGTGTTTTTATGAATACAGTCCTTACTATTTAATCCGGCTCGAAGGACCAAATATTAAGGACTGTATTAAAAAAAACGCTATTATATTGTGATGAAAACAAAAGTATAATAATATATAATCAAAATTACATGTAAAGAAAGGTATCCAAAAATAACTATATAAAAAAGTTGTGTAGTACAAGTAATATACCTCTAGGCTGCAACGTGGCTATGTGCTGTCTCCTTGTGGCGTCCAGTAACACGTCCCGCAGCAGCGCGGCCAGCTCGGCTGTGGAGAGGCGCGCCAGCTTCTGTCGGCCCTGGTTCCGCGGGGCTGACAGCGCAGGGTTCACGGGGAGGAAAGCTACGCCGCTGCGTTCTAAGCCAGTTGCGCTCGTTTGCCAAACTGTAGATAAAAAGACAATTATTATATTACACTGTATTTTTAGGACATAATATTATGTATGTTTAAATACACTGTATTTTTTGTTATTGCTAATATTCAGAGATGTTATGTATGTTTGGTAGTAAAATCGATCTATGTACAGTCAACCAGAGAGATAGGTGTTCACCATCAGTATCATATAATGTAAATAAATATGTTTATGTCACGACAGCCGGTAATTCTTTAGGGGTGATGACATCGCTGCTAGCTGCGTACAAATCGCTAGTGCACACAAAAGTGAACTCTCACAAACGTGTACATATAAATTTAAAATGCGTTTCACAGTGTGTAAAGCTATGTCTTTTGTTGTGCTTATATACTTTTTGAATAGTAAGTATACTAAGGCACTAGAGTTAATTTTGCCATGTACATTTATTATTGCCGTCTTTGAGGGAAACTTTGTTTAAAAAACTTAAGTTTATTTACAATTCTTTAAATAATCGCGTATCTTACCCATCTATGTATATTGAGTAAAATGCTTTGTTCTGAAACTTGGAAAGGCGTAGGATATGACGTAGACGTCCGACAAGAAACCACCCTTAACAGGGTGAAAAGAGGTGTGTGTAAGACATCGAAATATGCGCGGAAGAAGTTACGGGTAACAGCTAGTTTTATTAAACTACACCGTCCCACTAAGGTCTTCCGTGAGTTTCCAAAAATTTTCTTTCAGCCAAATGTCATTCTTCACTTTTATTCTATAGATAAATATGCCATGAATACTTAGTACTGCTTATACTCATTACTAAACCCGATTAGTTAGATCTCACACGAAGATATTTATCATTTTTCCTACGACACTGCTTCTTGGCTGTCCGCAATTCTAGCGAAACTATTAAAAATCTTTCACTATATACTAGTATCTACATTGATACACTATACACTATATTGATACACAAAATTGCACAACGATGTTGCCATTGGTTGTATGTTTCATTGGCAATATTGTAAGTACTGGGTACGTAAAAAATGTTAAGTACTTACTCGCTTCTGTCTCTCTGCGGTCTATTTCGTCGTAGATGTCCATTACTAACTCTTCGAATAAATGATTGGGTAACTGTGAACATAATATAATTTTAATATACCAATAGTATTCATTTACGTTTACTCGCAGGCGCGGTCACGAGATATCAAACATATGGTGTAATATTAAGTGTTCACGTACGAAACGCACGTGCGGTTAAAGTAGCGCGTAAGCTGGCGTTGCCAGCCTTTACCTTAGACAAATATAATTAGTCTCGCGCGGCAAAAATATTACGCCGAAACCGGCGTACCCAAGCCACTTACGCTCTGTGCTAGGAATACATGTCGAAAGTTTTATTGAATGTTGGTTAAATGCCACTTTGCGTAGATGATGATGATGTACAAAATAACAATACTAGAAATTTTAATAAGAATGACATCGGGATCACAATGTCATACCAATGATACAGTGTCTTATACACACAACGATATTGAGTTGCCGCATTTATGGAGCTATGGTTTTAAGCGATCACGGTATCTAGTCGCACGAGACGAATCATTTATCTAATGATGTGCCTACCTTTAATTCAAAAGCATACGTTAACTTTTGTATTTAATATCTAAGTGAATGAATCACAGGTATCTTAGTTGGCAAGCCTTTAGTAAATAAATAAAATTATTAACTCTTTCTTTTTATTACACCCGCTGAGAGAAACTGTGCTGAAGTCAATTATGTTATAGTAAAAAAGAGGGAGATAGGGCTTGAAAAATAGCACCACGAAACATTAAAATGACAGTGTGCAAAAACAAGACAGACATACATTCAAGTGCCAATTATAAGCTAATTGGCACGTGAACGTATGTCTTGTCTCGTTTTTGCACACTGTAATTTTCATGCTGTCCTGTTTACTCTCTAGGGACAAATTTTATCTTAACAAAACAAGAGCATAAAGTATCTATCTCTTTTTATATAACATCACTTGGCTGTTATAGAACAAACAACTGTTACCAGCTGAAGTTTCCCTCTGGCGGCCTTAGCGACATCGGTCATTTCGTGCGTGTCGTGTGCGCGCGGCACTATGTAGTGTCTGCCGGCCGCGTGGTCGGGGCGCTCGCCCGTCAGGAAGTAGATCATACGGTCTGTCGCCTCGTACACCAGCTCGGTCATGCGATCCGCCAGCTCGGAGTGGCCGCCTTGTCTACAAAGACAGCGGAAAAGCCGGTTAACCTCAATTAAGCTTAAAATTAAGACTAGATTAAAATAACAATAAATAATTTGCATAACACACAATATTTTTTTTTATCTATATGTATATTATTATAAAGAAGAAAGAATAGATCAGAGGCTCCCAAACTATTTTCCTTCGAACCCGTTTTTTTTACGCTTACGTAGACCCTTTTTATTGATTCTCCCGTGGATCTCGGGGGTCCACCTAGACCACTTTGGGAATCACTGGATTAGATTGTTTGTTAGCATTGAATAGGCTTCGAAACTACTAGACCGATTAAAAAAATATATTACCATTACAAAGTTACGTTATCCAGGAATAGCAAAGGCTATATTTCATTATGAAGTTCCCACAAAAACAGGAGCTACGCGGGTGGAACCACGGGCGGGAAGCTAGTAATATATGTTATATTCTGCATAAATGATTCGACCTTGCCGTTAGATCTGAATAGATAACAATAAAGGAATCAGCATTACAATATGACAGTACTTATAGGATAGAATGACTGATACATATAGCATTGTAATCATGAGAAAATAATCCTAAATAAATTATTGTATTTGTGAGTTTACGCTCATGCAAAACCTATTTTAGTGTAGCAGTATATTTTTAAACAAGTTGAAATTTAGCAACTTTAATAATTAGATGGCCGATTTATCCTTAATTGATGACCTAAAAACGGGCCAAGTACAAGTCAGACTGGCGCACGAAGGGTTCCGTATCTATACAACATTAGACGCTACTCTATTTTAGTTTCACTATTTTAATTGTATACTGTTGTCGTCATTAATATCAGCAAAAAACGTAAAAAACCCGTTTCTTGTATCGGAGCCCCCCTTAAATATGTGTTTTATTCTGATTTCAATATTTGTGAAAATTTCTGTATAACTATCGCGTTTATTCACAAGTCATTTATCATGAATCACGAATGTGGTTCCATTTTTACCTTTTCATCAAGGAAATCCTACGCGGAACAAAAAGTAAAAGGTATTTACTTGTAGGTGGTTCAATATCTACATCAGCCTACACAGTTTTTATAGGCTTGTAATCTCAAAACAATTTGATACCACTGAACTTTAATCATACAGCCCTAGTGGTTCAGTGGTTACGGGCGTGGCACCTATCAACTGTTGTTCAGGGATCGATTTCCACCTGAGACAACTATCTGTAAACCACAGATATGAATTCTTAGTCTGGGTGTGTTAATTTAAACAAGCACATAACTTATGCGGACACTTAGTCCATAAATTATATGTTAGTGCCCCGTCACACGGACTTTCTCCAACTCCAGTATTTCTCTAGTGCAGAAGTAATAATTTAAAAAAGGCGCCTCAATCTATCGCAATAAAAAAAAATAAAAAAAATATTTCATTTTACTCGTACGGTTTGTTTGTAGGCGTTAACCTTGTTTTTACCATATTGATAATCAAACATAAAGGTTACAGTTTTTCTAGTAGGTAGTATAATATCACGTAATACACGTAGGCCGCTTATTATTGATGCAACGAATCAGTCTGCAGATAAATTACATTTTAATAATGTCATGTATCTTACTGTCCGCATATCTTGTAAATCATAGTTAGCTACGTGTTTTTGTTTAATGGAACACTAATGGAACGTGATATTATTATTGTCGAATATAAAAAGAGACTGATGACTGTTTTATTTGATTCTAATACGTAATAAATAAATTATTAAAAAGATTATTCATGTTTAGTCGTTTATTTAAAACTTATCATTTATGTTTTAATAGCAAAGCAAATCGCAATTTGGTGTTCTCTGAAAAACATTAACATACATTTTATAATGCTATCAGCAAGCGACAAACCATTGGGATTTTTTTTTGCAACTGATCACTTTGCCTCGTCACAAATTTTGCATATTCGCTTAGGCGAAGGAAAAAAAAAGATGAAAAACACCTTACGAATAAATAAAAATAACCTACAGCTCTCATCAAAAGTGTCAAAATTATCAGAAAATCATCATATATAATAATATATAATATTTTTCATTTACAAAGAAAAACAATATTTATTTAAGTGCACTAAATTATGTTATGAGTATAAAAAAACATACAAAGTCATATGGTTTACATTTAACTATTTTTTTACAGACAATTATATCCGATAATTACTACTTTAAATGTAAAAAATATTTATCATATGTGAATATCTGATAAAAATCAACAACTTACAACTAATCACATAAATCTATAAACATTATTAGACGAAATTTCTACCTGGCGCAGTCGGCAGGCGTGATGCCCGCGGCGTCCCTCGCCGTGGGGTCAGCGCCCCACGCGGCCAGCAGCTCGGCCTGCGCCGCCTGCCCCGCCCGACATGCCACGTGAATACAGCGGGATCCCTTCTCCTGCAAGTGGACTGATTGGTATTACGTCACAATTTAGAGAAGCCAGCCAGATAGCTTTCTTAAACTAAATAAGCCGATAGGTACATAATATAATTAATATGCTATACTAATTTTAAGAAATAGTTTTGTTTGTTAATTGAATCATAATAAAAATATAAAACCAATATTTTTATTTTTATGAAATTAATAGTAATTTCATGAAAAAACCTTTTCATAGAATTCTAACTTGCAAAATTAGTTAACAGAAAAAATATAATAATATAAGGCTGTTTAAGACCCAACACACAATATTCAATATACCTTCACAACATTATAAATTTGAAATATTTTTTAACATTGTGTTATTTTTTCCACACTTTTTACTATAAAAAGATAGAAATAGAAAAATACATCTATTCTAATCTAGACAGCCCATTTCTCGAGGAAGGCTATAGACTATATTTTTTCTGCTTGTGTTTAGTAAAAACACAAGCAGAAAACAACAGTAATTTTAAACTTTACCTGATTATAATAGTTAGGATCAGCTCCCTGAGCCAGCAGCCTCATGGCCGTGTCTAAGGATGAGCTTCTGACTGCACTGTGTAGTTGTCTCCCCAGTTCACTGGGTGGTTCATCTCTTCTGGCTCTCAGCACATATGCTAGCCGCAGGTGCTTAGCCAGGATGAACTCTGACTTCACTGGACTACAATAAAATTACAATAGTGGTCACCTTCTTGTATATCTTTAGCTTAAAATAATTGTATAATGAAAGTCATCTATATAGTAATATGTGCAAAAACGTATGTGCAAAAACGTACAACCCTTTTTACAAAAAATTGCACAGATGGAGGAGTATGAAATTTCACACACTTATAATTTATATACAGAAAGAGTGCAGAATGCTAATATTTTCTCAAATATGGTTGAATTTCGATCATTTCATTTCTTAAGTCCCTTTATTCATTTGGTGCACTCATCACCATTTTAAAGTTATAAAACTATATTATTTAATTATACAATACTCTGTCTTTTTTATCAAACAATGTTGCACTAGAAATATTGTGTTCTTTAATTATTTATGGCCATTAGTCAATAGTCATACTGACAAAAGAACTCCTTACCAGAATTTAATCTCAAAATTTGTATAATTCTATTAATGTATTAAATGTATGACTATTTGGTTTCTTTATTATAAGCCATAATATGCATTATTTTTACTATGGCACAGTAATATAATACTAGCCTTCCTACTCAGCTTTCACCCAAATATATTATTTGGATCACATCCATAGAAATATTGTGAATAGCTATAATATTTCTATGGGTTCTAGCTTGCACCCAGAGCAATATTATGCTAAAGGCAGATTTTTCCATTGTCAGACAAAAATTATCAGCACAGTAAATAATAAATTTGACAGATTTTATATGGAAATTCTAATAAAATTCAAATCTATTCCTCTGATAATATTTATATGAGGATTGAAAAATTTGCACTTATAAAATATTGCCTATGTTACACATCATTTCATTTTCCAGAGGTGTTTTTTTTTTAAATTGGTTAAAATTTTTATCCATTACAAAACAAAGATATTTTTATTAACATTACAATAGATAATTGGTGGCAACTTTGATATTATCTTGTCTCTGCATTTTACATACAATAATTTCCTGTGCTAAATATTGATACCAAACAAACTTTTATCTTTATTTTGACTCATATCATAAATAATAATGCATAACAATGATGTGCTAAATAACACTATGATAACATGTTATCAGATTGTAAACATGTTTCACTATGATAACATGCAGGTATTGTGTGAAAGTATAAAGGTGTTGTATTACTTACTGCAATGGATCTTTAGGTTGTGGCTTCTTACGGAGATGCTTAGGGGCTGATGTGTCAAGTAAGGAATGTTCCCAAATGCAGTTTACATTCTGAGCTGTTAAGGCCTGCACCATCTGAACAAATTGACAGATTTAGGATCATAATTGCCTATTATTATTGTAAATAACTTTTTTTATGGAGGTATTTAGTTGGCACCAAGTCTTTAACTGCATCACTGGGCATAAAGGTGACTAGGGTTCCAGCTTTATATGTAAATAACTGTTCATACTTATGTATATGCAGGTTTTCCTAGTTTATTAAGCAATCACTTTTGATGTTATAGTAATTTTACTTATAAGTTTGTTCATTCAATTAAGGTCAATTGAAACACAAATTAGTACATCATAATTAAACTAGCAACTCATCATAATGAACTATTTAGATCCATAGTGTTGTAGATAGTTATATATCTACAGTAGTTGCCAGTTGCCTGGTTGGCTTACCATGAAAGGAAACCTGGAACTACCACCCATGCCCTAATTGATACATGATTTAAATAGTTGAACTTACCGCTAATAGGGAAGGCGGCCAAGATCCTTGTCTTAAAGATTTAACGTGCGAAATGTGTCTTCCCATACTGCGATGCACACTACAGCACTCAGCGCACAGCAACAGCCCACGGTTGATCGATGCCCATGACGGATCTGCACCCACAAAACAGCACAAAAATCACTCAGCAATTAGGACCATAACAATTAAAACGATAATTATAACTGGAACATCGCCCTGACCTGATGCACCGCAGTCAGCGCATACTTCCACCGAAGAGCGGTGTTTAGACCGCGATATAATCATTTTGTTGAACTTATGGAAGACTACTGACTGAAACGGTCACTACACCAGTACCAGTTTACTTATTTAGTTAATATCAGGAGCAAGTTTTTGATACAAAAATAAATCATTTTACGAGACGTCAATCAAAATAAATTGTCGCCACAGATGATAAATCTTTTGACAGTGCTAACAACATCACAAAACAAACTTTGTTTATGACAAAGTATGGTCCACCTAAGAATTTCTTGAGCATATTTTTAATAAACTAATTGAGCCTGGTACCAGCCCACACTGAGAACCACGTCCGATCGAAGCTCTATTATTATTTGTCTATTGTACTTACGTACACGTCATTCATCAAAATCAATTGAAGTGCGGCTAAAAACTAAAAATGAAGATTACGTTAATTTTAGGTATTATAGCTAGCTTTTCATTAGCATTAGCTCAGCAAGAGACCTTAGTTCTTCTAGATAATCTAAACATCAGAGAAACGCACTCTCAATTCTTCAAATCGTTGCAAGGTGAGTCGAACTTTATAAGATGCCGGTCGGTGTCGTCGATGTCATCAAAATTTATATTTTGAAAGAAACTTGGGATTATATTGCTTCTTTCCATAATTATTACCACTATTTACTGAATTATTTCAGATAGAGGATACACCCTCACTTATAAACTAGCTGACGATGCTAACCTAGTGTTGTCCAAGTACGATGAATACTTGTACAAAAACTTGATTGTATTCGCGCCTTCTGTGGTGGAGTTCGGTGGACACCTCGATACCGAGACGATCACCAAGTTCATTGACGATGGAGGCAACTTGCTCATGGCTGGTAATGCTGCAGCGGGAGATGTCTACAGAGAAATTGCATCGGAGTGTGGGTTTGAGGTGAATACTTAAAGAAACAAACATTGATTATTATTTCTTTTTGTAATATCTATCTTAAATAGCCATGTAGTTGTGTAGTTGTATGAGTGAGTTCACATTCAACACACTATTCTAAATCACCAGCCAAAGACCCGACACGTGTTTCGCTCCTCCACGGAGCATCATCAGGGTGATGTTAACTACTCGAACGCTAGTGCGCAAATGACCCGACCGTTTGGCGAGCGCTCTTTATATAGAACCGGCACTGGACGAGTGACCAGTAAACAAGTTTAATAGAGGGGATGACACATAATTTGTTTGTTCATTCAGCAATGGAAAACTACCATTCTTATGTTTTAAGATTTCTAATTGTTCCTGCATGTGCATAATTTTTGCGGGCGGGAGGGTGGTGCAAAAATTGCATTACAGCATATAGACACATTTTTAGCGGAATTAACACTAGATATTTTGTCTTTTTAAATTAGATTAATATGGATTTCCGCAAAGTAATGCCTGATTCTATTAATTATAAAATCTTTAGTATTATTCACAATTTCTGTACAAGTACTCTAATGTAATTGACTAATGAGTAGCCTAGTGCTTTCATTTCTGTAGGCTGGTGCCTTTTTTACTTATCATCAATTTTAAATTATATGTAGGTAAGTTATATTTCAACATCAGATGAATAAATCATTTATTTTGTCAAATTTGGAGATACAGCTACAAACCAATCGTAGCCACCAGCAATACCTATAATTAATATATGTTATTTATCCTATCTAGATGGATGAAGAATCAGCTGCGGTGATTGACCACTTTAACTATGACTTATCTGATGAAGGAGAGCACACTAGGATTGTGGTGTCACCTAAGAACCTCATCTCTTCCCCAACAATAATTGGTGAACAAAACACTCAGCCCCTGCTGTTTGAGGGCACTGGCCTCATACTGGATAAGGACAACAGCTTGGTGCTCCCCATCCTAACTGCTGACTCTACTGCCTACAGCTACAACCCTAAGAACCAGGTTAGTCAACAAATCATTATACTGAGTATATTTTTTTACTCAGACTGAAATAGCAATTTCTACACAAATACCCATAGTCAAGAATGCAATATCTAATTATTTTTCACTAAACTTATTTTGCTTAATATGGAAAATAAACTTTTTGTCATCTGTTTTTACTTAAGGTACAAGACTACAAGGTCGAAGGTATTTGATAATTTCTCATCTACCCTCTACTAAGCAAAGATAGATTTAAAATAAGAAGAAATTTTTGTTGCTAAACAATATTGTATTTGATAGTAGTGAAAATGCTTTTTTGCTTTTTTGTAGGATTTTGTACATTAGAGACAATGCAATGCTAAAAAAATAAAAATGTAAATGATAGTTTAACATCATATAAAATTAATATTTCTTATAAACAGGTGAAAGAGTACCCCCACGCTGTTGGCCGCAGGACAGTCCTGATCGCAGCTCTACAGGCCAGGAATAATGCTCGCATTGTGTTCAGTGGCTCTCTGTTCTTCTTCTCAGATGAGGCTTTCAACTCTGGAGTAGCTAAAGTCCATGTAAGTTATTTCATATGTCTGCAGTAAATAATAATAATAACATCAAGTTAAATTGTTGAACCTGAATGTACCTGAAATAGTCTATTCCCCATGATGAAGAGACTATTTCAGTTACCTATGAAACCTATGTTTTGCTTCAATTTTATTAAAATTTGGCTGTGGACCTCTGATCTCGCCATTTGACCAGTCAATATACTATATTCTTTTTAATATTATTTATTTATATAATTATAAAATGCTATAAAATGAGTTAATAGTATTAATATTAAAAACTTATTTATTGTCACAAGACTGACAGACTTATTTAACTACTAATTTAACAGTAAATGTTATCTATTTATAATAAATTTTATATGCATTGTGAATTTTCATGACAAGTACAAGTGTATTTAAATAACTTAAGTGCTGAATAAATATTGTTTATTTTAGTCTAGATATAATTTTTTTATGTATTAATGTGTTATATTACTAACTAGCTTCCCGGTTTCACCCGCGTAACTCCCGTTCCCGTGGGAAATTCATAGTAAAATATAGCCTATGTTCTTTCTCAGGCTCTAGACTATATCTGTACCAAATTTCATTTAAATCGCTTCAGTAGTTAAGGCGTGATTGCGTAACAGACAGACAGAGTTACTTTCACATTTATAATATTAGTAAGAATAGTAAGAATAATTCATCATCTACTTCTATTACAGGGTGACAAAGTAAAGTCTGATGTATCAGGCAACAGGGTCCTAGCTATCAGATTGAGCGAATGGGCGTTTGGTGAGCGCGGACGGCTGCGCGTACGCAACGTCGACCATCACCGTCAGGGAGAGAAGCAGTCCTCCAACACTTACACTATTACTGACACTGTTGTAAGTATTAATAATTTAAGTCAGTGGTCGGCAACCTTTTGGCTGACAAGGGCCACAAAATGGCAAATAAACGAAAGGTGGGCCCGTACTTGTAATATTAAGGTGGTCACATCACATCGAAAAATTTACAATTTCATCCTCATTTGTTCCTTCTTGGGTAGAGTGAAGCGCGCCCTTAAGGCTGGGTCTTAATTATACGTATACGGCCGATCGCAATACGGTTACAAAAGATTAACGGGCTGCAAATAAGAATTCCGAGGGCCGCATGCGGCCCGCGAGCCGCGTGTTGTCGACCGCTGATTTAAGTGTATATAAGATGAAAAAAAAAAAAAAAAAAACATAATGGGAGACTTCCAGTGCCAATCTTATCTTTATCTAATAAAGCTGTAGAGTCTGATTGATTGTTTGCTTCTGTTGAAGCAAACAATCAATCAGACTCTTGGCTTGGCTCTTGGCTTGGCTTGTTAGCCAATCTCAGGAACTACTGGTTCCATTTGAAAATTTATTTCATTGTATTTATATGAAATTACCCATTTAAAGATTCTATAGCAAATTCCTTAGTTTTAGGTAGTCTCCTAGTTTTAGGTAGTTCTATTTTAATGTTGCAGTGCATGAGGAGTTTAACTTTAAATAATTTTATACTCATTCTTTTCATGTTAGTAATTTATTTTCTATATTTAAAAGTGTTAACAGTTGTTGATGAGGCAATAAATAAAT
Organism: Nycteola revayana; assembly: GCA_947037095.2. Lineage (NCBI taxonomy): Eukaryota > Metazoa > Arthropoda > Insecta > Lepidoptera > Nolidae > Nycteola > Nycteola revayana. The sequence goes on along the minus strand of OX344851.2, from coordinate 17,618,540 downwards.
AAATAATTCAAAAGAATAAAATTATAAATAAAAAATATTTTAAGGTTTTTAAATATTTATTACAGGTATACAGAATTGAAATTGATGAGCTGAAGAATGGAAAATGGCAGCCGTTTGACGCCAATGACGTGCAACTCGAGTTTGTCCGCATTGACCCCTTCATCCGCACCACTCTTCAGAAGAGACCCAATGGAGTATATGAGGCAGTGTTTAAAGTGCCCGACGTATGGGGAGTGTACCAGTTCAAAGTTGACTATGATAGGATTGGATACACAAGACTTTATCATTCGACACAGGTTAGTTTAAAAAATATAAATATAAGGTGCTTCTAAAATATAAGCAATCCTTTAACAGTAGATACTTTCATGTATATGCCTTACATTATCGGCGTGTTTACGTCCACTGGAGAACATGGCCTCCTCTTTAACAGACTGGGTCATTGAGAGATATTGCTGTGATCATCACTCTTGGCAGGTGGATTAGTAATAATTATAAGATGGGAGTATCTTTAAGCCAGTAGATACTGCTGTCCATAGTCACCTCTTATGGCTAAGAACTAACGGAGCGGTTTTCATCCACGCCCACCGCACCAGCACCAGCAATGGTGGTGTTCTTGACCTCTCATCTTGCGATCATTGCCCGCCAAGTTTGCGGGCGGTGGTCTCTACCGCGACGACTGCGTGACCGCGCAAATTACCAGTCTCTTGAGTTTAGAAATAAAACCGCAGTTCCACCACCACGGCGGGCACAGGATAAAATCGCTCCGTGATTTCTTAGCCTATGACACCCATAGGAAGATATGGGGTGGTTTGTTCTAAGCCTGAAGAAAATCAAAGATTTACTCATATTTAACCATATATCTAAATTCAAAAAACAAATTAATACATATATTTCAGTCATTGCATATAATAGAGTAGTGATATTATAAACAAATGTTTATCAGCTCACAAGTACTCCTAAATTTTGAATAATATATTAAACTTTAAGGTCAATGTTATAAAGCCCAAATTACATTGGTCAAGAACAATTGACAGAGACAAGTATGGTACGGTGTATAGTGGTGCGATTACGTATAATGATGGATAAAATGAAAGAAGACCTGTAATATAATTCACTTTTACAACTTAAATATTACAAAAAAATTACCAGTGTTGTTATTATTCCAGGTATCAGTCCGTCCCCTCCAACACACTCAGTACGAGCGGTTCATTCCGAGCGCGTACCCTTACTACGTGAGCGCCTTCTCCATGATGGTGGGGGTGTTCCTCTTCTCGTTCGTCTTCCTCTACTACAAGGACGACGTGCCTAAAACTAAGGCTGAATAAATTTATTTATAATAAGCCAATAAAAAAAGCTTTTCAAAAGTTATAGTGGCAAAATACGTCTGCCATAGAGTGTCAGCAATATGTTGAAAAATATACAATTTCGTAATATCTCAGTGACGAAATTCGTTCGTATTCATCATAAGATTGAAGATAAATAATAAATTAATCTCTTTTTAAATGCTTTTGTTATTGGCATAGAGCACAATAATATTATTAAGTTTTACATTTCATTTAATCACATTTTGTAGAATGAGAAGAATGTGCGTGTGAATAGTGAATTTGAATAAACTATTATTTCAAATGCAACGTTTTATTTACCCCATTTTCGTTTATCTCATTTATTCAGATATAAAATTTAAGTAAATTTAGAAAGAACATATTGTATTTTCATAATTATAAATCAACATTTGCATCGTATAAATTTTTTTAGCTGGGAAAGCGGATTGATGATCGCAGTATCATATTCCCACGTTTTTAATCGGGACGAGGTTCATGTACTGTAGTACTCCTACTTACTTTACTCTTTGAGTACTCCCGAATAAGATAAAAAATCACAATCTTGCACATAATTCCTGATACCCGTTGCCCTGGGTACACGATTAGTCACAGATGGTCTATTAAAGCAAAACGGATAGCCAGACTCTGAATAGCAATATTTAATATCACACAAAGGTTACTATAGCGCGGGATCGAACTCCCATCTTCAAGATTTTTACCGCTACACAAACACGAACGGTTGTATACAATATAAGGCGCGAAAGGTTTTCGACCCTTTGAGCTACTACCAATAAAACTAGTTTCAATTTATATTTTAAAATAAATAACACTTTACGCTATTTAACAAAATTAATTATAATAAATAAAATTGTACATAATTTAACTTTATTTATTGTTAAAAATTGAATGACTCCATAAATTTTAACTTGACATTCCAGTGTGTTATTCTTGAACGCAACGGTTTTATATGGCAATGGCATGCATGTCATACATGGCTTTTGTAAAAATTAATTTTAGTAAAAATGTCTTAACTTACGAATTTATCATTTTTAATACTATGTAATTGACGTTATTAATAATAGACTGTGCCAATTAGAGTATAATAAATCATATGTAGTGTGTATATAACGTTTATTCAATGTGATTCGTGTAGGCAGTGAATTGGTGTCGCCGTATTTCTTAAAAATTGCAAATTTTTTACGTTTCTTTTGCTGTACGGTGTGGATTAGCATAATCGTGAGATCTGGTCGGGACTGATGACCGATAAGTAGGTGATAGTGCGCGGTGCAGTGATGTGTTTACATCTGTAACTGTCCCAGTAAGTATGCTATGATGTCATTGTAGTGGCTCCCATAAAAAAAGTAATGTTGGCTTTGTGCCCACCCGTTTTTCTAGTGATCGTGACTCCAATACGAGTTCGAGAAATGAGGCACGCGGGATACGAGTCATGAGCCCCTGAGATAAAGCCAACCTGTTGAAAAAATGTATGTTAATTCTTATAGTGGTAAATCAGTAGACAACTGATTGTTTATGTATAACAGTTCCTTATTTAGTGCTTGATGTCTGTATTGCTAAGTGATATATGGTATGAGTGTGACATTTGTAATAACATTACACAAACATTGGTATTTATATCAGTGGAGTCATTAAAACATTCAGTAGGTCACTGAAGATCCTGCTATAGTCATATTAACACTCTTATACAAATACCTATATCCTATAACAACAGTCTTTATTTAAATTATTAGTACAATATTTTAGCAGACTCCTGGATACAGTGTGATGAGAAAATTGTACAAATATGTGGTGTCAACTAGATCTGTGATAGCTTATAAATAATTCAATATTGGTGAGTAAAGAGTAAGCCATTTTTAGAAATCTTTCTCTGAATTAGTATTAATTACTTGAATAGAATTCATAATGAAGTTTTGATCTTCAAGATTATTTTCTTAGCTAAAGATACTACTATATCTCACACAAATCTATAATATTGCCTTCACCAAGAAATAAGTCTTAGTATGGGCATGTCCTTTTAAATATAGTTTTATTGCATAGATATTATATTTATGAAGAATAATTATGTAAAAATACCCATAAAATTTCTATAATATAATTATTAAATTTCATTCAAAATAATTAAGCCTTATTTCCAACAAAACCTGAAATTAATATGACACAGTTACTATTATTATAAACAATCTCATTAAGAGATTAACTTTACCACTCCTAATAGTTTCCATGCAATTATTATCTAAAGAACAATTAGTTAATAAGGGAATATGTGTATTTAATGTTTGTCTCCTTAATACATTATCTTCATAATATCATCAAGTTGTCACTGGGAACATTGCCCAGTAGCAGATCAAATAGTTTGTATTTGATAAGTTAGTTCTTGTTATACCTAGGTGCTAGTAAAAATATACCTAAAAATAAAAAATAAATTGTTAGTTTTGGTTGTGCATATGTCTTATATGTAAATATACTTTTTTCATGGATAACAATATTTTTTACAAAATATATTTAGTGTATGTATGTCATACACGGAGTTCAAATATTTATTTAAAAATTCAAAATAATAAGAGGATAAAACAGTGAAAAAAATTTTGCTTATTTAACAATTCAAATCCGACAAAGGAAGGGGCAAAAGCTAGTATGATTATAAATGGCTAGTTACCAGCACCCGTTCCCGTAGGAACTTAATAATTAAATAAAGCCTATGTTACTCCTGGATTGTGTAGCTTTCTAATAGTGAAAGATTATTTTAAATCGGACTAGTAGGGTCAAACAATAAAGCATTCAAACAAAACAACTCTTCAACTTCATAGTATTAGTACAAATTATTCTAAATATATGCAACTTGCAGTTCATACATTAAGCTATAGAATTATATTGTTCCAATACATTGTGACCGGTAGCCTTGTTACTGCACAATGATAAGGCATGTCTGACACATCGCCTCAATTAATCCAAGGCTGACCCTCTACACTTTGTTATCAATAAACATAATAATATATATTCAAACACACATCTATGTGTAGTAAACTGCTTAGAAATTACTTTAAGATATAAAATCTACTATGAGTATTGAAGATCAAGGAAATATTTTGTATGAATATTTTGAGTTTGACAATGATTACTAAGCAAATATCACTTCACATTTTGTCAGGTTGTTTATGTCCACTACTGAACGTCATCTCTAACCAAACCTTAAGCAAAAATATCCCTCAAAGACCCTAGGCAAAAGGATATGCACACTTAGCCTCCTGAGTGGCCCATTGTAAAATTGCTTTGAGGGATATTGCCATAATTACTACCCTTGGCAGGCAGATTCGTGATTGCAGGAAGATGGTAACTTACCTTGAGCTGACTATTCATCAGCTGTTTATTCCATAGTTGCCATAGTCTCATGGGTGTTGCTCTTATATAACCCATGAGAAGACATGGGTTAGTCTATTCAATGCCGAAACCACACGGCCAAGCAAATATAATTTTAAAATGATGTTGTAGCCAATATGCCTACTTAATATTATTTAATTTTTCTGTTGCTATTTCTAATTGGGTTTAGCCCAGAAATTAAATGTGTTTAAGTTATTTAGTTTTGTTAATAGTTTTTGATTTAATAAAATTCTGAAAAAGTAAATATTTGGAATATATAGTATATAAAAAATCATACTGATTAATTATATAGTGCCAAATTTGAAATAAATTAAATAAAAATCATTTTTATTTACGTAAACCAATTACAGGCACTTGTAAATCGTCAAACATTTGAAAATGAATTATTATTTATCTTAAATTACCTACATTTGTTATTTATTTATATATATATATATATATTATAATTAGATTAATAATTATAATTAATGAATATTGTCGCTTGAACGACAGAGGCGCTTTAATGCTACCACCGAAATTTCAAACATCCATATTACCTCATGCCTATTTACATTTATAATATTGGTAACCCCCTTATTATAGCAGTGACTTATTCTAAGGAAGCTAACATTTTCCTGTATAACTTCCCACAGTATTATAGGAATAAAATATGTTGGTAAATTAAATACCTACTATGTCTTATGTCCTATATTTATCCTGTAACACACATGAGTTATTAATGTTACATTGAATTAGTGTCATGACCTCATTTTAAATTTAATTAATATTATATGTTTACATGAATAACATACATTACTACAGATTCATTTTTAAAATACCACAAATTACTTTACTTCCCTTCGTTCTTGGTTGCACTTGCATGAAACCTCGCTTTATCAGGGATAAAGAGAGGTTGCCAATTTTATCCAGATGTAAATTGCAAACATCATCTATCTAACCACCAATCCATCCATCCATCCACCCCTCCATCTGTTCATCCAAACTTTCAAGTACTTATAAAATTAGTATAGAAGATAATAACTCAAACAAGTATTGTAGACTTATTAGTGCCTTTCCACCAATGGGAATTACAACATTGTAAGTTAAATGATATCAGCTAACTGTGTGATAGTTTCTTCACTGTAAATGAATAATTTATCAGTAAGAACTAAAAAGAAAATGTTTTGAAATGTGAAATAGAAAATTCTCTATTGTTCAACCTACATACACTGTTTTAAGTTAAGTTAAATAAATAATGTGTAATTAAAATTTCTAAATTGTAATTTTAAAAGGTTTGGTATTGGATGGCTCTTTAAACTGGGCTTGATATTTGGGAAAGACTTTGTTTTAAAGTAAAGGAGATACAAGCTAAGTAGGTTAGCAGGTATGGGGCATACTTGGTGATAAACCTCCATCAACCACCAAATCCTTAAACATATCAATGCTAAACTATCACATTTTATTTGTTAAATTTCATACTATATTTGTATAATTTAGTATGCATAAAAAAGTTGGAAACCAAATTATTGAATTAGTAAGTACATATTTTGTGTTTTTTTTTTATGTCAATAAAGTATTTATTTTCTTCCTTTGCAGAGTGTGTTGTGCGGGCATGGATCCATCCCGGAGGCAACGCACGCAGACCAAGGCCACGGCCGAGGAGCAGGCCCTCGACCAGATCGCTAGAGAGGTTAGTCACATATAGTTTTTGATATGAATATACATAATAATATATTGTAAGAAAATCCATATACATCATCACTACTCAAGTGTTGTTGTGTTGTGTTGAGTGCTCTATTTGCCATGATAACATGCACAAGCTTTTAGATAAAGATTAAATTAAAGAACGATTCATAATGTTATGCCGATCACAGTTCGTTCCTGGTCTGGTTCAATATTGTCAAGTTAAAATTTATTGTGTCCTTTCATATTCTCCGTATGAGTCCAGCTCCGCACGAATCCTGTTTCATATTTCATAATATTTGACCATACCGAGATTAAACTCTCAATGTTTGAACCTATAAGGGTTTTTTTCGGACGCCACGAGGCGTTACCTATTTCACCGGGCATGAAAGTGAGCAGTACCCCAATCTTAATAAATGGTTTAAAAACTACAAACTAATCAACCTTTCGTTCGCTGAAGGTAGAATTGCGGAACGAAAACATTAAATTTTTTTAGGGAAGTCTTGTGCACCTGTCCCTCAATTTTACGAACAAAGAGTCTCATCTATATTAAATAATGTCAACAGGTTGTGCTCGGTCTGGTTAAAAATTATTAGTCTAAAGGTAGCGAGTTGGATCCCGCGTCAGAAAGAAAATACGTATTGAAAATACCTAATATTGACGGTGGCAGTGTAAGTTTTAATAAGATGCCATATACCTAACGAGTGAATAAATAAATAGGATTACTATAATCGTATTGTACAAGCAGATAAACGTCTTATAATAGAAAGTCCTATAATGTATTTACAGTCGTGCGTCGCGACATGTGACTCTTTACTTAATTAACTTTCGACATTTAGTCTAAATGTCACGACCCTGAAATTGACCTGACTGGTCAATATTTAGGAGGATTTAGCATAATAAAATATGTATTTTATTTGTATCATATTTTAGTAAAATTAATTATTATGAACTTTAGCTTTCCAATAAAATTAATTTATTCAATGCAATTAAAAATAACGCTAACGAATTTTTGTAACTGAATTTTCCGGACCAGCCGCTTAGTATATTAAGCGGCCGTGGCCCAATGGCTTGGGACTTCGGCGTCGGATTTGAGATCTTGTGGTCGCCGGTTTGTTCCCCACCCATTGTACTACCGACATGAATCCACTCGTAACACAAGCATGTTAGTTTAGCACGAGGGGTTAACAAGAATACTAGTAAACTGCAAAATTCTGCTACATAGTAATCAATTTTAAAAACAAAAAACTTTGTTATTAAAATGATACTTGACAAACAATTAATGATAAGTAGCTATGATCGTTAATGATAAGTAGCTATGATCGAAATATTTATATATTACTGTTCGTGCCAGGCATCGCAAATACTTGTACCGTAATTTTCCAAAATTAGCATTCATATTTTAAAACTTGTAATAGTTGTAACTACCAATGCTACCAAAAATATTAATCAACTTGATAGAGTCGTTTTCAAGTTATGCTTATATAAGTATGTATTGGCTATATTTTTTTATTTGTATAGAGAAACCTTTGACGTAGCTTCCACATTAAAATATATTAATTAATAGTTAATATACGTTACGACCAATCGTATTCTTGTATTATGTACCTTTCTAATTTAATAAAACTGAAATAGCATTCTGTACTTTCCTATACTAATAAAACTGAAGTACTAGCAATACAAAAAAAAAATATATTAAAATGGCTGGCCCTGCTTCCTCTCTTCCATTTTTGCTGTGCCCGACAGGGTCCATGTTGGATCTAAAAAATTGATATTATCTGTAACACCTTATGTAATACCTACACGTGGAATGCATTAAAATATTTGAGTTTGAGTTTACATCAAACGATATGATACTAATCAAGCCTTGATAGTTTCGAGATAACACTGACTGCATTTATATAGCATGGTAATATTGATTTCCTCGTTGATCTAGCGGTAATATGTTCGACCGTAACTAGAGATGGTTTGAAAAAATGTTGCAAAAACTTTCAAAAAATCTAAGTCAGATAGTCTTTCACCCGAGCTTTGCAATTGTCAATAGAACACAAGACTAACATTCTAGGCCAGACAACAAATTTTCAGTAAGATATTTTGGTTTTATTTCATATATGTAAAATAAATAAAAATGTCTTTAGGCACTGCATGGAGAGGAGAAAGTTCCACTTTTCTTCTCGTACGAGTAGCGTTCCATCGCAATGGAAACGGATATCCCGCAGTATTCCACCTGACCGCAAGATGCATCTCTTACGAGCAGTGTACCATCGCATTGGAAATCCTCTCGCCATTGCAATGGTACGCTACTCCTACATACCTCACGAGGGGATGCGAACATTGATAACGGAACAAAATATTAATCTCGGTCTACAAGGGATTATTCTAATCATTACCATAGTGGTTATGTTAGCTACAAATCGAAATCGCAAGGAAAAACTAATACAATTAGTCGCACATTAACTATCAAACATTAATAAAGTTATTAGACACGCATGTTCTTACCTGGGACCAATCTCCGAATATAATAATACTACCGACGCACGCTCGGCCAGTACCTACCATCCGAAATGTCACACAGTGAGCTAATTAAACCTAGTAGTGGACAAAAATAAAAAATAAAAAAATGTGTATATCGCAATTGCTTCCCGCGCACGGTTTCACCTGCGTAGCTCCCGTCCCCGTGGGAACTTCATAATAAAATATAGCCGATAACCTCCCTCGATAACTGGGCTATTTACAATTTAGAGAAATTTCAAATCGGATCAGTAGTTCCCGAGGTAACGTGCTAACGTTTAAACAAACTCTTCAGCTTTATATGTTAGTATAGATTCATTTGTTACTTCGTTTTTTTTTGACGGACAAATGTAGTTCTGAGACTTTTGCTACTTCACCGGGCATTCATCTAACTGGGCTCCTCAGAATTCTTGGGGCTATCAATAAAATAAAATAAAATAAAATAAAAAAAGTTTTTATTCACGTAAACCTATTACAGGCATTTGTAAATAGTCAAAACATATTTGGCTTATTTTCGATTTAATTAATCAATTTTATTTGTTTATTGCTACGTATAATAATAGTTTATATAACTTTAGCCTAAAAGCTGTCAGGTATGAAAGTACAATATTATTTTATTATTTTATATCTATGATTATATCTAAGTTCTGTCCTTTGAGTATGTTATTATTTAGACGGACCATAAGTATCTCGACGAACGCGCTTTAGTGCTACCACCGGATCCAATACGCCCCAACTGAGAAGATCCGGCGAAACAAACTCAGTGGGGTTATCCTACTGCCGGTTTCAGCGCGGCCTCATCGAGACGATCCGGCGAAACATACTCAGATGGGCATGTCCAAGAAGTTTAGGTCCAGTTACTTTTATTATTTAGTTGGCATTCACAATTTACCAATATTGTAAATAACTGTGATTTGCCTTTAATTTTACGATCATCGTCAGCCTGTGTTCGTTATCTGTTGAACATAATACTGAAAAAGATGAAACTTGTACGATTTAATTATACAAGTGTAAAGCACAGACACACACACACTTTTTAGGTTTCCGTACACAAAGGGGAAAACGGGACCCTGTTACTCAGACTCCGCTGTCTGTCTGTCACTCGGCTGTATCTCATGAAAGATTATAGTTGAAATTTCCACAATTTGTGTATTTCTGTTGGCTTTATCATAACAAATACCATACATAAAATAAGATAAATATTTATGGGGGGTTCCCATACAACGAAAGCGATTTTAATGCCGTTTTGTGCTTTGAAATTGACAACCAAAAGTGGGTAGTGCTACCTCAAAAACATGTTATTTCGCTAAATACTGGGACGGAACTCGTTGTGTGTATCTTTTTAATTCACTTTACCCAGTGGCCGTTGGGTTCTTAGAGCACTGTGTATATCTGCCACCTGTTAATGGTGACCGTAAAATCGCCGGATCGAAATAGACTTCCGCATGCATCAGCTCGGTGACTGACTTTACACCGACTTGGATATCACGTCCAACAAACTCATTTACTATGCAACATGAGACAATTATTAATGAAGAATCCTGAAATTGTTCTACTAGCTTCCCGCGCGCGGCTTAACCCGCGTAACTCCTGTTCCCGTAGAAACTTCATAATTAAATATATCCTACAGCCTTCCTTGATAAATGGGCTATCTAACGCTGAAATAATGTGTCACACTCAGAAATAATGTGGCTTTCAATTAGTAAACGAAAATGTTGAAATCGGTTTAGTTGATCTACAGATAACCCCAGCCCTACAACCTCATCAACTCACAAACTCTTATAATGTTAGTAAGTTGCAACTCTTACATTTTCAAGTAAGATGTTCTGATGGCAATTATTTTTTCGGTTGGACATACTTAGTTAGCCCCTAGGCTTTTGCTACTTCACCGGGCATAAAGGCGAGCAGTGCTCCTGCCTTAATAAATGGTTTAAACATTACAAACTTAGTAACTTGCGCAAGAGGCCCCCCCCTGTTGGGCTTGGACCTAGGATCAGGGCGGTTGGTAGCGATGAGATTGAGGGATTATGACTTACACTTCGCGGGCCTATCGGACTTCGGGTCTAAGAGAGTATCGAATGGTTCTTTGCAAACAACGGGTAGGGAGGATGTTCTTATGGAAAGGAATGGAAAAGACATATTATGACCAATTTTTTGCAATAAGCAAATCATTGAAAACTTTACGCTATTATTGGTACTTGGAGATACCATAATCATCAGCCCGTATATCGTCCACTGCTGAACATGTGCCTCCTCTCGAGGGAGCGTATTTGCCATAGTCACCACGCTAGACAGGCGAGTTGTTGGCTGCAGTATTATGTTGTAACACACAAGGAATCGCTGTTGCCCGTTCCCTGATATAGGATAATTAAAGATGATGTTATAACAATCGGGACCAACCTCTTAACGTGCTTTCCGAGGCCCTGAACCAACCAGACTCGGTAAGAAATCTTATAATTTACACAAAGATTTCCTGTCCGGCGTGGGTATCGAACCCACGATCCCCGATATTTAAAGCTAGCCAAATTACGCTTCGGAGGATGCGATATATGAAATACCGATTATATAAAATAACTTGTAAGCTTATTAAAACATCAATCAGTTTCTAAATCGGGAGATAAACGCCGCACGTGTTGAATATGATAGTGACACATGTTCGAGTGTTTGCAAATCAGCGTTGGCAATATTAAGAGCGTATCAGAATTAATCGAACGGAGCGCAGACACGTCTAATCCCACGATTATTGCTTTATGAGCTACGATACAGATAGGGTTAGCACTCCAACTTTTATGTGCCTACATATTTTTGTTTCGCCTACTTATGATCTTATCTTAAATCCTGAGGTATACTTTTATACAAAATAAAGGAACACCAGTAATGCCAACTCAGAGTTTAATTGCAGCCGCCACATATTAATTGGTCCTGGGCACAATAGAATGTAGATGTTGTTTACATTTTCTGTGTCTGCGACTTCACCACATGGTATAAAACAAAGTCGCTCCCTGTCTGTCCGTCCCTATGTATGCATAGATCTTTAAAACTACACAACGGATTTTGATGCAGTTTTTTTTAATAGATATAATGATTAAAAGAGGATTTTGTATATGTATAATACATTAGCATTGCACCCGTGCAAAGCCGGGGCGGGTCGCTAGTAATAATATGATAACAATAATAGCCCTTTATTCCAAAACTGACAATCAGAATTTTGTTTATAATAATTAATGCGGTTATATAATGTCTATCAGTTCGGTGTGTCTTTTGACATAGGCCTCCTCCAACTGTTTCCATTGCACTCTGTCGGTTGCAACTCTGGTCCAATAAGGCCCCAAGGCTAGACGGAAGTCATCTTCCCTTATTCTTGTCCCCGTTGTCTGCACGCATCTCTTGGGTACCAGAGATTTACTTTTTTTTTTGTTTGCGGGTAAATCCATTTACGCACTCCCACCGCCGCTGCCGCGTATTCGCGCGCTGGCGGTGGAATATGTGGGACTCGCCCTCTGCATAACGTGGTATGCTAACTCACGCCACGAGGAGAGATCCTGAGGATTGGTCTTAGCGATCATTTATATAGCCTACTAACTTTTATCCGCGGCTTCGCTCGCATTGAAGCCAATTCCCTGTGTTACTTCTACTACCTCCAAGAATATTTATAGAAAGTTTCATAATGGTCGGTTAAGTAGTCTACGCGACAAATCGTTACAAACAAACCTAGCTTCAAATTTATAATATTAAGTAGGGATAGCCTTCCTCCATAAATAGGCTAACTAACACTGAAATATTTTTTCAAAGCTTACCAGTAGTTCCTGAGCTAAGCGCGTTCAAGCAAGCAAACAAACATTCAACTCTTCAGCTTTGTATGTTACTAGCTGCGCCCGCGGGTTTACCCGCGTTACTCTGCTCCAGTGGTTTTACCCGCGTTACTCTGCTCCAGTGGGTAGCATATATGTTAATCCAGCGTATAACCTATCCCGGTGCAAAAATTCAGCCAATTCCGTTCAGTAGTTTTGGCGTGAAAGAGTAACAAACATCCATCCATACTTGCACTTTCGTTTTAATAATATTAGTAGGGTTATAGATTCTTCCGCTCCGCTACAACTCCTATAATATTTTTTTATTATGTAAGTGTTTTTAATAGATGAAACGTTGTCAACCCTAATAGACGAGTCTAAGGTATTAATACTTCGCCGCATACAGAGTGCATCGGAACGTGCGAAACAAAACTACGCGATGCCAAAATAGACACGCAACCGGGCGCTATCCTGAGAACTATTTCATACTTTCTTAGCTCGATTATCTTTAGCTTATATGCCACTAGCTGATGGCCGCGACTTTTTCCGCGTGGTGTTTTAGTTATTGCTTCGGGTTTTAAACTATCCCACAGGAACTTATTATTTTTTTGTGATTAAAAGCATTTGAAAAGTTGACCGGCGGTGTAATGTGCATCTATTTTTTTTTTGGATTGACATACTCATGTAGCCACGAGGCTTTTGCTTCTTCATCGGGCAAAAAGGCGAGCAGAGCTCCAGCCTTGATAAATGGTTTAAAAACTACAAACTCAGCAACTTGCGTAAGAGGGCGCCCTCAGTGGGGCTTGGACCTTGGTAAAAAAAAATCGGTGCAATAGTTCCAGAGATTAGCCCGTACAATCAGATAGAGAAACAAAAAAAAAATCTTCGTGTGTTCCATTTTTACTTCTAACATTCCCCTGACTCGGTTTTAAGCGTTCGAACATTCGACTTCTACAGTTTTCAAAATACAGTTCAGGAATGTAACTGTGATGATACAGTCTCCCTCGAGTTATTAGTGGGGATTTATTCAGATGGACGGCAATAAAATATGACTGGAAGAGAAACTATGCGTCGAACTATATGTATTCAATCATCTTGACTGCAGTTTTCTTGTCCTTAGCCCATTGGCTAGGGCATCAGACTTGTGATCTTGAGTTCGCCGGTTCGATCCCCACCCATTGCACTACCGACGTGAACCCACTGGTAACACAAGCATTTAAGCTTAGCACGAGATGTAAACAAGAATACTAGTAGACGGCAAAAAATTAGCTAGTAATCTTAAAAAAAAATACCGGTTATATATTTTTGACCCACCCTAAAATAGCCCCATTTGCATTTGAACACCTTACTGGTGGACAATATTTGTTTCTATATTTGAGGTAGTCTTAACGATTATAAGAGTTATAATGTTGCAAGAGTATATGACTATTACCGTTTCACAACTTGTGTCTTTAGTCAAATTTAGATTCCTTTACACTTTTTTTTGTCCGAGGGTCATTAATTTACCCATTTCCACCGCCGCTGCAGCGTATTCGCGCGCTGGCGGTGGGATATGTGGGACTCGCCCTCCCGATAGCGTGGTATGCTAACTCATACCACGAGGAGAGGACCCTGCGCCACTCAAACCCCTCGTACACTCCTTCGGTCCGCCGTTAGCGGGGGCCGGGTTAATAAGCATAAGCAATCCGGTCCAGATTCCGTTACCCCTACCTAGATTATAAAGTAGAACTTAGTGGAAGATTTACGGTCTCATTTAATGCGTGGGAGTAAATGAAAACAAAAGAATTAATTTCTACAGGAACTGATAACGACATTGTACCTAGCGGAACATACACAAGTAAAAATTACATAAAAATATCTAACAAAATCACAATTTTACTTGCTAGAACTGACAACAAAACTTAAGTTCACAATTTGTCAGCACCCGTACTAAGATATTATCACTATTGTAACAACAATTAAATGGTGTGAACTCCAAGATACAATGCACTGTGTCTTTTAAACCATGCTGTGACAACTAACAATTAAAAATTAATTGATACTTGCCGAGTAAGTGCCGTGGAAACATTTTATTAGTGCACCCATCTTTCTCTTTATAGGGCAATGTGTTGTCATGATTATAACCACCACTGTTGATGGATTTTGTTGCGTGTTTTGTAGCTACATGCATACACATGTATTTGTCATTATACTGTATCTATTTGGCTTATGTTTAACTTACCATCAGATATAGTAAAAATGATCACCAAAATTAAACCCGCATTTTAATGTAAAATTGTCACCAAAGTTTTAACATTTCGCTATCGTATTTAAGCAAAATGACTCCAAATAAATCATTGTTAACCCAAAAGTAGTAAATGATCACCAAAAGTACCTAAATGTTTTACTAATTTACTATTCGGTTCTGGCACTCGCCGGCCGCTGCCGCGGCACCGCTCGCTTCGCTCGCTCGGCTCGTGCGTTGTATGGCCGCAGCTCTAACCTAACCTAACCGATTGTCATTTTTCATTGATTTTATTAAGGTAGAAATAGCGCAATAATTTGCTCGCTAAGATTTGGTGATCATTAACTACATTTGGTGTTCGAATACAATTTGAAGTGCAGTCGTGACTAAAATAGTACTATTATAATTTTAGACTTTATTTTTCTGGTGTCAAGTATATATTTTTGGTGGTCATTATATTTTATCCCTATCTATTTTAGTTTGATATTTAGGTTAAATCTGTATCTTTAAATTTTATATTCATAAAAATATGATGCCGTCAATAGAACACACGGATCAAAGGAGTATTTGATCTGATAAAACAAACTTGTCTACTTAAAATAAGTTTGTTATGAAAAACAGAAATCAGATAAAGAACTGGAGATTAAATCACCTATTTATTTATTTCAAACTTTAGCACTAAATAGTACATTGGTGGACTTAAGGCGCAACGTTCGCACTTTCAGTATTTCTCGATGAATATGTAGGAAAAGGGCATTTTTAACTGTTACACTAAAATAATTGTTTATTTTGCGAATATAAAAATCAACTACGGTCCAATTCTAATAAGCCTTAAAAATTAATAGCATCAGTAGACCAAGGAATACAATGATAAAAGTATAAAATTTAGAAGAAAAAGCCTTGTGAATATCTGTAATTCAGAAGGCTTTTTCTATGTATTTGACCCAATGATGACGTTAAGTCATCATTGGGTCTGTTAATGCCACTTTCTTTCGCAAAAAAAATAATCTTTAAATATATCAGATAAGAATTCTCACCTAGTCCACGATATGTGGTAAAGTGTAGGTGCACTGAAATAATATTTATAAAGATATATTCTCTCACCGCTAAGATTTATCTCTCGTATTATAAATCTATTATGTATTTAGATGTAAGTTTATTTTATCCAAAAAACTAAATGATGAAATAATATATAATAATAATAATCTTAGAAATGTCTTTACTGGCGTGATCCTTCTCCCTTCAATTAGAAAAGGCCTGCATAATTATTGAAGCACCTTATATACTATGGAATATTACGCGTTGACACATAATGATCTCAACGCAGCTAAATCCATGGAATACAACAAATTTGCAATCGTTAAAATCCGGATGTATGATGTCGGAATCGTTGCACTAGGTCAGTTTCCGCGAAGTAACGGGCTCGGTTGGTTGTTGGCACGAGCCGCGATCTCATCTCCTTGCATGGGGCATTCGTTGCACGACTATTGTTGCCGACTGTAACACTTTGATGGAATTGGAATAATCGCATTTGAAAGTTGATTGTGATTGATTGTTTTCTGTTCCGCTAACATCCAGATAATAATTTGTATGCTACTCTTCATTACGAAGGCAGCTCATAAAATATGTAGCAATATACAAGCAAGTAAATAAAATTAACATTGCTCTACCAGTGAGCGGAAATACCTAATAAATCTAAAGGGCGCATGTCACTGTAAAATGGTTCTTATTTAGGTAACGTGTTTCTCTTAATATAGTTATAACGACTTTGTAGTTACATACTTTGATTAGTGAATCAATGCCGTGAGTATCTGTTGCAACTTGCTAAGCTTTTTAAATACTATGTAAGTAATTATTTAGGTACGTAGGTTTTATTTTATATATTGTGGTGTTGGTGTCAATTTTATGAGAGATACAAGCCAATAATAGGACCTACCCTAAATTGAAGGACATGCATGTAGGTGGTATGTCAAGATTGTAGCAAGTGGCTTATCCCTATGGGAAAGAGGCGTGAATGTATGTATTTAGCTTCCAACACATATGTCTGTTTTATTACACATTTAATACTGTTTTTTTTTTCAATAATTTATAGAGTAAACTATATTAAAGTTTATATTATATATCTTTGTAAGAAATTTTCTAACAAAAGCAAATCCATTTTTTTCATCACTGCTCGTCAATTATCAAAGATATGGTGATATTAGGATGCCACTCTTCTTTATTATTTTGTTTATTTATTTTGCAATGTTTTGTTAAAGATTGCGGTTTATGGTCACTGCAATATTGCCACAAACATCATAAAAAAAAATATCTCTTAGCAAATTGTTCGGTCGCTTGGTGTCGTAATTAGAAAATGTAACTTTTGGACGTTTACAAAACATACGCGTTTTAGCGACCGAACCGAAATTTGTCAAGAGACATTTTTTGTGCTTTTATCTAATGAACTTTGTGGCAATATAAAATATTGTAGTGGCCACAAATACCAAAGTACCATACTATAATCAAAACTCATTGTGAGTTTGACAAAAGCATTCGTCTCGTAAATAATAAAATTGAAGACTTTGCCTGAATGCTCAAATCTTAGGAACTATTGGTCCTATTTGAAAAATTATTTGAGTGTTAGATAGCCCATTTATCGAGGAAGTCTAGGCTATATTTCATTATGAAAGTCCTACGAAAACGGGAGTTACGCGAATGAAACCGCGCGCGCGGGAAGCTCGTTTAAGAATATACATAGTGCTAGAATTAGTAAAATATCTTGAAATATCAGTATTAATCGAAAATCTGTCCCGTTCATACGTTCGTCGAACTGATGGTTTAATTAGCCACAAAGTGGTCTGAATTAGCTACCTACTTATAATAATACTCTATACCACCTTACTAATGGCTGTCTTATCGTTGACATGATCGGGCCCTGCAACGCCCACAAAGAGGCTAATGAAATAATTTCAGTTTGATAGGAAATGTGATTTGTCGTGTTAAATATAGGTCGGGCACCTGGTGCTGAAAGTTCAACGGCCTCCGATCGATCTGGCGTCCTAGTTTTACGTACCCCTATAGGGACGGTATAAGGTTCGGACCTTATATGTGTTTAAATTATACATCAAATTGTTTTGTTTTAACTGAGTAATAGACCTTTCGTCTTTTGCTTTGTTATTTTTGCGATAGTAGCTTTGCAAAAGACTGCCACTCTAGTCTATTACTAGTCTTGCCTGTATGTAAACCATTACAGGGCAATTATGGCGATAAAGACTGTATCAATATATAAACCTCGACCAATGATTTCACGGCACCATTCTATCGCGTTATTATAACCTCAAATTTCTGCGATTGAATTGACTAAAACTTATAGAGTATCTGCCGTCTGTTAAGATTGGTATTGTAAATACTTGGATAGTCGTGCTTTGCATCTTAAAAAATATATTTTTTAAGTTAAATCCATTGAAAAAAAAACTGAACCTGAAAAAAACCTTGCGGGTCTGCTGGAAGAGATTTCTTTTGAAATAAGCAGTACCTTTGTACAATTTCTTTCCTTATGTATAAATTTTTCTTTTTGTTTCTTTTGTGTGTTTGTACATAAATAAATAAATAAAACTCTTAAATAATATAAATTATGGTGAAAACGTGTTTTCGTTATTATATACCTATTGTCTGAAATGTATTCAAAGTGTTTGTGCTCATTTTCGCCGAAAACCAACCACAAAATGAAACCTTAAAGGTTCGCAATCAAAAGATCATATTCAAGTTAAACTTAGTCTTACAACGGTCCGCCCCCTAGTCTGGGCTGGTTTGACGTCACGGCACCATCGATCCGTCTGCCTCCGCCTGCGCCTCCCACTGCCTCGGGCTACTGGCTGATGCAACTCTGACTTCGGTTACGGAAATGCAAACTGATTTTAATATTAAGAGGTTTTTTTTGCATTCATATTGGAGCCGAATTTTCCCTGACGTATATATACTATCAAATTAAAACATCGTGTTGTAGACGTTGGTTTAACACTTCTACATTTTTATATGTTAGATTCCAATATTACCCTGGGCCTGTAGACTTTACAGGTCACAAATCCATTGTTCCAAACAGACAGAAACGTATTCTTTGGGGAAATCCTTATTCTTCAATCTTTGTGTCCAACTCCATTCATTTTACTACAACTAGGTATTAGTTTTATATCGAGAACCCTGTGGTTGAACCAACCTAACTTAGGCTTTAAGCTACTGTTTGTGTTAAAATAATAACTGTTTGTTAAATGAAATAAATAAATAAATAACTCGGGAATCGAATCTGCACATCTCGAAGTGTATTCTATGAACAGAAGATTGTCACAATTTCAATTCAATTCTGAACAAATAAAGGTCGTCCATATCCTTCTTATAAATAATGTCCTACCTCAACTAGATTTTTTATCAGTGCAGTCGGCTTTACTAATGAGATTACATTATTGATCCACTCGCAGACCGCCTCCCGACCTATCTCGTGTGTTGCATTATTTGCATCTGCGGCATCGCTCGAACAGCGACCACACGTACTTTCTCTTTTATACACATTTATGGTATTTGTCATATAACTTAGTACCTACTACTCCACTTAATGTAATTGCCACGAGTTTAGAACGGCTGCAAAAGTAGATCAAAACATACATATTCATTAGAATTTTTGCAAACAAAACCTGTTTCACAGGATGCCTCGGAAGCAATATTATGAAATTAAGGTAATTAGGTAGTACGTTGCGTACAATATTTATAGCGCTGAGTATACGGAAGTTTGTTTCAATACAAGGTTTACGCAATAAAAATGATATTGTCCATTTTTAGAACGATGCTTTGTTATTGTATGTGGACGCTATAGGCCTACAGATCATTCATTGGTCGTCGCGGGTGTTGCATACGTGCCTGACCTAGTTTATACTATAAGATTGCGCTAACGGTACTGAGAGTTGAATCATTTTATGGCACGCAGTCGACACGTTGCGGAGATTAAAAATAAACAGGGAACCGTACGGCTACCATATTTTCGTTTCTAAGAAGCCCTTTCAGCGAAGTCATTTCGCGCGACATTCTCTAGTCTACACAGGGCTAGGAGGGTTGGTCCTTTTGGGCGGGCGGCTGGAGGGGCGGCTGGGCGGCCGCGAGGTGGGGGGCTGCAGCGTCAACGACCGCCACTAGTCTGTCTGCCAGCGCGAGGGAACACCGTCCCATGGTACACTTTCAACTCCAATAATTACTCGAAACATTCGATTTCGCACAGCGTGTAAACGCTTCGGGCTTTCGGTCACCTCGTGTAGCGGCGCCTGTAAAATTATTTGAATAGACCGCGAACAGTCATTCAAATGGTATGATGCGTTTAGTGGTAGTCGCGCCGGCTATGCGTCGTTGTCGCTTGGCGTTTGGCACGTGAACTTATTATTATTCTTTATACAAATGCACTTTTCGTTGACGACTTTCAAGTGAGATATAAAAGTGGTTATTTACGTTTGGGTGTGCTCTCCCGGTGACACGTTGATGGATAATCCGTGTCGTCCGCTGTCGGTTTCGGTCACACATTGCATGTGTGAAAGTGTGTGAGACTGCATCCATTCAAAATAGACTGGTTTTTATTTAAGAACAATGCGTCTCTAGACGTCGTGCTGCACTTCCTCGTGTGTGCGTGTAGTATGCTGTGATAGTGACACTGTTCGTGATCCCTAAGACTCATTGTTTAGTATAGTTAGTGTTATTGTGGTATGATGGTGCGGCTGGGGTTAGCGATGGTGGTGGGCGTGGCGCCGGCGCTGGTATCGTGGTGGCGAGGACAAGGTTCCTTGCCCCCACCCCTGGTACTACCTTCGCCTTGCTCGGAAAAGGCTCCGGGCCCAAAGTCATGGCCGCCAGTACGGTCGCCCTCTTTGTCTGACTGCCTGGAAAGCAGCAGCGACGAAGAGTCAGCTCGATCTGTTGTTTGTCTGGTCCGACCTAAGGTAGTAAGTATTGTAGTTAATTATTGCATCATATCTTAATAATAAAAATGATATAATATTTTCTAAAGATAAAAAATACTGTTATTTACGTATTATAGAATCACTTATAGCGCGTCATTTGCCTGTTGTTTAGACAGCTGTATGGTAACGTTTATTTAGTACAAGTATTGTGGAGAAGTCGCTGCTATAGTGTATTTAATTGTGGCTTGGATTTTTGCTAATAGAATTTTGTATTGACTGAAATATCACACAAAGGACCTATATTTTTTTGTTTCAAGAAATGATATTTTTGCATTTTGTGCATGTCCTAACGGCAACTGCACTAAAATACTTACCTTCACATCAAATAAAAAATATACTTCCAAAAATAGTTTCTTTAAAATTGTTAATAAAATATAAAATTAAGAGCTACTTACTGTAAAAATGGACAAACAAAATGCAACAATAGTTCTTATGCAGGTATTCTCCGCGCACGGAGGTCAAAATTGATCTTATCGCAGCCTTCTTAATCAAATTTCACACATTACAAGTTACTAAAGTAACAAGAAGCTAAAAGTCTTTGAAATTATAACGTCATTCATTCTGCTTGTATGTATCAAAGATGAGCTCGATTTGGTAGATCAAAGCCATTGTGATGTCTTGGTAAAGAAAACAAATGACAACGTTGGCCTAGATACAGTTAGTAGCAGCGTAGAGTATCGAGATCTAAAGCGATGTAATATAACACATACGTTGTGATAGTCATGTAACATAAAAGCGAACACCAAAGGGAACATCATCGTAAGTACATTCATCACAAGAAATCATGTTGCTTCTCGGAGTTTGTATGTAAGTCGTTTGTTTATATAGTCCTTTATTAGCTTTGATAAAGTGTGTATCAATGATTTCTCTGATAAAGTACTAGTAGCATTTTAATAGTTAAAAAGAATTGTAGTAAACATATTGTTAAGAATCTTGATTGAAAGGTAAAGCGACGGAAAATCAGGAAACGAAACTTTAGTTTGAAAATTCATGAAATCATGTATTTTGGGAACAACCCATTTTTACAATATTTAACATATTGTAATTTATAAAAATAGCACTAAAGCTAAAATTGCTCTAGTGTTGAAGACCTCAGCAATAATAGAATATCAGATAAAACACAGAAGAAAGCACACACTCGTTTATTGTAATGATAAATTGATGCGGTCATCATCAACATCAGCCCGTATATCGTCCATTGCTGAACCTGAACCTCCTCCCGAGATAGAGTTTAATCATAGTTCCCTAGTATACGATTGTTATAGATAATGTTATAATTTTAACAATCGGGACCATCGGCTGAAGGTATTTCCTCAAGTCCCCTCAACCAACTAGACATAGAAAGAGCTCTTAGATTGTACACAAAGATTTCTTGCCCGGTGTGAGGATCGAACCCACGACATCCGTAACTTAACATAACACATATATCTTCAAGTGTAATAGAACAGCCCATGTTGTACAAAATAACTATAGACAAGTTTGGTTGATATGCTACAGGCAGAAGGGTTTATTTTATGACTGCTTAAAAAGGAGTTAGTGAATAACGTGACTCACTGAGTCAACGTGACATACCCACTCCACGTGACTTACCGACTTTACGCTCTTCAAAAGAAGCGAAAGTGTTACATCAACTTAATAAAATAACGTGTTTAAGATATTGGCTAACATAATTATATCTCAAGACAAAACAACATTAAAAGCGGCCGTAACCCAATGGCTAGGGCGTCGGACTTGTGATCATGTAGTTACTGGTTCGATCCCCAACCATTGCACTACGACCGACGTAAACCCATTCGTAACACAAGCATTTTAGCTTAGCACGACGGGTTAACAAGAATACCAGAAGTGTGCAAAACTCTGATAGTAATCTTTATATATAAAAATGAATGCCTACTTCCCTTGGTCACCGCATCACGCGTGAAAGGCTGCACCGATTTCGCTAATTATTATTTTTTTGTGTTTATTATTGTAAGGAGAAGGTTCTCATGAAAGAAAAAGAAGTGAATTTAAGAATGCTTAACCACTATCTACATTAAAATGTTCTAATTTAATCTAAGCGCTTTTGACAGTATAACTATTTTAATGTTATCCTTATGGCGTTTGACAAAACACTGACAGAATGCGTGCACATCACGGTTAGTTCAGAGTATCACGTCTAATAATACAAGTTCAATTTAATATAGAGTGTTATTTAATACAGGACAACATCTGTCGGGTCAGCTAGTCTTAAAAAAATAAGAATTATTATTTAATCTAGCTTTATTGTCACCGGTACAGACAATCGTTGTGACCGTATAGTGAGTGTATACTCAGTTACGGCCACTTCGCTATAGTAGTAGCTTCTGGGACCTGGGTATTAGTTATGATTCCTAACCGGGACAGTTATTCGTCTAAACCACGGAAAGTTGTTCTGAGTTTGGGTGTGCTTTGTTTGCTTGCACGTGAATTTTGTGTAGAATCGTCACGCCACATCGTTTTTTATCGAGATTGTTGACGAAATGTGTTAAAAAAAACCCCGTATGTGCTTTCGAAATTATACTCATCTAGGAATTAACTTATACTAACCATATCATTGATATTGTGCCGAGAATGTGTCTGCGTGTGGTCCCACATATCCCACCATTTTATTTATAGTTCATGAATCACGAAGGACACTTCAATATTATCCCAAAATAATTGGCTCTCGTAAAACTCCCCTATCGTTTCTTGTGATTTAGAGCATAATAATTGTTTCGTTAATTGACATTGCATGATTAAGTTCATTAAAATATTGTCTGTAACGCTGTATATCACTCAACGACTTTTTTACGAATATTTACGAATATTTACGATTAACATTTTCAGACAACAAATCGATTTGGATAGAAATCGTCAATGCATTCGGTGACATCATATAGATCAAACATAGATCATTCACCTTTGCTATTACGAAAGCGCATCTCACGTGCGTTGGCGATGGCTCACAGCATCAGCGCGTTGCAAATGTCACGATATTTATGTCCGCATTGCGTGCTGGCGTCCATCGATCCCGTTCGATCTCTAACCGTTAATCGTTGGCAGTTTTTACCCACCACAGTGACAGTTGCAAGGCAGCCAGCAGCTCTGACCATCTCAATTATTTGTAATGTTTTGCTGTTAGTTCTTGCAATATCCCGTGCGCGAGCGCAGTTTTTGCGCGCAGCCCCAGTGCGTTTACGTGCACCTGCGTGCTTCGTAATCAGTGTCTTTCGGTTTGTCGGTCGGTTCGGTGTCGATATGTGTAGACGATAAATGTCACCGTTTTCTTATTTTATGCATTGTCTAATTAAGTGAAATTCCTCCTTAAACTTATTATCAAGAGTGATATTTGGATGTTTTTTTT
The DNA here is from genome assembly GCA_947037095.2 of Nycteola revayana. Classification (NCBI taxonomy): domain Eukaryota; kingdom Metazoa; phylum Arthropoda; class Insecta; order Lepidoptera; family Nolidae; genus Nycteola; species Nycteola revayana. Next base: position 17,594,298 of record OX344851.2, on the reverse strand, counting down.
TTCGGTATTGAGAATACTTTCTCGGGAAAGTTATACATGTAGTTAAAAAAATGTTTTTTGTTTTTTTTTCAATTTACATACTAGGTATTATCAAAAAAAAAAAAAAAAAAACTGTCCTTGTCAAATTTACATACATATTATCAAAAAAATCAAAACCAAAAAACCTTGGTGAAAATAAATTGTGATCGGATATATTGGTACCATTGCAACCGGTAGAAATTACTGCAAGTTCTAATTTTATTAATTATATTTCTTAATTGAGTACAGCATGTTTGAGTACGTTGAATTCTTCTGATATCTTTAATGATAATTAGTTCCATTAAGATTCCGGTTAAAAAAATAATGTGTCGTACAGGTTTTTCTTTCTCAGAGTTTATATTAAGTATCAGAAATTCTAATTAACTTTAAACTGACGTCATAAGTGCAATCGTAATTAGTTTTATATCAGTAAACAGAACTTGTAAATAATTTTCTGACATTTTATCGTTCAATCTTTCTCTGTAGATATATTTATACTATTCGAGTCTGATATATGTATCTCTTCTATGGTATAAAATCCGAAAGCTTGGTGGCGAAACCCTTTCCAGAAAGTCTCATATTTAGCAGTAGATCTTCAGGGTATTGTACTAAAAGCCTAAAAGTTCTTAAGCCCAATTATTCTGCCTTCAAAAAACTGGATGATACAATACTGTCAACTTTTACTCAGTACGTCAATAGATGTGTATGAAGTGTATTGTGTTCAGGCCTGGCGTGACGTCCTTGTCTTTGTGTGAGGTCTGACGGGCTCCGCACGAGAGTACTGTAACTAACTACATTGTTTTACGAAGTAAATTATAAGCTTGATGTTAAGTTATCGACAGTCCATCCTTTTTGCAATTTGAATTTAGAATGCCTCTCGTTAGTCTTCGATACTAAAGTATTCTAGCTATTCCTACTTTATCTAGTATATATCTTTTAGTTGAACTAAAGGTGTGTAATTAATAAATTATTTCTTCAGGTCTCAAGTTCGCTCACTTTTTAAATAGCCAGCCGAGTTGAGATACTTGGCAGAGTTTCTCAACCGTTGCCACGTACTCATTGCACGATAGAGCTAATTAAATGCGAAATTTCAAAGTTAAAATCTGAACTAAAAATAACAAACTATAGGAAGGAAAAATACCGAAATACGGCGTGGGTTTAAAATATTTAAAAGAATATGCGTAAACAAGGAAACGTATATATTCTTATCGACATAAATTAGTTTCCTTTTTTGAGTGAATAAATTAGTTCATATGAATTCAGATTCTTTTAAATATATATGGAACATAATAAATGTTATTGGCGCCAACATTTCAACTAAATGGAAGCTAGCCAGTTCTCGATATGCTATTTCTCATAGCCTTCATGTTTTGTCCCTAGTACATCATATAATATGTAACGGAGGAGTATGCATTCAATGATACAGCAGTAGACAGGCAACGAAGACGAAGACAGAAGTATGTAACGTAGATATTTATTGCCTAGCGGTATAAAATTCAGAGCCAGAAAAAAAAAATTGAAATCATCGATAAAGATAAGAGAATATTGAGTCTTGCTGGTCGATGGAGCCTTTGGTCTCGATTGTTATAACATCATCTATATTGTATACCAAAGAATTTTTAGAAGCGTTACCCTTAGTCTTACAACATATACGGGGGTCACTAACACGCCTGTCAAGCGTGGTGACTACGAAGCTGATGACGCGACTATTGGTAAAACTACAAGTAGCATATAACAAGCCGGTGTAGAGCTTAAATAAATTATTTGGAAAACTACGTCGTCTAATATAACCTTGACAGAAGTCGAAGCTATTACGTTTGCAATCGATTCAAATGCATAGACCAAGGGAAGCATGTCTGTTGCACTTCGATATGCACGAATGTTTATATAATGTTTTGTTCGTGACCTTAACGTTGAAAGCCGAAGGAAATCTATACTAATACTAGCTGCGCCACGCGGTTATACCCGCGTTACTCTGCTCCAGTGGGTCGGAGCGTGATGTTTGGTAGCCTATCGTATAACGTATCCCGGTGCAAATTTCAGCCGATTTCGTTCAGTAGTTATGGCGTGAAAGAGTAACAAACATCTATCCATCCATCCATACTTACAAACTTTCGCGTTTATAATATTAGTAGGTTTATAAGGAGGTAAAGTTTGCGTCTTGTTTTTGAGTTTGTAGGGGGTAATCTCTGGATCTACTGAACCGATTTTGCAAATTATTGTACCAATAGAAAGCCACATTATTTGTGAGTTTCATAGGCTATATTTTAAGTCAAGTTAAAACCCCGCGGGACAGCTTGTATATGAGGTGATAAGTTATAACACCGCGTATTTCAAATCCTGTGACTTGTCAGGAGAGTTAAACAACTATAGCATTTGACATAGACACCAGAAAAATACCTGTTTACTTTTTGCTTTATTTCACCAGTTTCTATTTGACGATGTGTGTTTTTTAATTGGAGAAACAAGGAGTATTCCTTCCTATTCTCTGGTAAATTGCATCAAAATGACAATGCAACAAATGACTTGCGAGGTCTTAGAACTAAAACACTAATAAAAACACGCTTTTACTTTAAATAATAAGTAAAAGCCCGCCGCATGCAAAAGAACATGGTGTCAGATTCAGTTACGTCGAACATATTATTGCTAGGTCGATGCAGTTAAAATCTTCCATAATTGACTATTGACCGCATCGTAATCTGTCTAAACGCATTAATTGTTAGAGTAAAATGTTACCTGAGAGGTTTCTTTTATCATCACGCTTTGAAGAGTTGGTAACCGCGGTATCGTATTGATAAATCTTTTAACTTGAGCAAAATCTATCCGTAGTCTTGCCTCCTACTCCTTTTAGTTGTTTATAAGCTGTAGATACGGCTAGACTACATAGCCTTATATTTGGTGAACTGATGTTGATTTCCCGACGCCTCTTCAGAATTTATCAAGAGTAAAAAATGACATCATTCAACCTAACTTCGATTCCCTTCCCTGTTGCTGTGAAGCAAATGTTCACATTTTGTAAACTAACGTGATTTTATGTAATAAACTTGAACTTACCTATATCAGTTTTATTTTTATGTATTTGCGGAGCCTTGAAATCCTATCGATAATAATCTATACTAATTCAAGTACCTTCGTGCCTTTTTGTACTGAATTGGCTTCACTGAGTGTTTAAAGTCTCGCAATTGTGATCTTTGCCATTTAATATCATCGTTGTTTTTGTCTCTATGTTCAACTTTTCGTAGTCTCTCCCAAGCATCCTAAATTACGTATCGTTTAGCTAAGCATTTTTTTTTAAGGTAACAGATCTACATATATTTTGAGGGTAATAGAATTTTAGAATATTTCATGTAAGTTATCTAACCATGAGACTATATTAACCTAAGTTATTAAAATTTTCGGTTTTATATACGTGTTATAATAAGTATCATAGTTCTCACAGCTCACAATTCTTTACTCGATTTAAATATGTGTAAATTGTTTGACATTTCAAATGTTTATTTCTTAATAGAGTGTCCATTGTATGTCAAGGCAAGGTTATTTTTAAGTTATAAATTAATTAAACGAATCTGTTACCAAAGTAACATTTCCCGACCCTTAGTGTGTAATCAATCTACCGATGATCTCATAGACCAGACAGAAGTACGAGAGATATGCAACATGTAAAATGAAGCGTTGCACATTACTCAAAAAATCTAATACCTTATTTCCCGAGTCCTGAGGCAAATTCCAAGCCATATTGAGTTGTTTACTTAGTCTGTAATTTTTAAACTATTTAATAAGGTGTTCGCCCTGCTCCCCTATATGCCCAGTATGTAGTAATAGCCTCGTGGCTAACTAACTGGATGAATTTATCTACGATAGTTAGCATAATTCTTTAATAGAATAATTTGTTACCAAAGAAATTTTTTGTGCCAGCAATTAAGAATTGCGGGAGATTTTTGAATAATTGACGTCCAATATAGCTACTAGGTATTTATTAATTGGTGCTGTCTCTCAATGTCGGAGAATATCAATTACATTCGAAGCATAATTGCGTTCCAGTATTTTCTAATAAGGATGTTACCATTTGTAGAAAAATCTACTTTCTTCATTAACTGGTTTTCTTAGAATACATAGTTGTATATAAGTTCCATACTCTATTAATTTACGGAATTTACGTAATTAGTAACGGGATATAGAACATGTTTTAGTCATGTTATTTTTCCCGGATATTAAACCACGTAAACTACCTCAGATTAACGAAAATCCGGCGAATTACCTTTTTGCGCTTAGTTTTTTATTTATCATAATTGCAAATAAATGAGCATGAGATTTCATTCTCAATTGGGAGTAAATTTCTGTGTCGTGTGTTTCGAGAAACAATATTAAAAATGTAAATTGTGTCAATTTTTGCATTCCGCATGGCTTTCGTGACAGTTTGAATTGATCATACATACCTACTTACTTTATATCAAGAGTTGTAGTGAAATACCTTAGATAGTTTGCGTTTCTTCAGGCGCATCGACTTCATTATTAGATTCCTTGAATTTGCAGCGCATCCCGGACGAGTCAATTAATTCGCATATATGTCGCCATTTATGAGAATCGTCTGACCATTTTCGATTGCTTCTGAGTCACTTTTTGAAATGCTTAGAGAACCTGTGCTAAGCTGTCTCTTCCATCTACCACTTTATTTTATGCACCGTCTAATATGGTATTGGCAAATTTCTTGTTACGAGTATTTTAAGATAGGTACTTCTAATCCATGATTTTTCGGTAATCTTTATTTTACCTACTCTGATTTTTTAAATATCTAGTAACGCCTACACTAGAGCTTATTTATCAACACATGTTATGTAGATTGGCAACGAGTGGTCTCACATGTTTAACTGTGATAACGTCAATGTCGACTTAATTATTTAAATACTAGCGGCCCGCCCCGGCTTCGCACGGGTGGACTTTTATACCCTACCCCTGCCCTACCCTACCCCCACCATACCCTAACCCTACCCTACCCTAACCCTACCCTACCCCTACCCTACCCCTACCCTACCCCTACCCCTACCCTACCCTACCCCTACCCTACCCCTACCCCTACCCTACCCCTACCCTACCCCTACCCTACCCCTACCCTACCCCTACCCTACCCCTACCCTACCCCTACCCTACCCCTACCCTACCCCTACCCTACCCCTACCCTACCCCTACCCTACCCCTACCCTACCCCTACCCTACCCCTACCCTACCCCTACCCTACCCCTACCCTACCCTACCCCTACCCTACCCTACCCCTACCCTACCCCTACCCTACCCCTACCCTACCCCTACCCTACCCCTACCCTACCCCTACCCTACCCCTACCCTACCCCTACCCTACCCCTACCCTACCCCTATCCTACACTACCCCTACCCTACCGTACCCCTACCCAAAAGTATCCTATGTCCTTCTCCCAGTTCTTAGCTACCTCCCTACCAATGTTCAGCCAAATCAATCGGTTCAGCCGTTCTTGAGTTATAAATAGTGTAACTAACACGACTTTCTTTTGTTTTTAAAATGTATTCTGCTATTCAGGGCGTAGACAAATCCAACGAAACAAAAACCATGAAAATTGATCCAGCCGATCTCGAGTTATAAGTGTTGTAACAAACCCGTCTTTGTTTTATATATATAGATTAAATTAGATGATTGGGAAAATTCTTTGTAATACATATAAACTATATATACTTATCCATATATGTATTTCCTTTGCAATAGCTATCAAATGCAAATAATATTGCATATATAATGTAAATCATGCCTAAAAAATATTCAGTAACAGTCAGTCAGCTTTTCTAATGCATATTCTTTGAAATATTCCTTTCTCTGCGTTAAGTCCCCAAGAGCAGTATACACATCGTTATGTACTGATTTACGATGATGTTAGAAGTTCCTCCAAGATGTGAAACAGATAAGGAATGCATTTTGGCATGCTTTACCTTTAGAAATACTTGCCGGATACATATTTCTTTCATATCTCTTGCGAGCTTACTCCATGCATACTTAAAGTCGTGAGTAATTATGTGAACGTCCATTGCATTGTGTTGCATTATTCTTTAAAATTTTATCATGTTCCTCTTTTTCGTGACATTCTGAATCCTAACATTTGTAGTAACGGTGCGATTTATTACGAAAGCGATAGTTACAGCTCGGTGTGACGTGTGGTTGTAGCATGGCGGTCAGTCGCAGTCGGTTGGCGGCGCCGCAATCACACATGTGTTGTTGGCCTAACGCGCATTTTTTTTTATCGCGACAATATTGCACTTACTACGATTTTGTCACATACAAGTATTCTTCCAATTGCTTTGTTCTTTGTAGTTGCTTTAAGTCAGGATTAAATTAAATAAAATGAGTGTTGTGAAGTGTTTATATCAATGTTATTGGCATAAAATAAATATTTGTTAACAATTGTTAATATAAATAATGTTGGTCAAGGAGCAAAGCTTAACAAAGTGGAAAATATCGGCGATAAGATAAGTTATATAGCGTTACAATAAACGTTATCGCGATTCGTAGAGTGCAGTTCGAGGAGAGCAGTGCGAAATTACGTCCTTCCTTTCTATAGAAGCGGTGAAGACGATGCTGCAATCAACTCGCCTGCGCATTGAAATTGTTTCTGGTTGACGCACGTCGCTCATATTCAAAATTGAAAACACTGTCTCCTCTCGTGTTTGTTTATTTTCTACGAATGATACAATAGCCGGCGAGTTTATCAGTGAAGTTAATGATGGGGCATCGATCGGAGCTCGCCACACCTGACCATAGCGAGGAGGAGAGTGGCGATGCCTTCACAGATGGTGATTTCGGTGACTCCGACGATGAGACTATTGTAGAAAGGAAGGATGTGGCCAAATCCTCGACCATGCCTGTGAATGAAGCCCTTAATTCAGATTTGCAAAAAAGTTCCACAGCAAACGGCCACACTAATGGTGACGTCTCAAAAGACCAGCTGAAGATGAATGGTCATAAAAATATTGAGGCAATGAGTGATATTGACAATCAAAGCCTGCAGCTGTCCGATTTACGACGAGATTCTCATGGCGATCAAAACCCTTCCATAGTTGGAATCCTTGGCGACCAACAGAACCATGTACGTATGGCAGCAATATCAGATATTACTTTAAGTTTTAAAACCAAATTATTTTCCGGGTCACAAAACGAAAAGCATTATGAGTCATGGTTGTGATTTGTGACCATCTGCTCGTAAATGCCTTGTATTTTATGTAATTCAAGAATTATGTGTTCCAATTTAAAGGTTAATTTAGTTCATGGTACGAAACGAATGTAGATTATCTTATCTCATTATATTTCGTACGTTAGGTAGGTACGCGCTGAAGGTCGCTTATAAAATTGTCTCACTGTCAGGTGAGCACAGTACTTCAGTTATGAGGCATTGGGTACGATACATTTTACTGTTTCACAGAATTATGATTGTTGCCACATTTATGTAGGTTTAATATGTAATCGTGATTGTGTGATTTAAACTATAGAGTCGAGATATGTTTTTTATAGTGGTCATGTAACACGGTGTTAGTATCGTGCAAGTGTTGCGGTGAGATGACCTCGTACGGTTAGATTGCATGGATATGACGTTTCCTGAGAGCTTGTTAACACTCGCCTGTAAACTCTTAATCCTTTATGTAAGTCACCTTTTCACCTTTGAGCTGTCTAAATATGCTATAAATGTTGGCCTAAAATCCTTGGAATGTTAGGATGCCGTGTAGTTGCGAATTAGGCCGCGTTTAATCCGAGTACATAATAATATCAAGATTTTAGAAGCAACGACTGTACAATTATACTTAAGAAGCATTTAGGGACTAATTACACTTATTCAGCTCAATTAAACTTATGTCCATAGAAAACGCCAGTTTTGTACGGGATGCGTACGCGTCTGTTCAGCTGAACGCGTGCGTACGTGTCCCCTACAAAACTGGCGTTTTCTATGGACATAAGCTGAATTGAGCTGAATAAGTGTAATTAGTCCCTTAGTCGTAAGTGCCAGTTTACGATTGCGATGATTGAATCTGACGTATAATGTCACATCCACCCTTATGCTTCTGTGTTCTAGATATGTAATTTCGAGTAAATATCTAGACATGAGAAGCATAACGATGGATGTACAATTATATTTCAGAAGCATTTGGTCGTAAGTGCCAGTTAAAGGCACTACGAAATATGATAATGTCACTTTCATCCTTATGATTCTGAGCTATAGATACGTAAGTAAAGTACCTATGGATGATTTCATTGTTGTTTCAGACTAATGAAATTTTCATTACCTACCATATAAATAGTGAATAATAACTAGAATAATACAATGGTGGGCAGTTTGCACGTGACAATAGCTTGGAACACTTGTGTTATGGTGTTATTGGTGACCACAAAGCAATCACATAAATTGTAATGATTTCACTGGAAATATTATTTTATATCACAGTTCGTATCTTGAAACTTTATGTAAGTGAATATTTCTTTATCCATTCAATTATTTGTTTATAGTAGAACTAGTTTGAAGTATTATTAAGTTGTTTTGAAACTGCGTGGTCAACCGCAATTACCTGTGTTTGTAAATTCTTGTGAGTTGTATTAACTGTAGCGCAATCTGATTTTAGAATTAGGTAAGCTTGTTAACGTATTTTGTTAATGGAGAAAGAAATGTTGAAATTGAAGCTATGACAGCTTTAGCTACTAGTTGCTTAAAAGTATCGGAAAATAGAATACTTCTCCGTCACACCTACTTAGCAGGTATGACTTTATAAATGTGTTATTTAAAAACTTAAAAGTAGCATAAAGACGTCAATCATCGTAGGTGTTTGTTTAACCACTAGGTAATCTATTGTGTCATCGTCAAGTATGCGGTGAATGGCATAACTGAGGTGTTTTCACTTGTGTAGCTACTGTTGTTAAAGCCTTTGATGCTGAGGTATTCGCGGCTGAACCACTCATCCTTGAGGTTGTTTGTATAACAATTAACGTTCAACTCTGTAGAAGAGACTTTTGTCACGCTGGCTTTACTCGTGCTATCTAACTAAATTTAACAAATTCGTTACTGCGAAACGGTTAAGGTGGAACGTTAGCACAATAAGGTATTTAACGGAGTACTTGATGTTTATTTTGCGAAAGGTTTTTTTTTTTTACTTTCTACTTATATAGGCTTACGTTCAACTTTAATCTCGCTTGATGGAAGGCGATGATAAGGCCTAAGATGATACACGCTTGCCTAGAAAGTGTCTGTTCACTTTAGTTTAAAAGATGTCCAGATTATAGCGTTATGGAAAAACTGTGTAATGATGATGATGATTGTACAAATAGACCTGGGTACAGTCATCATTAGGTGTTTTTTTCGGACGGATATATTTATTTAACCACGAAGCTTTTGCTACTTCACCGGACATCATGATTAGGTCAAAAACATAATAAAAGCCTTGTGTATATTGCCAGTCTAAATTTTATACTGTTGGCATTGTATTAAAATCCCTTGACCTACTTCTGCAATTCACTTTAAAGAATTAATAGGCATAGATCCGATATTGCCTTTTGCATTCGTATGATAAACAATCTATTAATATAACAGATAAAAAATTGCATTTACTGTCTAATATCTGTTAAATAACTAAAGTTGCAGCGGCCTGTGCGCGGCATGTAGTCGCCGGTTCGAACCCCACCCATTGCACTACCGACGTGAACCCACTCGTAACACGGGTCAGCAAGAATACTAGCAGTGTGCAAAAATTCTGCTAATAATCTTAAAAAAAAAAAGCTAATAGAAGGTATTAGCTTTATTTATTTTTTTAAGATTATTAGCAGTTTTTATTTTATTTGCGATCGTTGCCCCTTAATAACAATACCAAATCCAACTTATTCCATGATCGTTGTATTCTGTGTTGTAGTTAGTTTGACGGTTGACTTAGCTCCTTGCTTGGTTGGTTTGATGCATCATTCAGTGATTAGTATGACAGCTATTACAATTCAGAAAACCTCCATAACTGTGCCTAATCAAGCTTTGAATCGCCAAATAGCCTTAATCATTGTTACGACACAGATTATTGTCAAAGTTACGCAATGTAATACAATTCTTGCCAAAACACTATTAGTGGTTAATGGAATGGAACGATCTCATAGATCACTCAATTAGCTTATAATGCACTAGCTTCCCGCGAGCAGTTACACTCACGTAGCTCCCATCCCCGTGGAACTTCTTAATAAAATATAGCCTATAGCCTTCTTTGATAAATGGGCTATCTAACACTGAAAGAATTTTTCAAATCGGACCGGAAGTTTTTGAGATTGGATTGACTCGCGTAAATCCCATTCCCGTGAGAACTTCATAATTAAATAAGGCCTTTGTTACTCCTGGATCTGCCATTCTTCCGGGTGTCCCCGGATTTGTCCTAGTTTAGAGGGCGTCCGTGGAGCGTCCGGGCCGGACTTCATTTTATAGTCCGGGTTTAAAAATTTAAAGTTTTAGGCCACCCGCGACCATCGCACCGAGCCCGAACCTAATGTTTAAAAAACCTTTTGACATGTCCGGGCTTTGCGCTCTATAATCCGGGGTTTCACGCGTCTTGTCCTGGTTGCCACATTTCGGAGATGGCAACCCTTCTCCTGGATAATGAAGCTTTCTAATGGTGAAAGAATATTTGAAATCGGCCCAGTAGTTCCGCAGCCCATTCAATGCAAACAAACATTCAAATATTTCCTTTGTATAGGTAATATTAGTATAAATTGATCCTACTAATATTATAAACGCGATAGTTTATAAGAATATATGGATGTATGTTTGTTACTTTTTCACGCAAAAACTTCTCAACAGATTTCGCTGAAAGTTTGCACGCGGATAGTAGATAAACTAGATTAACATATAGGCTACAAAACATTACGCTCCGACCCATTGGAGTTGAGTAACATGGGTAAAACTGTGGGGCGCAGCTAGTTGGCCAATAAATCGTTGACTGATAGTTAAACATAGCGATTGTACACTGTACTGCAAGTCGTTTGAGATTATCGCCCTTTAACTGGCACACCTTAGTGTATCCTTGCGATACAGCTGTCGTCAATAAATACTAATACAAATCAATTTGTAAATGGGTTTAATAAATAATGTATTTATCAGACGTATTGAAGAAATTACTCGATCATTTCAACTCGTAAACATCGATATGTCACCGGAAAATAATACGAATCGTAAGTGGATCAACTTTGGTGCCACTTATATTGTTAAAGTTAGTTGCCAGTTTCAGTGAACGCGGATTATTATTATATTATTAACTTAAGTATTATGATACATGACCTAACCTAACCAAACGAGACTATGCTTCTGAAGTAACAAAACAAAAAAAAAATTCAACTGCTATAAGTCCTGTTCAACTCCATTAGTTTAGATTTAGGTAATTTTTTTTTACCATCTGAAACTTCGTTAGTTTATTAACTAACGATGAAGTTGATTATCTTACGATTCTTATTGTTTTCCGGTGACAGATACAAAGATAACCGCGACTAGTGTTCTCTCATACAAGGACTGTCCCGGGGAATGGCCTTCGTGTCCTTCGCGTATTGTATTCAGAGATGATGTCATACGCAAACACATCAACTGCCGCCAGTACGAACCATGTGGCATGATGAATCACATTATTTTTTAAAGTATACATTTCCGCGACCGATTTCACCTGCGTAGCTCCCGTTCCCGTAGGAACCTCATAATTAAATATAGTCTTCTTTGATAAATGGGCTATCTAACCCTGAAAGACTTTTTCAAATCAGACCCATAGTTCCAGAGAGCGCTTTCAAACAAAGAAAAAACTCTTCGGCTTAATTATTATATATAAGCATATTAAATTATCTTCAAATATTTGGTAGTTGGCTTCAAACATTGATGTTTGTTTGTATAGATTTGTCATCACAATAAATACTAGATATGTATTTTGAATATTTTATCGCATTTTTCCGTTATCGTGTCAAGATGAGCTCATTTTGTAATCGACTCATGCATTAACCGATTGTGATATTTTTGTTTTTAAGGTTTTGTTTTCCTTGTGTGAATGGCGTCTGATCTCAACTTGAAACTTATATTTCCTCAGTAAGGATTTATATACATAAACTTAATATATAGGTATATACATTTAAACATATTTTCGGGTTTAGTTTAAGCTTCTCGTTCCCTGAGCTTATCAGAGAAGCTCAAGGTCTGTTCTGCATAGGAGTCTATTATATTGCAAGAATTCCTCGCCACTTGTACTTTTTGTTCTGGTGGTTACGGTATATGGTTTTGAGACCTGGTGTTCTCGGTTCGATTGTCATTTGTTTTCTGAGTCTGGGTGTGCTTTGTGTCCGTGAATTGAGTATTTGTAAAGTCCTCCGCGACAGTTTTTTTTTTCTGGCGGACCTATGTATTTAACCCTGAGTCTTTTGCTACTTCACCGGGCATAAAGGCGAGCAGAGTTCCAGCCTAGATAAATGGTTTAAACACTACAAACTAAGGAACCTGCGCTAACAAACTAAGCAAGAGGGCGTCCCCTGTGGGACTTGGACCTCGGCTCAGGGCGATCGCTGACGGGGAGATTGAGGGATTATGGCTTTTAGTTTCTTTAGGGGAGTTTTGTGCAACTATCGCTCTACCGTACAGTTCGTGGGCCTCTCGGACTTCGGGTCTACGAGGGCATCGGAAGGTCGCGACACAGTGAATAATTGAACTATTGCGGGAGTAGTCTTCAAAAAAGAACATCTCGGTCTTTCGATCTATTTACTGGCCCTTGCCTGGTTTATTAAGGAGTGAGCGCTATTTTTGCAGGTGTCATTTATATCAGGGAGAACATCGAACAGTAGTGATGATAAATACATACGCGTTCGCGAACTAGTGTTATCATACGTTACGACACCACTTCCTGGCATTGCGCCCGTATTTCATGCACTACATGCCCCTATGTTTATGAGGTTGACGGCACATTATACGTATAATTTAACATATCAAGTAACGCTAGAATGGCCCTTATCTCAATACTTGTAGTAAGTGCCATTGTAATGTGTTTAGCGACTTGTTACATTGTTTTAGGTAGAAGATATTAACGCGATATCTTGCTTGATCTTGTTGTTTCAAATTTAACTTTAATTTGTCCGGAATAACAGTTTGTATGGTCTAGAAATGAGTGAGAGAGAGTCTCGCACGGTTGAGAGTCTAAATAGCTTTATCCTTCGTCATTAGTTATGTACCATTCGTCGAGGATTTTCTAAGTCATAATCCCTCCATCCCTCCGTCAGCGACCGCCCTGAACCGGTCCAAGTCCCACAGGGGGCGCCCTCTTGCGCTGGTTGCTGAGTTTGTAGTTTATAACCCATTGATTAAGGCTGAAGCTCTGGTCGCCTTTATGCTCTGTGTAGTAGCAAAAGCCTTGTGGCTAATAAATGACAAAAAAGGCGAGGATTTTCCCTTGTAGAGCGGTATATGAGCACAAACAACTTCGCCCACGGTGTACCGAGTCAGTTACTGTGTGTTATTAGTGTGGCCTTAGCCAGATCAGCACTGGCTTCTGCCAATTATGGTAATATGGCTTCTTTCGAATTCGTAAGCTGTTTTAATTCCTTATCTGGTAATTTTTAGCTGTCTGGAAATTAAGTAGAAATGTCATAGAAGAAATTTGGCAAGTTGAGACTTTTTTGAAGCCAGGAAAAAATATTGAATTTTTGAGGCTAGAAAGTTCTCAAATAAATATTTTACAATTGACTTTACCAAGTTGGTAAGGCCAATTTTTAAATATTTATTTGGCAGCTTAGGAAGCGCCAAGCTTGGTGACTGTGGCAAAATATCTCCCTCGGGTGGGGGCCCACGGTAAGCAGTGGACGTTATACAAGGTGATGATGATTAGCGACAAGAATTTTGTCATTTTGATCTTTATATTCTGTTAGATCTGTGTCATAAGTTTATTGCTGCGGTAAGGGATGGCGTACAAATTCATATTATTATACTGAGTCCTTATAGCCATGAATTTTGTTAAATTAAACAAGACTAACAATAATTATCACTTTAGTATCCTAGAAGGCTGCAAGAATACTTACACCGATACCGATAAGTAGATTGTCAGGATCAAAAGGCTCAAACAGCAAATTATGTTTTTTTTACACAAAATGTATAATAGCATAGCAATAAAGACATAGACTATACACACAACAAAAGTACTGAACTGACTTAGACTAAAAAAATATTTTTTTTTCAACCATCTTCCAGTTTTATAAACTGAAATTCTTATATTTACGTTCCTCACGTCAAATACTTTCGGAAATAAACATCATTGCAACATAATTTGATATGAGTCAACTAGCCTTTTCATATACAAGATTTTTTCATTGGAAACCTCTTGTTTGTATGTTATCGTCATAGTGTTTCATCTTATGATGTGACAGGCAGTTTATAATATCGCTCCACATTACATCATCAACGTCTTGTGCAGATTATAATTACATAGATTATATAAAATGATTGCATTATAATTGAAGCTTAATTTAATTAGTCTCTAATCAACATCTTCTCATGGTCACGATTACTACGCATTGTAGCATGTGTCCGGATTATTATCACTCCCGAAATGTTCTTACATTTTTCTAGACATTTGATACATCCATTAGCTTATTGATATTATTTTTATCTATAGTATTATTGTAAAGAAGAACATTAATATTCGCTTTTGCAACGAATCAACTTAAGGCGCAACGTTCGCACTTTAAGTATTTATCGATGAATTTGTCGGTAAATAGCATTTTTTACTGTTATACTAAAATAATTGTTTATTTTGCGAATATAAAAATCAACAACGGGTCTAGTGTTAATAATCCTTCAAAGTTAATAGCATCAGTAGACCAAGGAAAAAAGTATAAAATTTAGATTACAGATATACACAAGGCTTTTTCTATGTTTTTCACCTAACGATGTCGTAACATAGGTCTGTTATTGCCACTTACTTACAAAATATATCGAGGGGTGAAAGGCTATTTGTTTGAAGCGACATTTTACGAACTTTACAGGAGAGCCATTTAAAGATTCAAAATTTGGAAAAAAAATCGTTATGAAAAAACTAGTGCTCTTTCTACAATGGGGATCGCAAATTTTTATTGAAAAAAAATCCCTGAATGTTTTGGTATAATTTTCAATTAAAAAACAGTTATGAGTATAAGATAAATTGTCGCTTAATACAAAATGATCTGTATCGCCTTATTTTTAGAGTAAAGCAAAATGATTCAACTTCCAACATTGTCACTAATCAGCAGCAGGCAAAATGGTTTA
Source organism: Nycteola revayana (assembly GCA_947037095.2). Classification (NCBI taxonomy): domain Eukaryota; kingdom Metazoa; phylum Arthropoda; class Insecta; order Lepidoptera; family Nolidae; genus Nycteola; species Nycteola revayana. The sequence goes on along the minus strand of OX344851.2, from coordinate 17,578,993 downwards.
AGTGACTTTACAGTACTTATGCAGGAGAAAGCAAAATGATTGAATCGACGTTACTCAATAATAATAGGAATAGGCTATTTTGTTTTACTACCAATTTGGGTTTGGGTTTTGGGTTTTGTTAACGGTTCAGGAGAGTTGGCTTAAGCAACAATGAACATTCTTAAAGAGTTGTTTGATGTCTCAGATTTTGAAAGGAGTTATATAACTTGGTTGTTATAAACAGAGTGAAAAACAGTTGTAGCGAAAGGGTTGAACCGACGACATGTCTTAATGAATTTGGCTGACGGCAAATTGGTTGAAGCGACATTGCACAGAGTAAGTAGTCGTAAGCAAAATGTTTGAAGGGACTTTTCATCTAAAGATAGCTACATCGAAAAACGATTTATCTGCCATCGAACTAAAATTTTAGGAAGGGAATAACGGCTTATGATCCGATTCTCTGTTTTTGTATACAGCTTAAATGATATACTAAAAAAATATGGCAAATTTGAAGTCGGATCATACATCATGTTTGAGAATTATGCACTAAAATGGCATTGTTTTAAGCGCCATAAAAGTGCTCAGAATTGTACGAAACCCGGCTCAGTCGACGCAGAAAAATTCGCTGAATCCGAATATGTATATAACTCCATATCGTCCAAAATGTCGCTTCAAACAAATAGCCTTTCACCCCTCGATATAATCTTTAAATATCTATATCAGATAAGAAATACCACTTTCCGACAATTTCTTCGTTATATACCTGAAGTGCGAACATTGCACCTTAAGCATGAGCGTAGACCGTATGAGCATGGGTATAAGCGCGGGCGTTTTATTTAATTTAATTTAATTAATAAACACAATTACGCGGATGAAATTGCGCGGAAAATGTAGCTATTTTGATTGAAAATAATTTAATTCATAATCAGTTTGAAACGGATGCGATTTCATTATTAATAATTACTTTGAAAACTTTGTCGAATAAATGAATTATTGTTGAAGAAACACCGGATATTTATCCGGCTATGAATAGTACGTAATCGTAACTAGCAACATTGTTTTCTCACCGACAAATAGTAGGTACATACAATTATTTGCACTTGGTGTTATCCTTGGTTTTCGATAAGATATACATTCCACCTTTAGAGGACACCTTTCTAAATCATCATCATCAGTTCGTACAACGTCCACTGCTGAACATGGACCTCCTCCCGAGGGAGGGGTTTGCCATAGTCACCACGCTTGGCAGGCGGATTAGTGAACGCAGTATTATGTTATACCTATACACATGAAAACGCTGCTGCCCGTACATGTAGATGATGTTATAACAATCGGGACCAGCCCGGCAACGGCGTAACGTGCTTTCCGAGGCACGAAGGGTAGTCCCTCAACCAACCAGTCTTCACTATAAAACCCTTCATCCCGAGTGCTTCGAATGCTAGTAAGGAGGAAACCGGGATTTGCAGGTGCATAACATCAGTACCTTCAACAAGGCCTCCCCGATTTTTTGGGTCTTTCAGGGCGCGTTTAACGCAGTTTTATAGGGCTTCTATGCTATCCTAACCTCTTATTACTTACATCGTAGCATATTATCATATTTTGCCATTGCCGTTTCCTGGGTTTCACTTGCGTTAGGTTGGTACTCTGTATGGAGCGCAGTGGGTTTGTTTTTATCATTATTTGAAGTCGTCATCGGGCTGAATGAATTTAATTACGGATTACAAAACCCTTGTTTTGGCTTGCTTAATGGTTTTGGCAACCACTCTTCTCTTCTTCGCATCAATTTTTGTGTACTTTTAACAGATTATTAGCCAACTACCTTCCCGCGCGCGGTTTCACCCGCGTAACTCCCGTTCCCGTGGGAACTTCATAATTAAATATAACCTATGTCATCCGGGGTTAGTGTAGCTTTCCAACGGTGACAGAATTTTTCGAATCGGTCCAGTAGTTTCGGAGCCTTTTAAATACAAACAATCAAATCTTTCCTCTTTTTAATAGTAGTATAGAGTCTTTTAATAATTGCTGTTTCGCCTAAAACATTATTTGATTTCTTATTATACAACCTAATACATTGCCCATTGAAGATGAAATACGTATAAAATATCCACCCACATTGATTTGCGCAACTTACTATCTAGAGTTTTGCCAAAGCTTAGGTAATAAATTGTATACAGGATGTTTGGCGCATGGACCGACACAATTTTTTCAGGGATTTGGGAGGTCATTAGCTGGGTTCTACCCATACACCCTTTGTCCCAAATGTCACGGTTGGTTATATTTTTTTTTTTTGTAATGAAAAACATGCCCAAAATATTTCCTTTAATTCGAAATAACTTTTTTGTAACTTTAAAGATTTATAGCTTTTTTTTTAAATAGCCTATTCTGTCCCACTGTTGGGCAAAGGCCTCCCCCATTACTTTCCACCTCTCCCGGTGTTTTGCCTCCTTTTTTATAACTTTAGTTTAATAAATACAAAATAACCTTAAAAAGTCTTTTCTTAACCCTGACTCTCCTAACTAGTATTTTGACTACATAATGAATATTTTTTATGACATGTAACATACCGTTAGAAAGGGTATCAACTAAAGAACTTTTTAAAATAAAGCTAAGTTCAAAATGGCTTTGTTTTTTTTTTATAATTAATTTAGAAGTTGTAAAATTTCATTTATTCAATAAAAAAGTTAACTTTGGAAGCTTGTAAGGAATTTTCTTGAAACCAGTTGTAATAAAACAAAGATGTTTTTAGATTTATAAGACTTTGGAGAATGCAACAAAATGTTGTTTGTTTTGTATTGTTTTGTGTCACTACACCCACAAACAAAAAAGTTATTTCGAATTAAAGGAAACATTTTGGGCATTTTTTCATTAAAAAATAAATAAATTATATGTAATCAACCGTGGCATTTGGGACAAAGGGTGTATGGGTAGAACCTAGGTAATGACCTTCCAAATCCCTGAAAAAATTGTGTCGGTCCATGCGCCAAACACCCTGTATACATGTAGTCAACAGCTCATTATAGTGTTAGTTGTGAAGTTTTATCGTGAGACCTTATAAAAGTTGGGTAAATAAGTCTGATTATTAAAAGCGTTTTTTTTTTCAATTAGCGTAGCTTACTTAAACGCTTTATTTTAATAGAAATTATAAGTATTTTCGTACAACTTAACATACTCACGTTAATTTGATTGTTCATGTTCTGAGGGTCTGGCAAATTGAATTCTTATTATGGTCATGTCTTATTAAAAATGGCTCGGAAATATGCAAGTTTCATCACTCAATTAGTATTGACATAATTATAGACTGTACAATTATTTTATTTATTAATTTATGAAATCAGCTGTCGTAGAAGTCATTGTGGTCTTCGATTTCTCTAGCTTGCGTTCAGTGCCAACTATGTGCCTGAATCATTGGATAGTCGGCCGTTTTCTATATCAGTTGTATTAGTTATTAGTCTATCGCGAAGCTTAGCCTAGTGCATACAGTATTGAGATTAAACTAGCTCTGAGAGAGCTTTAGAATAAAATATAGTGCTTACAATAGTTTGGGCGGAAGGAAATTCGATTTTTGTTAAGTAATTATTTAAAGCAATACAAGTCATTAGTCGTACATTGTATGTCTTCGCCGCATCATTAAAGACTTTTCCAGCCCTCCTAATTTAATAAGGTGTGTTTATATATATTACTTACAACTTGTTACTTATTTGTGATTGGAAACATCCTCGTTTCCTACCAGAAAGACTGTCAATATAATTGTTTGCATGATTATACCTGCATTGCAATAAGACCAACAATAAGCTGTGATTTTCCCTACATGCCTAGATGAATGATCCTTCATTGATTCCGAGGTCTTTTACTGTTTTAAAGTTTATTTTAATTAAATTGCTACGTTATTAGTATATAATATCTTGATTTACCCACAATTGCCGCCAGCCAGTACCATTTATCTTTCAAGAATGTTGTATAAAGTTGTTGTGATATTGCAGGCGGAACAGCGTCTCGCAGCGAGACGCGCGGCGCGGGCGGAGGCGCGCGAGATACGCATGAGAGAGCTCGAGCGACAGCAGCGGGAACAAGAGGATCATGCTGATAAGGCTTACGATATGTACGCCGGTGAGTTTCTTATGATGACTTATTTTGTTCTCTACACAAAAGCTCATACAACAGCTTTTTTATTTTTTTAATTTAGTTAGCCAGGAGGTTTTTGCTCCTTCACCAGTCATAAAGGCGAGCAGAGCTCCAGCCTTAATAAATGTTGTTCATACAACAGCATCAGGCATATTTTGCCTTGAACTTTCGTTAAAGAGCAAAATACGATTATTTGGCACTTTATCAATTCCTCATTCGTAATGGAATTTGTAAGAATGATTGGAATATTATATAGCAATAAATAACTATATACATACCATCATTTGATGGTATAGTATAGTTATTTACCCGAGGCCGAGGCTATGATCCTGGCTTACTGATATTGGCTCTGAAAGTCTTAGCAAAGATTCATATTAATCCTGTGCTTCCATATGTTTCGGAGTACTATACGATGAGCTTTGGTCCCATTTATAATAAGAGCATGCATTAAAACACAAATCTAATACCCGTTCAAATTATTTTTTAAGACAACTCCCTCACTAGAATAATAAATCCCTGTGTCGCGGGGGACTTTACAAACACATAATTCAAACTATTCGTGGTTCACACAAATAATTGTCCCGGGTGGGAATCTAACCACTGAGCCACCGGTGCAGTCATTTGAAAATACCTTAAAGAAATTGGATTGAGATTTTAAAACATGATCGGTTTTTTTTGTAGAGACAGTGGGCCGCCGCGGAGGCTCGCGGTTGGCGGCGCTCAGCCCTGGCGTGCACTCGCCGAGGCGGAGCTCCGAAGACTCCGTGGACGACACCTTCAGCCTCAAAGATCTTAGGGTATAATAATAATAATAATAAAAATATGTATTTCAGGCCACAACATACAGTCCATATTCAGTGTTTGTAGAAGACAAGCCTTAGAGACCTAATGTTAGTAGTTAGTATTCAGTGCTCCAGCATGGTACAGTCCCACCTATCACATAATCTGCTCAGGATGCCGTTTGCTCGAGGAATGACGCACACCGCTTCCGAATGATGGCCTGAAACCCATTCATCCTCGTATGGCAGTTGACAATTATCATTTCATCAATTTTTTGGCGTCCTTGTCGTTAATTCAATTCGGCTTAAGATTTATCCAAGATCTTACGCTATTTTCAATTTGAATTTACCTACCTCGTAATATTACTAACCTTACTTGGAAGAGCTCGGTAGATTTGCACAGTACCTGACTTCCAAATAAATGAGAAGAAAGCTATTTAGAACTGCAATGATGATCAATAGTATCCTCTAAATATAATTGGTATAATAATTATTCCAGAGGTATTAGCTTAATACTGCCTATTCTTGACACCCCACCAATTATTGGCACAGCTTTGTTAAATGTAAAAAAACAAGAACCCACAACCATCAATTTTATCTACAAAATATTTAGATATGGTTTTTTTTTTAAATGGCAACACTTGAACTGATATTTAAATAGAAACGGTGACAAGAGTTATCTATGCCAATATTTGGACAAATATTTTTGTATTTGTACAATTAATAAAATATTTGTTTTCGAACAAAAACTATTACATGCCGGGGCATTTGATAATATGTTTCCGTTTTGTTCCACAGCATGAGTTAAAAGAGGTAGAAGAGAAGTTCCGCAAGGCGATGATCCTGAACGCGCAGCTGGACAACGACAAGGCAGCGCTCGGCTACCAGCTCGAGCTACTCAAGGACAGGATAGAGGAGCTGCACGAAGAGTACTCGCAGTTGCAGGTTCGTTTCAACAATAGATAATAATGAATAATAATCGCAGCATCCGTGTCGTGGGTTAGATCCCCATACCGGACAAGAAATCTTTGTGTCAATTTTAAGATTTCTTTCCGGATCTGGTTGGTGGCTCGGAAAGCACGTTAAGCCGTTGGTCCCGATTGTTGTTACATCATCTATAACAGTTGTATACCAAGAAAGGGCAGCAGTGGTTCCTTGAGTGTTATAACATAACACTGCGGTCAGCCACCCGCCTGCCAAGCGTGGTGACTATGGCAAATCCCTTACGCGGGAGTAGGCCCATATTCGGCAGTGGTCGTTCTATCGGCTGATGATGATGATGATTTTGAATTCTATTGATTTGTAAGTTCTAAACTGATTAATTTTAAACATACCTACCACACTAAAATTTAATTATTATTTCTCAATTTCAGCGCGAACACCGCGAAAAATGCTCATCGTTTGAGCGTCTAAAACGCGAACACGAGTCCTTAACCCGAGAGCTGAGCGCCGCGCGGGACGCCATCCGAGCCCGAGACGCGGCCGCGAACGCGTCGGGCTTCGCCTTCGTGGAGGCCGCCTCGCTGGAGCCGTGCGCCCGCAGCGGCCAGGCCGTGGGCGCCGTGCCCTCGCTGGCGCTCGTGTCGCACTCCGCGGAACAGCTGCTCAACGATGTCGGGGAAGGCACGCTAGGTGAGCTTACTTAATACGTGTTATTTACCCTGAAATTATACTTCATACGCCTCCGTGGCGTAGATATTTGGCTCACTTTCAATCACAAAAAATAAGAAAATTGGTATATGTTAAATTCGGTTAAATTCTATGGTTAAATATAATTGGCAGGAAAAAATGTGATATTTATTGTCTTTTTAATATCAATTAGGCTACCGCAAAGGGTTGTAGCATCGTCGCGAAAAGAAAAAAAAATCTTAACTTTCAAAGTCAAAAATTCGTTACTCATAGACATAGACACATTTAAAAAAAAAAACATGTTCTTATGGTGCGTCCCTTTCTTTTACTACCACCAGTTCTGGACGTGGCAACACTGAGAAGAACTGGCTAGAAACTCAGAGGAATCCATTTTTAAATAAATGGTTCATTGTTGGCGCAAAAAACAACAGGTTTCTAACTGTTTTTTTTTTATTATTTTTACAGATGTCCGGTTGCAAAAGTTATTAACGTCGAAGCAGTCATTAGAATCAGAAGTACGTAAACTGAAGCTACAGCTGAACGAAGAACGGGCGGCGAGACAAAATGGAGTCGCCAACCACCACGATCAGGAATATGAAAACGAATGTAAGTTATTTTATCATGTTTAATTCGAGAATATTTTTATGAATGGTTATAAAAAATATTAAGTTAAAGATAAGTATAAGGTTCACCCATAAACATAAAATGAGACGAAAATTCAAATATAAATAGCGAAAACCAACCGCTCAGAAAACGAATTCTTTGTTCTAATGAAAATAAAATTCTAAAACATAGCCTTCTCTTCTCTCGTCCACGCAATTTTCGTAAAAATGGATACAAAGTTTGTGCTTCACGTATATAGATTATCTGTAATGTATCTCTTAATATAAATTGTTTACGAAATGAATGTATTAATGACTAGCTGCTGCTATGACTGCGTTAATAAGGAAAAAATAAACAGGCAAACAAAATAAAAAGTAGGCCATATCTATACTTGGGCCGGATTGCTCATGCGTACCCGTCCCCCGCCAACGGCGGATCGAAGGAGTGTCCGGGAGGTTTTAGTGGTGTAGGGTCCTCTCCTCATGGTATGAGTTTAGCATACCACGCTATGGAGAGGGCGAGTCCCACATATCCCACCGCCAGCGCGCGAATACGCTGCAGCGGCGGTGGGAATGCGTAAATGCATATCCCCCCGGACAACAAAAAAAAATCCATATCTATATTTCCTTGATGTTTGTTACTCTTTCACGCAAAATCTACTGAATGGATTTGGCTGAAACTTTGCACGGGGATAGTTAACAAGCTCGATTAACATATAGGCTACAAAAAATCACGCTCCGACCCACTGGAGCAGAGTTTCGCGGGTAGTACATTATAAAAAGGAAAGATTTGATTGTTTGTGAGTTAGCAGGTCCTGTAGTTTCAAAGCCGATTCCGAAACAAATATGTTCCGAAACAAAAGGACCGATTTAAAAAAATATATCACCATTTGAGTCCTGCTGTATACCGTAAATTGGCTATAAAATATTTAAAAAAAAAATGGGTTTCGTATAAAAAAAACCTTGATAATGTAAATGAATGTGTAAAAAAAATTACCTTATATCGCGGTCGCTGCGAATACTATTGACAATAGAGCAAAGCGTTGTACTTTTTGAGGACATCAATATGTACAAAAACGTCCACGATATGTTATAACTAACTATTACAGTTATGTCACAATTAACTAGGGTAATACTGCCTATTCTTAGCGCTCCACCAATTATTGGCACAGCTTCGTTAAATGTAAAAAAACAAGAACTCACTACCATCAATCAACTTTATCTACAAAATCTATGGATTGTTCTATGGTTATTCTTTTTCAAATGGCAACACTAGAAGTGATATTTAAATGGAAATGGTGGCAAAAGTTTTATTTATTTATTTATTTGTTTCACACATACACTATTATCACAGGTAACCTAATACAATAGCGTAGTTTAAGTACTTATCTAAATCTATCTTATATAATTTTATTAAAAACAATCAATCTTGTAATTTTGAGTCTCACATTAATTACCTATCATACATATACACTTATTATTTATGAACTATCAGATAGTATACAATAAGCGGTTCGTGTAAATTCACTCAGCGTGCAGCTAAATAAATCGACCCGTTGTGATATCGCGCTGAGCGCTCACAACGCGCGCGTAAATTATCTATGCCAATATTTGGACAAAGAAAATATTTATTTTCAAACAAAATTACGTGAAACATTCCTATTGTTTTCCTATACCATTTCAAAATTCCATATCATTCAAACTACTAATTTAGCAGTTCTATATCCTGTTAATATTATTTTATAGTAAAACTATAAGATTATTTCAAAATTCAATGAAGTTGTACCCAAATTTTGGTTACTTGGTATTGACACTTGACGATTGCATTTTATACAAAAAAATCTTTGTGCCAAAGCAAAAATTGCTTTCCGGGTCTGGTTGGTTGAGCGACTACTCTAACCGTCCCGATTGTCATAATATCATCTATGACGACAATCGTTTGCCAAGTAACGGGTAGCACCGTTTTCCTGTGTGTCTATTGGTCACAAAACTGTGGTCACCAACCCGCCTGTCTGGCGTGGTGACTATAGCAACACCTTCAAAGCAGGCCCATGTTCACCATTGAACGTAATACGGGTTGATGATGGTGATTAACTAAACATTGTGTTTCGTTTTCATAAAAGCGATAATTTCTCTTATACCTAGCCTTTGCCCGAGTTATGGCCATAGTGTTTCTGCACGATGTGTTGCATCTTCTGGAGATCATTTCATATCGTCCTATATGACGTCGAGTTAACGTCGCTTCGGATTTCCTAGTCTGAGTGTAACGTCGTGTGACATCTGTGGGTCCGCAGTGGAGACGGTACGCAAGTCGGTGGCGGAGGCGAAGGGGCGCGCGGCGCGGGCCGAGGCGGAGGCGGCGCTGCAGGCGGCGCACGTGGCGCGCCTCGAGGCGCAGCTCGCCCGCCTGCGCGCGCGCCAGGACCTGCACGACGAGAGCGAGGAGGCGCTCAAGCAGGAGAAACGGAAGCTGCAGCGAGAGGTACGTACGATGTGTCATCATACGTCACTCGGGCTCATGTTAGGCGCACGTGGCGCGCCTCGAGGCGCAGCTCGCCCGCCTGCGCGCGCGCCAGGACCTGCACGACGAGAGCGAGGAGGCGCTCAAGCAGGAGAAACGGAAGCTGCAGCGAGAGGTACGTACGATGTGTCATCATACGTCACTCGGGCTCATGTTAGGCGCACGTGGCGCGCCTCGAGGCGCAGCTCGCCCGCCTGCGCGCGCGCCAGGACCTGCACGACGAGAGCGAGGAGGCGCTCAAGCAGGAGAAACGGAAGCTGCAGCGAGAGGTACGTACGATGTGTCATCATACGTCACTCGGGCTCATGTTAGGCGCACGTGGCGCGCCTCGAGGCGTAGCTCGCCCGCCTGCGCGCGCGCCAGGACCTGCACGACGAGAGCGAGGAGGCGCTCAAGCAGGAGAAACGGAAGCTGCAGCGAGAGGTACGTACGATGTGTCATCATACGTCACTCGGGCTCATGTTAGGCGCACGTGGCGCGCCTCGAGGCGTAGCTCGCCCGCCTGCGCGCGCGCCAGGACCTGCACGACGAGAGCGAGGAGGCGCTCAAGCAGGAGAAACGGAAGCTGCAGCGAGAGGTACGTACGATGTGTCATCATACGTCACTCGGGCTCATGTTAGGCGCACGTGGCGCGCCTCGAGGCGTAGCTCGCCCGCCTGCGCGCGCGCCAGGACCTGCACGACGAGAGCGAGGAGGCGCTCAAGCAGGAGAAACGGAAGCTGCAGCGAGAGGTACGTACGATGTGTCATCATACGTCACTCGGGCTCATGTTAGGCGCACGTGGCGCGCCTCGAGGCGTAGCTCGCCCGCCTGCGCGCGCGCCAGGACCTGCACGACGAGAGCGAGGAGGCGCTCAAGCAGGAGAAACGGAAGCTGCAGCGAGAGGTACGTACGATGTGTCATCATACGTCACTCGGGCTCATGTTAGGCGCACGTGGCGCGCCTCGAGGCGTAGCTCGCCCGCCTGCGCGCGCGCCAGGACCTGCACGACGAGAGCGAGGAGGCGCTCAAGCAGGAGAAACGGAAGCTGCAGCGAGAGGTACGTACGATGTGTCATCATACGTCACTCGGGCTCATGTTAGGCGCACGTGGCGCGCCTCGAGGCGCAGCTCGCCCGCCTGCGCGCGCGCCAGGACCTGCACGACGAGAGCGAGGAGGCGCTCAAGCAGGAGAAACGGAAGCTGCAGCGAGAGGTACGTACGATGTGTCATCATACGTCACTCGGGCTCATGTTAGGCGCACGTGGCGCGCCTCGAGGCGCAGCTCGCCCGCCTGCGCGCGCGCCAGGACCTGCACGACGAGAGCGAGGAGGCGCTCAAGCAGGAGAAACGGAAGCTGCAGCGAGAGGTACGTACGATGTGTCATCATACGTCACTCGGGCTCATGTTAGGCGCACGTGGCGCGCCTCGAGGCGCAGCTCGCCCGCCTGCGCGCGCGCCAGGACCTGCACGACGAGAGCGAGGAGGCGCTCAAGCAGGAGAAACGGAAGCTGCAGCGAGAGGTACGTACGATGTGTCATCATACGTCACTCGGGCTCATGTTAGGCGCACGTGGCGCGCCTCGAGGCGTAGCTCGCCCGCCTGCGCGCGCGCCAGGACCTGCACGACGAGAGCGAGGAGGCGCTCAAGCAGGAGAAACGGAAGCTGCAGCGAGAGGTACGTACGATGTGTCATCATACGTCACTCGGGCTCATGTTAGGCGCACGTGGCGCGCCTCGAGGCGTAGCTCGCCCGCCTGCGCGCGCGCCAGGACCTGCACGACGAGAGCGAGGAGGCGCTCAAGCAGGAGAAACGGAAGCTGCAGCGAGAGGTACGTACGATGTGTCATCATACGTCACTCGGGCTCATGTTAGGCGCACGTGGCGCGCCTCGAGGCGCAGCTCGCCCGCCTGCGCGCGCGCCAGGACCTGCACGACGAGAGCGAGGAGGCGCTCAAGCAGGAGAAACGGAAGCTGCAGCGAGAGGTACGTACGATGTGTCATCATACGTCACTCGGGCTCATGTTAGGCGCACGTGGCGCGCCTCGAGGCGCAGCTCGCCCGCCTGCGCGCGCGCCAGGACCTGCACGACGAGAGCGAGGAGGCGCTCAAGCAGGAGAAACGGAAGCTGCAGCGAGAGGTACGTACGATGTGTCATCATACGTCACTCGGGCTCATGTTAGGCGCACGTGGCGCGCCTCGAGGCGCAGCTCGCCCGCCTGCGCGCGCGCCAGGACCTGCACGACGAGAGCGAGGAGGCGCTCAAGCAGGAGAAACGGAAGCTGCAGCGAGAGGTACGTACGATGTGTCATCATACGTCACTCGGGCTCATGTTAGGCGCACGTGGCGCGCCTCGAGGCGCAGCTCGCCCGCCTGCGCGCGCGCCAGGACCTGCACGACGAGAGCGAGGAGGCGCTCAAGCAGGAGAAACGGAAGCTGCAGCGAGAGGTACGTACGATGTGTCATCATACGTCACTCGGGCTCATGTTAGGCGCACGTGGCGCGCCTCGAGGCGCAGCTCGCCCGCCTGCGCGCGCGCCAGGACCTGCACGACGAGAGCGAGGAGGCGCTCAAGCAGGAGAAACGGAAGCTGCAGCGAGAGGTACGTACGATGTGTCATCATACGTCACTCGGGCTCATGTTAGGCGCACGTGGCGCGCCTCGAGGCGCAGCTCGCCCGCCTGCGCGCGCGCCAGGACCTGCACGACGAGAGCGAGGAGGCGCTCAAGCAGGAGAAACGGAAGCTGCAGTGAGAGGTACGTACGATGTGTCATCATACGTCACTCGGGCTCATGTTCATGACTTCACCAGTAATTCTTCTGGTGAAGGGCAAAGATAAGACGGACCTAAAAATGGGACACTCCAATCGATGCGATGATATCCGCGAACTGTATTATCTCATTTGTATTCCTACAACTACTGTCACTACTGTTTTTACACTAAACTTGAAAGTTCATTGATGTTGTGTGCAAAATAGTATATTCAACGAATTGTATAAAATTGTCACTTTGTATTTCAGGAAGTCGTAGACTTCTGGGCCGTTATCAATAATGGCGACAGTTAACGGTACAGACCTCAGCCCCGCGTGTCCATGTGTGCGATCCTTTACACGCAACATTCACTTACATACCAAACTCACATCGTATTGTTTTACTTATATTGTTTGCTAATTATTTCCCTAATTAAGTGCATCAAAAGCAGCCAGTTCATCTACGAAGAGAAGGATTGCTTTATAATTTTAGATATATTGCTAACATGCAATAATAGTGTAAATACAATAACTAATTTTCGAATTACATATGTTTAAAATCATAATATAGTGGCATGTTGTTATAAGTACGCGTTTGGTTTTTAATGTTTTGTACATAATTATAAAATGAAGCAGATCCAGCATTAAAAAAAATATATTTTTATTAATAACACGGATGAAAGTATTTGGTGGGATTTTTATGAATATCAATAATGAGATATGATTCAGGTTCCCATTCGTATTATAAGATATGGATTTTCGATAACTACATATTATTATGTATTATATGTAATTGTAACTCAGAGCGCTGATAACTAAATACTAAAAACATGTTCAAAGTATTCAGAGATTCACTTATAATTCATAATTTAAAATTGTTAAAGTATGTTTGATATCATATCTTAATAACTAAAGATCTAAAATATTTGCCAAGTACTGGTATACTGAAAAAAAAAGAAACTATTAATCTAATGATTAATGGAATCGATTCGGTATATTTTGTATTGACTCTGGATCCGCTTATGTATGTATGCTCAACCCAGGATCGGCTTTTATTAATTTACTCTTAAACTAAATCCTTATTTAAATAATTTCAGGCCCGAGAGGCGCTCAACAGAGTCGAAGAGTTGGAGACAGAAAACAGCCACCTCACGAAACGACTAGACAAACTCAAGAACGCCAAGTCCGCACTCTTGAAGGACCTGTGACAAAACAACGCAATGTAATGAGTCCAATGCCATTTAACTACGCTGAATTCGAAAAGTTTATCTCACAGAACAAGCAATGTATAAAAACATGGAGATTGCTTCGAATTTAATGACGGAGAAAGCTGGAAAGCGTTATATATGAGTTTAAGGCTCAGTTTTTTACAATAAAATTTTTGTAACACTGTTTTAAGTCAGTTTTTAACAGCAACAACTGTAATAGCAATGTTGACATAATAATTTGACAAAATGACACTGCAATGTAAATGCACTGAAATAATGTTAGTTATAAGTTGCAATGTTAACAATTGTACGCATTACGAATTTAATCAAAGTCAACGTCAAAATAACAGAATGAATAATGATAATGTCTATACTTTCTTATTACAAAAGCAATAAAGATTCTAGAAGATTATATGATAAACCATAGACCAAGCAATCTATTGGTTAAATTTTTAAATTTTGTAATAAGAAATTTAGTGATTATGGATGCATCCTAAACTCGAGCCATTACAAGCGTGCAAACTGCGACTAGCAAAAAAAATATCGGATCTCTCTTTCGCACTTATAGCACTGCCGCATGCCGTTATGTTTTGTGTAACAGTAAAAAAGTCTTTGTCGATGATAGGAAAGGAGGGAGACATCAGTGCCGGATTAAGCCAGTGCGGGGCCTGTTGCAAATTCTTCTGTCCAGAGGCCCAGGGCTTAGTTTGGATTTATTCGATCCAATTTCTTGCTTAGTGTGCGGGGCCCGTAGCATTTGCTACTCTTGCTATATGGCTAATCCGGCACTGAGACATATTAATGTAATATTGATCGTATCAGTGTTCTGAGTACGGGTGGCATCTCTATATGTATAACGGCTTGAAGAATTTTCTCATTCCTTTGACGTTACCATTTTTGTTTCAGTTATCACGCTTGTAATGGCTTTTAGTATTGGTATATTTTATATTGTTTCACAAATTAACTACTATATCACTCACTTCATTGAACTATAACCAACATCTAGTTTAGCGAATGTAATCACATCATTGTCGAGTCATCATAATTATTGAAATTTGTGAGTTAGTATGCAATTAGAAAGCTCAAAAGCGTAAGAACGGATGTAATATTATTCTTTAAAAGCATTTGGTCGTAAGTACCAGTTACGATAAAGGCACATACGACGAATGTTTTTGAACATCCGACCTTTAGCTTTCGAGCTCTGGATTGTAAATGCATTTTGAATGAAATGTGACATTTAGATGAAGCTTTGCCTTCATCCATTGTAAAATATTGTAGCTGTTTGATTGATTAGATGGAACTCCGGTGAATAGATGAATTGTTTGTACATTTGGATTACAGTATAATATTAGTTTATAGACTATGGTAGTAGTATTCATATACAAACGTAATATCAAACTATAATTGTATTTATGTTGGTGTTTTTGAGTTTGGAATTTGACAATTCTAGAGCTCAGAAGCATAATGTCGGATGTGCCATATGTTAGAAACATTCGTCGTATGTGCCTTTATCGTAAACTGGCACTTACGACCAAATGCTTCTGAAGTATAATAGTGCATCCGTCTTTATACTCCTGAGGTGTAGAATTATTCATAATTGTTATAAATATATATGTATATTGTGATGATTTTAAAGCTATCGGATTTTTACCTGACATTACTAATTTAAAAAAAAACAAAAAGGTGTGCATTAACATCGAAATAACCTGTTCAATTTTGAAACTTCGTAAAAAATACAACGTTAACATGTTAATTAAATATTATTTTGACATTACGATTTGGAAGACACTTTACAGTGAAGTGTCGTAGCCCTTTGACGTCCGTAGTTCCATCGAAACAACTTAGTTGGTGATCTGAATGTGCACTGAGATTGAGCTACGTGTGCGAGGGTCGCCTGTATCGCAATTAAGATGGTTGTATCGCCTATAACCGTTGTGTAACTTTTGTAAATCGCTTTTAATGTTCATTTCCGTGCATCCCGGCCGATCGCAGTTGCGTGCGAACAATCGTGTGACAAGATATTTGTGCGATAGACGCGCGGGTCTATCGACAACCTCTGACTATTGTCGCATAAGCCGCACGCGTCTGTCACATGCGATCAATCGAAAGCGACTGCGATCGGCCGCGATGCACAAAAATGATATTTTAACTAAATATTCCCTGTAAATTATGATGATAATGTGTAAATGTATGTTTTGTTTAATTTTAATAAATAGTTATTTATTTTAACAATGTTCGTATTTTTCTGTATAGGTATTATTTAAGAGATTTATTTAGCTTGCCGATTTCATCGCTTCGTTACTAATCTAACCATAATAATTGGAGTGAACTATTACTACTTGCCATCGGTATCACAAATTCTGATAGTTAAGTTTGAGATAAAATTCTTTATTCACATGTCGATTGTGACATATTTAATTATTTTTATTGATTTTTATTTGTAATATAATTGCTCAAAATTGTATCCCATTAACGATGTGATAGTAACGTGAAAAAGTAAACGTCCAATAGTTTTGTAGCTGGGACACGTCACCCGTCGTGGGAATGACCATTCTATTTTTTATATGTCGACATATCTTATTCACGATTCTACATAGTTACCAAGCTGTTCAACTGATGTCAATGTAAATTATTTAATTTTTATCTCGTTAGTTCGGCGTTTTTTATTGTTTTATTGTGAACATTCGATAATAGATCTCGAAGTAGTGGAATATGAATAAAATTGATAAAAAATGTAGACTATCGGACGATGTACAGTAAGAATTTGTCGCTTTTATTAAATATATATAAATATAGTTGTTAGTGACGCTCACTTAACGTACAGTGCCATGGCGCACCAAAATGTATTAGTGATACTATTACTGATAGGTCGATGTGTTGTTATTATGTAGCAATTGGAGATGCGGGTAGCGGTAGGCGCGCTTGTCGAATGTTCTACATCGAGTCCAGAGCGAGCGAGCGCGGGCCTCACCACGCGACCGGGACTTGACTGACACTGATGTGTTTCTAAACATCAATTAGTTAAATATAGACTTTACCACACCACAATAAGGCTCATATTTAAATAACGCAACTTATATCCTTTAAGTTATTAGATACAATTATAGAAGTAGATTATAAAATCAATTAGAATCACCCTTGTGTATGGCGACTAGGATCTATATGTAACTTCACTGTTGCGTTATGAGGCTCGTGCAAGCTTGCTGTAATACTATGTATGTATACATGTAGATTTTATATTACAACGTTATTACATAAGGCGCGTTTAGACAAACTTCAATAGACAATTTTGTTATGCCTAAATACGTATAGATTTTGTACTATCATATTATGTAATGTGCAGATTGTTCGTGTTGACTGGGCCAGCTTCGCACCACCGATTTATATTGTCTGGTTACAGTTAACACTCAACTTGTACTAGACTAGAGAATACAGTGCGTCCAGACATTAGTATATTAGACCTCAGAAGCATAGGACGGATGTACTATTATGCTGATTTTCCACCAGAGTGGCGAGACGAGACGAGGCGAGGAGAGAATTTAAATTTGTATGGCAAATTTTCAATCCTCTCGAGCGCATCTTTGGTGGAAACAGTGTGGCGAGAATTGATATATTTGTTTGTGTAAAAATGAACCGTATTGCTTCAGACATACAGTATAAATTAACTTTGCATTGCTTCTCGCGAGAGGCTTATTGTTGTTCATTGCTACTTATTACCGTGTTATTACCTGAGAATACCGTCATGATAGTACAAGCCTACGGGCGGCGCGGCGGTCACGCGCGATCTCGCGATGGCTATTTTTAGTGGAAAAGGGTCAGTGCGATTTCAATTCTCCTCTCGCCTCGTCTCGTCTCGCCACTTTGGTGGAAAATCAGCATTATACTTCAGAAATATTTGTTTGAATGTGTCATTTTACGATAAAGACACATACGACGAATGTTTTTGACGTATTATGTCACATACAACCATAAGCTTCTGAGTTCTAAATTATGTGTATGACTTGTCGATATATTACGGATTGTACGCAGATGACGTATTTAGCTTAGTATCATCTATATATCTCGTTCGTAGTTTATGCGTACAAGCCGTAGAACTGATTTGGCCAATGAGAGATAAAATGTTTAAACAGCAGTGCATCGTTTGTCAATAAATTGTTCACCTTATTGAATTGAAAAAGAGTTTAAAATTATATGTAAAAAAATATCATTCGAGGAGTACACACCCTATATGGTAGAAATCTAATTTTGATTACATTTTTTTTATGTTAGTTTATGCTGCCAAAAATATTAGGTTCGAGTAAGTGCAACAATTTTCCTGCTCAATCTGTTGTTTATGTTTTTATCTGTTGTCATTGGCCTTCAGATAGACAAGACTGTTCAGCGATGCTTCCAAAACCTGCGGTGTAAAGATCATTGTCAGTATATTTGTATGTAGGAACGTAATATTTTTAAGTACGATGTGTATTTTGGTGCTGCATTACTAATTTATTTTGTTTTCAATTTAACTGAATGACCAACGTCTTTTTATATGAAGCGAAAACAGACTTAATATTGTATAAATTTGAATATTTTGAATAAATTTCGCTCTGGAAATGGGTTTTTATTTTTATTTTGTTCGCGCAACATCCTTATCCTGACACCTATACCATTCGTCCTTATAGTACACATAAAGCTGCTTATATATAGGTAGGTACTCGTAAGGTTCCCTTCACTGTGAAATTCATTCAATATAATTCATAGTATGAATTATATTCTCACAGTATGTGAAAGTGTAGATAGCAAATATGCTGCTCGTCTGATGGTAAGCGATTACCGTAGCCTATGAACGCGTACATGAAGTAACGGGCTGCACCCTTATCCACTCTCATTTGATCATTAACAAAATCGTTATCGAAAAAGATAGTCACGAAAAAACAATCTTCAATAATGCCTTTGCCTTTGAAAATGTCATAAGAAGGCTGGTTAGATCGATAGGTAAACGAAATGTACCGCAGTATTGATTATGGTAATATTATTGGTAAGTGACTTACCGTCAGCCGATGCGGTAGTCTCGAAATTGTATAATCGATATTCTCTATAAATAATGACAAAAATATCGATTGAACCATATTGAAACTTGGCATAGCTCCGAGGCAGTGCATGTTTTATTATTTTATATAGGTACAAACATTATTTTTCAAATAATATTCGCTGAATGCTGTCATCTCTTTACAACTTTTAGGCAATGCAGATTTGTGACACATACGTGCTTATTTTGATGGTTGCTAAATAGAGTACATATTAAACCGGCAGACAAGCTGTGGGTTTTTCCTTTTTTTAAATTAGTACATAATCTTTTTTATATGAGAATACTATGAGCACAAAACATTTTCACCTGCGTATACCTAACGGCAGGTAAACGATAGCGATTTGGGTTTAAAATTTTTGTGTTATTATTTGAGTGGCGAGAACAAATATAGATACAGAAGAATCACAAACTTTCACATTATCTATACTAATCTAATATTATAAAGAGGAAATATTTGTATGTAAGTATGTTTGTAACGAACAGGCTCAAAAAGTACAGGACCGATTTAAAAAATTCATTCACCATTTGAATGCTACTTTATCACTGATTAATACAGGCTATATTTAATTATGAAGCTCCCACGGGAACGGGAGTTACGCTGGTGAAACCGCGCACGGGAAGCTAGTATACTAATATAATGTGAAAGTTTGTGAAGATTTTTTCTCAATCACGAAATAACGGTTGAACGGATTTACAAGACACTTGGCGTACAGGTAGGCAAAGATCTGACTGGATTGAGACAGGATACTTGATAACCCGGTAATGCATACCTGTTGTATAATTTTAAGTGTCAATAAGGATACATTGCGCTTTCCAATTACGGTGACATACCTCGGATGGCGTTGTTTGATCTTTTCCTTTCCTAGTTATTTATATCAAGATAAATAATATAGTTTCAATGTTTGTAGAGAAACACAGTAGCCAAATGGCGTTGCCAGATTCTGTCTATGCGATGTGAAACAAAGAATAACACCAACAGGTGTTATATAGTAAAAGGGTACAGTTACGTAGCTTATTAGTTTTATTTCCGAACGTGAATAATAAATTATGAGATCAACGGTTTTAGGGCATCGAAGAGGCCGTTGATCGTTCAAAACGCACGTTTTGTTGATATCTCAATCAAAGTAAGAAATGTGTTTCATACATTGGTTTAAGTGTATGCAAAAGTGCTTCGACTGCACTTATGGTTGTGAATATTTTTTAAAATATTAAGGTTAGTAATTGAAATAAGACTTGAATAAAAACAGCAATATAACATCCTATCAAATTTATTACGTTCATCAGAATGGTACTTTTGAAGCAATTACAATAAAAACAAAAGATGTTTATTTACAATGATTATGGAAATAAAAGCTAACAAAACGGTAAGAATGAATGGCTCCTGGGGATATTGGTCCAAGTGTCAAAAGATCCAGGATAGTGCCCAGATATACATTACCAATTGTTAAAATAAAGTGCCAATATGGCTTCTCGACAGTCTTACGGTCAATAATTCCAGCTAGTTATCCAAGCTAGCCATGTTTTCAATGACTATTTACAAAAAAATATTATGCAAGCTAGCTGTTTGTAGTGGATTATATACTCTAGAACGGAATAAAGGAGAAAAATAATACTTGAACATTTTGAGACTTGGTCTAATATAAAAGTGGTCTTTCTAGTATTAGGGCAGTTCTACATCTTAGATATTCTGTCACTTGGACTCATTGACAAATGGTATTTCCAGCATTTGAACAATGTGACTCCTTCGAAATTTAGAAATCTAGACGAATATACCCTGGAGCCGAATGAATTATTAATTTACTGTATTATTAGTTATTCCTTATGATAAGAGTCAAGCCCAAAGAGATGACATAAATTATCCTAAGTTGAGAAACATGTGCTTATTCATTGTTACACTAATTATGTACATTGTAAAGAAGGTACAGTCATAAGAATCGCATGAACATAAGTGTGCAAGAATTGTAACAAATGAAGAAAATCTTTCTGGAGTAAGTAGCATTTTATAATATATAGCACACAGGTATTAACGCGATAAAATTACCTTTTTATATTACCCGACGTTTCGATCAAGTTACATTGATCGTGGTCGCGGACAGACTGGCTCGGCGGTGTCGCTCCGTCTTGTGCAGTCGGTTAAAAAATAACATTTTTTGAACTCAGTGAGTGAAGGGTGCAACCGGGCTTACGACACAAAAAAAATTAAAACTGAGGGTAGTTGGTAACTCGCCCTCAACTACGGAGCGGCACCGCCGAGCCAGTCTGCCCGCGACCACGATCAATGTAACTTGATCGAAACGTCGGGTAATATAAAAAGGTAATTTTATCGTGTTAATACCTGTGTGCTATATACTAAAATTATGATACGCAAAATTTTAAAAGTAGCATATTAATTTGCATATGTTTTATACTACTTTTCTGTACTAAGGAAATAAATTGGTGCATTGTAGTGTGTTAACTGATAACTTTAAATTACACCATAAGTAATAGTAAATAAACCATTTGTACACAAATCATAACAAGACTCAGAACAAATATCTGTGGTTCACACAAATAATTGTCCCAAGTGGGAATCAAATTCACAACACCAGGTTTCAAAAGCATCTAACATGGGGTTGCCATCTCCAAAATTTGGCATCCAGGACGCATGAAAATCCCGGATTTTAGTCCAGCCCGGACTTCCTCTAAACTAGGACAAATCCGAGGAAAGATGGACGCGTGGCAACCCTAATCTAACGCCACCACCACTAGTCATTAGGACTATATTCATAGTGTCACATACTCAAATCAGATTACAAAAACAAGTCTAGCTACTACTATTCTATTGCTCTCACATTCTCTTATACATATAAGACACTGTTTAAGTAATTACTAAAATGAATTATAAAGGTAAAAAACTCTATAATATCATAAACCGCAGCTACATTAATATTGTGAAACTTGTCTACTATTCACACATCAGTCATTATCATAATAAAAATAAATTATTTCTAAAAATATGTAGCTAATAATAAAGCAGAACCTATTTTTACTTACTTATTATGTTCTAAGTTATTATATCTATAGTTTGATATTGAAAACACTTTATCATATATCATTTACAAAACAAATACTGCCAGTGGCATTAACATAATCATCAATCAGATCTTAATCTTGTAATCACTGCTAAAAATTGACTTAATTGTGAACAGTGTCTGCCTCAGGGACGGGGGCAGAGGCGGCGTAAGGCGTGGGCAATCTGCGCTACCGCCTATGGCCTTGCGGTTCTAGAATATTCGCACTTCAAAGTTGTGTAATCATAAATACTATATATATTGCCAAATTTTTTGTAGGATTTGTTTTTTTCTACCAACCTCTCCCAAAGTTGTTTCCTAAGTTTTGGGTTCCATTCTTAAAAAAATAATTTGTTAAATGTAACACACATGAACTACTTCACCCCTCCCTTGAATCATTGGGTGTGGTTTCACCTGATAGTGTGTGTTTGCTAAATTATAAGAGTGACTCTGTTACTAAGTCATGGTTTCTTGTATGTTTATGATTGCATACAGCCCATCAACTAGCAAGAGTAATAAGACGAATGGTACTATTTAAACATTATCAATTATGATATTTTATAAACAAGCAACTGAATCAACCCATGAAACAAAAACATCTAATACATATAAACAAGATTATTATAATATCAAAATAAAAAAATTAACTACACCTTGTTTCAGGGAAATGATGTAGTTGTTTAAAAAACACTTTTCAGATTCTAAAGATGCAACAGTGATTATTTATCATTAGCAATCAGCCATATGATTGCATTTTGACATCTGTGTACTGTCCATTGAGTTTTTTGTATCATCAACATAACAAATGGAGTATACAAAGGCCACATTAAACAGTATGCAACTGTCATGTTACAATTGGCTTGTTGATTACTATAGTGTAAGGATATGCAGGTTTGTATTAACCATTAAAAAAATCATTTTGGTTGTAGCACATAATCAAGAATAACATTGTATAAAGCCTATGGTGCACTCTCTTTGGGCTCAATGGCTGGTCTTACTCTAAATAATAACCTATGGTACAGGGTGCTGGCTCGGTGTCAACCCGCCATGCTCTGGGCTGTGTTTCTGCTTTTTCCTCTTTTTCTCCTTTTTCCGTTTCTTGCGTTCCTTGTCATCTTCATGCCTTTTCTGTTTTTTGTGCTTTTTCTCATATGTGTCTGGGTTAGATGAATCTGTAAATAAGATGTTTATATATATATTTAGTAAGTAAGAAAAGAAGTTCAAAGATTTCTTTCTGGGTCTGGTTCATTGGGGAACTACCCACCATGCCTCAGAAAGTATGTTAAGCCATTGGACCTGTTTATCATATATGACAAGTTTATACCAGGGAATGGGCAGTGTTTTTATGTGTGTTGCTACATAATACTGCAGTCACCAACCCACCTGCCAAATGTGGTGACTATGGCAAAACCCTGATGAAGTAACAAAGGGGCTAAATCTATACTAATACATATTATAAAGAGGAAAGATTTGTATTTTTGTGTGCATCTTTGTAGTGAATAAACTCAAGAACTACTGTGCCAATTTCAAAAATTCTTTCACCATTGGAAAGCTACATTCACCCATTCATAAAGTTTCCATGTGAACGGGAATTACGCGGATGAAACCGCGCGCGGGAATCTAGTAATAAATGTCTTATAAATTTTATTTTATCGGACCAATCATAGCACATATACAATAATTGTGTTTGACCCAGAATAATACAAGCAGTCTTAGTCTTAGTGACTAACACCATAAATACATAACTGTTCAATGTGAAGAAAAAACATCAAATGGAACAAACTTTCACATTCATAATAAAATAAAAGACCTTCATAATCCTTCACCCATTACTATTTGTGTTATAAATATAGCCAGTAAAATAGTAAACATAAATATGGACCAGCTGCATAGTTCCACATTCAAATTAATCTTATTAGCTACCAAGGGTAGCAGATTGTTGTTTTTTATGTATACAAATCATATACCAGGTTATAAACTACCCAGTACATAAGTGTTTTTTTCAAAAGGACATGTATATAGCCACAAGGCTTTTGCTACCTCACCGGGCATAAAGGTGAGCAGAGCTCCAGCCTTAAATGGATAAAAAAATTACAAATTAAGCAACCTGCACAATGAGATTGAGGGATTATGACTTTTAATATTTTAGGGGGTTTTGTGCAACTGTTGGTACATAAGAGGTCTCTGCCTAACTCCATGGGAAAGAGATGTGAATGTATGTATGTATGTCTCATTACTTTGAAGGTACTAAAAAAGCTGTTATATATAAAAATTATGAATACCTTGTAGAGGTGTTTCTTGACCAGGAGGTACTCCATCCTTATGCTTATGTTTCTTGTGCTTGGTCTTATGTCTCTTTGGTGGTGTGGCGCTTACATAGCGATACTGTTCTGGAAGTGGGCCGGGGTGGAGTCTGAACCCAGCTAATTGAGCACTAGTCAGAGGCAGCAGCTCCTTCCCACCGATAGGCCTCTTAGCTATCACTGATCCTAAAGTACTATTGTCTTCTTGCCCGGGACCATCAACTATGCCAGGTAGATTAGGGAGAAAAGATGATAGAGATTCCTTAAGCTTTTTTCCATTAAATTTACTATATGAATGCTCCAGTCCATAATATGCCATCAAATTTGTCGCTCCAGTCAACTCATTGTCTCCTGCAAAATAATATTTTGTAAAGGAACTAATTCATGCTTGTAAATAAATCATAAAGTTAAAACTAGGAAGTTTCTTTTTTATTACCTGTGCATGGAGGTTCTTTCATCAAATAGAATGGTCCACTATGCACTATGGAGGGGTTCTTGCCGAGAGAGATGGTGGTCTTCAGTGTTCCAGAGGAATCCTGACGAGACACCACTGGTGACCTCGCGCCCCGCGGCGAGGACTTGGGGGAATATGGCTCTACTTTTCTAAACTGATCAGACATCATCTTGCATCTGCATTGTCTACATAACAAACGCAAAGAAATAAAATTCCACTAAAGAAAATGATAAAAACTGTACACCCTCACTCACTACGAAAAGCTATTTGACAAATTGCAGAAATAAAAAGCAATAGGCATGTCCAGTGCTTTTTAGTCGATTATGAGTCAAACTGAAAAAATAATATTTATGTTTAAATTTATTTTACAAAAATTATCAATGTTTATTTTTTTGTGTTGACTAAAGTTAAATAGAACTTATATTTAATTTAATTAAAAAAAGAATATTTTGATACACAATGCAGTATTATAATCGATGTTCATATATCCTTGAATACACTATCGACTTAAATGGTAATAGTAGTAGTAGTCTTAGGCGTGACGACAAGAATGCTAGTAACCTTTGTTAACATTTTGAACCTTATTCTTACATTAAAAGGGTCATCATAGTCAAGAACTTTGTATTAGAGATTTAAAAAATCGTTTGTGATTGGCACACAGGGATATTGTTCATTTAATAAAAATCTTAAAAATAAATAGCACCAAATGTAAAAAAATATCCAAGTGTCCTAACACCATATATTAAATAATTAATTTTATAAGTTATAATCCATCTATGGTTAAAACCCACGTGTCGATGATTAGCGCCATGTTTACCATAAATATTAAAAAAGTTAAATTTAAGAAGTAAAAAAATCAGTCTATGGTTCATGAATTAGCTTCTCGTAATGCGTTACGATTTTCGATAATGTGTTTGGAAATAAACAATATATTTGGATTAATTTAGTCTTGTTTGTGTTCATACGTGGTGTATATAATCTAAAAAATGTTCGTGAACTGTGATTTAGGTGGTACAAATATACAGCAAGGCTTTTGATATCACCATTCCTCGCTGTGCGAAGTGACGCCATTTTACGGGAATGATCAGCCCGCGGCTGCCTCATACTGAGCCTGATGTAAGGATTGCGCTCATCAAACGAATGCATGGAAACGAATCTATATTCTTGCACTCCCGCTGGACGGACGAATTCCGAGGTAAATAACACATATTTATACATTTGTTGATATAATGCTAATTCAAATCATGTTCCGATTTCCTCTTGTTTGAGCGTCTTTTGTTTCCTAGTAGCTAAAAGCACGTGTTTTTAATTTTTCAGAAAACTATGGAAGATGGTAATATTGCCATTGCGAAAGAAGATAAAATCACTACAACGTCATTGACCAATTTGTACGGCGAACGCCCATCAAAATTGGCCGCCAATGGGCACGAATTCGGTGGCGAGTCTTCCAGTCCGCCCAAAGAGCAATACGAGCCATGTCGGCAGGCTGCCGATACCACTAACGACGACAAGACCAAGAAACGCATCAATCCATTAAGAATTCATCTGGGAAAAAGGCCATTTGTTGATAATTCGCTTCAGTACTACAATCCAACCAAAAAACGAAAGCCTAATCTAAATAAAATTTGTG
Organism: Nycteola revayana; assembly: GCA_947037095.2. NCBI lineage: Eukaryota > Metazoa > Arthropoda > Insecta > Lepidoptera > Nolidae > Nycteola > Nycteola revayana. The sequence continues at coordinate 17,552,922 of OX344851.2, read as the reverse complement.
ATAGCAGCACTCCAGCCAACTTGGTGCCACGAGTGCCCAAACTTATACCTAAGCATATAGACCGTAATCAATTTCACAATGTTTCATCGCAAGCAGAAAGTGATGCTATTAGTGAGAGGGACAAACCAGTGCCTCGGCTTGTGCCTAAAAGCCAACTTTTACAGTTCAAAAAAGGTAAAACTGAAAAAGGATCCCAGTTGAAGGAATATGCCCAGAGCTTGGGTTTACAGCCTATGGTGAAGTTTAAGTGCAGAAAATGTTGCTCTATGTCATTTAAAACATTGGCCATGTTGAAAGAACACCAGTTGGTCTGTAGAGCTCAGGCAAAAGAACCTGCATTGAGCCCGGAAGTAGCTCCAAGCCCGGAAGCGAACACCAGTGGTCCATCACGAGTGACAAGGAAGGTGTATCTTTGTTCAGCCTGTGGAACTTATTATGAGAACTGGAATCTCTTTCTACATATGAGAGAAGTACACAATAGACACATTTGCTTATTTTGCTTGGGAATGTTTTCAAAAGCAGAGAAACTCTCATCGCACCTTACAAATAAACACAATGTTAAGGAGTTTAGTTTTGATAGTAAAGAAGACTTTTTCAATGTGTACAGTGGAACACTATATTTAATGTGCTGTGCTTGTGATGAAATTTGCAGTGAACAAGATGATTTCTTCAATCATGATTGTAATAATGTTAAGCCAAAACCTGTGCCTGTGCTGATAAGTAAAAATGCTGTCAAGTCAAATAGTATAAAAAATTCTAAGATTCAAAATGAGGTGAATACCAATGGACCTTCAAGTATTGCTAAAGAATTAATTAAACCAGTAAGTGATAAAAAGGATATTATCAGTAGTAATAAACTAGAAACTATATCTCAACCACATAAAGTGGCCACAGCTCCTGAACAACAAATTGCTGAACCTGGCATCAGTGATACTAGTTCTGTTTCTGATGGTTCAACCATCACTGGCAAGGACACCAGTAACACTGTTGATTCAGGCATGGAACTTGAAAGTTCAGATACAAAACCATCCTCCAGTCCAATTCAGCAAAACACATTTAATCCTGATAGAAATAAACTAATACCAAATGGAGATGAGAGTTTAGAAAGGTCAGATGATAGTGATGCAGCATCAGATGAAGTTAATGAAACTATGAGAGAGCCATCACCTGTTAGAAATGAAGAAAATGTACCACCTATAGAAAAAGAAAAGGAAGGTGGTATTAAATTGAAGCTTAGTTTAAATAATGCAAATTCACCTGTAATCATAAATTCTACAGTAGATCCAACAATCGGCCAACAGAAAGTTCACAAACCTCCATCACGCACAAGGCGACCACCAAAGCGGTATGAGAAAGAACGACTTCAGGGACCTGTTACTCCAATAAAACCTCCTTCTATCAAGATGACTATTTGTGACAGAGCAGATAGTCCTTTTGTTAAAACAACAATATTTGAAGATAACAAAGAGACAACATTGCAAACACTGTTAAATAATAATTTAGAATCATCTTCAAAAACAGCTGAATCCAAACTGGAAAGTACTGTTAAAACTACAATTTATGATAACAAATTGGATGATTTAAATACATTGAACCGGGTACCTAAATTAACAGTGAGAGTTCCTAAAGAACTGTTAGATAAAGACTCCTCTAGTGATTACTCATCTGATAGTGATGTCAGTGATAAGCTCACTGTTGATGAACATAATACTATCCAAGAAGACCCTGTGAAAGCTGAAGAGGAAACAGAAGTTGAAGCTCCACCAATGGAACCTCTATCTCCCCCTCCTGAAATAAAGGATGAAACATCCTTGCAGGAGGATGATATACATGTGGATGTTGAGGACACAGATGTCAGTACAGAACTCAAGACAGAAACATTTGCAGAATCAGAGCCACCTCCTGAGCCCATTGTTGAAGAACCTACAATCCCTGTAACAGAGCTATCTTTAGATAAACCATTAGATAAATATCCACTGAAGGATTTATTAAAAGTATTTTTAGCATCCACTGTGTATAATTGCATTTACTGTAATCATGTACGGAAGATTGCAGTTAATTGTGAGCAGCTCGCCTTACACATGGTAGCACAGCATCGCTTCACTGCAACGGTAGATAGCATCACAGCTGAAGAGCTGATGCCCGAGACTATCACAGCAAAACTGAAGACGGGTGCGCCAGAACTCAATGCGGTCTATATAAACTTGGACACCTATGACAGTGTGGACAAATGTGATGATGTACAATATGACTATATGTTTGAATGTTTTCAGTGTTATTTTAAAACTGCTGTCCATAAAGATCTCTATTTACATAATCGTAAAATGCATCAAAATACTATCTTACTATGTGTTATGTGTAAATCTAATTTTTATAGTTATAGTGAATTAGTTTGTCATTTATGCCCTGGAACATATGATTCTGAATATGAAATTAAGTTCAGATGCTGTTTGTGTAATGTGGACTCTATACCATCTCAATTTAGGTTGATGGTACATCTGCGGAAAATACATCATACATGTGATGTATGTTTAGAATTCTGTCATAATCAATCACGGCTTTCCAATCATGTTTGGAAACATAAACTGCATCATTTATGCTATAGATGTGGTATTGCCTACAGAAATAAGCCAGACATAACAAATCACTTATTTTGGAAACATGGCACTGAGAGTGTTTTATGTAAAAAATGTTTACAAAAGAAATGGCCCCATGTTTATCATTTTTGCACACCTCCAGCTATATTTAGTTGTGAAGAATGTAATTTGCAATTTACTAAAGCAGTTTATTTAAAAGTTCATAAAAGATTTCATGCTGAAGAATATCCACATGTTTGCACAGAGGAAGAGTGTACTGAGAAATTTGTTTCGAAGAAACTTCTCAGCAAGCATACAGATGAACATAAAAAGAAATTGTTAAGTGATGAACTTAGTGATGATAAAACTAAAATCCTAAATGAAGTACTACCAGAATCATCAAAAGAAACTGTTCCTATCATTGACTTGGTTAATGACAAACCAAAAGAAGAAGCTGGACCTTCTGAAATAAAAGCTGAAGCGGGAACTGAGCAGCTAACTAAAAAAGAAAAGAAAAAGAAATTGAAAGATAAAGATGCTCTATTGCTTGATGTGAACTTGCCTGCTTTGAATCTCTCTGAAAGTGATAGTAGCGATGAATCAGATAGTGGAATTCCACCATCAATAAAAGACGAAAAACCTGAAGAGAAACCCTCTATTAACTCGAATGAAGAAATTCCTAAAAGTGAGCCAACTAACAACAACACCGAAACAACAGATATTGATGCAATTCCTAAATCTGAACAAAAAACAGAAACATTAGATGAAAAGCCAAGTGACCAGCAAGTATTAGATATTTGGGATAACTTCAAAAAATACCAAGCAAAGGTAGAAAAACAAAAAGAGAAGACTCCTCCCTTAGTACCTATCCGAAAACATGTCTGTGAGTCTGATCATGATTATTGCTTAGTACCAACTGATATGAATGGCGATGATGATATATTTAATAGTGATAAAAAGAAAAGTAAAAAATCTCCAAAAAAACATCGCGGTGGCTTATCGTCATCTAGCAGCAGTAGCAGTGATAGTGATTCTAGCTGCTCATGTGGTTCAAATTGTAGCTGTTCTTCTAGTAGTGGATCTTCATCATCTAGCTCTTCGGACTCCGATTCGTCTGATGAATCCGGCAACGAAAAGAAAGAACGAAAGATGAAACACATAAAGAAAATATTACCTAATAGAAGATTGAGTACTGGTTCTAATGTGGATGTGATGGGTATGTCTGAAACACCAGTTTTAATACCTGAGAAGACTGAGCCACCCATTGGTGAAACTGATTTAGATACTGATGAAAGTGACACCGATGAAGAATTTTATGATGAGCATCCACAGCGTATAGCCAACAAGCTTCACGAAGAAAAACGAAGCCAATTGATGATGCTTTCAAATGTAGCACCGTCGGATGGTGGTTCGATTTCTGGTGAAGCTAGTCGCCCTGCAACTCCAGTTAAAGAGGAAGAGAAAGTAATAAAAGAAGAAAGTGAACCGAAAGTTAAATCATCTAGTGGTAAAAAGAAAAGTAAAAAGAAAAAGAAATCGAAGAATTCCAAAAAACATGGGCCCATTAAAATTAACATTCCTAAAGATGTAATAGAAAAATCAGAAGTAGAAACACAACCACCCTTAATTCCCAATAAGATAACTATATCATTACAATCCAACACAGTGCAAATCCAAACTCCAGAGGCTTCTAAAGTAACACCTGCAATACCTGAGCCCACAACTCCGGCGACCTCTCTCGAAAATAAACGAGCATCAAAACGGAGACGAGTTCCTAACAAGTTCTATGGCTACTCGAGTGATGAAGAAAGTCCGCAAACTCCAACTCTACCCACACTTAAACCACAACAACCACCCAAACCGCCAAAGCTTGAGTGGAGGAAGGAGGACTTACCTTCTCCAGTGACGCATAAACCGAAGAAGGAAGTGCCATCCACTGTTATTTCGAGCAGATTGTATAATTATACGGACCCCATTAGGTTAACTGCTCCTATACCTGATCCTGAGCCGCCGCGCATCTTAATGAACTCTGAGTCTATGGAATCTAGTGATTCCGATTCCAGCGAAGAAGGAAACTTAGAAATCTTTCAACCTAGTAGTCAGAGTTACGTGCCGCCTCCTCCGACGTATTTGAACTCCGGGACTTCGAGTTTACCGTACGCATTTCAGAGGCCTGCAGTACGGGAGGCGCGAGAAGGCGAAAGTGTGTACTGCTACTGCAGATGTCCGTACGACGAGGTGTCGGAGATGATAGCATGCGACGCCGAGGGCTGTTCCATCGAGTGGTTCCACTTCGAATGCGTCGGTATTATGGTACCGCCTAAAGGCAAATGGTATTGTCCTGAATGTAGGAAAAATCAAAGTTTCTCAGGTTACAGATAATTCTAATCGAAATTAAAATGTATATAATTTTTCTGTATTGTTATTATATCTGTATATAACTTATTGACGATTGTAGATAGTTTAGGCTTTACCTGTATATCTTTGTAGGTAGTTTCTATAAGTTTTAGGTTATTAGGTCTGAAAAAAATGTATCATTGTTATAAAGTACACGTTATGCTTGATACCGGCTGTGCGGCCAACTCTGTAACCTGGCAAATTGTTAATGACATTAACCTACTGCAGCAAACGGAAATATAAATCCGATTTTTGATACCAATTTGAGCAGTTTTATTTTGAACCTATAAATTAAATTCGGATATTGATGCCTTACGTGAATAATCTAAAATATTTCAGCTTCAGGTGAAATGTTAATTAACTGAAGTATTTAATTGATTTTGTAATCATTTAACCAAGTAAACGTACTAATTGATTAGAAAATCAATTAAATACTTCAGTTAATTAACATTTCACTTATAGCTGAAATATTTTAGACAAAAATATCTATTTTCGAATTGTATACTGATAGGTTATTGATTACGCGACGCTACTGATGTTCTATTTCCAGTCATTATAATTATCCTAGTTATGATGGTTTTATGACTAACTTATATTCGTAAGATCAATACATAATGAATCAATTTAATAGTTAACATATCCGTTTTCAAGTTAAATACATATACTGTGCGACCGTTTCACCGAAAAAACCCTATCGATTTTACAACTGGAGGTATAAAGAGTTCCCCAGCTAATTGAGACTCAGACTCCCTCATGAAGAAACGTTCAATGTGTTGTGTAAAGCATATAGTTTAACCCTTTATATACACATCTAAATAAATATAATGGTATCAGTCCGACAATCATTCATTCTCTACGAGAGATTGAGTGATTGTCGGATGTGGCAGTGATTCACTGCTAGCTGTGCTAACTATTCAAATGGTAATATATTTGTAAAATGCGTATTACGATTTCTAAGGCTTAAATCGTTTTGCTCTATTTTTTTTAGTATATCAGCAATTCAATCCCGTTTCTGGGTAGTCTATCTAATTCACTAATTCTAGTAGATGCTAATCAGTACTAATTATAAAGCTGAAGAGTTTGTCTGTTTGCTTGAACGCGCTAATCTCAGGAAGTACTGGTCCGATTTGAAAACATCAATGTTAGATAGGCCATTTATGGAGGAAGGCTACATATTATTGAGTATTTCGGGAGATACGCGGGTAAAACCGCATGCGGGAAGCTATTTAACAATACAGGGTTATTTTTAAAACACCAATAACCTTTTAGAGGGTCAAAGTACTGATGATTGTTAACAACTTTTACTATGGGACCAACCCTGAAATCGCGAAAATAAAATCAGCTGTTCCATACATTTTGTCGAGCTAGGTAAACATAAATGTATGGAACAGCTGATTTTTTTTTCGCGATTTCTGGGTTGGTTCCATAGTAAAAGTTATAATCATGAGTACTTCTATTCCCCAAAAGGTTGTTGGTGTTTTAAAAATAACCCTGTATAAAGTATTATTGCGCTAAAATTGTGCCTATCTACAAAATTTCAATTTTCATTGAGACAGAATTGACAACCAATGACAAATTATAAATCAAAACCAATAACGGGACGGTTACTAAACAATATCATATCAATAGTATAACTTCGAATTATATAATTACCAGACATTCCTTTTACCTACTGTTCAAGAAGTGAAGTGCAACACAACGCATAAAAATATAGTTTTACATTCTTTCTGGCTCCCTCCGTTAAACATGAATGCCTCGTCTTTGTGTCCTAATAGGGATAATTGCATCAAGTTAAAGAAGAGCAAAGGTTATTACAAGTCATTTAATTAATGGCGTTAAACTCGCTTATCGGCTTAGAATTTTCATCACAATTCACACCTGTTTCAAACGCATTATATCATAGCCACTGTATTGACAAATATCGGAATAATCTTAAGTATAAAAATCGGATATCGCTTTACACAATCCATTGGCTGAACTCAAACAAATAAATAGGACTAATTCCTGAACTCTATGCGTAGGTACCTACATAACACAAAAATATTAATTCCTATTAATGAAATAGGCACCTATTTACTTACCTATTTATTTTATTTGGAAATACGATACTGAATAAGTGTCTTGATAACCGGATACCAGTGCCGTAAATAGGGCGGTGCCACAAGGGGGCGCAAGAATGGCTAGACCAGGCAGGACTATTATTTTTTCGGTTTGCTCCTAATTGCTCATAAAAGATCAATTAAGTTTTAGTGAGTGAGACACAGCGGGTGGTATAATAGGCGAAAGGTCCAATATATCTAAAAGAAAAAACAAGGCACAGTTTTTTTAGGTGCTCGTGTCGGATAATTCTAACTAGCAACAATAATTCTAACTAGTCATACCAGGTGTAATTGGTACACCTGTTATGACTAGTTAGAATTATTATTAATTGAGAATAAGGTTGATCCTACATTCCAAGTGCGCGTTTCGCGAATGTCACATGTGGCGTACGACGGCGTATCGGATAGTGGCTAAAGAAATGGGCTCGCATAGTTAACACTCGATTTTTATCTCATTTTAATAAGATTCATCATTAGCCCGTATAACATTTTCTGAACATGAACCTTACTCAAAGGTTGTTTTTGCCATAATCACTACGCTTGTCAGGTGGGTTGGCGACCACAGAACCTACCTATAGTGTATAGTAGGTAATTACTCATGTAAATTCTCATAGAATCAATATTAATCGGGACCAAAATGGCAATAATATGCTATCAATGAGAATTAAATCAAGTATATTTATACTTGATTAAATCTCACAAAATACATTTGTTCGGCGCGTGAATAGCACCCACGACTTTCTTAGCTTCTTCTGCCTTTACACTGAGGCCGGCGACCTTATTAAACGAACTGGCTGGCTTAAAGTTAGACTTATACCTACCGCTAGGGCACGGAGGTGGACATAAAGAATATCATCAGACTTTTTGAATAAGCATTGATTAAGCTTATATTTGAAGTGAAGTGAAAGTATAATCATAATTAGCCCAATGGCCAGGGCCTCCGACTTGTGATCTTGTGGTCACCGGTTCGATCCCCACCCATCGCACTACCGACGGGAACACACTCGTAATTTAATTCACAAGCATTTTGTCTTAGCTTGAGGGGTTAACAACAATACTAGTAGACTGCAAAATTCTGCTAGTATTTTTCTTTTTTATGAAATTGGCATTATATTGCTGATGTAAGGAATTTCTTTAGCAAAAATTCGGAGCTTTGTACTATATTTATTTTTATTAGAACATTATAATTTATGTGTGTACATATTTAGTAACCTTATTAGGAATAAAAACTAACCAATAATACCTCCACCGTATAATACCAATGCACAGTATAATTACAATAGCAAAACAATGTTACTCACATTCATCGCTTGCTATAGCTTAAGTGATTCATAAAGAGGTCAAGTGAATAAAAATATCTTAAACCAGTAGAAGAACTTAGGTCGCATTAACTGATATTTTTGTATGTAAAAGTTCCCATTGGAACGATATAATTTTGTCGTAATGTTTTTCAGATGCATCGAAAGAATCTAAACCTGGTAATGAACGAATTAGCAGGAGAGCAGATAATGGTAAATTCAAATTTATAACGTTCCTATCGATTTATATTATAAGCCCCGATAACAGGTAAATCAGTCATTCATATTATTTTAGCATCAGTAGCCCGTAGGGACCGCTGTCCATAGTTGCCTTGGCCGGAGGATTTGCGACCGCAGTATGTTTTTATTTTTATTTAAAGATTACTAGCCGAGTTATTGCACACTGCTCGTATTCTTGTTAACCGCTCGTTCTAAGCTAAAAATTTTATATTACGAGTGGGGTCTTTAGTGCAATGGATGGGGATCAAACCTCTGAATCGATTTATATTTTCTTGAAATTAAAGACAATCTGGTGAATAAAAAAATATCTAATTACTTGCGTACGAATTCAATAAACTAAATAAATAACAGAAGTGGAATCTCGCTTAACTATAATCATAATGAATGGAGTAAAAATGAAATAATATAATTGTCTTAGTTAATAACATTTATTTTGTCTATAAACTACAATTTTTATTAATCCCTTACGCAAAATAGGGGTGTTATTTTATAATTTTTCCTTTAGGTTTTATTTAATTAAGTAACTTTTTTTTTACCATGGCAACTCCTTGCCATCGTATTGTAGGAATTTCCCAGTATCGTTCTCACCAAGTTTGTTTATGGTGTTGAATATTCCAGTGATGCTGGTTTCCACATCTAGGGGAGCATTTTTACCCCCCATGTCAGTTTTAACCCAGCCCGGGTGCATGGAGGCAACAAGAATGTTATCTTTTTTTAAATCGATACTCATTGATTTAGTTGCTGCATTCAACGCCGCCTGTAATAAAAATAGTAATAATTAGAAAGTCACCAGTCATTAACGCACCGGTTGCTCAGTGGTAGCTTCTGAGATCTGACGCTTAATAGCTACTCAGCTATTACTTTGCATGCAAATAATATTATTTAAGATGTCAATTTATTAAGTTGATTAACTTCAATAATACAGTAACAATAACATTTGAAGGCATTTTTATCGAAGTCATAGCCATATCGTTACGTAATTATAATTAGCCTCCTGGTATTCATTTCCCGGGTTCGATTCCCGTACGGGGCAATTATTTGTGTGAACAACTAACAGTTGAGTAGTGAATAAGAGATAGTGACTCTGGGTGTGGGTGTTTGTAAATTTATTAATGAAGTGTAAACAGTAAAAACATATTTAAACTGCCTCTGGTAAAGTCAACTTATTTCGCCATTCTTCGGTCGTTTATCATATATGAAATGAAATAATATATTATGATAAATCATTGCAACATCATCGTTATATTAGTAAGTACTTAAAACTCAAGTAGATAGGTACTACCTACTGAGACGATTTTCACACAAATTCGCAGCACGTGTCTGTTGGTATTGAATTTGTATAGAAAACAAGCCTAGGATAACACATTGACAACGTGTCGAAGTACGAGAGCAATTGAGTTTTTGTCATAGTCACCACGCTTGGAAAGCTGATTGGTAACGAAAGTGTCATGAAACACACAAAGGGAAACGCTTAATGTGCTTACTGGGGCACGGAGGGTAGTCTCCCAACCAACCAGACCCGGAAAGAAATCCTAAATTTTACACAAAGATTTTATAATGGGACTTAATAGTGGTTAAGTTATTCCCAAACACTAATCCTGTCCCGCAGGACATTTAGTCTATACTTATATATAAAGCTGAAGAGTAAGTTTACTTTTTTATGTATAAGGGTCTACCTTGGAGCATCTGTAAGGGTAGAACCCGCCCTGGTCATTTTGTGCAATGGAGCCGAGGATGGAGCTCATATTGATGACAGCAGCTCGCTGTACACCCATCGGTTTTTCAGCGTTCACATCTGATGCTTGCTTCAATGCGGGTAGAAGGCACTGCGAACAGGATTCAAATGAAACTTTGTTTTTTAAATCCATTATTAAAATAGCCTTTAAAGCTAGATTGTTTGTAGTTTAAAAAACATAGCACTTATAATGCTAAAAAACAAAATGAATAAGTTGTCTTACGAAAAATATCTGAAGACTTTAGATAGATTCTTACAAAAAATCTAGCTCTTTTAAGGCTTGAAATAATTAATAAAGTGTAGGCAAAATATGTAAAATTGTCTACGATGATGATATGGCAGGATGTACTCTTTAAATAAAATAAACGGAGTAACTAAAAGATAAAAATAGTTTTTTTGGATCGATTTTTTAATCATCAGATAAAACATTTCAGAGGAATAAATTTATTTTGACAGATCATCGATACAGAATCTGTCAAAATTAAAATTTCTATTTATTCGAAATCATATCTAATGTTTGCGCGTTACTTGAGCGTGTGTGACATGTGGACAATGTAGATATTATTATATTATATCGGGTAAAGGCGTCGCGCGTCGGGAGCTCGACGCTCGCTTCATTCACGTTTTTCGCGCACGCCCAACGTGGGATCAGCCTAAGTTCGTTTTTATTTTGAATTCCCATTAACTAAAAAATCTATTTGATGATCATGTCTACACATATTATGAACAAACCTTAGTGAGTATGATGGGTGCTACTGTGTTGACGGTAAGGTTCTCTAATAGTTGTTCATGTTTCACATAGCCCAGTTTGGTGAACTTGGTGGCGATGCCGGCATTGTTGATCAATAGATTAAGCCCTTGATTTCCAACGAGTTTTGTGATCTCTGAAGAGACTTTCTCAATACTATCTGAATTTGTGACATCTAAAACATAAAGTTATCGTATTGTTAATAGAAAATCTACTTAAGAATTAAGTGATGGGTGGTACTATGTGGTAGGTACCGATATTACCGACGACGAATAATATCTATCGATTAATAAATAGGTTCTCAGGGCCCAGGCTTGCAATCGGTCTCTTTAATAATATTTCCTGAAATAGCGGGCGTTTTATATTTTATTCCATTACAACCATGTAAGTACCTAATTAGTCCAGTAAGTTACAAAATTAAATAAGATAATCTAAAGGTAAATTGTAAATTTCATCTGAGTTTTCCGAGAAGTCAGACAAAATCAATCCTCGTCCTCTAGTGGGGTAAATATCCGTTGCCAAGTTACTATACATAATAGGTAATGAACAATGATTGAAAATTTGTCTAAAATTAGGAGCAGTGGCGGCGTAAGGCGTGGGCGACGTGGGACACCGCCTACGGCCTCGCGGTACAAGGGGCCTCGCGCCTCAAAATTTTTTATGCATTGCTTCAAATCGAGAATAAAATAAAAAAAAGATATAAATTAATTTTGTTGTGACATATGTTTTTTTAGTCTGGCAACATTTGCTTACGTTGCGTAAATATTATATCGCGAGTAATCCTTGCCGCCGCCGATCAGTCCGGGGAATCCCGAAAATCGGGGATTTTTTTATTATTTTATAAAATCCGTCTTCAGGTCGCCACAGAACAGGGCCTCGCGAAATCTGTCTTGCCCACATCAAATGTAGCCCCGCCACTGATTAGGAGGTATCTACGGCCTCAGTCTGCAGTGTACAAAAATCTGGTGTTTACTCACCTAAATTAAGAATGATCAGATTTTTATTCTTAGCGGAAAGTTTTTCAAGATCCTGAAAAATTATAACAAATGTATTAATTGATGTTGACATTCAATAAAATAATTATTTTTAAAATACATACTCTATTTTATTATGTCCCCGTTAATATGGTGAAATAATAAATTAGATTCGTCATTCTCATACACAACACTATTTTCAATGTCATCTTCCCACTGACGTCATGTGTCAAACTTGAATTAGACTATCTCTTTCGCACTCGCCCATTTACTTTATTGAAATACCGCCTTACACCTCAACGCATAGTATTAGTTCGCGAGACACTGGGCTTTTCTCTTGTGTTAGTTTGTAAAAAACGTGTTTAATTGTGATAAATCAAAGAACTTTTCGAAGTGATGGCACCTTTAGGTAAGTGATGAAATGTTAGAAATACGTACTTCCGACACCGTTCTGCATGTCGCGATTATTTTCTGAGCGGTGTCCTGTTTAGTCAGGTATTTCACCATCCCAAGGCCAAGTCCCCTGTTGGCACCGGTGATTAGCACAGACTTCATAGTTACTCGTTCCAGTTTCTTCCACTGGTTAATATATTGACATTCGGTACAAACTACCCTTTTATGACGCGTGTATACTTTTCTATCTCTCTCTTGTCATTTATGTCAAAATGACAATCTTGAGTAATTTTGTAAGGATAAATAATTTTTTAAATCCATTATTTCACCATGAAAAAGTGGTTATATTTGCTCGGCGAACATTGAGTGCTCGCAATAGTAAGTACTTATAATTATTGTAACCTTGAGGTGTGGATAGGTAATCGTATAACCTCACTAAAAAATCGCTACGAACATTCGTTTTAAATCTTGTTTTTTGTTATTTAAATAATATATATGTAGTTAATGCTTCAAATGTGTCTCTAAACGTGAAAATATCTCTGTAAACTTCATACTTGGGATGGTGGAATATGTTTAACTTAATTTTTTAAATAAAATTACACAATATTTCTGTGGTTCACATATAAATGCCTAGTCACCTAGGACCTATTACCTATTCCTTAAAATCCATATTGTAATTGAAATATCTAGTAAGTTCTATAGATAACTAAAAAATAATTAAAAAAAAGTTTTTATTTAAAGATGCAATTTATGAAGCCAGAGTTTTATATTATAACTGTCCATTGAACTATTCAAACCAATATGTCCATTTCATGCACAAATATTACTTTTTTTTATAGCATTTAATATTATTTCAAGTTAGCATGAGAATTATTTGATTTCTGTCTGGTACCAGGAAACTGGGTGTCTTGTGGCCGTAACAAGATAGTTGCTCCTCTTACCATGCCAGGTATGAGCTGGAACAAGCATTAATGTGCACATAACATCTAGGCAAATGCTATTGTTACTCTGGGGCCGCACAAAGTAACATCTTTTTGTATAAATTGTTTTCACCTCTTTTGGACAGCTACTTACATATTACCTACTTACAAAATTCAGTATTGATTTATAGGACTGGTTAGAATGTTGCACTGGCAATTTATTTTTAAAACTATTCTATTCTACTTAATCTCAATTTTGCCCTAATAATTGAAGCTTACTTCTCCAAAGCGAATGAAAATATCAATTAATATCAAGACCTATGTATATTTTTGTAAAATCTGTAACTTTTGATACATATTTGATGTGATGTTGACCCATTGATTTAATTCAAAACACAAATATTTGTTTTAAATTGGTAATTTTATAGTAATTATCTACTTTAGTTGTGGCCCTGGGCTTTGAGATAATTGCTTTGCATAGTTGTTTAAATTCAAATCATGCAACATGATTAATGTTCAAGATTCCGCACATGGATAGTGTTTGTCTGTCACACAACCAATATATGTTTATTGTGAATGTTTCAAGCTTTACCTACATACCTTTAAATTAATTACAATAATTATAAAATAATTTTCTAAAAACTTAATTACAATTAAATTACATTTTATGAGTTAAAAATCATAAACATTACAGAATATTATACTAGAATACAGTAAAATAATGTCAATAAATATTTTTTTATGTCACTACAACAGCCAGTTATTCTTTATTGGTAGAGGTTTCATTGTTAGCTGTGTACAGTAGCTGTGTAAATGCCCATAAAAGTAAACTTTTCTTTTAAATGTGTACATATAAATTTTAAATGTGTTTCACAATGTGTAAACCTATCTCGTTTTTGACTGTACTTCAATTAAATGTAAAAATATTGCGTACTATCAAAACGTTTCAATAAAAGCACATTAACAATATATGCACTTATAGATGGAAATTACGACTATGACTTGGCGGTCATTGGTGGTGGGTCGGGAGGGCTTGCGTGTGCCAAAGAGGCAGTGAACCAGGGTGCTCGTGTAGCAGTGCTCGACTATGTCACACCATCACCACAGGGCACCAAGTGGGGGCTTGGAGGCACCTGTGTCAATGTAGGATGTATACCCAAGAAACTGATGCATCAAGCAGCTCTACTTGGAGAGAGCATTCATGTAAGTTGTTTTTTTTATATATATTTGTCTGTATGTATTTCTCAGATCTCTTGTTCTTTTTTATCTTGAAGAATGCACCAACTTGCTAATAACATTATCACCCATATTTCAATTTTAAATGTTTTTGATAACTTTACAGAAATGTTTACCATATACTAGATTTCAAAATTGACATCCCTTTAGAGACGTGTTATAAAGGACATTGATAAATTTCGATGACCATTAGGGTTCCACTGTAGTCTAATTGGTTAAGGCATTAGGGGCTTAGCCTAAGATGGAGGTTTGAGTCCTGCCGGTGGTCGAATTTTATTAATCTCAATCTTGAAACATACTATATTTCAATCAAATAAAAAAATAGGGTTTCAACAGATTGTTGCAATAAACACTTGATGATTTAGGACTATGGATTACAGTTGTTACGACACATTTATCTTGGGTAGTTATCAGTCATTGATAATATGTAAGATAATGAACTAATAATTATTTGTAGTGTTCATTTATTCTTCTTTAACATCATGACTTACAAGTGCATAAGGGTTCAAATATACAACAAAGAAAATATATATTAAATCAGAATATAATATTTTTTTGTTGAGGAATAAATATTATGACTTAAAATTGTAGATAGTTTGTCCTAGTTTTATAATTTTTCGAAAAATATTTTTGGCTTTTAGTCTGATTAATAGAAATGATACATGATTATATTTTTTATAGGTGGTAAGTGCAGAAACAATCCATTCCCTATAAGACCCTGAAACTTGAAACTTGGATTATACTTGGTTGTCACTGGTTATTATATTATTTTTTTTAATATTCTTGGTAGTTTTTTAACTTTTTTATTGTTACTTAGAAAAAAAGAAATAGTACACCAGTTCCTCCTCTATAGTTCTCTCTATAAACAAAACAATTTATGTCCAATGTCTAATCTTTTTCTTTATTATGAATTAGCATCCCTTATAAATGAATACATATTTTACACACTGATACATACAAACTGTTGCCCACAAGTTTGTGTTTCCTTTTAGGAATAGTTACTTAGTGTAGTTTCTTTGTTGTGATAAAAGGTAATTTTTACAATAAAAATGATTCAGTGGTTTCGGCGTGAAAGCAGAACACACAGAGTTGCTTTTGCATTTATAATAGTGTAACAGGGATTAGCTGTTATACTGGCTGATGATGAACATAGGGATTGTTTTATTTTATTTTTTGGCGTAGGGAATTACTAAATGTAAATATCGTGCATTATCTACTTGTATTATCACTTATCACACTATGTCAGAGAAGACATGTGTTCTGTTCTATTTATATTATTATTAAGTAAATGTTAAATTGGAGGTAATCATCTACTCGTATTTTATATGGTACTAGATTCCCGCGCGCAGTTTCACCCGTGTAACTCTCATTACCGTGGGACCTTCATAATTAAATATAGCCTTCCTCGTTAAATGGGCTATCTAACTCTGAACTCATTTTTCAAATCGGTTCAGTAGTGCCTGAGGTTAACGCGTTCAAGCAAACAACAAAACTCTTCAGATTTATATACTAGTAATAGATAATCTAATCCAACTATGCATTTTAAATTTTAATACATAACAGTACAGAAATATTTTAAACTTCTTTGATTATAAAACTTAACTTTATTTAATTATTTACCAGTTACATGTACACTGCGATTTTTTTTATAGTTGGTAACACTTAGCGTAATGATTTATTATTTGTAATAAAATATATGTCTGTATTGTAATTATACGATCTGTAATTTTTATGCCAATAGTATTAAAAATTACAGATAAAAATTACTTCGAATCTGTGTTAGGAGCGCTCGTTCGAACAACCTATATGATGGTGTATTGTAAGGAAATAGAGCTCATTTTGCCATGTACAGTCAACAAAATAGAAAGCGTTACACCGTCTATAGCAAATAATATCAATTATTATGTTTATACCATTACGACAGCCGGCAAATCTTTATGCGTGTAGAGTTTGCTGCCAGCTATACACAAATACACATAATAGTAGACTCCTCTCATAAACGTGTCCATATAAATTTAAAATGCGTTTCACAATGTGTCAACCTATCTCTTTTGTTGACGTACATTTATCGATTGCAATCTCCTTCATGATCGAATGGTTCCCTTTTGTTGCTTTTGGGAAATCTTACAATTTTACGGTTTCTTTACCGGTACGTCGAGTTTGGTTAAAAAGTACAGTCAGGATATGAATCAAAAGCCTCATTTTTTAAAAATGATTAGTTGTATTATCTTTTCAAAAAGAAGAAATATACATTCATAATCTTTATAAATAAATGATACTGCATTTTTATTTAACCTAAATGTAAATCAACATATAAAACTATGCTTTTACAGTACATCATAATTCTAAAGTAACCGCGACGTAAATAAATTAAGGAAGTTATCCTTAATTTATTTATATCGCTGTCTAATCAACACTGTTTGTGTAAATGTAAATTATTATTCTAATAAAAGTAACATCATAATAAGTAGCTCAGCCTTTAAGTGTACATACTAAAGTGTACATACTAATAATGACACCTATGCTTACGGCATAGAATTTCTAAGAATATGTGGCTGTGTACACATAGCGATAAATTTTTTCTTGATTGTCCTTACCAACTTTACATTGAAGTCTTGATGAGAGACATTCGGGTTTTTTGTCAAATCTACTGTTATTTTGGCAACTATGAAAGTTTTAAGGGTCGAAGTTTGTCTGTTTCCCTACTAGATTAGCCACTCTGACGTGGCCGCCGCGCGTAGGTACAGTTAACAAAAAAGATAGGTTTCAACCGTCACTATAAAAAAATGAAAATAAATATGTTTATGTTACTACGACAGCCGGTAATTCTTTATGGGTAAAGAGTTCGCTGCTAGTTGTATACAAATGGATATAACAGTAAATTGTTCTCATTAACGTGTTGACTGTACCTTTTGTTGACTGTACTTACGTCTTTGATGGGGGGACACGGGGACTGAGACAGGTGTGGTTGGGACAGGTAACATACCTACATAATAATAGATTTGTAAAAGAGACATGTAGTTGTAGGTATATGTGCAAAAGACAGGTCACATTTAAAACAGACCTAATATTCAAACTAGGGTTGCGCTAAGTTTTAAGTGATTTGTGTTATATCCTATATTTTATATTCGGAAGGTAATTAATTTATGTAAAATTACCAATGAACCATTGTTTTTCGGTATGTTTTAGTCATAGTCTGCAGGTATATATAACATACTTGCTTTTTAGACAAATAAAAAAAAAGTTTTACTAGCCTTTGTCAGCGACTTCGTCAGCGTGGAATAGTTACTTTGGGCTAACCTCAATTTTGAAATACTCTTCCTTGGTTCTCCGCTCCTATTGGTCTTAGCGTGGTGATATAATTATACCTACAGCTTACTTCGACTAACGGGCTATCTATATAACATTAAAATAATTTTTCAAATCGGACACCTTGTTCCGGACATTAGCACGTTCAAGCAACCAAGCTCTTCAGTTTGATAATATTATAGATTAGTAATTCTAATAAAATAACATAAATGTGAGCCTGACTGTACTTTAAAATGTGATATTATTAGACTCGACATAAAGGTAATAGAAGCGGGGTATAGAGACCGCAGTATTATGTTGTACCACACAAGGAAACGTTGCTGCCCGTTCCTTGATATACGATTATTATTTTTCATGTTATTATTCGTTATTTCGTGTTATTTTCATATTAAACTTTCGGGTCCACGAACCCCTGTTAAAATTTCCAGGTGAAAGCGAACCCCTAACTAATTCTTTAACCCCCCCCCCCCCCCCCAAGAAAATAATAAAAGTGACTGTTGAAGAAAATAAGGTTTTTATTTAAATAAAAGGTAACAAATAAAGTGCCAAAAGAATCTAATAAATATATATATATAATAAAGTAATCTTTTTAATATTAATGTGATGGGTGAGCTTGTTTCTTGTCGCAAATGGATTCAATTTTAGGAGTAATTTTGGACCGCGTATTGAATTTTCAAGCCGCCATTACGTAATCTTGTCGCGAACCCCCTGCCGTCGAATGGCGAACTCCTAGGGGTTCGCGTACCCCACTTTGAGAAACCCTGTTATAGATGATGTTATAACATTCGGCATATGGCTATTTGCCGACTTATTCAGCAATTACTGCCAGTGTCATGTAATGAATATTTACCTACAATTTAGTTAATAACCTGACGTTTAATTCCACGTTGTTTTACCGGTAATGTGGTGTCAGATGCAGTCGCTGCACCCCACCAAATTTGCACAATGTTCGATCGCTACAAAGCAATGGTTCAAAGAATATAAAATAATGGCTAGCACCCCTCTGTCTTTAGCTCACTGCGCGAGGAACATTTTAAGTGAACCGAGATAAAACGTAGTTTGAGTGCTATTGTTGTACTTAGTTTATCATCATCAGTTCATTCAGATCTGTTCAGTTTTAGCAATATCTATATATATAAAAGAAAGTCGTGTTTGTTACAACACTTATAACTCGAGAACGGCTGGACCGATTGCCATGGTTTTTGATTTGTTGGATTTGTTTCCGTCCCGAATAGCAGAATACATTTTAAAAACAAAAGAAAGTCGTGTTAGTAACACTATTTATAACTCAAGAACGGCTGAACCGATTTGGCTGAAAATTGGTAGGGAGGTAGCTAAGAACTGGGAGAAGGACATAGGATACTTTTGGGTAGGGGTAGGGTAGGGTAGGGTAGGGGTAGGGTAGGCGTAGGGTAGGGGTAGGGTAGGGTAGGGGTAGGGTAGGGTAGGGGTAGGGTAGTGTAGGGGTAGGGTAGGGTAGGTGTAGGTAGGGGTAGGGTAGGGTAGGGGTAGGGGTAGGGGTAGGGTAGGGGTAGGGTAGGGGTAGGGTAGGATAGGGGTATGGGTAGGGTAGGGTAGGGTTAGGGTAGGGGTAGGGTAGGGCAGGGGTAGGGTAGGGCAGGGGTAGGGTATAAAAGTCCACCCGTGCGAAGCCGGGGCGGGCCGCTAGTTAAGTAATAAATATTCAAATAGTCAAATTTTTCGCATTTTTAGTTCAATTCAGAACAGGAATATTCTTCAAAAAAGTTTTAATTTTATACATTTTCATTCTGTTTGAAACAATGTTTGCATATTATTCACATAGAAAACACGAAGCGTTTGTAGAATGTTTGTAATCTAAAATGACTAGTAGAGATTACATCGTAGACTTGAAGATAGAGAGGTCCGCGACCTGTTAAGTAAGTAAGACCGTTGTACAAAAAAAATCCCCAAAAATCTTCCACAAACCCCCTGCCAGCGACTGCTCAGACCCGAGGTCCAAGCCCCTATATAATTTATGCAAAGGGTACCCTATAGAGAGTGCCCTATGACACAAGTTACATAGTTTGGAGTTTGTAAACCATGTAATGAGACGGAGCCCTCTTCAGCACCGGTGTAGGAAAAGCCTCTTGGCTATCTGAATATGTCCGCCGGAAGAAAAATTAATATGTAGCCTGGAAACGATGATTTTAATAATTTTATATATCACTAGCGACTCGCCCCGGCTTCACAATGGTGCAATGCAGATGTATTATACATATGTATAAACCTTCCTCTTGAATCATCTATCTATTAAAACCACATCAAAATCCGTTGCGTAGTTGTAAAGATCTAAGCATACATACAGACAGCGACAGCGACATTGTTTTATACTATGTAGTGATTATGTACGAGCGTTATCATACAAATAATCGGCAATAATTACCTGTCCTTTGTCAACATGTGCGTGTGGTGTGAGGGCCACTTTGTTAAAACTCTTTGAAAATGTGCTTAGGATTTAGAGAAAATTCCAAAAGAATTGTGGAAGTTGTAATCAGATTTTGTGAAACTCAAATAACCGAGTTATGGACTGTACAGTTGGGCCCTCAGTTCTCACATAGAGGATTCCTGTTTACTTATGTGTGTACAATAAAGAGTATATTCTATTCTATTCTATTGAGGGCCCGCCTGAACCTGATAAGCTATGGACACTACAGAAAAAGTCTTTATGCCAAAATCTAAGGTAATGCCAAACAAAATTTGTGATCACAAAATATTATCGCAAAACACTGTACTACTTTGTATATCGTCGTACAAAATTGGCCCTCAATCCTCACACACGTCAAAGTTTATTACGCAAATAAAATGAAATCATTAACTTACAGCTACTGTTTCAAATCCTATAAGATACTAAATAAATTGTGAAATTTTATGAAAGCAAGAACAGGTCACCACTTATTTTTGTTTGGAAGTTATGACCTTGATAAAATTCGGGCCCTCAGTTCTCCCATTTATTTTGCTTTCTTTTAATTACGCGTAGCGTATGAAAGATAAGACAAAAACAAAATTGCCTCTTTTTGTGAAAAAAAATGTGCAACAAATTGGTGTCACATATGTTACAAATAAGAATTACGATAAAACTACAAATCTTAATAGATACCGAAATCAACAATTTTTAAGTTATGTATGTGAGTAGGGTGACAATAATTTCTTTTTAACCTTATTTTATATACTTTGTTAGTAGCGTTTCTGTGTGATGTTTTTTAGTTCCGTCTGCTGTTGGAAAGTAATCATACCTAAGAAAATATTTTATTGTTTACATAAATGCACAATAGTTGTAATATTAAGTGTAGTTACTAAACAATAGATTATGATAGTGCAGCGGAAGTTGTAGGTGATAAAGCATTAAGGCGAGTATTATGAAACAGTTATAATGAAGAACAATAATAATAATAATATTTTTTTATATTAATTTAATTTAATACGCCATCGCTCGTCTTTGGTCAAGATATCTTAAATAGTTATTCTTGAACTTGGTTTTTTGAGTTTCACAAAATCTGATTCCAACTTTCACAATTCCTTTGGAATTTTCTCTAAATCCTAAGCACATTTTCAAAGAGTTTTAACAAAGTGGCCCTCACACCACACGCACATTCTAAAACGTCTGAACAAAATAAAGCAATAAAGGGTTGAAATTTATTGCCCACATTCGTCGGTGGTGCTATTAAATTGAATGTACCGAACATATTATGTTTAACCTCCTAGGGTGGACTTTCAACGTTTTGTTGTTTCCTTTATCAAGGCCGAAGTTCACGTTTTTGTGGAATCTATTAAATTAATTACATTACAAGCCATTATATGATTAAATTCTCTGGTAGGTCATACGACACGCAATTTTGTCTTTAAACTGCTACAATAGCTGTAGCTGTATTTGTAAATAAATGGGTAATATAACATTTGACATAATATCCCATTGTAAATTATTCTCCACATGTGGAGATTTCGCCTGCATCGATTATTAAATTAAATATCGTCGGTGATACTGCAATACCGCGTAAGTAACAATAGCTAATTAGGTTGAAAATTAAATGTAGCAAATTGATATTTTCTCTTATCTATATAGGGTGACAGGTAATTAGTGACCGATACCTAAACACATCATTGTGCTCATAATAACAAACCACTTTTACTATGGCACCAACCCTGAAATCGCGAAAAAAAAATCAGTTGTTCCATACATTCATGTTCACATAACTCGTCAACATGGTAGGGAGCAGCTGATTTTTTTTTCGCGATTTCAGTTTTGGTGCCATAGTAAAAGTTGTTTGTTATGTATGCACAATAATGTGTTTAGGTATCGGTCACTAATTACCTGTCACCCTATATATTACGAAAATATTTCTTGATAGAGGAAATTACACCTTGTTAGCAACTGTTACTTACGCGGTTTTGTAGTATCACCGACGATATGTAATTCATTCTTGGTGGTAAAACCGTTCTCCGGAAAAAGGGACTTCAAAGCGGATTACCCAATCCTTTCGTCCCACCCGCTGAAAACCTCCCGCCTGGACATGATTTGCCTTGGGCAACCTGAGAGTCTTTAAATAGACTCCGGACCCAGGTTGGTCGAAGCAGGGAGAACCTGTTCAGGTGGAAATTCATAGACGACTCCGCCTTTGAGTGTAAGTGTGGTGCTGTTCCACAAACGATGGGACACTTAATATCGTGTCCTGCGTGTCCTGTCAGCTGCACGTTACAGGAACTGATGGACGCTGGTGATGATGCCAAACAAGTAGCTGCACGTTACAGGAACTGATGGACGCTGGTGATGATGCTAAACAAGTGGCCGAATTCTGGGCCGAGTCCATTTAGATTGCTGTCGACACGCTAAGAAGAAGAATAAATTTACACGGCAATGATTAAATTAGTCATTGAATTAAATAAATTAAGATTTAGATATGATCAATTAATTGAATCTAAGTCATTATTTGAGTAATAAGTTTTTGCAAATTACAATAATTTGCATGACTGAACAAAAATTACAATAAATTCAAAAATTCGTTTGGGTTTATTGAAATTCTTTCTGCGAATGATTTTATCTTTTACCTAGTCTGCTTATAGTCTGCGCTTACTGCGCATTGCGCTTTTATAACAAACAAAACACGGACAAGTGACTTGTCCGCTTCATAAAATCAATAGTGAACCTATAATAGTAACAGACACGAAGAATCGAAATATTAAGAATTCTTATGTAAACATTTATTTACTTATTTCTTTATTTACCTATCGAGTTTTTACAAAGCTTGCTACTTCACTGGGCATATTGATGAGCAGGGCTAAGCAATCTAAAGAGGGCGCCCCTTTGGGGATTGTACTTCTGCTCAGGGCGGTGGCTGGCGAAGTTTACTAACTTCTTTAGAAGGTAGTGTCAGTGTTTTGTATCTGTACCAAAATGTTATTGCATCGAATACAGCCATGACGTTTTCAATACTTAGTAGAGTTGGGTGATAAATAACGTCAAAGTGAAAAAATCACTGTGATCCGCTGACTAAAGTGATCACCGTAATCTTTCAAGAAGAAACTATGTTCCAAAGTAACGTGTGTCGTTCCGTGTCACAGCAATTGCGCGGCACGTCTCCTTCCCTCTTGTATCTTGTATTTAGACTTTTAAGACAATAGAAAAGTACAAACCATTGCTGAATGACAATTTCTAATTGGATCGTGTACCCAATCGTGATCGGAGTGACAACTGTTACGATAACTACCTAAATGAGAGGAACTTGTAACCTTGGAAGCATGTATTTGTGATGAGTGACGTGACGTGACAAAGACACTATTATTTTTAACGGTTACTTTCGAGTCACTGGAACGACGGTCATGGTGACGGAAAAGTAACAACTTTGCACACCTCTACGACTAAGTGTAAAACACTGTCGCTTCCCGCTATTTGTCTGTCCCTATGTATGCTTAGATCTTTAAAACTATGTAACAGATTTTAATGCAGTTTTTCTAATAGATAGTGATTCAAGTTTATATGTACAATACAGCATGTTACCCGTGCGAAGCCGGGACTAGTAATAATATAATAGCAAAACGAAGTCGTGTCTACGCAATAATAACAGAACCAATTTGATTAATTAAAGAATTATTTTACTTAATTACATTTATATTGTAATTCCATAATGAGACAAATCACTAGGATATAGATACGGTAACACATGAGTTGTTACGTTCTGACGTCATCGTAGTGAATGACTAAGCTGATAGAATTATTATAATAAAATCAATCAGAGACTCAATTCTGCTAATTTAAGGAAAATTTTGTACAATCGTTGGTCCGGTTCTGCGGCGATACTATTAAAATTCCCTTGCAATTATAACATACTAGCTTAATAAATACTACGGGAAGCTAGCTCTCGTTCCCGTGGAAACTTTATAATAAAAAAATCTCCTTTTTTTTCAAATCAGCCCAGTAGTTCATGAGATAAGCGCGTTCAAGCAAAAAAATAACACACTACACTACACTAAAATACATCCATAATGCTGGTTGTGACTTAACGAAATAGTGACAGGTGTTATGAAAGGACGCATGGAATCATTCAAACCACAGGAATAATTAAAAATAATAAATATATGACAGCAGAATCAGTGGAACGTCCCGTCGACGAACCGCTGCCAGTATTCCATGGCGAGTAGTTTGAAGCCTTTTTTAAATTGGAAGAATTAGGGCCCAAAATGTACTTACTTTGTATGCAAGTCACGGTACATTTGTCACATCTTGATAAATTATGATATATTTGTGTTTTGTACTAAGTGCATTAATACGTCATGTTTTCATAAATCGTCATGATTAGCTTGTATTTTGGTTATACGAGGCTGATGCCCGCGACTTCGGCAGCGTAGATTTCCATAAGTACAAACTTCGCAGATCTCAGGGGTGGAATTTTTTAAAATCCTCCTCCTCATCGTAATATCAGAAATGGATCTGATATAATGAAAAGACACGATGAATCATCTACGGACTAGTCGCTGTCACGTTGTATTAAAGTAGGTTAATTCGGTTGCATTTTCTTATTTTCGTCGACTATTTAATAGTTTCTTATTTAGAATAACAAATGCGTTTGCACAATAAGTATAATTGCCTCATTATTGTAATAGTTCCATTAACAATTAAAATATAGATTTCGTATTAGATTTGTTAAATTCAATTAATCTTGATTTATACAAGGTGTAACGGAATGGGTATATACATAGAAAGAGCAAGGCTTCTTTGGATCATAATAAACGATATAGCAAGTGTTCCAACTCAAAATAAAATACTCGAAAAGTCAGTATTATTTTGCAAACTTAAAATAAAAATGCGGAACCCTTTATTCAGAAATACCAGGAGTAAGAGGTTTATTTTTACTTGCAAATAATTCGTTGACATCGATCAGCTGATTGAGTGCTAGTGATGTATTTATTTCAATTTGAAAAGTTTGGTTTCTGGTATGTATGAATTTAAAAAAATCATTACTTCCGGACTTGTAGAGATAGGATTAAATAACCCTTACCGTATCGTTGGTTATCATCCAAAAAAACCTTGCTCTTTCTATGTATATACCCTTTTCGTTACACGTTCCGTACACCTAGTATAGACTAGGGTTGCCAACCACAATTTCATAAAATTAGGACGTAAAGTTGGAAAAACCAGGACAGTTCCTTTATAATCAGGACGCAGTAATGCAGTAGTTTTTTTTTACAATACATTACTTTATCTGAACGCTTTAAAAATCCAGGAGGCTTTATAGCTATCCAGGATATTGATAAAACAGGACATGTTCTAGGAAACCAGGACGGTTGGCAATTCTTATATTGACACGTTACATATTTATAAACCATGATCTTATGATCCATCCTTTATTTTAATACCACCACTTATGGACGTGGCAACATTGAGGAGAACTGGGCTTCTTGCTCGAGGAATCCTTTTTTTAAATAAATGTTTATATTATACATTTTTTTACGAAGAATCTAACTAAGCTTAGTAACGAGTGTCAAGAGAGTCGACTTAGACTCCACTCTCTCGACACTGGTTAGACTCGATTAAACAAATTTTAAATGACTAATCATTTTTATTTTTAGATATTTATTATTATAAATCAGTCTACCTACTGGACGTATGATATGCCGGTAAATAGGCTAATAGTCAGCATATTAATCGACATATAATTCGAACAGTTTCTGTATGAAGTCATAATGACGAATTAGTTCTACAATTTGAATTTTATTTTCTGAACACAAATCCCACTAATACTATAAACACAAGAAAGTTTGTATGTACCTATGTTTGTTGCTATTTCACAAAATTACTGAACCGATGTTTTGAATGCAACATTTATTTAAATATGTAGGTTTAAAAAAGAATATGAAATATGATTATTTATTACTAGCTGCGCCTCGCGGTTATACCCGTGTTAATTTGCTCCAGTGGTATTTTGTAGCCGATATGTTATCTTATCTTATTAACTATCACCGTGCAAAGTTTTAGCCAAATCCCTCAGTAGTTTTTGCGTGAAACAGTAACACACATACATACATCCACACATACAAACTTTCGCATTTATAATATATTATTAGGATTTACATAAGAGAATTTGAGAACCACGAGCCAAGAATAATCCAATTTAATTTTAAGCACTGACTACTTAATTTACAACGTTGATCAAACAAAACATCTGTTGGCAATATACAAATGTTATAATCATGTATCATGTGAACTTGCAATGAAACTACACAGATCTTAAATTTAATATCAATACTTAACTAACCTTTTAAAATGAATAAATAATTGAATGATTGTTTAGACTAGTTTTTTAACTTAACAAAATAGTGAGCAGTAGATACACTTTCTTTTATGTCTTTTATTAAATGATGCTCGCCTTAAAAGTTGATTTAATTAGAGATAATTTTCGCCCTGGTTCAGAGAGTTTGAGTAATCGTGTTTTTTTTTCCATTAGCCATTTATGTCCCTCTGCTGGGCAAAGGCCTCCCCCATATCTTTCCAAGTGCTCTTTTCTAGGAATCGTGTATAATAAAGTAAATAAATTAATAAAGCCTTCGGTGTGTCTCATTTCCGTTAATATACTATTAAGCAGAAGTTAGATTTTTATTAATAATTATCTTCATAACAATTAACATTCACAGGAAGCCGCAGCTTACGGTTGGCAAATCCCGTCCCTAAGCGACATCAAGATCAGTTGGCCAGCGCTCACAGAGTCCGTCCAAAACCACATCAAATCAGTTAACTGGGTGACCAGAGTTGACCTTCGCGATAAGAAAATTGAATACATAAATGGTTTAGGAGAATTTAAGGACGCTCACACGGTCATCGCGACAATGAAGAATGGTAGCAAGAAGGAGTTGACGGCAAAGAACATTGTGATCGCGGTTGGGGGTCGGCCCATATACCCGGAGATTCCTGGCGCGGTGGAGCATTGCATCACTAGCGATGATATCTTCAGCTTGGGACATCCGCCTGGGAAGACGCTAGTGGTTGGAGCTGGATGTATCCTTTTCAATTTCTTTTATATATTTTTTTATCGTAGCATGTAAGATACGCCAATTTTCGTTATAGACATTATATACCGTATAATCCTGTCGTGCTTCAAGAGTATAGTACATTCTAGCGTTTTTTTTTCAGTTCGTGGTATTATTATTCAGAGAAAAAGTCCTATGAAGCATCTCGGTGAACAGATTCTTTTTTTACGTAAGCTTTTTATCGAATATGTTGAATCTTTATCACCCAGTTGGAAGACGCAAATTTACTAAATATAAAAAGTAATAAGTTGATAAGCTAAGATTGTTGATGATATAATCTTCGACGCAAAAAGAAGAGAATCGTAGCTCTAAATGAATGGGTCAATTCTGATGCGGATTTTTTTGTCTAAAAGTTGACGCCATCGAAATAGTTTTTAGCTACTATTTATATGACCGTCCATTTCAAGCTCTATTGTAGAATTAATTACTTATTAGAGTTTTTTTGTGTGTCTAAAGATGAGACTATAGGGTTTAAAGTTGGTATAAAACGTGCTTACTATTGTGTGACTAACAGTACTGAGTATAATTTCTGCCGACAATGGCTCTGCGAACTGTGTCACTAATTCATTTGCATCGCTACAAGATTCACGATGGTACTAGTGTTTCATTTCGTAGGATTTACCAGTAGTTCGTACACTGTACCATAAAAAGTTTTAAAAATATTTTTACATCCGCAAATGACCAGAGAATAGCAGTTCTTATTTGTGGATGCCATATTTTTTGTGCTTATCTACTTTCTTTATGTAAACATAAATACAGAAGATATCAAAATACATTAAGATAGAAAAACAGCTTTTTTCAAAGGGTTGTCTCGACTTTCGACCTGAGGAGAAGTCAGAAGGTAGAAAAAATAAAAGCGTTTAGTTTGTACGAGTTGTAGATTTCAGCACAAAACGTTGTAATGTTTACGTGCAGGATTCAGTGACACGCGAGAACAACTTCGGTATTACATATTTACATTAAGTATTTACAATGCCCCATGTCTTTAAATAAATTAGAATAGTTAATAAAAGATACAAAGTAAATGAATTTACAATGACAGACAACCATCAGAAAATGTTAACTACCTATGACATGAAAAATATTTTGCTTAACTGTCATATGATTTTGGTGTCGGCAAAACTACAAACTAAAACTGTAAGTGCGCCGCTAACTCATAAAGTATTTGAACTGTATTCAGGACGTGGAAACAAAGAAATTATAAATGACAGATTATCAAATAGCTGTTACTGGCGGCCTCGTGAAAATACGTTTAGTGTAATGCCGATCGATAAAGGAACGGCCACCGCAATACAGTCATTCGTATCAAATTATGTCAAAATGTTTATTCTTATAGTATTTGTCACAACTTAACCTATTTAGTAATTTTCGCGATTAAATCTTCTTGATAACTAGTATCCGCGAATTTGGCATTATACACATAAACGCACCCTACTAATATTATAAACGCGAAAGTTTGTAAGAATGGATGGATGGATGTTTGTTACTCTTTCACGCCAAAACTACTGTACGGAATTGGCTGAAATTATGCACCGAGATAGGTTATACGATGGATTAACATATAGGCTACAAAAACTCACGCTACGACCCACTGGAGCAGTGTAACGCGGGTAAAACCGCGGGGCGCAGCTAGTAATAACGTAATGTTGTAGTTCGTATTTTTATGTATGGCCAATACAAAATACGAACGACTACTTAATGTTATATGCGTTTATGTGGATATTAAGGATGTTATTATGCTGTTTAGCATATTTACGAACTTACAATGGGTAACACGTAGGTATGTGTTAGGTTTTTATCTCGAAAAGAAGCTGAAATGGTTGTACATTGTATGTTTAACAGGCTTGAAACTAAATGCGAGAGTTAGTAATACTATAATTGCTTTGACTTGTTATGACAACAAATAAGATGGGGAATGAGGTATTAGCTTTAGTTTTTTTTAATTGTTTTGCATTTTTTACTCTGCGCTCTGTGATTCTGGCAAGAACAAGTGTATATCAATACCTTAAACTAAGGCAATATATATCGTTATTCACATAGACATATTTTAATACATTTTTTTTATATTATTTTTATGATACGTCCTCTTTGTTTTTTTTGCCTCCTACCGGTTCTGGACGTGGCAACTCTGAGAAGAACTGGCAAGACACTCAGAGGAATCCTTTTTTGTTTTTTTTATACATACTTTAAATATTACAATAAGTAAGCAGTATTTCATAAAAGCAATTCACTCCCACCTTGGAACACTTCTCTTGGACCACTCCCGCCGTGTGGTTTCCGGCTTGGAATAGACCACCCCATATCCTCCCATGGGTGTCGTAAAAGGCGACTAAGGGAAATATGGCTGATGGATGAGCAGCAGCATCTATTAGCTCAAGGTTTACATCTCATTCATTTGCATATTCTATAACGTACGATGTCCAGTTCACATAATTAAGGGACTTCCAATATTTTTCCCGTGCTAGATTTAATCCACCCTTTGAGGGATTTTAGTCTTTACATAGGGGTGGACCCTTATGTGATTTCACCCCTTATGTGCGTCGATGCTAGACAGAATAGGGATTATCGATATTTTATCCCTAGATTTGTGTATATATAGCGTCTCGTCATTCAATTAGGATTTCGCTGCTATACCTACACAGTGCAAAGTTCTGTTAGGGCGAAACTGAGTGAATTTGAATGAAAATGAAATGAGGATCAACAATCAAGTTAGGATGATAAGAATTGATTATCTATACACCGTGACTTTTTAATCGTTGCTATTAATTGTCAGGACGAGTATTACTATCGAAATGTAACATTAAAATTTTAAAAATAAATATTTAAAAACTAAATATTTAAAAAAGTTTCCTTCAAGGACAGCAATGATGAATGTACATGCCAAATTGAGCTCTAGTGTCTCACGATAAGGCGCAACGTTCGCACTTCGGGTATTTAACGGAGAAATGGTCGGAAAGTGGCATTTCTTATCTGATATATTTAAAGATTATTTATTTTGCGAAAGTAAGTGGCAATAAAAGACCTATGTTAAGTCATCATTAGATCAAAAACATAGAAAAACCCTTGTGAATATCTGTTATAAAAATTTTATACTTTTATCATTGTATTATAATTCCTTGGTCTACTGATGCTATTAACTTTTAAGGCTTATTAACAATAGACCCGTTGTTGTTTTTTATGTTCGCAAAATAAACAAGTATTTTAGTATAAAGGCCCTCTGCCCACTATCCCGTTGCATACCATGACCGTGCTAGGAACGTATCGGGCACGGAAAGTAATCCGATACGCTCTACTATGCCCACTAGAGCGTATCATCTCCTTATCATCCGCGTGTCATACCCGGATTTTAGTGACGGGAGCGTCCGCATATCATCTCCGTATCATCCTAGTGCTTAGAAACTTAGAAAAAATAAATAATAAACTGGTGTGCGTTTTATTTTGTATTAAGTGTACGATGCGCAAAGCGATCCCCACTCTTGCGCCGAGCGCTCAAGAACTGTGTGTGCCGGTATCTGTACGCGGTTATAACCCGCCTGCGCACCGGCGTGGCAACGTCGCGTGCCATGCACGGAGCGTTTCGCCACCGGCAAAATATTCTCGCCGACAATTCTTGACGCTCCGTTCATGGTATGCGACGGTGTCGGTCGGTGACGGAACGGTCTAGTGGGCATAGTCTCATACTTTTCAATACAAAGAATATGTTTTTGGTTGTTACGTTCCTAGCACGGTCATGGTATGCTACGGGATAGTGGGCAGAGTCCTTTACAGTTAAAAATGCCATTTTCCGACATATTCATCGATAAATAATTAAAGTGGGTTGCGCCTTAAAATAAAATTTAGGTAGTACTAACGGGCGGCTCCTAATACAATTTCGAAGTCTCTTTGAGCTGTTATTTTGAATGCTTTAGTAAAGTATATACATAGATCGATTGTACTACCGAAAGTAAATCTTTTCACTGACTATTATAAATAACAACGCTTCACTCTGCTCCAGTGGGTCGTAGCTTGATATTTTGTAGCCGATATTATAATCAAGTTTATAAAATATCCGCGTGTTAACTTTCAGCCAAATCAATTAGGTAGTTTTTGCGTGAAAGCGTAACAAACATACATACACCCACTCATAAAAACTTTCGCATTACAATATTAGTAGGATAATCTTCATGAGATGGCATTACAATGGTTTAGCGTGAGTAAAGATAAGTGATGACGGCATTGTTACATTGCTCTTTACAGAACAAGCACGTTTAGAACGATGCGTGTAAAACTGTCCTTCGTTTTATTTTATTCATGTTCACATTCACAGAACCATTTTGTTATGGATAGATACAATTTGTAGTCGTATTCTTTTTTCCTTTTCAATTTTAGAAATAATAATATTGCTATCGAAATTAAGCAAATTCAGACTTGTCTTTTCTATTTTACTAGAACGAATCATGCCCTTAAATTTCATACATTGTCATTTTAAAGGCATGTTTAATAGCGTACTCAAGTGAAGCACATGTTGAAATTTTTGATCATGTAGGTACAACTATTACAAACATTAGTAGTAGTTTTAAGAAGTAGGTTAAATTTTTTTGTTCGGAATAATTAATTTAGCCTCGTGGCAAAATACACGTGTCCGCATTTAGCTACAAGGCTTTTGTTATTTCACTCGGCATTAAGGAGAGCAGGGCTCCAGCCTTCCGCCGGAGGGTGTCCCAGAAAGCCATGCGCTGATAGGTCCCTCACCAATTGCAGATGGAGGCATACCCGGGGGGTTTTACTGGGTAGGGTCCTCTCCTCGTAGTATGACTTGCATACACGGCTATAGAAAGTACGAGTCCCATATACCCCTTCGCCGGCGCGGGAACGCCGCAGCGGTTAAGGGAATGCGTAACATCATTGTATGTCGCCCCGGACAGAAAAAAAGGGCTTTGTCAATCTTCACCCACTATAACTATCTGCACATTGACAATCACAACATTTCCTTAACGCAACTACAGACATTGGTCTCGAATGCGCCGGGTTCTTGAACTCGATGGGATATCCCACCACCGTGTTGATCCGCTCCGTGCCGCTGCGAGGGTTCGACCAGCAGATGGCGCGCGCCATCACCGCTGAAATGGAGGAGAAGGGCGTGAAGTTCCACCACAAGTGTGTCCCCCTGTCGGTGGAGAAACTGGAGAATGGCAAGCTGAAGGCGCGCTGGCAGAATATTGAGCTACAGGAGCAGTGAGTTAGATTTGATACTAATAATATTATAAACCTTTTTTAAGATTGCGATTTCTTCTATAATTTTAACTTAACTTTGGACTACCATTTCATCTCCGTTATCTCCATTTCATTACCATTTCATTTCAGTGAAATTCGAAAAAATATTACCAAAACTTAGCATAAGTCGAAAAATTATACAAATGATAGATGTAAAAGTTTACTTTGTGTTGTGTTGTCTTAATTACCTCAAACCTATTTGATACGGATGAAATTTGTTATACAGTTAGCATTATATAACGGTTTATCCGTTTACCGAAACTCCATTGCGATTCCTTAAAACCATTTGTAAATTTTCTGAATCGGGGCCCTGGCTGAAGCAGCTAAAATGCTATTTTAAATTTTATATTATGATATTTCAGGTTCGAGGAAGAATTTGACACAGTCTTGCTGGCTACCGGCCGGTACGCGCTCACTAAGCAGCTCAACTTAGATGCTGCTGGAGTAACCGTAAGTTTCTCATTTTGTTTTATGATTATTAATCCATTTGCCTTGAAATTCATTAAAATCCCCCGGTCGCTACTCCGGACGCCAGTAATGGGGCTACTGGCGTCCGGAGTAGTAACCGGGGGATTTCGGTACCGGGAAGTGGAGATGCATGACCCCTCGTCCTCCTGACCCTTAGTTTGCAAAGAACCATCCGATGCCCTCGTGGACCCAAAGTCCGAGAGGCCCGCGAATTGTAAAGTACAATACTCCCCGAGTATTGTACGACAGTTGTACAATACTCCCCTAAAATACTAAAAGCCATAATCCCTAAATCTCATCGCCAGCGACCGCCCTGAGCCGAGGTCCAAGCTCCACAGGGGGCTCTCTCTTGCGCAGGTTGCTTAGTTTGTAGTTTTTAAACCATTTATTAAGCTCTGCTCGCCTTTATGCCCGGTGACGTAAAAAAAACATAGCGTCCAGCGCCATGATTTATTTGACTTTGTCTAGACTGCATCGGTGGCTCAGTGCTTATGGTAGTTCCTTTTGAAACCTGGTGTCTTAGGTTCGATTCCATGCCGAGATAATTCTTGGTGTGAATTACAGATAGCTGATTTGAGTGTACTTTGTGTTCATCCCTTACGTGTTTAAAAAGACCCATTTTTTGACCCTTATGTAAAAAACAATATAATTATATTTTTTGAAGCGAGTGAATAGACCAGACGTCAATCAGCTGATTAATCTAACACTCCAGACTTATCAATTCTGACGCTAATAACTAGCAGACAGGCTCTACACGTGGCGATTATATCGTTATGTGGTTATCTTATCCGAGCATCGCTTCGTGGATAATCTTCCCTATCGTCACTACGTGCGGCGAGCTAAAATAATTGTTATCTTCAAATGTAGTACTATTTATTCCGTATGATGTTTGGCGGATATGAAAGGTAATAAGGGCAATAGCACACGGTGAAAAAAACGTGCGTTTTTGATAAGCGCGTTCTCAACGCGTATTACCAATTGTTACAACAAACCGTTTATTGAGTTTACTGAATGCGTTATACGCGTCGTCAGCTCGTTAACAATACACCGTGTGCTATTTTGCTTCTTGCCCGAGCAAAGTATGTCTATCGCTGTTTATCCTACTAATATTATAAACGCGAAAATTGTAAGTATGGATTGATGGATGTTTTACTCTTTCTCGCCAAAACTACTGAACGGAATTGGCTGAAATTTAGCTTCGGGATAGGTTATAAGCTGAATTAACATATAGGCTACAAAACATCACACTTCGACCCACTGGAGCAGAGTAACCCGGGTAAAACCGCGGGGCGCAGCTAGTTAAAATATAAACGCGTTTAATACGTGGTGATTATAGCAAAACCCTTCCTCGGGAGGAGGCTCTTGTCCAGCAATGGAGGTTATACGGGCTGATTATGGATTATTCCGATATGTCACCCCGCTTTGTCCCCTTAAGGTAACATATAGGAAAAAAGTTTGATCTGTCTCCCTGTTAGCAATGAGGGGACAGTTCGAACTTTATTCACTCCTTAACGGTATCATAGGTCCCCCTATCACTGATAGGGGGACAGATAAAACTTTTAATTCCTGTTTGTCCCCCCACAGAATTTAATATATTAATTCTTAAAAGTAATACCACACATACTGCAACATTACATTAAATTAAAGACTCGTGGTTTAGGTTTATAATCATCTGCATTTAAATAAGTTACAAATATTTCTTTTGTTGTCTCTCTGAGCAAACAATTTTTCTTACATACAAGTTTTTCCCACCTTCCAGAGCGTACAACCCAATGGCAAGATCCTAGCAGACACGGAGCAGACCAACGTGGCGCACATCTACGCGGTGGGCGACGTGCTGCAGGGCCGGCCCGAACTCACGCCCGTGGCCATCCACGCGGGGCGCCTGCTGGCGAGGCGCATGTTCGCGGGCGGCGCCGCGCACATGGACTACGACAACGTGGCCACCACCGTGTTCACGCCGCTCGAGTACGGCTGCGTGGGGCTCAGCGAGGAGGAAGCCACTGAGAGGTCATTCAAATTTCAGTATTTTACTAGTCTAGTCTTCCGGTCCCATAGGAACTTTATGATTCAATAAATATCCTTATATTCCAATAAATAGCCTTCCTCGATAAAAGGGCTATTGAACACTGCGAGAATTTTTCAAATCGGAGCAGTAGTTCCTGAGGTTCAAGCAAACAAACTTCAGATTTAAAAGCAGCCGTAGCCCAATGACTAGGGCTTCAGATCGAACCCCACCCATTGCTCTACCAACGGGAACCCACTCGTAACACAAGCATATTAGCTTAGCACGAGGGGTTAACAAGACTATTAGTAGACTGCAATAACTCTACCAAGTAATCTTTAAAAACAAGGCATTGCTTGAGTCCATGAGCAGCGGTTAACACTTACCATCAGGTGTGCCGCTTGCTTGTCTGCCAATGAAGGCAATAAAATAAAAAAAACTTTATATATTATTGAATATGACTAACTCTGTGGCGTAGTGGTAAAGGATAGGCACTAAATCTTGAATGTCGTGTTCGTGTGTCCTTCGCCGGGATTTTTTTGTTTAAAATTACCTTCTGTGACTCTGAAAGCTCGTTAGACCGTTGGTCCGGATTGCTATAACATTATCTATAACAATCTGTAACACCGTTTTTTTCGTGGTTTTAAGATTCTTACCGGCATCCGATACAACCTTGGTATTTGATGTTGTTTCTGTAAGAAATTGTTGTCATTCAGTTGGAGGGTGATCATTCCAATAACTTTTCGTTTTCCTAACTTTAACACGGTTCCCACAATAGCTGTAATTACCTTAAATTAAGTTTTATTTGTATTTATTCCCTAATTGCGAACAAAACAATTACTATATTTGACGTTTATTTGTTGACATTGACTCGTGAATGAATTTTGACAGTTCCGATTGTTTCTGATCGCCTTGTTTTCTTTTATCTATGGTATTTCGTTTTTTTATATAAATTAAATTCATTTGATTCAATATTCCCTATTTTAAATTCACGTTACTTAATAATTAAATGTTTTTGTGTAAATTAAAATTAACTGTAAACGCAATGTAGGTATTTATGGCTCGAAAGACTAGTGATCAAAGATGGCGAACCTTTAGAAGAAATGGATTTCGTTACGCTTTGTCATTGTTTCATGTGTTGTATTCCGTTTTATGTTTTTGTTCGTATTAATTGATAAAAAGTATCTTTTTAATTTGATTAATACAGTAGGGAAACGACAAGGAAAATTGTATTAAGTGTCTCTAGAATTATTAGTTATAACAGTATGGTTGTACGGATACTTTGTTTATAAATTCGAATTGTTTGGGTTTGAGGTGTGAGTGCGTTTTGCGTGGATTGGAACTGTGTCGAGTGGAGGCCTAGTCTATGGGGACGCGTAGAAGCTTTTTTCTTCTTGGGTGGTCCGTGGGAGGCGCCGGGACGCCGGTCGCGCCCCGCGGCCACAAGCCGAGATGCCGTAGTCTGTTGCTGTCTGTTGCTGTCTTGAGGTGTCTGTTGCTGTTTGGAAGCGTCTGAAATACGCTACGAATGGCCTTCTGTTAGCAAGTTATTGACGTATCTACCTACCTTTGGGGCTGTTAGCCAATTTTTTTAACACGTGTGCAGCGTGTTGCTTCTTTCTGATACCTGGAACAGCTACCGGGGGTGTACCGTCCGGGTGAATGGTTCCGGAGACTAACTACCTTCAGAACGTACCGTCCGGGTGAATGGTCCCGGATATATGCTTCAATGAAAATTATTTTTTAATTAATTTTAAGTTTTTTTTAATTATATTCAAAAGTTAGGCCAAGCTAACCAGCCGTCCCCTTTATTGTGTATTGTTAGTGGTAAATGAATCTTGTTTGGAGAAAATAAACTTAGTCATAAAAAAAAATATGTTTTCACTTCAATTTTTTTTTATTATTTTAACTACCCTGATATTAAATCTGTTACAAATCGTGTAACAGGTAACGGGCAGCATCATTAACTTGTGTTTTACAACATAAGCTAATGATTATAAGAAGTGACCATAATAACAACTCGCACGAATCTATGCTAACTAATATTATAAATTATGGGGAAAAATTTAGAATAGTGTCGCACGCGGAGGGATGTGATAGGGGGGAGGGGGGAGGGGGCGGGTATCCCCTATTCCCCGGTACCACTCCCATGAAAAGGTAACGCACCGTTTTTGAGAAAATCAGATATTTGTAACCTAACCTCAAAACACTAAAATCACCTATTATGGTCGGGAAAAATCATGTGCGGGTCTAAATTAGCTTCCAATCAATAGTAACAAAGGCGTCGTCGACGGAGCCCCGCTTCGCGGGGCCCCTACTTCTGCATAGTTAAAAAAAAAAAAAACCACGAAGGGGATGGCGGGGTCTGAAGACCCCGCCATCCCCTTCTAACCTAACCTATCCAAGTCGGGGTTCCCCAAGTTCCAAGCTCACTCTTGCATACTAAAGAGGAGTAACACTGTAGTAGACTCCACATCTTTCTAGGTTGTTATAAAAATAAAACAATAACACAAATGACACGTGACGCAAATACCATAGACAGTTTTTTTTTTGCGTTCCGTTTCTCCAATTTCGTATGACATTGTACTCCACAGACACAGACACTAGAACACATTCAGTTGTAAATCGTCCATTTTAACTTTCCGTTTCACGTAATAACGTTGACAGATCGCTTTTTATCTGATTTTAGGTTAGAATTTCTTTGAATAAGAGTGGTAGCGTTATAATCGGGGGCCTACCCTCTACCAGATTTAACCACTATTAACCCTCTCCGCGTGCGACACTATACTAAAGCCAACCCAAATTATGTTCTGTCTCAAAATAACTTTTCTGATCTGTTAAATTAGCAAAATAAAAATAAAAGTTGTATAAAGACAGCCGATTGGTAAATTGTGTAAGCCAATTAACTAAATAAAGACAGTAACTGGCCCTGAATAATGTTGACATGCCCATCTGAGTATGTTTCGCCGGATCGTCTCAATGAGGCCGCGATGAAACCGGCAGTAGAATACCCCACTGAGTTTGTTTCGCCGGATCTTCTCAGTTGGGGCGTATTGGATCCGGTGGTAGCATAAAATCGCGTCCGACGATATGCTTATGGTCTATCTAAATAATAACATACTCAAATGACAGAACTTTAGACTATTAAATTATAGATAAAAAATAAAATTCTATTTTCATACCTGACAGCTTTTACGCTAAAGCTATAAAAAACCTAATACAAACTATTTATTATTATTATAACTATAATAATTAAACTAAATTAATAAATTAAATATATTATATTAATGAGCCAAATATGTTTTGACTATTTGCAAATGCCTGTAATAGGTTTACGTAAATAAAAACTTTTTTTATTTTATTTATTTTATTTTATTTTAAATGTAAGTTATATCTAAATATCGTACCAACATAGCTATGGTTGATTAGATTGTATAAAATTTGCCACCGAAATTGGTTATATCATGAATAGCACATTAATGTATTTTTATCCTGGAAATACGTATAGTTACAAAATTACTTATATAATTTCAGATTCGGCGCTGACAATCTCGAAGTATACCACGCGTACTACAAGCCGACAGAGTTCTTCATCCCGCAGCGGAACATCAAGAACTGTTACTTGAAGGCCGTGGCTCAACGCGAGGCACCGCAGAAGGTCCTCGGCCTGCACTTCGTTGGGCCCGTCGCCGGGGAGGTCATACAGGGCTTCGCCGCCGCTGTCAAGTTCGTACCTTTTTTTTTTCTTTTTTTTTGTCCGGTGGAAAATACAATATATGTTACGTATACCACCTACGCTACGACGCTACGGCTTCCCCACGCCGACGTCTCTCTAGGAGATATGACCCTACCCACTTAAACCCCCGGGTACTCCTCCGTCCGCCGTTGGTGTGTGGCCCAGGTACTTATGGTTATCTGGGACACCCTAAGACGGCGGCTAATTTTGGATCAAGTTCGTACCCGGTTTATATAGTTTTTTTTTTAAGTTAAAAGCTTGTATTATTTTGCAAATCAACTTACTTTTAGTTATATTAATGAAATTTGTTAAACTATGATTAAACTTTTTTTTTGTCTACCAATTACAGTAAAATTCATCAATAGTATTTAAATTGCATCTCATTTTAATTTTTTTAACATAAAAATTAAAGATTACTCATTAATACTCTGAGGAAAATGATCTTTCGTACATAGTACGTTTAGTAGCTTTTCGCATTAAAAAATATATATTGACTGTTGTACCAAGACTAAATTATGCTGCTATAGCTGCTATGTGTAGATAGACATATTGACCTATCAGTAGATATCTCAATCATTAAAATTTGCCTGGTACACATTTTGAATGAAGAAATTAAGTTTGGGAGGAACTTGGGCCAAATTAGGGTAGTTAATAATGAATGGGATAACTATACTATTTTTACTATAACTGTTCATATATTTAAACCTCATTGATATAATTACAGATGCGGTATCACAATGGAACAGCTCCGTAACACCGTAGGTATCCACCCCACGGTCGCCGAGGAGTTCACCCGCCTCAACATCACTAAGCGTTCCGGACTCGACCCCAACCCCGCCTCCTGCTGCAGTTAAACACATCACACGACAACACTTTGTTATCAACAATAACACTTTATTTACAATAATAGACTTTGTTGTCAGCAACAACACTTTGTTGTAAACAATAAAACTTTGTTGTTGACAATATATTCTACATTGTTCTTTCTTTAGTATTGTAACTTTACAAGATTACACCTAACAGTTTCAATAGTACTATTATTAAAACCGTAACTATGCGTAGATGTGTGGCGGTGTTAAATTTTTTCCTTAACTAAACGTTGTTAACACCTTTAGACTTGCCTTATGATTTTGCACTGATTTACACAGTTTGTTTTGATTAAATATAATTTTGATACGTATTTTTTTGATATCACAAAACCATAGATAATTTGCGACGCTACTTAAATTTTTATATTATTCGGTTTGTGGTTGTTATACTTTTTTTTTTAAAGACATACCATGTCAATGTCGACAACACAATATTTCGTGCTTATTGTAACTTCTGCACTATTTTATGTTAAAATTTTTTAGTACAAATTCTTCTAAAATTATGTATCAAATGTTGTCTCAAATTTGAATGAACAAATATATAACATTATTGTTACTAGATGGCACAGTATTATTGTTATAACCGTTATGCTCATTTATAATCGATATTATATTACAACATTCCCAACAATGGAAACCAGTAATACGATAAATGTGTATTTTGATTTATGCGATCTTGACCTCCTAATAAAGTGATATATTTTTAAAATAGTCTTTTTGTTTGTACCTTAATTTCATGTTGGATATTTGTTTTCACAATAATGCGTAGGTTGATCAACTTCCGTGCCACTCATATTTCTTTAGTTGCCAGTTTCAGTTAATGCGTATAATTATTATATTATTTACTTAATTGTTATAACATTTGACCTTATTTAAACAAACGAGACTGCTACTGTTGTAACAAAACAAAAAAAACATGCAACTTCAATAAGTCCGGTTGAACCCCGTAAACCATTTTTTTTGGTGTAACCCGGTTTTTATATTAACCACCCGAAACCTCGTTAGTTTTTAAAACTAGAAAGTTGATCAACTTACGATACTTATTATGTTCCGGTAACATAAACATACCTTAAGTATTTTTAATTTTTAAACTAATTACTGACACATTGAGCTGAAGTATTCGACCAAAGGAGATGTCACGGCGTACAAACCTGTCTTTCATTGCTCACGACATTTTTTTCCAAATAAATGAATAAACACTACATATTTTTATTAGACGGATTACTACTAAAATATCTTAGATTTCTTTGTTAGTCATAACTGTTCTATAGCATATCTCGGGGTCAAAAATTACCCTTTATCCTCGTCGTGCCACCAACTTGTTCCACCAGTGGCACAATAAGGAATTGTCATTCCTCGTCGTACCACTGAATGATTATTGAATGATTGTTGCTCTACTAGTAATAAAAAAATCTAAAAACATAAATTTAGTTATAATCAATCCCGGTCCTACATACTATAACAAACAACAAAATCACAACTTCTACAATAACAAAATCAAAATAAAGTTACCCTAATTTTTCCAAAAAATGACTGATACTAATTACGTGGTTTACTAATTCCATTTGCGTCTGTAAAACAAATTCATTTTTTTGTTTTGGTGCAGTGCGAGTCTGCCAGTAGAAATATTTAGTCCAAACTGCATTTTTTTGAAATTTGAACAGGCGGCATCATTTAACAATGCATTTAACAGCCTGGTCAATGTCACATTATTTTTATTGATAGTCCTATTGATTTTACTGTTCTATTTTACTATACATAATACTAAAGTTGCAGTTACAGGAAAATTGTGTTAAAGACAACAATTATTTATTGAGTAATATCTAAAGAGAAATTAAGTAGAGCTACCATCCCTGCATGTATCTGCATTCAGTGGCACGACGAGGAATGACAATTCCTTCTCGTGCCACTGGTGGAACAAGTTGGTGGAACGACGAGGAAGAAGGGAAAAATTAGAATAGATAGGAGCATTTCCAGCAGTGAAATTGTATATTCAGTTTGTTTTTATTAAAATAACACATTCAACTTACTTAAATTATTATTTACAAAACTTCGATTTAATTCATGGAGGATTTCTAATAAGCGAAGTTAAGTAGGTAGATAAATAACTTTCAACCATGTTCAGTAAAGAAAAAAAAGGAACGGATCGAGGGGCGTCAAGAAACAATAAAAAGAAAAAAAAAATCGTTCCTATTCACCCCTTAAGCTTTAAGTTAGGCTTCCAGAATACACAAAAAACAAAGCTTTCGTAATATTACTATTCTTGAGTTCTAAGGTCCATCGTTGGCGCTATACCGGTCCATATCACTCGTGGACTGACAACGAAACCACACCTGCGCGGTCGGCAGCGGGTAGTAGGGGTGCGCTTGCACCAGCCGGTTGTCGAACCGCCAGAACCGGGGACCTTGGAAGAAGTACGTATCTGGGGAATAACAATGTTATATTCTTTAGAGCTGAGTTTTAATTCCTTAGCAGAAGAAACAGTCCGGTGAAACATAAAAAATCCCTAATAGCGACAAATAATACATTTTAACATACAGTAATACCCCGACTTACGCTACCCCGTTTTACGCGAATTCGGAGATACGCGGTTTTTATTTTTGATCACCACGCGCATCGGCGTGTTCGATTTACTACAAGTTAAACTGCTAACCTAACCTAACAAGAAACGAAAAACACTGTCTTTTGGAGTGTAAACTAAATATTATCATTATAAACTTGAGAACTTTGAATCTAAAATAAAAAAAGGAATTAGCAAAGATATTTGGTCGAACGAAATAATAAGTTAAAATCTTTCTCTTTTAATTCACACGTCACGGTATTATCGCTTAGATGGCAACCATGTTAGAATTATGCTGTGATAATGTAAAGATCATTTATAATTTAACGTAATATTAAACATGTTTCTTCTGATCTGTTTATTTTAGACTCTGGTCCCGATTACACAAACATTATATGTATTTATAGGGAAAGTTGAACCCCGACTTACGCGAATTCGACCTACACGGCTATCCCGTGGTCCCACCTATCGCGTAAGTCCGGGGTAATACTGTACTTAATTATGTCGCTGATTGGTCATAGATAATGATTTCTTGAAATATAAAATTTCTTGATTGAAATATTTTACTGTATAGTAGTCGCTTATGATGATGGAGATAAACTTAACGCGTGTAGGGTTTTTTTATTTCCTTTCTTTCTGTTACGATTAACTCTAACTATGCTCCCATCACTGCAATTCGTGTAAGCCAAGATTACCACAGTTAATTTTACACTAGAAATGGCAATGAACACCACATGAATTGCTTCCCAAATCAGTTCAACCGACTAATAATTTAACCAGAAAGATTTTAGCACAGGTAAAAAAGTCCTATGTTTCTACTTCCCTACACTACAGTGTAGGGACACAGCAAAAAAGAAAAAAACCAAAAATACTATTACCTACTACTATTTTTGGTTGGTTGGTTAGCTGATTCTTGGAAGCAGTTTTTATTCGAAAATTAAACTAACCTCCTTCCCAAATGACAGCCGCATCCACTGGATAGGGCACCTGTCTCCACATGGACATATCTTTAGGGTACCCAGGGTCCATGGTCCAGGTGCTCTCGTCCAGGCGCCAGTACCTCTCGTCCTCGATCAGGTACGTCTTGTTGTTGTAGTTGGACCGAAACACTGTGGTCAGTTCACTGACTTCATCGGGCAGTAGAAAGTCTGAGATGGTGCCTTCTTTAATCAGGCGGAAGGAGCGACTGAATTCCCAGTAGTCGCGGCCTGTGGTAAAAGAAAACAGTGTTGGTTTTATAAAGCTTTCATTCTGCTTTCACCGCCCCTTTGCCTGCCGTCAGTCTGTAGTAACG
Source organism: Nycteola revayana (assembly GCA_947037095.2). NCBI lineage: Eukaryota > Metazoa > Arthropoda > Insecta > Lepidoptera > Nolidae > Nycteola > Nycteola revayana. The sequence continues at coordinate 17,509,275 of OX344851.2, read as the reverse complement.
AGATAGAACTGAAATTTGTATGTTGACATTTTCATATTTTTCGTTCTCTAAGAAATAGTCAATATATAGGAAAATTCAGAATCAACTGGGCTTAATATGAAATAAAATGAAGTTTATCAACTGCTTCAAAACTTGACACCGTACAAAAATTGGATTTTTGATTCTAGAGTGCGTTTAGTAAAGCATACATGGAAAGGAGATACTTACTGGAGAAAATTACGATATTTCCCTTAGAGTTCTCGTATATTGTCTTGACGATGTTGACGTGAGGTGACAAACCAACGAACACATCCTGGAATCGCTGAGGATACCCGTCTTCCATCTCGTGGCGGTCGCGAAGTACCCATACCCACTGCAGACAAGAGCAAGAATAAAAAAAAAAAAACATTAGAAGAAAATATAGTGGCATAAGTCCACACTGGTCCAGCATTGGTCCATACGAGACAATAACGACTTTGCCTTATGCATAAAGGCTAGGGCGTGCGATCATGTGGTCGCCGGTTCGATCCCCACCCGATGTCCCGACCCATCCCGACCCACTACCGATGTGAACCTACTTGTAATATAAGTATTTTAGCTGAGAACAAGGGGTTAATAAGAATACTTGCTACTAATTAATCTCTGAAACCATTGGCCAATTACATAAATTTATAATTCCTCTTTATTAACCAACTCTAAATACCCACGATGATTTTAAGAAATTCGCAGTCCTGACTTACAACTTAACTTGTGTACGTTACCTCTTCCTCAAACACATATATTTTCCCATGCAGAACTTGCAGGGTATCGTAGTTGGCGAGACAGAGGTCGGGCATTTCTTCCTCATCACTGTCGGCCTTCGTGAAGCGCGGCACGTGCGATGAGTGCGACAGAGACGGACTCTCAGTATTCTCTATTGGATCGTCTTGGTCTTTTACTGGAATAGAGAGAGAGAGAGAGTTCAAAGTAGAGCGACATAAGACATAAAGTAATTTTGTCTAAATTTAAAATTAAACTTGCTGAAGTAGAAGAAATAAATTGTTTTGCTCTGAGTATGGTCGTCAGAGCACATATGGGGGAGGGATGTTTATTATCGAAAAATCGAAAGCATTTAAAGCATTCATGGATGCTAATCTATGCAAGACCAAAAAAACTAACTCACAATACAATTCCTGCATGCCCAATATGTCGTCGGTATGCAGTCTCTCCACAGGCACCTGGTAGTACGGGTACATGACCGATGCCTTTACGTTCGAGTGCGACATCCCCAGAGCATGTCCTATCTCATGTACAGCAACCGCGAAGAAATCTGTCACATCCTCATCGTCCTCCTCAGGGTTGTCTCCCCACAACTCGTCGTCGTCGAAGTGCATCGCGCCGTGTGGAGGGGGGAACGCGTGAGCTACTACCTTACCGGGGCCGTCGAAAGGAAACCTCAAAAGGAGACAATGTTATCATGAAAATAATTGTCCAGTGCTGCGGTTTAGGGAGGATCGAGAGTTTAATTGGTGCAAAGAAACGGATAAAAGAAGCGTGTCAGATATTTGATAGTGTGTGTTGTGTTTGTGTCTTTGTGCAGATCTTAAGACTTTTTCTTAGGCACAAGTTGCCACGCGGTGTTTGGACGGATAGAGGGGAAATATCCAGTATATGTACCTATAAATTAGTCGGATTTTGATGGCGTCACTGAGTCACTGCGCCACCAAAAAAGATATTAGGTAGAGGTAAATTACAACGTAAGTTAGTATTAGTAATTAGGTGCTACGGTATCAAATAATGGTAAAAATGGCGTCTTGTTATAAAGAATAATACGCTGTAATACTCATTTATATTCAATACAAGCTTTCCGCGCGCGGTTTCACCCGCGTAACTTTATAATAAAATATAGTTAGCTTTTAACCTTCCTCGATAAATGGGCTATCTAACATTGAAAAACATTTTCAAATCGGAACAGTTGTTGCTGAGATTAGCGCGTTCCAACAAACAAACTCTTCAGTTTTATCAATTATAGCTTTCCGCGCGCGGTTTCACCCGCGTAACTCCCGTTCCCATAAAAACTTTATAATAAAATATAGCCTCGACAAATGGGCTATCTAACATTGAAAGAATTTTTCAAATCGGACCAGTAGTTGCTGAGATTAGCGCGTTCAAGCAAACAAACTCTTCAGCTTTATCTATTACGGCAAATAACTCTTTATTAGGTACCAATTCCTTGCGTATTTATACTCGTGATAATTTCTCAACGAAATGTCCGATTGGAATAAAACAAAAAGTATTTTACTTCTACATAAATACCTTTAATAACATTATTCTAAATTTGGATAAGGATTAATATAACGATATACATTTATCGTAGTTTCTTTCTAAAGACGATTTAATATTTTTTTATGAACATAAAAGCGGTTATTGTGACTAAACTATGATAGTTAGATATATGCTGTCACGGACTTTTTTGTAGATCTTAATAAGACCTACAAACCCGTAGTAGTTACATCATTTTGTTCTATTGTCAATAGTTTTTGCAGCGCACGCATAAATAGGTTTTCGCTTTTACACCTTGGGTTACAAAAACGCAATTTTCTTACGGATCCCCAACTTCTTTGAAAATAAAATATAGCCTATAACCTTCCTCGATAAATGGACTATCCAACAATGAAAGATTTTTTTAAATCGGACCAGTAGTCCCTGAGATTAGCGCGTTCAAACAAACAAACAAACAAACAAACTCTGCAGCTTTATAATATTAGTATAGATTACCCATCCCCATGGTCTCCTGCGACGAAAGACACCTGTATGTCGGCGCGGCCTTCGTCCTGCCGGCGGAAGCGCAGGTCTCCGTGCGGCGCCCATACAGACAAACCCACGTCTATCAGTTCCTCCACCCGGGACTTGTCTAGAGTACTAGAACCATTCACCACCCTGGAATACCGCAAACGTAGGATAGATTTACTTATGTTGTACCGAAGTATAAGTGATAACATGTTAAGACGTGCCAGAAAAATAATAGAATATGTGCTGTAGGTAACTGGATTGTAGACCTAGGTACATATATGTATATAATCAGATAATATTATGATATTAACCCAGAAGTTAAACATAAGGTACTTGATACCAATAAAGCCTATGCTCAAATAAGGCCTGTAGTGCGAAAAAGACGTTTAAAATATAATTACATCAGAAATACTTTACACTCTCATATTCGACGCTCCAGGACTCCGAAAACAGTGCGCGAGAGACCTGGCCGCGCTCACAGCGACTGTAGTGGCCAGTCATTTGTCGAGGATGCGCGTTTTCATTGCGCGTTATTAATTTGTCGTCATTTGTATCGAATTTTAATACGTTATTCATTGAAGTTTTGTTTCAAGTAATGTATGCGGATCACAGTATAACTCATCAAAAAGGTAACTATGACTTCAAATTATATTTTTTTTAATATGCGAATTAAGTACTGCTTATAACATTTATAAAGTATAATTGACTAAATAAGGCCTACTTTTTTAATAGGCCTTATTTCTGACCCTAGGCCTTAATAGGAATTTTGCTGAATTTAACTATTTTATTACGTTGATTTACAGATTGATCATCTTAGTATGTCTCCTCCAAGACCAAAACGTGTTACGTGGTCCGAAGAAAGCAAGACTGAAGATAGAAAACCGTGTTACTGTCTTGCATGTAAACAGGATAGAATTGCAGATATGAGACAATGCGTGGAGTGTCATCAGTGGTACTAAGAGGATTGCGTCGGCTTGACAAAAAGTGATTTAGATGTATTTTATGTATATTGTATGTCCTAATTGTCAGAAAAAATAATTTTAGAGTTACCTTGAAAATCGATAGATATTAATTTATTTTAAAGCTAGGGGCTAGCTTTAAAATAAATTAAAATCAATGCATTTTAATTTTTTTAAAGTACTTATTATCAGTAAGACTGATTAATGTTCCTAAACAAGTTATGCGACTTTAAAAGTTCCAAGGCCTTATTTAGTTACCTTGTTTAATTAAAGCCTATCAAAAAATATTTAATTTTTCAATATTTAATAATATTATTTGGAAAATATGTTAATTTGCTAATATTTGTTTGTATGGATACGATTTTTTTTAATTATTCTTTATTTGTTGTTAATATTCGACTTCAAGTCTGACTAGCAATTTAAGTACAATATTCAGTTAAATAACTTAGAAAGTTGTTCAAAGATCTCATGGAAACACTTGATAAAAGGCTCAGAAATACAAATTTTATGTATTTAATACTCTAATAACAATATTCCTATAATTTAAGTACATAGGCTTTGTTAAGTCACTATATTTTTAAAAGGCCTAAGACTAAGGTTCTACAATTACCTCGTTTTAAGTGATTTTTTATAAAATATTACAATATGTTTTCTTAAATAATTAAAATTTATAAACCAAAGAATAATGCCTTGCTTTTATTTATCACCATATTCGAATAATTTATCAAGATATGAATGTTTGAAATTAGGTAGGCCTTATTTGTATCACTTACCTTATTTAAAATATTAGGAGGTCTAAGCACCAATGAGTCACATATCACAAAAAAAAGTCACTAATGGGCTTGTAGATTCGGGCGTGTAGCGTCATAAACTACAAGAAGACGAGCAACGCCATCTAGCACCTAGCATCCCAACTAACTAGTATGGCGCAATACAATGTACAATGTACAAGTTCCCCAGCCAATTCGGACATATAAAAATTTTAAATAGTGACAAATGGTCGTCGGTCGCCGGGCACCACCTCTCCAGGTAAAGAATATCTTCATTTTCTGTGGAGGAACACCACCAATGGTTCCTCTACAGTTGGCCGGATTGCTCATGCGTACCCGGCCCCCGCCAACGGCGGATCGAAGGAGTGTCCGAGGGGTTTTAGTGTAGGGTCCTCTCCCCGTGGTATGAGTTTAGCATACCACGCTATGGGGAGGGCGAGTCCCACATATCGCTGCAGCGGCGGTGGGAATGAGTAGGTAAATGGATTTGACACGGGACAAAAAAAAAAAGATAGGCGTATTGAGTTAGACGCATGGTTCTACGTAATATCTTGTGTTAGCAACATTTTAAATGAAAATGGTTTATTTACTATTTCGTTGAATGGAAAAAGTCTATACAGGTGCTTACCGATAGCTGATAGACTTTTTGTTCCATGCTTGCTGCAGAATGTATCGACGGCTTCTAGCTGATGTACTCGGATTCTCTATGTCTTTTACACCACATCGTTTTGTTTTGAAAAGCTAAAAGATTGTCAAATTAGTATAAACGTCTATATTTTCACTTCAGAAAAGTGGATGAATGTAAATAAGTACCTACATTTTCATATAATATTTTATTTTCGGTTTTGATGCTCAAGTCTTAAGCCTGAAGTCTAGCCGTGCCTTCGCAGACTTACCTACTGAATTATTTCAGTATTCAATTTTCATACCGTAAAAAAAGTTGTATGAATTATAAATATATGATTGGTTGAACAAAACCGTCTCGGGCGAAGCCTATGTATGTCGTATTTAAGAGTGAAGTTTAATTTACCTTCTTGGTGTCTGGATCAAGAGTCCCCGTCTCCGGTAGACCAGCAAAGGCCTGCATTTTTTTCAGCGCTTCGGAAAGCGTTTGTGGAGTGTAAGCGAAGTCAATATCAGTGGGCACCTCTGGTAGGTATCCATATTTCTTCAGGAAGCTCACCTGAAATTAAAAGAAATGGTAGATACCCGTACAAATGTATTAAGTTAATTAATGATTAAATTACTATAAGAACGGCCATGATGTTGTACGATAAACTCATTGTATGTAGGTATATTTGCATATTTAGGGATTCCATGTTTTTATAAGCAGCCTTGCGATTTCACTCGCGCAACTCCCTTATCAATGGGAACCTTTTTATAAAGTGTTGCCTACGTTACTCGCTGATAGTCGTATTGTAGTTTATTTATTACAAACAAAGACAACGCCACCTACAGTAACTATAAAAAACTATGTATAAGTAATCTAGCAGTCATAACAAATTGCCTGCATCGCGCAAGTTGGCAAGCCAACTCGAACATATTCTTTAAACGAAGGGCCGTCGTCGCGTCGGCCGCTGGGCAAACCATCTCGCTCCGCAACGAAGACCTTAATTTACTGTGGAGCGAACCAAACGAAAATTTTACAGAAGATATTTCTACAAAATTTTCGTTTATTTTTGTAATGTTAAGATAAGATATATATTAGAGGGTAATTTTACGTTACCCTATGAATTTAGGTTGTGCGTGCCACTTAGTGTGGATTTGTTTTACCATTTAATATTAATAAATCAAATAAATGACAGAAATACATACTTAGTTGGGACAAACAAATAAATATTCATGATTGATCTGTAGGTAGATAACGTTACGCCAAGTTCATCCCTTTGTGACATAGAGTGACTGTTACATTATCAACATCGGCCTACATATATAAATAAATATAAACAGTCCGTTAGTAAATTATGTAAAGTACATAAGGTTCAAATCCAAAAATCAAACTGACCTCTTCATTATTAGGCGAATTCAATTCTACGTAAATAGTTCTACACCTCACATCACTAAGACACAACACATAAATAAAACACAGTCCCACAACACATCTGAAAGACGACATGTTCAAAAGAAAAATGATGATAAATAGGTACTTACGAGCAGCACCACTGAACTTTGACTCCTGATAGCGAGATCTATCTATCAGCACCCGTATGGTGAATAACCTTCAGCGGAAGATGTCTTACTCACCCACTGCGATTAATAACGGTAGTTATTTTTATTACAGTTAGTATGTATTTGTTTATTGATAAATAAATAGGTAGTACCTACATAAAAATACGGGACAATAACATAGTTAAAAGATGACAAAAAGAATGATCTCGGAGTTTCTTATAGTCTTTCTTCTTCGAGTGTCACACCGTAGTCAGGAAGAGAAAGACTCGTAGGAAGCTAGGATAGGGTCCGGTCGTCCTCGCAAATCTCGCGACGCGTTCTATTCTTCAGACCCGATCCCAGCCCGCGCTGGTTGATCTTAATTGTATAGGTATCACATGCCTAACAACATTAGTAAATTTTATTAAATAACATGATTGTTGAAATGTAAACTAATTTATTGGTCAAGATTGTTTTTTCGTTTTTGTTTTCATTAAGTACAATAACTTGGCTTATAATAAGCACAATCAATTCGTCTACATTATCAATAAACGTTTTCATTTATTTACATTTTCAATACCACCTTTTTTCAGATACCATATATCATACCTACCTGCTTGATAAAATAGGTATCTAAGTACCTACTACTTAGATGCCTATTTATCAAGCAGTGATTGCAGCAGTTCTTAGTTTTTTGTACGACTATTTTTTCTGATCCATCTGGCTTTGCTTTGGTCTTCTGGCTTTGGTTGTCATAATAATATCATTTTGTGAAGACAGCTATGTAAAGCTGGGAATGTTACCAAACGTGGTGATTATTAAAACCTTTCTAGGGGGTGGCATACTCAGCCACGGACGTACCTACCTCTTCTGATAACGACCTCGTTGAAATGTTGAAATTGCCTTGTGTCCAAACCAAATAGGAACTTTTACAACATTTTAACAGATAATATGTCCAAAAAGATAATTTGTCAGATCACTGACACGTCACTGACATACACTTGTGGTAAAGTCAGTCGTAAATAATTGTGAGCATTTTTATGATGAAACGTAATTCTGGTTCAGCACCAAATGTCAGTTTCACCAGTAAACGAACCACCTTGACTTATGCAAGAGACGCGAAGGAGGACAGCTTCCAGAGCCAGTCGGCACCTTATCTGAACAAACGGGATTCATTGCAATATCATAAGCCTGTGCCCTTTGTAAATAATTTTCTATCAATCAACACACACGTAGTGATACTACATATCGACGGTTAAAAGGTAATAGGGCATAAGCGACATTTTTTTCCAAAATGAGTTATGAATGCCATCTTACTTAAAATTTTCCGCTCTTTCGAATGCGCTAACTCCCATGGCTCTACGATGACTTTTTTGTCACTTATGCCCAAGCAAAAAACGGACTTTTCTAAGTGTCGTTTTGTTATAACCGTCCGAATTTGAGGCCTTTTTTATTAAAAGGGCGCTTATACCTCTGTAAATATGGTATTAATTTTTGTTTATAGTCGGTAATGCATTTTTACTTTTAATTGGTGTAAGACAACCGGGCGCTTAATGCTTTTTACCTTTAGCACCTGGCTTGAAAGCTGGCACTCATGAGCCTTTACCTTTGTCTTAAAAAAAATTAAATGTCAATTATACCATACTACCATTAACATATTTTCAATACAGTTGTCGCTTATGCCCAATTACTAAAATGTAATATGATATTAAACTGTCGGTTATACCGTACTACCATTTACAAGCTTACCACACAATTGTTGCTTATACGCTATTACTAAAATCTAATTTGATATTAGCACGTCTGTTATACCCTTCTACCATAATGGTACAGACTTGAAGACAATGATTGCCTTCAAGTCTGTTATTTAGTCAAACATTATGATATTGATAGTGTAGTGCTATGTTGTATTAAGTTTCAAAAACTTTTTATTTTTGAAAGCGCCTTTTACAATTACAAACTTACATTTTCTATTATAATGCTACCTATTACCTACTTCATACCTAGGTAGGTTATGTTATACTATATTGTAGGTACTTTATGTTATTTCATTAAATTACTATTTTATTTCTGTTAGTATATAGATGCCAGGCACAACTTGCCTGTTTTATTTCATAATAAATTGTAAATAAAATGTGTTTTTGTTTTGAGGTCCGGAGGCCCCGGGGCAACAAAGGAGAAGAGGCCCTCTGGGCACAAACTATTTTCCATCCAAATGTGTAGAAAATTTGAAGTATGTACTTTTCAGGACGATTTGAATTCTGATATTTTACTGATTGACTTATTTAAGTGAACAAGTATAGATGAACAACCGCTATTACAATATTTAAGAATTATAACATTCATCATGATGCTACAAAGTATTGTATGTAAAGGTACAACACCTAAAAAATAAATATAAAAAAAGTTGTACAGTTTACTCGTCAAAATTGGAAAGATTTTAAATCTATGTTGTAGGGGCCCCTCTGTTGTGGAGGCCCCGGGGCAGTTGCCCTGGATGCCCTCCCTTAAATCCGGCCTTGTGTAGTAAGTATTAAACTATCTCAATTTGTTCAACCTCAGCAATGTAATCATTATACCAGACCTATACTCATTAATTAGTAATATTACCAAATTCAATTCCATGAGATGGGGGGCAACATTCTTACACCGGCGCCCACGACCGGCGTAAGAATGTAGCCCCCTCCTCTCCTCTCGTCATGGTATCGCCGGGGCTAGGGGTGCTTAGGATCCCCGGGAGTCTGTGTCTAGCAGGGTGGCATAACTAATAAGTATGGCAGTATCTAAAAGATACTCTTGAGAGTTAAGTATAACAGGGTTAGAAACTGGGGGCCGGATTACTCATGCGTACCCGGCCCCCGCCAGCGGCCGATCGAAGGAGTATCCGGGGGGTTTTAGTGGTGAAGTTTACCTATCACCAGCGCGCGAATACGCGTAAATGCATGTCCCCCCGGACAACAAATAAAAAGGGTTAGAGGTAACTGGGCAAGTGAAGCTATCATGAGTTGATAGGGGAGAGTTTCGGTTATGGGCAACGGAACCCTAGGGGACAGAGGCTGGTCGACTTTCTGAAGAAAGAAGGACTCTATATGATGAATTCTTTCTTTCAGAAGCCACCTCACATGAAATAGACCTGGCCGAGACCCGATGGTTTGACGAGAAATGAGATCGACTTCATGGTGACCGACAAGAAATGGATTTGCGGATGTCTCTGTGATTCACAGGGTGAGAAACGGTAGTGATCACCTAATAGTAAGAGGCACAGTGAATATGAATGTTAAACGTGAACGGTCCCGTTTGATGAAGTCTCCGATCTACTCGCGCTCAGATCGAATCCCGAGAGATTTCAACTCGAGCTCTCAAATCGTTTCGATTGACTAGGTGAGAACGCATCAGTGGACGAGATCAATAACAGTTTCGTAGAGACTGTTCATACGGTCGGGTCTAAGTTCTTCAGAAGCTCTCCGAATACACCGTTAACATTATGGCTGAACGACGCTCGCTAAGACTGCAACCTTCCAATGTAGAAGTCCGGTCCGGTGTAGAAGTTTATCCGTTAAGTGGTTACGATTGTTGTAGTTTTTGAGCGTTGAACGTGTTAAGGAAATATTTTCTTTGCTTAAACTTGATTATTTGAATGCCGAGGAACGATTGTCAATTGAGCGAATTTGCGCGAAGTATTCTGATATATTTCATGTTCCGGGAGATAAATTATCAGTCACGAATGTGTATGAGCAGTCAATACGATTGAAAGAGAATGTGACTCCAGTTTATAGGAGGCAATACAGAATACCTTATGTACAGAAGAAGGAAGATGATAGGCAAGTGCAAGAGATGATGGATAGTAATATTATTGAGGAGACAGTTAGTGAGTGGTCTAGTCCTGTTTTGGTTGTACCCAAAAAAGCAGATCGTAGTGGGGAGAAGAAATGGCGGGTGGTGATAGATTACAGGCAGTTGAACGAAAGGATACAGGATGATAAATTCCCTTTGCCTAATATAACTGAAATCTTAGATTCAATGTGGGTGCTGTTTACTTTAGTCACTGTGATTTGTCGCAATCATATTATCAATGTGCTTTAGAAGAAAGTAGTAGGAGATACAGTGCTTTTACGACTGACAAGGGGCAGTATCAGATGTGTAGGTTACCAATGGGGTTGAAGATAAGTCCGAGTTCTTTTAGCAGATTGATGACTGTGGCTATGTCTGGATTGAATTATGACAGGTGTCTGGTTTATTTAGAAGATCTAATTATTTTTGAACGGAATTTGGATGAGCATAACAGGAATCTTATATCAGTTTTTTCACGCTTGAGGAAAGTGAATCTTAAGCTAAATCCATCCAAATGTGAATTTTTGAAGAAGCAAGTGCTTTATTTAGGACACGTTATTTCGGCGGAAGGTATTTCACCAGATCCAGAGAAGGTAGAAGTCGTGAAAAGTTATCCGCGTCCAACGACGGTTGATGAGGTAAAGAGGTTCGTAGAGACGTTATTTCTCCAAAACTGTTTACGACCACTTTGGAAGACACCTTCCAACTTCTGAATTGGAAAGCACTAGGCATCGACATCAACGGCTAATACATCTTTCTATTCGCTGATGATATCGTGGTCATGGTAAAGTCGATGGAAGAATTCACCTCAACCGAGTCTCCCAACAGGTAGGTCTTAAAATGAACATGGACAAGACTAAAATCATGTCTAATGTCCATGTTGTGCCTACCCCTATTATGGTTGAGTACCTATACGGTTCTTGAAGTTGTTGACGCGTATGTATACTGAGGACAGACAGTCCAATTAGGTAGGTCCAACTTCGAGAAGGTCAATCGCCAAATCCAACTCGGATGGGCAGCGTTCGGGAAACTCCGCAACGTTTTCGTCCAAAATACCTCAATGCCTAAAGATGAAAGAATTTAACCAGTGCATGTTGCCAGTGATGACCTATGGATCCGAAACGTGGTGCTTCACTATAGGCCTTATGAACCGACTCAGAGTCGCTCAACGAGTTATTGAGAGAGCTATGCTCCAATCGCGATAAGATCAAATCAGAAATGAGAAGATACGTAGAAGAACGCGGGTTACCGACATAGCTCAACAGATTAGTTCATTGAAGTGGCAATGGGCAGGCCATATAGCACGGAGAACAGAATGGAGGCCGCGGATCGGCAAGCGTAGCGTAGAACGTCCACTAACTAGATGGATGGATGACCTGGTAAAGGCCGCGGGATTATGGTGGATGCAGGCCGCCCTCCAACCGTAGAAACTGGAGATCTATGAGGGAGGCCTATGTCTAGTAGTGGACGTCCTACGGCTAAAATGATGATGAATGATGATTATCAATTTTTTTGTTAAATCCATCGATTTGATATTTTTATAACCTAATAAATGATGATGTCTAACATTTTAAAGGAGAAGCGTGTTGATTGTGAATATAATTATTATTTTTAGGATGTATCGTTAAATTCACGTTACCACATAGTTACCAACTAAATGTATGTAAATCTATGTTGGATGTCCCTGTTTTCCTCTTGGTATAGAAATCTTGATGTGTAGAAGTACCACATTACCCTTTTTTCAACCCACTTACAATGTCGCTAATGTCTGACATCCTCACGATATTTTTGCTAAGCATTGTATTTTACACCCCTTTACCTTTTGGTATAATGATTCAAATCGTCATTTATGCTTTTTTACTCATTTAAGTTATACTAGAGTCATGGCATTTATGCCCTATTACCTATTGGTATAAGAATATCAAATGTAGCTTAGTCTTCTTTACTCTGAGTTTTGTACTGTGTTAATGCGACTTATGCCGTATTACTTCACAAGAAAAATACGATCAATTGATCTAAGCGACATAAAATCACATAAAACAACGCCGAATGAAGTTAATAAGAGTGCCAATTAATGCTTCTATTTTTATTGATTCTAGAATTGTTTGCATTTTCACAATATGCCAATAAATAAAAAAGTTACGTCGATTTTTCAACTTTCTAAAACTTTAAACTGCTCTCCTGAACAATTTGATTTTTGTCGCTTATACCCTATTACCTTTTAACCGTCGATATATACATGTAAAATACTCATGGTAATGTGAGCAAAATTCCATAATTTTTAACAGTTGTGAGCTGTAAGCGTGGCGATAAAAACATTCTAACGCACTATCTAAAACACAAACATCATACAAACACAACTTTAAGGTCCAAGACACCTAGGTTACTGTGCAACGATCGCCAATTTGATTTTCTTCTATTTTAGGTCTAGCCTGCGGCTTGACCCTCTGAGATTACACTTTGTATTTTGTGAATGATAAGCACGTTTTACTAGCCCTTTTCACAGTACAACCGTCTTGGTTACGTTGCCCCCGCCTCTCAAGGCGAACGCGGGGCGCCCGCGGGGGGCGGAAACATGGCCGGCGAGCGCGCTGCGCGCGATCTCCAGTACGCTGTATTTTACTGAGTGATACGCACGTTGAAGTTAAAGTTTAACAGCGAGTCTGTTCGAGAGATTGTGATTACGAGTAATTTCCGTGGATGATCTCGATCTTTAAGGTGAGATACCTTTTTTTTTTTTTGTTTACCGGGGTAAAAATGCGCAACCGCACTTCCTCCCTGGCGCAGGGGTCACTATATACGTGATCCCTGCGCCAGTGAGGGGCATGTGGGGCTCATACTCTATAGAACGTGGTGCGCTGTCGCACCACAGAGAGTATGTACCCACTAAAAAAGCCCCCGGGTGTTCCTCCTTCTGTCGTTGGTGATGAGAGACCCAAGTACCGGTATAGGCCTTTGGTTATCTCTCCGACAGAGTACAACTATAACTCTCGCCCCGATGAAAGGACTAGAGTTTCCTCCCCCTATGGCTCAATCGCGAGTGTTAAGCACCCGCGATGGATACCTTCCTACTCCTACAGGGATTGCCAGAACACAGTGGCATCCCCGACCTACTACATGAATGTGACCCTAGGGAGCAGATTCATGTTATCTGCTCCCCAGGGTCACCCCTTATGGCGGGAGACGGCGGATTTCGGCCCTCCGCCTCCGGCCAACGCGACGTCTACGAAGTGGATGAGAGCTGGAATCATCTTCTCTCACCCGCTCCGCGGCCTCCTTCTGTGAAACTACAGTCTCACAGAAAGAAGCCATCGACTCCCATGCTCCCTCGCTCTCGAGCATCCTCTTGATGATGGTCGAAAGCGAGAGGTCATTGCCTACATGTGCGACGAGCGTGCCGCGCTCGGTCGCCCAAGCCGGACACTCGACCAGTGTGTGTTGCGCCGTATCATCGGCGCAATCACAGTGGTGACAACGAGTGTCCGGCTCTCTCCTTGCCACTTTGCACAGGTAATGACCGAAGCATCCGTGCCCCGTCATGACCTGCGCAATGCGGAAGGTTATCTCGCCCCTTTTACGTCCGGCCCACTCAAGCAAGTGAGGCCGGATCGCATCTACCGTACGTAATCCGCTCAATGGCGGGTCGGTTATCAGCCGGTCTTTCCATTCACGGAGGACACGACGCCGCGATTCAATACGCCACATCGCCATGCCCTCCGGAAACGGATCACGGCCGTTTAAAACTCCGTCGCACCTCCGACGGTATGCCTCGGCCAGCTCCCTCGCCTCGAGTTCCCACGGAGGAGAACTAGAGAGAAGACAAGCCGCATCGAAGGATACCGTGCGGTAGGTACGAGCCGCCCTGGCGGCTATGACCCGCTGCGGCCGGCGCAGCAGGGCCACGTTACGCCTATCCAGCGTATTATTGCGTCCACCCATATCGGGGCGCCGTACAGCGCCATCGAGCGTATTACGCCCGCGTATAGTCGCCGGCAACTCCCCCCTGGCCTACCCAGGTTCGGCAGGAGACCACCGAGGGCTCCTGCCGCCGCTACTAACTTCGGGGCCAACCGATTAAAGTGGGCCCGGAAGTTCCACCTACTATCGAGGACGATACCTAAGTAACGCATCGTATCCCCGACTATAATGGAGGTGCCGCCGACGACTAAGCATGAACCTGCAGGGGGCGCTTGCCGAGGCCCCCGCTTATGAAAAGCGAGTGCCTCGGTTTTGTCAAGCGCCACCTGCAGTCCTAGCCTACGAATGCGAGCGACCACCTGAGCCACACCGGCTGTGGCCGAGATGTTCGCTCGCCTATGATCGGGACCTCGGGCGGTCACCAGAGTGTCATCCGCGTATGCAATGGCGGTGACACCCGGGAGCCGGGTGTCCCGAAGCGCCCAATCAAAACCTATGTTCCACAGGAGGGGACCTAATACCGACCCCTGTGGAACCCCTCTAGAGACGGGCCAACGCCCCGTCCCGCCGCCTGCTATCGGGTACACTACCTCTCTACCGCGGAGATAGTGACCGATGAGTACCCGGAGGTATCCGGGCACCCTGTGGTATCTGAGGCCTTCCTCGATACAAACCCAAGGGATGGTGTTGAAGGCGTTTTTAATGTCTAACGACACCGCCATCAACACACCCCCCTGCTCGGTCGCGTCCCTTGAAAGGTCTCGAAGCCGAGTGATGGCATCTAAAGTAGAACGACCCCTACGAAAACCAAATTGATCCTCGCAGAGGTCGGGACCTACCTCACTAAGATGTTTAGTGAGGCGGCCAGCGATGACCCTCTCCATCAGCTTACCCAATTCATTCAGCAGAACGATCGGGCGATAAGCTGATGGCGATTCGGCCGGGCGGCCCTCCTTGTTAAGGAGGACCAACCGACCCGACTTCCAGGCCGAAGGGAATCGACCTTGCCGCAGGCAAGCATCGAAGAGGACGAGCACAAAGGGCTCAAACGCCTCAACCGAAAGGGCCCAGGCACGTCCTGGTATCCCATCCGGACCGGGGGCTGTGACCTTGCCTGACAACTTGGCAATGGCCGCCCCCAGCTCCGCCTGAGTAACAGGCGGCACCTCAGTGTCCTCCGTTGGCACATCGGTGTGATCATCGGGCGCCGCCATAGGAGGCGGGACAAACTCCGATTCTTGGCTGGGGAATAACCCACCCACTACCGTTGTTATAACATCTGGCTGGAGGCTTTCCGTAACTGGTGGTGCCCACGGTCGCATCTTGCGGCGAACCCCTTTGTATGGGCGACCCCACGGATCGCGATCTAACGCCTCCAGCGTTCTCTCCCAGCCAAGTTCTTTAGCTTGCCCTATGGCAACGCCCAACTCACTCCGGCTCTCCCTATACTGGGCGTAGGCCTCCTGTATGCGGACCTCGTCCCTCGGCCTCCGACGCTGACAGCGAGAGTATACTCGGCGGAGGGCGGTGCACCGAACACGTAAGTGTTCGATCGCACCGCTCCACCAATACACCTGCCGCCGCGGTGGACACGGACGAAGACGGGGCATGGCCGTGTCACAGACACGAGCCATGGACTCCCCGAGTTCCTCCGCGGCCACATCTACGTCCGAGGTCGGGTTACACGGCCGCGAGAACCACGCCTGAACCAGGGCTGCCTCTAGTAGCAACTCCCGGTCCAACTGTCCGAGTGCCCACCGAGGGCCCTCTCGTCGAGGCAATGAAGCAGGACGGGCGGTCGGAACCGCGGGGGACGCGGAGATGTCGATACCAACATACAAATGGTCCGACAGCGTCTCCACGCCCTCTAAAACTCCCCACTGATGAACACGACGTGCCAGGGTGGAGGACGCAAATGAAACGTCCACAATCGAGCCACCCTGTTGTCTCACGCACGTGTTCACCGAGCCACGGTTCAAAACTACCAGGCCCTGCTCCACTACCCAGTCCTCAAGGGTCCTACCTTTGGGGTCGGACACCGGACATCCCCACGCCGAGGACTTGGCGTTGAGGTCGCCCACGAGAATGACGTCGGCGTGATTTCCCAGTCCAACTAGCAGTCGGCCGACCTCGTCGAGGAAGGCCTCGAACTCGGCCAGCCCTCTGTTGGGTGAGAAATACACACCGACGATGGTGAGCGACCCCAACACCGCCTTTACAAAGCCTCGCCCTCTTTCCACGTTGAAAAAGGGCGGGGTGCCAACGGAAGGCGACGACACTAAGGTCACCAAGCCGTCCAAGTCCCCGACATAACACGGACGGTCGGGGATCATGTACGGCTCGGCGACTACCGCAACGTTATTCAATCGCTGCGCCATGGTCTGCAGGAGAAGGTCCTGAGCCCTGGCGCAGTGATTGAGGTTGGCTTGGAGAAGTCTGAACATGGGCCTATCCATTGATGGTCGTATCCATCTCCTCCTCGATCACCTGCCTAGCGGTGCCCTGTTCCGTAGTCGGAACTGAGGGCCTAAGTGCCTTGCGCACGATCGGCGCCTTACAAAGTTTGGAGCCGATACTATGATCGGCTTCCCTACCTGCCGAAGCGCAGACGTCGCACCTCGGCTTGGAGACGGCGCAGGACGCCGCCTTGTGGCCCGGCTCCGAGCAGCGGAAGCACAGACCGCTGCGGTCGGTGTCGTCGCAGCGACAGCCCACGTGACCCGGCACCAGACACCTGAAACATCTAAGTGGTCTCGGGTCGAGTATATCTACTCGTACCGAGACCAACCCTACCCTAACGCGTTCTACTTTTTGTAGACGCCTCGCCGCCGCGATCGGGACTGCACATATCGCAGTACCGGAGCCGCGATGGTCGCGCCGTATATCTCCCGCCCTAATGGCGGAGACCGGACACTCCCCGACCCTCGCTAGAGCAGCAGCTAGCTCCTCAGGCAAAATGCAGTCGTCGATACTGCTCACCCTAACCCCGATCGTCTTCTCGGGACGAGTGATGGTAGCGACGGACGGGTCAATAAGTTTGACCAGAGCTTCCTTAAGGGACTCGGCCTTAGCGCCGCTATTAGCGCCGGGGACCTCGAGAATCCTACCCCCAGCTAATCCCACCCGGAAACGAACGCCCTGAGTGATGCCCAGGGCCTCCGCATCGACCTGATGGGCCTTGCGAATGACATCGCTATATGTGGTGCCACTTTTCTCCGCCTCCGGAGAGAGTGTCACCACGACTACCGACGAGCGAGGGGCGCGGAGCCGTCCCTGACGGTTCTTGCGACTACGCTTAGTGGTAGCACCAACCTTTTTGGCGGCCTCCGCCCTGCGGGCGGCTTCCGCCGCGGCTGCCGTCTTCTTGCGGGCCTTCTTCTCCGCAGCGGTCTCCTTGCGAACGCAACCGTCCGCGTCGACCCTAGGCCCACCCGCTACAGGCGCGGGCACCGCTGCAGGCGCGGATACCGCTACAGGCGCGGGTACCGCAGCCGAAGTGGAAGGGACGGGCTGTACGGTCGGGACAGAGGCCGAGGCCGAGGCCGAAGCCGAGGCCTTACCCTTGCCCTTCCCTTTGCCCTTTCCCTTACCCTCCGGCGGCGGGCCCGCCGCAGCGGCCGCGTACGACGTGACGGCGGACGGTTTCGTAACCGCAACCGCCGCTTGCGCAGCTGCCACTCCCGGCGCCGATATAACCGGCGGGTTCTCTAACCTAATAGAAAGAGGTAGTGAAACAGACTCCTTCTTCTTCTTAGTCTCGTGGGCTAAGGGAGGACGCGAAAAAGGGACATCTCTGTCCCTCTGCCTCTCCCACTCCACGAGACGTTTGTCCACGGCGGACATCAACCGATCCATCATTCTCTCCATATAAGGTTCGAATGAGTCCGGCTGATCTCCGCCGCGGACGCTCTTACTTGAGCCCTTCTTAGATGATGACGCCGACGACCCGGAGACAGCCGCAGCACCCGCCGCGCCCTTCTCCATGCGGGCCACCGACTCCGCCATCCTATCCAGCGTCTTCTGGAGAGCCGCCAGCTGACCCCTCAGCGAGGCGTTCTCCTCCCGGAGACGCTGCATCTCGTCTGTAGCGTTCAACCTAAGGGTAGACGCTACTAACTGTTGGAGTGCATCCGCAGCCTCGTAGAGCTGCTTCTGCATCGTCCCTTTGAGGTTGCCAGAGACCCGGGCGACCTTTCTCACCGTCTCGGCGAGGTGGGCCGCAAGCTCCCGGCTCCCGTCGGCACCCAGCTCCGCGTCGGCGCCTCCCGCAGAAGAGCGCCCGCTCTGCACCTCCTGCAACTTATCGCGGAGTGCCTTCATTTCCTTAGACCTAATCTGCTCTTGGGTAAGAACAACGACCTCCTTGTTCTTACTGCCGAGCGGTCGGCCTCTCTTAGTTTTAGTATGGGGGGATCCGACCTGTTCCAGGTCGGAACCCTCCACACTACTATCCTCCGTATCCAGTATCACCCGAGTGTCACTCAGGCACTCCAGGCTCCGATGCGCCCCCAGCTTGGGGGCCTTGGCCTGTACTTTGACAGGGTCCCCAGCTACAGACGAGTCAGAGTCCGAATCTACCTGATTCACACTCGGGCGGTCCCGGATACGCTTCCGCCCTATTGGCGAGCTACCCCTCGCATCGACGTCCATCCTATCCAGGATGACGACTACCTCCTTGGAAACAACGGGCAACTGCGCAAGGTCAGCAGCGGGGCTCACACCCCTAACCGCGTCCCTCACGCTCGCCCTCCTCTCCTTGCCTATAGTAGGCTGCGTGCGCTCTGCAGCGGGAATCGAACCCCCTGTTGCCACGCTCGCCCTTCTATCCTTAGCAACCGCTAACGCGTTCGCACGATCTGCAGGGGGGCTCGAACCCCTTACTGCGTCTCTAGCGCTCGCCCTCCTCTCCTTCACAACTCCTCCTGACACATTAGGTTTTTTATTATTTAATTCCATAACAAATCCCACGAGTAGGGCCGATATAAAAGGTCGACTACAGGGTGACGCCCATTCCCATAGCAAGGCGAATACAACCGGCCAGCGCCACGCTCGACCGGGGTGGTACCGTTAAAGACGGAGTAACGCCTCCGCCATCCACCTCTCGCCACGGTACGACAACTTAGGTTACGACATTTTTAAAGAGGTTTGCATCCTCGCGACCCAGGCGGTTAAGCCAAGGCCCTCGGTCCCCAAAACATGACTGAGGATTACGAGATGGGAGCAAGCTCCCAACCAGCGGTTAGGCCGGTCACCCTAGCCCTATCGTTTCCCGCAGAAGGCGGAAAACAAACAAACGATCCCGAGAGGCCTAAGGAGGTCCCTCGGCAACGGGACCCAAAGAGGGCCCCGCTGAATAACAACAATGCCACTGGAGCCCAGAAGGGGCAATAGTGACAGCTACACAAAATAAATAAATATTATAATAGCGGAGCCAAGCAAAGACTCCGCTGTAATCTATAAATTAAACTTAATATATAATTAAATAAATAAACTACTAGCGGAGCGCCCAAGGGGACGCCCCGCCCGCGGACCTCTAGTCGTTGCTACGACGAGGCCCGCTACTCTTGGCCAGCTGCTAGCCGCCGGTAACCAATTGAAGATTGGTGACCGTCGTTGCCCAGGGTGCACCACGGGGAGGTCGCTGCGCCATCGCACCCCTAAGGTGAGTTACCTATAATATTTCTAAGATGGTTTTACATATTGTTAGTATTTAATTACAGGATTTACGATTTATTTCATATTATTGTGTGTACTAGTTACTTTTATTATGGACTCACCCACGGTAGTCCTTTAAGGTATTTTTAATACCTTCTTTGCGTCTTGCGGCCAGTCAGCCCAGACGTGGACCTAAATTTAGGTCGCGATGGAGTGAGCCGTCGGCTCGGAAAAATAAGCCGTCGGGTCGTGGAAATGAGCCGTCGAGTCGTGGAAATGAGCCGTCGGATCGTGGAAATGAGCCGGAAGGGTCCATGAAATAAGCGGTCGGCTGAATTTATGGAACCGACGACTCCGAATCATGGCCCGACGGTTGGATTTTTTTAAGAGTTGGCCCAGTTTAGCGTTTATAGCTAATGTTCAAAAACCCACCGGGCGCCGATTCCAATAAATACCTAAATGGTTATTTCTTATCGCAGGGCGCAGGATGGCACTACCAAGGGCGTTCACAACCCTGCGAGAACTGGCTGAACGAGATGTACCAGGTGACAGAGAAGTTCTGGATCGTATCATTGAAGTTATAGACCAAGTTTATCCAGAATCATGGCGGGCCTGGAATGTAATCGATTACTCTAAAGAAGATTTAGTTGGATCAAAAATAGATCCACAAATCCTCAATAAATTGAGATTCGCGATCCCAACTATTTCGATGATAAAATGTTTTGAACCTGAAGCATCATTGGTTTCCGAAAAGAAGTTCAGGAGTTACAAGCTGACACTTTTAGAATGGCCTTTTTGTAGGGCCTTGATTATGAACCCTAAATCATTAGCGACCAGAATTCACGGCTCCGCTTCAAAATTAGAAATCTTCATGGCAACTATTGCCGATATCGGAGATGACTTAATATCAAGAGAGGAGGCGGAAAGACTAATGTCTGGCAGGGAGAACAGAAAAAGACCGTCTTCTCACTCATCTCACGATAATGGTTATAAAAAGCAAAAAACTAATTCTGCTAAAGAAATAAAAATTCTAAAAGAGAAAACTGAAACACTGCAGAACATGGTGGCCCAATTATTAAATACCCAAAATTATTGTACTCCAAGAAGTGACTGTTCCAAGAATTATGAAGAGGATGACTTGATTTCGGAAACAGATATCTCGTCGCTAAATGGTGAAGAAAAAGAAAATAATGAGCGAGCTTCCTCTATATTTGAAGCTCCTGGTATGGATATAGACTTACCTGGATGCTCTACTAGTCTATTTGATTTATCTCCTTGCGTTAAAGAAGCCGAACCTAAAATTTGTAAAGCACCTGTTGATTTGCTAGAGCAAGGCATGGATTGCCAAAGATTTGGTAATGAGTCTTGGGCCAACCTTCGTTATAGTGAGGTCAATAAAAAACTTCAAGCCACCCCAGCTTTTACTTCTCTGTCAGTAAACACACAATTAGCGGGAAAGACTCCGAACTGGGTTCCCTACGAACAAGTTGTGAAGTACGACCAAGCTTTGGGAGCTTTAACGCATGGACTTCTGTTACAAAGGAAGCAACTAATACAGGCTCTCTCTAATGTGGCAAACGATATGAAGTCAAAAGCTCTTAATGAAACAATTGTAAAACATATTACAGGAAAGGATACTGATTTTAGGAAGACCAGTGACGATGTACTTCAGTATGTTTGTGGACGCCGCGCTGAATTAATAGAATTCAGACGTTCTCTCTACAAACCTCCATCAAAATTCATGCAGAGCACACTACATAAAGTGCCGCCTTCTTCTACCCATCTTTTTGAAGAAAACGCTTTATCCGAGACTTTTAAGCAAAATGGTGGTTTTTACAAGTTTTTTCCCGCTTCTAAAACTTCGACTGACCACAACTTCAAGCGCCAAGATCAAACCCATAGAAAAAATTCAACATTTCAAGACAGCCGCCAGCAGCAATCTCACAAAAAGAAGCTTCCGTCAGCTCCCGCATCATCATCGGTCAATAGAAGTTATAGAAAACCATACGAGGGAAAAGCAAACAATAGAAAAACAAGAGGGGGGGCACATCAAAAACCCTCTCCTGGAAGGCCTACATCCAAACCTTACTGACTATGCCGAAAAAACTACCTAGCGGGACGTCTAAAATATTTTATCGGAAAATGGGAGAGTTACAGCGCTCCAAATTACATCAGAGGCATTCTAGGCGGCATGTCGATCCCATTCAAGCAAAAGCCCCCTCTAATGTCAAATTCAATATACAATTTAAAGAGGCTACAAACCAGAAAGTCCCAAGCTATGCATCAAGAGGTTTCGACACTGCTTCGAATGGGGGCATTAGAAAAATGCAATCACAATTCAGTTTTCCTTTCACGTCTCTTTCTAGTTCCGAAGTCAGACGGCGGTCAGAGACCCGTCCTCAATTTGAAGCCGTTAAATCGTTTCATGGATCCGAAACCTTTTCGTCTCGTCAATCACCAAAGAGTGCCAAATTTTCTACAGCACAACGATTTTCTAGCAAAAATAGACTTATCAAGCGCTTATCTACACGTTCCCATAAAACTAGCTCACAGAAGGTTCCTAGCTCTATCGTACAACAACCAATGTTATCAGATGACTGCACTACCGTTCGGTCTCTCGGTCGCTCCGGTGATCTTCGCTCGACTGACAAATTGGGTAGCAAGCCTGTTAAGATCCAAAGGTGTCCGTATAATTGTATACCTGGACGATTTTTTACTCGCAAACCAGGACCTGACTATTCTGGAAAATCACATAAAATTAACCATAAATGTCTTGACCGAATTAGGATGGATCATAAACTGGAAGAAATCAATCTTGGTTCCAACTCACAAATTAGAATTCCTAGGGATTATATGGGACACCGAAAAGGATATAAAATCTATCAATTCAATGAAGGTACGAAAGATCAAAAAAGTTCTACTGCGGATTCTAGAAGTTCGGTGCTGGACTTGGAGAGAAGCGAAGTCGTTACTGGGGCTGTTGGTGTTCGCCGCTTTTGTGGTCCCTTTGGGCCTTTTGAATTGTCGATGGATACAAAGAGCTGTGAACAAGCTAGACGCATTTCGGCCGGATCAAATACATGTTATACCCGAAGTAGCTGTTCGCGACGTGAATTGGTGGCTGGCAAATGTGCAAAAGAACTCTTCAATCTTTCCGAAGAACCCAACTGCCTTTTTGTCAACCGATGCGTCCGACTGGGGATGGGGTTCGGAACTCAATGGCAAGATGATGTCGTTCCCCTGGAAGACTACACAAAAACAATGGCATATAAACGTCAAGGAGCTCTATGCAGTTTACAAAACCATAAAATGGCACATCGGGAGTTTAAAAGATCAGGCCATAGTGGTACAGTCCGACAACCGAACAGTAATTTCCCACATAAGGAGACAAGCCGGTACAAAATCAGTGCGTCTTCTGGAACTGACAAAACGACTCTTGGAGATGTGTCATCAAGCACACATAGTAATCCAACCGCAATTTATTCCGGGACGCTACAATCTGACGGCCGACAGTCTGTCCCGCAAGAAACTAATTGCAGAATGGAGTCTGTCCCCATTTGTTACCAAGATGATCTTCGAACGATGGGGTACTCCAGAAATAGATTTGTTTGCAACGGAATCATCGGCAGTAGTACCTTTATATGTCAGCCGAGATCCGAAAGACAAGAAAGCGGTATTCACAAATGCATTCAGTCGGAAATGGACATTCAATCTAGCCTGGGTATTTCCTCCGCCAGCATTAATGCCACAAGTGCTGCAGCATCTGAACAGCGCGATAGGGTCATACATAGTTATAGCTCCGAGGTGGGAGAAATCTTTTTGGAGGGTCGACCTTCGGCAGAGGGCCACTGCACCCCCTTTCCAAATTCGAAATCTACAAAACCATCTAATAGATCGGGCAACCGCAGCTCCCCCATCCGAAGTAAACAAATTAAAATTGGAGGCTTGGAGAATTCGGGGTGGAGTGACTTAGTCAAAGATTGGTCGTCTGAAAAGATAGCCTTATTAGAAAGTTCTTGGAGAAAGTCAACGCTGCACTCCTATAAAGCAGCATGGAATCGTTGGCTACAATGGTGTACTTCAAATTCAGTATGTAATTTCAACCCATCGGCCACGCAATTGGCACTGTTTCTATGCTACCTCCATACTGATCTAAATTTAGCTCCTAGAACAATTAAACTCCACAAATCAGTTGTTTGCACATTCTCAAATCCTTCCAAGGTTGTTAGTCTTGGTTCACATCCCATAGTGGCACGCATAATTAAAGGAATAGAACTGTCAAAACCACCCATTGTTAAAAAGAATATATGGGATGTATCAGAAATAATCAAATGGATATCAGAAAATCCACCACAAGAAAATAGTCTTTTCCAATTATCAAGACATGTCGCTTTGCTCCTATTGCTCAGTTCTGGACGCCGAATCCATGACTTAACTCTTTTACACATAGGTCCCGACGATATGGTTACTACCGAAGATTCGCTAATATTCTGGCCTAAGTTCGGGTCCAAAACGGACTCTGCACGCTTCAGACAATCGGGTTGGGAGCTTAAATCTGGTCAGATAAAGAACTTAGATATCCCTTTTTGGACTAACGAGCTTATTCTTTTGTCTGAGAATCGTAGAACAGCTCGTAAAAATCTAAAAAATTTATTCATTACTACAAGAGGAGTGGTTAAAGCTGCATCTCGTAGTGTTATTGCTGGGTGGATAAGAACAGCTTTTGAGGGTGCAGGTATTAAAGCATCACCAGGGAGTGTACGCTCAGCGGTAGCTTCTAAAAATATCAGTTCATTACCTCTAGATGAGGTCTTGAGTATAGGCAACTGGCGAAGTGAAACAACTTTCTTTAAACATTATTTTAAAGAAGTTAATCGTGTTGATTTTAATTCTAATCAAGGACCAAATAGTTTAAATAATTCCTTTAAAGCTTTATCGTAAAACTTTGAGACTGATTGTTATACACAAAATAAGTTAATTTTTTTATTTATTTTTTTATTGATAGTCACGTACTGACATTAAGACTGTGAGGATAATTGCATATTATTGTTATGATTAATACTAATTAGAAAGAAGTTCCTATAATGTTAAGTTTTTGTGATTGTTAGAAGAATTATAAATGCTTGTTTTTTTTTTTTTTTTTTTTAACTAGTGTTTCATTTCTTTAATTTAATATTAGAACCATCTTAGACATAAAGGTAACACTAATTAGTTTTCACAGTACGCTGCTTTGGCCGGCAGAAACCAAACATGTCTCAGAGGGTCAAGCCGCAGGCTAGACCTAAAATAAAACCGTTTTTCCCCCGAAGGGTACAAAAACGGATATTTTGGGTCTAGCTAAGGCTTGACCCGGATTAAAGGCCTAGCCGGCCTCTTATATTGAGACGGTACTGGAGATCGCGCGCAGCGCGCTCGCCGGCCATGTTTCCGCCCCCCGCGGGCGCCCCGCGTTCGCCTTGAGAGGCGGGGGCAACGTAACCAAGACGGTTGTACTGTGAAAAGGGCTAGTAAAACGTGCTTATCATTCACAAAATACAAAGTGTAATCTCAGAGGGTCAAGCCTTAGCTAGACCCAAAATATCCGTTTTTGTACCCTTCGGGGGAAAAACGGTTTTATTTTGTTTGTAATCCCATATATATAAAACCGTCGGTTTAGATACTTCCGTGCTTCATTTTTTTATAATTTCTTCAACATTGTTTAGCATGTTTTACCCTATATACCAAGCACAACACTCCCTTAATCAATGTAACTAGAAAAGCATAAAGTCCATAAACCATAAACCGAACCACGGCAAAGCACAAACGGAGGGCCCTTTGTGCTTTGCCGTGGCTGGGTAAAAATAACACAAAAAATACAGGTAGAATTGTGGACTTTTCTTTATGGGTAAGCCCAATTTATCCTATATTGGCGTGAAAATATCATGTTCACAATTTTCAAGTGTGTAATATGATAGAAATGGTGTAACAGGTTGTGCATCGACACCAGTAAAGTTTGAAAAAATGTCTACAAGAATAAAAGTTTGGGTGTCACTGGTGTAAACCATCTTGTCTTGCTTATTTCTAGCACATTCGATGGATTAATGGCTATAACCAGAGTGTGGGCGTCATCAATCTGAACACTCATGGTAGCACCACAGTATTCTACTCGGCCAGCAACTGTGGTGTTCTTTACAACTGGACCACTAAGACTATGAAGATATTACAAGGACACGTAAGAAAATACCGTCAATATTAATATGTCTTAAGACAGATATTATCGTCAGCCTGTATAGTTGTCACAGTCATTCGCTTGACAGGCATGTCTATCATGTTGTTACACAGATAAATACAACTTAAGCCTTAGGTACGTGCTTTCCCCTGCCACCTACCGCCCTAGGCTCGACCTCGGGGATTGGGGCACATGGGCTCCGCTCCCTTCGAGGCTGACCCATGAGGAGTAGGGACAAATGGGCCACTGTAAGTGTGGCCCAGGAGATCCCGCGGTACCATATTGACCGCGGGTGCCGTGGGGGGGCCGGATTGCTCATGCATACCCGGCCCCCGCCAACAGCGGATCAACTAACCAGACCCGAATAGAAATCTTTGAATTTACCCATCAAGTTTGGCCGGGCGCGGGAATCGAACGCACGTACCTCGAAACTTGTAATGTCGCTAGTTACTTATACTGGTTAAATTAAAGAAATTTAACAAATCTCTATGACTTCATTGAACAACATTTGTAAATATTGATATTCTTTCAGAGACACCGCATAACTTGCATAGACGTGGACCAAGACGGTAGATGGCTGGTGACCGCGGACACAGGCACTGAAAATGTGATCATCATATGGGACAAAACTGATCTGTTCCCACAAAGAACTATTTTCTCCCCGCACGGACTTAATAAGCTTCTGAAAGTGACCATTAGCGCAGACTCTAAGTACTTGTTAACGGCGGCTACTACTGGCGGGGGCGCATCAGTGGAACTGAAGTGGTGGATTTGGGCTAATTCTGTAGATGCACATGGTGGGTCCTGAAAGTCTCATACCTGAAGAAGATTGACATATTATTATATCTTTATCTATTCTATTGGAACTTCGATGAAAATTAAGAAGAAGCCTTGATTTTTTATCGAAGATATAAGAAAAAGAACATAAGTTTTCCCATCCAATCTAACAATTGATACATTTGTGGCTGTATAAAAGTTAAGTAAATTATTCACGGTTGAATAACCTTGGTTATTGTTAATTTTTCAGCTACATACGAAATGGTATTGCCAAGGAAAACTATAACAGGGATGGGCTTCAACCCGCATCGAACCGAGCAGTTTTTACTAATGACAAGGGACGATTTGTGGATCGGAATGTCCCAAGTAAGTTCTTCAATCAAACATCAAAGTATAACCAGAAACAAGAGGAGACTAAATCAGTTAACAACATTAAAATTAATACTAAACCTAACTACCTACTACATTTCCGTAAATCTTCATCAAAGTGTATATGGTCTACTTTAACATTTTGACAAATAGGAAAATCGAAAGAATTGTTTGTAAGGATTATTACGTACACGATTATTAAGTTCCTAACTTACCGCGTAGCTCCTAAAATTCCTCGATAAATGGGCTTTCTAAAACTGAAAAAAATGTTCAATTGAGACCAGTAGTTCCCTAGCTTAGCGTGTTCAAGCAAGCATACAAACAAATTATTTAGCTTCATATGTTAATTAATAGTTTAATTGACTAGTAACAGTTCTGTCATGTAATAAAGAAGTAAAATTCCAATGCTTATTAAAGGTTGATTAATTTATCTTTTACAGAAAATTATTATCATAGAGAGAGGCGTCGAAAAAGTTACTGATAATTACGAGTTGAAACTGATAAGACTTGGTAAAGACCTCAGCGCTGAATACGGAAGACTACTGTGCTATACATTTGTTAAAGGAACCTCGCAGATCCTGATAGCCACAAGCCGAGGAGCCATCTTAGTCTATGGTTATAAGATGGAGTATCAGACGAATGTAACGTCGGCTGACATGAGAGGCTTGAGGTTTATCAAGGCTTTAAAACTGGAGAAGAGAAGGATAAACGTCATCAAGTGGATGGATGGGTTAGTTTGTTACTGCACAGTGTAATTCGACGATTTAATAGCATGAAGTATTAATGTATTTTTGTAATTTCTATTAATGTCTGAGTTTTCAAACTAAAAGTAGCCTTAGGACCAATAAATTGACTGTAAATCTATAGATAAATCTACTTGAAGAACCTGTGTATCATTGTTTTTATTTTGCTTATTTTTTAAAATAGTTACCATGCATTCGGTTTGTGAAACTCTGATTTTGTGATGGTTTATACCAAACTAATAAATACAATCTGGCTGTAGGTAGTTACGTCCCTGTCAAAAAGCTTTTTATTTTTGTTCCAGGGTGATAGTTACCGGTAACACTGCAGGAGATTTGCACTTCTATGACGAGCAGCTAAAACTAGTGTACTGGGTGCAGGGACTGGTGGACGTCACCCTCAAAATTAGCTTTAACATCTCACCCAGAAGTTACCAGATCTTAGATCCGAAATGTTAGAATTGTTATCACTATTACCTACATCACACTGAGCCCACACCTAGGCGAGATTTATATCATTAAGCAACTCAAAGCTTATATTAGGTAGTAAACTTAACCTACTCTATAGGCCCCTCGCCCACGGCGACTTTTTGCAGCGATGCAGTCGCTGCAAAAAGTCGTCGTGGGCGAGGGGCC
Source organism: Nycteola revayana (assembly GCA_947037095.2). Classification (NCBI taxonomy): domain Eukaryota; kingdom Metazoa; phylum Arthropoda; class Insecta; order Lepidoptera; family Nolidae; genus Nycteola; species Nycteola revayana. Next base: position 17,480,513 of record OX344851.2, on the reverse strand, counting down.
TTAACAGTACACAAGAGCAGACTCTATTTCAATTGTACCTACCTTACTAACTAAGGTTAATTGTTTGACTAAATAGAATTACGACTCTACCTACAATACTCTATTAATTGGGATTAATTAAATCTTTGCCATTATTCTAATTTAGGTAATCAGCTATGCATTTGCTGGGAGAAAGTAGTCGCAGAAAAAGACCCCAGCAGTGGTCAGATCAAACAAAAGCTGATGCTGAGTAGAATCCCTGCCGATTGTACCGTTGCCGGGAAACCATTCCTCGTCAGGGATTTCTTGGTTTGTAAGTATATTTTCTTTAGAAGATTCTAGTCCAAATCTCTAGGTACTTCCTTCATGTTTCCTTTCGAACTAGTTTCGAAGCCTTGTAAGAAACAAGTGCAATCTTTATTCTGTTGTAGACATCCTAAAAATGACGATAACATTCCAGAATTGTCTTCTTAAACGGAAAAGTTTGTTTGAATGCGCTGAACTCTAAACCTTCAAGTTGGAATTGGAATAAATGCATTTGATTTTCAAATTAACACGTTACTGGTGTTTGGATGAGCACCCGGGCAGTTTTAGTGGGTAATCTAGCTCCTCGTGGTGAGATTAACATATTATCATTTTGGAGAGTGAAGTGCTTTGTACCCCGCAGCTGCAACAATAAAGGCTCGAGCACACCGAATGCGTATGCGTTACTACGGCGTAATCACGCCGTAGACACGCGCGTAGTTACGGCGTAACCCGATGTCACACCGGGTTACGCATACGCTTACGCATCCGAGCCGAGTACGCAACGCACATGGCCTATTGCGTACCCGGCTGCGGCAGCCATATTTTATTCTGTTTTCGAAGGTTGTGTTGTGCACGATGTCTGACATGACGAGGAAGAAGCAATATGAATACTTTTGTGCCAGAATAATCCTGCGAAATATATATATTTATACGATGCATTTTTGTAGAATTTACTTTTTGGATTGTAGATACATTCATAAATACGCACAATTTCAATAAGTTTTTCTATTCATTATAAAAACAATACAAAACACCACTACGTGCCAGTATATTTGTAAATATCTACAACTGACTGCAAGTTACGCGCGTAGGGCTACGCACAGCAAAGGTACGTGCGTGTACACGCACGTACCTTTGCTGCTCGGTGTGACGTCCAATAAGGCGCGCCATTGAATACAATGTCATCATGCAACGTTGCCGCTCTGCTCTGCGCAAGGTACGGCGTAGGTCACGCAGTCAGTTTGTGCCTTGGGAGCTGCATTGCGTAGGGCTACGCATTACGTCTACGCGCACGTCTACGTTACGCAAGCGGTGTGTCCTGTCTCATACGGTTCCATACATTACAACTCAGCGGTACGTGCACGTCTACGCTTACGTCTACGCATACGCATCCGGTGTGCTCAAGGCATTAAAGATGATTTATTTTAATAATTGTTTGCTTTTATTTCTGGCAGGTACAAAGGAGCAAGGCGTGGGTTTTGTTGACTTCGTTACAGAGAAGTATACCACGATATTGGATTTTAGAAATACAGCGGCTTTGACGATCTCGGTGCACCCAGAAAAGTAAGTTCCCATAAGACAATAATTTAGACATTTTTTTTCAAGAATTTGTTTCGGTGCGTACATACATATTTGCCTCAGTGCTAGATGGAGTGACTGACCAACGGTTCTTTAATGTCCTACCTTTCCTATATGGGACTCCTGTTAAAGGGCATGCTCGTCTTAAGTTGGAGAAAAACATTAGTCATACTCTAAAAACTGATTTAGAAATCGAATGAATTATTATCTTCAATCAGTGCTTATAAATAATATAAAGCGACATCTACAGTAGCCGCACAAAACTATATACAAGAAGACAAGCAGCGCCATCTAGCACCTAGCATCTCACTTAACCTGTATCGCGCAACACAAGTTCGCAAGCCAATTCGAATTTATACAAGTTCTAAACAGCAACTAGGCAAAGAAGATTTACATTTTCTGTGGAGGAACAGCATCAACCGTTCCTCTACAAATAAGATATATGTTAAGGTTTAGTTATTACAGTTGTTGAGTAGGTATACGTATTTTAGGTCTTTGCTGTGTATTGGCTACGCCAACGGCAGCGTAGAGCTGATCAACTTCGAGCAACACAAGCTATTCACACGACTTGATCTCCGGAGCCACTATAAGACCGTGATCCCGCCGAAGGAAGACTCCATCAATTGTGACGATGATGTAATCATGCCACAACTGTCAGTCACATGCCTTAAGTATTCGCCATCAGGTAACTTACTTATTTTATAAATAATCTTCTTCAATATTACGAAGCGGTATTTGTTTATTTAAAAGATGTATCAAAGAGTAATAATCATCAACTGTCCATCTGAAAACTATTGTTCTTATAATATGTATTAGTAGAATGTTCAATAAAGTAAACGCTTACAGCACTATGATACACTGTACCACATTTTACAGCACTGAGCTAAAGCCATGACCGACAATTCCTCTAAATATCTGCCTTTATATTTAGACTGGCAAACTATTAATTTAGAGATTTTTAGTTGACAGTAAATAGCGATAATGTAATAATCTTGATTACAGGCACACATCTGGCGTGCGGCTTGAACACAGGTCAGCTGCTGTTCCTGGACCCAACGACTATAGAAATCGTCTCTCCAAAGCCCTTCGAGGACGGAAGTTCCACCATCGAGCATATCGACTACAGCCCGGACTCACTCATACTAGCCTTTGCTGTAAGACTCTATTAAGATCTAATTAAGACATTTATAGGGTTTTGAAATTCGAAAAGGAAAACGGAACCCTTGTTTGATCAATTCCACCATCTTCGGCAGGATTCTTGTATGAAAAAGCGGTAATAAATATCAAATATTCAAACTAGCGCAAAGACAGGTTATCCTAAATCCCAATGATAGAGTAAGTTTTATGAAACATACTGAGGAGTGGGGTGACGAGTAAATTCTCTCTCAGTAGAATTCCCCACATCAGTGTTGCCATATCTTAAACCTCGAAATCTGAATCACTATGTCTGAAAATCTGTATTCTATCTGTATACGATGAAAAAGCTAAAATCTGTATTCATTAAAATTTTAATAAAGTAGTAGACAAGTGAAAAACATATTTATTATTAATACATACTTTTATTCATTTTATTAATCATATTTTTACTAACATTTAGCTTGAAACATGGCTCGTTTTTTAATAATTGTTGTTCCTACCTTGTCTGTACCTAAATAGTTGCGAGTTTTCGTTTTTTATCAAATTAATTGAAGAAAATATTATTTATTAAGAAATTGGTCCAGTAATATAGTAATATCTATCAATTGGTTTGCCATAGCATAAGTAATTGTAGCATCTAGTTTAAAGGACAAATAAATCTTTAGGACCAAAATGTATTAATTTTTGAGCCATTTACTTATATTATTTCTTGTATTCTCACATGAAAGTTTGAATTTAAAAAATCTGTATAAACCTCAAGTGAAATCTGTCATCTGTATCAGGAGCTAAAAATCTGTACCAATACAGATAAATCTGTATATATGGCAACACTGCCCCACATTCCAAAGCGTAGGATTCGTCAAAGTACACTTAGTTTTTAATAAAACATAATACCCAATACAATTAACTATTTCAGGACGCAAAAAGAACAGTTTGCGTGTATAAATACGATTGTAAAACACTGCATTGGTATTTTGTTGGGAAGCACCGAGCACACTACAATGATATACAAGCGATACTCTTCCTCCCCAAGAAGAACTCTAGCGGAGACTATAAGCTCATCTCATTGGGGCTCGACCGACACATGGTAATTTAACCTTTTTTGAGAAGGTAACAAATTTACCACAAATTGAGTAACGGTTTACCTACACGATGAAAATACTTGACGCCAATGTGCACTGAAATATCACGTTAGTGAATTAGCCACGATCTTAACGTTTTTTGCCTGAATTCGAACCCTCCTGGATAAGCTTTAAAGAAAATCGTAATCCGGCAACGACTACTAAATTCATATCTAAGTTATTTGTATCTAAAGTTGATCGCGACCCCCTTCAGAAGTACACTTGAAATTTGTCAACTGCTTACATATTTATAAACAACGTTACTCAGATATCAGTATGAATGATTAAAAGGTGGAGTACGACATCGGCAGTAGCTCGAAGGGGCACTTGGAAATCTTGAGTCTGGACAGAATGGAGCAAACGGCTTTGCCACTAACTGCCATCGTGTGGCCATCTCCCAAAAACTTGAATTCGCATACAAATCGAACTGATTTGCCAACTATTTTGGTTGCTACTGATGAGGTAATCCATACTCCATTTTGACTTCTTGGAACAATAGGCCTTCTTGATTTTACATTCAGTCCAAATTTTATGTTTTCGGCATTTCAGCCATCCGTTGATAAACAGCGTGAACAAAATTAGTACCTAGATGTAAAATCATACAAAAAATCACTACATAAATTCAATAACATTGATAGCACCAACATATCACAGCACAAATATAAAATCGTGAACTACGAGACCACCATGTCCCTGGCCACCATTCTTGGCCCCCGATACAACCACACCGTGAAGTTGATGCAGTTGGTGACGGTGAAGCACCAGGGCGAGGACTTCAATTACTTGCTGTTCGCCGCACAAGAAGTCATCGGCATGCAGAAGCTGCCCCTTGATGGTAACCCTTGGAAGCACGTTGGCCAAGTGGGCCATCCAAATAAGGCAAGTTATATCTTCTTACTTACTGTACTGTTGTACTTGTGTTTTTACCCATAACTGTCGGATTCGTTTTACAGTATCCCGTTCATGTCAGTCAGTGTGGTCCAAGTGTAAGTACAATGAAATTAATTCTTCCACGTCATCAGCTCCTATTAAGTCCACAGCTGAACATGGCCTTCTCATGAAAAAAGGCTTTGCTGGTCATCCCGCCCAGCACGAGGGTTTATGATCGTAGTATTATGTATAGTATATTCCTGTGTATGTATTATATTACACAGGAAACGCTTTTTTCCACAGGTACTTCAAATGTGTTTCCGAGAAGATCTAGAGATTATGTTCACGATTGGTTCTAAAGACACCGTCATGATACAGTGGGCTGCTGATTTTAGGTGCATTTCCACATAAGTACAATATTATATTATAAGTAACGTTAAATGAAAAAATAATAATATTCAGTACATAATTTTCAAACGCCTGACATGATTTTAAATAACCCTTGGCTAGGCAGTAGGTATGTTACTGTGAACTTTAATTTAAGCTCATAGGGTTAAAAATACGGTGATCTCTAAATGATCACTAGCTAAGCGTAGCTTAATAATAAATAGGAATAGAGGCCTATCGATTGCACTATAAAAGATTCAAATCTGTTGACTTATGCAGAAGTTGCGATGGCACAGAAAAAAGTTTAAAGAATATTAGTAATTCCAGGCTTGAACCACTGAGATATTATTTATATACAGGGTGTTTGGAAGGGAGCTGTACATACGCCTAGGGTAGAAACTAGGGATAGTCTGCTACCTACCCCCGCCCATTATATTGACCTTGGCCTCAAGGTTTTTTTTTAATTTTTTATTTGTTTTTTTTGTGATATTTTGACTAAAACTACCTGTAGCTCAAAATCTATCCATGGGACCGGTCGGCTAATGGTCTTGTTTTAATCGTTAGAGTCTTAGGGTTCTGCAAAAAATTATTTTACACCAGAAAATTGTGGAGAAGAAAAGTTATGGGGCCGGAAGTACCATAGTAAGGTAAAGAAATAATTTTAAGGGCAACTTTCTATGGGGTTTAAAAAAAACTAACAGGGTTGGAGTTCTTCTGATTTTTTTAAAACATCCTCAGTCCATGCCCTTTCTAACGATATGCTAAAAGTGTATTTATCACTTTTAGTTTTAAAGTTATTAATTAATTTCCGCAACTAGGGCACTTTTACCACCACGAGTCGACATTTGTAAGACAAATGTAATTTCCAGAATTTAAACCAGTTTGGCCTACAGTTGGCAAATTTGTTGTCTCACTCTTACACGAGAGCAACATGTATTTCTGTCTCTTTCGCTCTTGGGTCGACGGGGCCGGGCAGGTAACTCGTTGGGGTCTTTGTTAGTCAGTCGAGATTTACCCATCTTAGCTAACTTACGTACTTGCCGTTACGACGCTCCACTGTTTTCGTTAATTTTGTTGAGTTTGTTATTACTTCGTTTTTGTTAAGTTTTGTTATTTGTTACCTTGTTGTTGGCAAAATGGCTGGATTTACCAGTGAAGAGTACACCGACATGCTGGTGGTGTATGGAATGGCTGATTGCAATGGGCGCGAGGCACGGAGGATTTATCAAGAACGGTATCCTAACCGGCGAGTGCCTAACCACCAAACGTTTGGCTCAACTTATCGGCGTCTGCGAGAAACCGGAAATTTAAATTTCCGGGAACCAGCCGTGAACAGATTTCAACCAAATTTGGCTGCGGAAGAACGCATATTGGCTGAATTTGAGGAAGATCCGACCAGAAGCGTAAGAACCGTAGCCCGGACGCTTGGTTTAAGCGTGTGGAAAGTCTGGTCGGTTCTTCGCGAAAATGGACGTCATCCTTTCCACTACACCCCTGTTCAAGGTAATTTTTTACATAAAGTTTTTGTTTTTAGCTCTTATGTTATGAACTAGCATGTGAATTTCATAGGCAATTTTTAAATTAACATGAGCATGTGTGTGAGAGAGAGAGAAATGGAAAGACAGAGATAGCAATCAATGTTACATAGCTACTAATTCATAAGGAAACCGCTAACGTTGATATTTTTATTGTTTTAGGCTTAGAGGATAACGACTATGCAAGAAAGGTGGAGTTTTGCCGCCACTTGCTCCATACGGACGTGGAAGATATTAATTTTTTACGGAGTATTCTCTGGACTGACGAGTCCAAGTTTGACAAGGAAGGAATTGTAAATTACCACAATCTCCATCACTGGGCACCCAGAGATCAAAACCCGAGAGTCAAGAGGCACAGAGGTTTTCAACGAAGGTTCTCCGTGAACGTATGGGCAGGCGTCATCGGTAATCGGTTGATAGGGCCGCACTTTTTGCCAGACAACCTAAACGGGCAAAACTACTTAGATTTCCTCGAAAACGATTTGCCTGATTTAGTGGAAGAAGTGTTTGACGAAGATCGGCCCATAGTCTTCCAGCACGACGGCTGTCCTGCTCATTGGAGCCTAGCAGTGCTTCTGCACAACTGCTTTCCTAATTCTTGGATTGGTCGGGGTGGGCCAATTCCCTAGCCCCCAAGGTCGCCTGACCTTACCCCACTCGACTTCTACGTCTGGGGAAGGGCGAAAGAGTTGGTGTACGCAGAAGAAGTACCAACAAGGGAGGTTCTAATTAACAGGATCCACGCCGCATTCGATACAATGCGCGAGGAACTGCTGCTTAGAACGGTGACCGTGGAGATGAGGAAGAGGTGCCGAGCATGTTTACAGGTCAATGGTCATCAATTTGAACAAAATTTGTAATTAATTAAAATTAGTAATTATTTAAAATTTGTAATTTAATGACATTAGTCATTACCAAATTTTTTGTTTCATTTGCCATCCTTTTACGATCGAACACATTTAATTTTCATTAGTTCAAATTTTTGCTTGAAGTGCCCTAGTTGCGGAAATTAATTAATAACTTTAAAACTAAAAGTGATAATTACACTTTTAGCATATCGTTAGAAAGGGTTTTTTAAAACATCCTCAGTCCATGGACTGAGGATGTTTTAAAAAAATCAGGAGAACTCCAACCCTGTTAGTTTTTTTTTAAACCCCATAGAAAGTTGCCCTTAAAATTATTTCTTTACCTTACTACGGTACTTCAGGCCCCATAACTTTTCTTCTCCACAATTTTCTGGTGTAAAATAATTTTTTGCAGGACCCTAAGACTCTAACGATTAAAACAAGACCATTAGCCGACCGGTCCCATGGATAGATTTTGAGCTACAGGTAGTTTTAGTCAAAAAATAAAAAAAAAGTCAAATAAAAAATAAAAAAAAAATAAAAAAAAACCTTGAGGCCAAGGTCAATATAATGGGCGGGGGTATGTAGCAGACTATCCCTAGTTTCTACCCTAGGCGTATGTACAGCTCCCTTCCAAACACCCTGTATATATGCTTTTACCTACTGCGAGGTAATTGAGGTAGTAGTAATGGACGATGCAACACTTGTCATTTTTTTTTGACAAATCGCGTAATATCTCAAAACGTAACGATATCAATCTAACTTCGATCAATAGGCATGAAGAATAAAAAATCTATTTAGTCCGTCAGTTAGATAACAATAAATGACGAAGATACAGCGCGTTGCAATTTCGTGTGACGTCACTACTAGATAAAATTTAACCTAGTAGTGACGTCACAAGCCCCCCCTTTTTTGTTGTCCGGGGGGAAATGCATTTAAGCATTCCTACCGCCGCTGCAGCGAATTCGTGCACTGACGGGGGATATGTGGGACTCGCCCTCTCCATAGCGTGGTATGCTAAACTCATACCACGAAGAGAGGACCCTACACCACTAAAACCCCCCGGACGCTCCTTCGATCCGCCGTTGGCGGGGGCAGGTACACATGAGCAATCCGACCACAAGCCCTCCTGCCTAAGATTAACATAAGTAATAAAAGGTGCCTATCTTCTTCCAACACAGTAAATTCATAATTTACCTTATAGCGACATCTACAGTAGCATACCTACTCTAGATTTCGCTACAACCTCGTCCCTTAGATCAGTGGAGCAGACTACTAAACAGGGAGGACAGCATCTGGATCCGTACTACTGCCTGGTGGACGACGGTCGGCCTGGGTGGCTGTTCCAGGAAATCAGAGACTTATTCTACTATATCCAGATCTTATGCCAAGGCACTTTCTCTCCGGCCATGAGGCGTGTTAAAGATACGATACCGATTGACTCATTGCCTGATCTTATGAGGGCGCTTGGATTCTTTCCGTCGGAGTTTGCGGTAAAAAGTTTTGATTTATTTATGTACTTAGGTAATATTTATTAAAAGTACTTAGACAACCTATGCGCGTCTGGATGTGTCAATTTTAAACTTCAATTAAGAATAATAATCTTTATAGGCATAAAAATAGGTACAATAAAAAATGAAGGTGAAATACCTGTTACAGGAACCAGTGCCCTCTCCCGTATCTTAGAAAACTATTTACATTTTTATGCGGAGATATTATTTACTATTTTTTAAGTAAAGGTATTTAAAGTAAAAACTTAAATGAAAATTAACAAAACCAAAACAAAACAAAGCTAAGGTAAGTGTAGAGTATGCACACGCACACGCTACACTCGTGTGTGCATGTATTACATGCAACGAACAAAGCATGTTTTCCAGGTAGAAAATTTAATAACGGAAGCGAAATACAAAGTATACTTACGGGATCCAGTGGAAGAAATCGATTTTGAGGAATTCGTGAAGCTGTACCTGAATCATCGGCCCGCTTTCGGGGAGAACTTCAAGACTCTTCTGCTTGCCTTCAGGAACTCTGAGTATTTTAACCGCGAGATTGACGCCATAAGTCGAGAAGACTTTGTTCGCTTTCTTGCGGAGAACGGTACCTATTACAAATATTTTCTGTAATCATTCAAATTGATGAGTGACGGCCGCCCGGGGAGCGTCCAGACTCCCTGTAGACGTTTTAGTTATATGCCGGCGCTGAGTAACTTTTTTATATATTGACTTAACTACTCATAAATTCGATGACAAAGCGAGAGAATAAACCTTGACAATCGCTTCGCCAACTCACATCGTACTTCGAATGACAGTAAGCCCTTACTTGCCTAAACGCCAGGGTTAATTGGTAAGTAGATACCTAACAATGTAAATGAGTAGCTACAAAGTGCTCGACGTCCGTTATATTTTACTCTCTCTGACAGGTGAACGATTCTCCAACGAATTGTGCTGGTACTTGCTGTCAATACTTTGTGGCCACAGCTTTGATGAAAGAGCCGCAATGAGCGAAGAGGACTTCTCTTTTTTGCCAGAGGTTTATTACATAATATCATAATAAATCAAGGTTTAAGTATAGGACTTGACGTAATCTATAACATTTAAGGACTGCTAAGAACTAATGGGTCATCAGAACTGGATGTAGATAAGGAGACACCAGGGCCCGTCTTTAGAATAACTGAGGACCTATACAAAATGCCAATACAGCAGCGGAGCGATCGCTAGCTTAAAATAGCTTACGTAAATTTATGGTACCTACTTACACATTGGTCACGCGCTTAAGCAATTGTGTCATGCTCCACAGCAGAACCACTTTGACTACATGATGTATAAGTTACAGGATAAAATGTAGATAATGTCTATATTTTTTGTAGCTTAATATCAAAAATTGTATAGGTATTTTTAGTTTCTTGGAAAATGTAAATTCAAAGTGGTCATGCTACAGAGCATTCTCTCCAGTAGAAATAATGCTTATTTCAGGCTGATTATGCACGGGTCATAATATAAACAAATCTATATTTATTGTATATCAAGATAACATCTTCAATTTTAGATAAATACTTAGGTACTGATTTTTAGTAACATGTAAATGTTTTACCGGAAAGCGCCTGCTATGAATTTCTTACCTTTCTTTCCGCTATAGCGGCATTTTGTCAAGACCCTCTGTGCGGCTCTTCGTTTCCAGTGTATTTCTGTTTACTTGTGGTGCCCTATTTTTTAGAGCACCCTCCCCCACTTTAGGAGCGCCAAAAAATAATTTTAGTATTTCTTGCCAACAAGACAAATCAGAGTCGAGTGAAATCGGTTGAATGCCACTATACATCATTTTAAAGGGCTAATTATTTGCACTTTATCTCGAATTGAAGTATATTAACTCCAGTCTACAAAACCTTGCTAGACCTGCAGGTTTGATACCTAATAGTAAACCTCGTCCGTTTTACAGGTAATAAACTTCAATACCCTGGTTACTGAAATAATTGGTATACCAGATGTAGAAAATGACTCGGATTCGCAATCTTTCAACACATTGCAGTCTTTCCACTCGGCATCGACGGGCGAGTCAGAATAAATATATTATCATACACGTAGTAAATATTATAATATATTGTAGTTCAACAAATACTAGTTTCTTTTTTTAAAATACAGACTGGGTTTCTGGGAAATCTTACTGAGGTATAGTTGTTGATGAATTGATAATTAAATTGATGGCCGTCCAAAGGTTAACATTTAGGCAAGAATAAAATCACCATTTTTATTTGAGAATTTCTATAATTAATCTGCACAACATGTAATATTTTGTACTGTCACATAGATCTAATTAATTACATTTATATTATTTTTACACAATAAATACACAGAACACAGACTATGAAAAGGCATAATATTTGTGTTAACCCACAAACATTATGAATTTTCATATTTGTTATAATTCCAACGATACACACTTGACTGCAGTTAAAATAGTATTAAAATATTCAGTGGCTTAGTCCGGCGCCCGTGGGAAATCCAGTAATTTACTACCATTTTTCTATATGTCAGTAAATTGTCGTCCGCTTAATGTTGAGGACCCGTAGCATTTCGCCAGTTCTATCAATCTATAATTACGCCCAGTATTTATCAATAAATGACATCTGGAATAGGTTTCAATAACACAATATTTCTATGTTTATAACAATACAGTTCTGTGATAATAAAATTATATATAGATAAATATGTTCAACAGTTTGAATTCATAGATTCTTTTAATGTTTTTTTTTTGTAATTGTTGAAGAACCATCAATTGATTGAATTTACACTTGTTACTTATTTTGTCTATGTACCATAAACTACTTACTTATAATCTAAATATCAATTCATTTCATTAAACTATACAAACATAGAAATATTGTTATCTCAAACATTAATTATATTTTCAATAATAAATCTATCATCACACACACAAAAAAATCTGTCACACATCTTGTGTAATATACAATACTTACTACATTAGTACCATATTCCATTACAATTATGGTTAGCAAACATTTCAACATCAGTCAACTACACATTGTTAGTATTAAACTTACGTAATTAAACTAGAACTAGTCTAATTAAGTCACATTTTATGAAACTGAAATATTTACAATAGATTCTGACTAAGCAAATTATAAAAATAATGCTAAATTTAAAATTAAATTAACAAAATAAACATTATTTTTAATATACTAACTCTTGTATTAAATAACAATACTTGGCACTGATTTTACTTGGGAATGTCTATCACTTTGATGTTTTTATAGAGACCATGACATTGATATGTAACATTCCCAAGTAAATACTTTAGTTTAGTATTGTTTATAAAAGCAAAGGCAATGACTATAAACCTTGCAAATCCATTTCATTTTATGCATGGGTGTGTATAATATGTTTATGTCTAAATATTGAGCTATTTACATCTCAGAATTCTGATACCTTATATTTATAATATTGACACATTTTGAGTATGAAGCTCAAAATTGATCTGGTCTGGCAATTTATGGTTTATGTGCTCTTCTGGGCATGTAAAAAACAACAAAATACTGTGCAATAAATGAAAATGAATACTTGAAATTTACAATAAACAAGGTAACTTTAGATTTCCTTAAAAAAAATATGTAAATAAATATGAATTTCACCTTTTATTAACATCTGAAATGTGTCAACTTTACACAATATCTTGTTCTTAGAACAATTTTATACAATTGCAAAGTTATTTCATCAGTTTGAGTCCCTATTATAGTAAATTATTTCACCCTATATTAGACCTTGTTAAGGATGGTATCAAACCAAACCATTGATCAACAGCAAATGGATTCTATGATTGATTGATGCCATTGAACAACAATTGATTGATTGGTCTGGGAACTCCGTATTGGTGACACAAGATGTAACATATTTACATGGCTATAGTATTACCCTTACTTGTACATAGATGGTGTGATCTCCATAACCTGACAACATCAGTTAAGCATCAAAGCAGTCTCTAATATAGATTTGCCACTTGTTACTTCTTTGGCAACCCTCAATCTGTTTTTAACCGTTTGGCTGGAGTAGTGGTGCCGCTACTCTGTGAGTTGGAGTCTTCGGAGAAGTTCATGGGTGTGGAGGTGAACTCGGTGGGTCCTTGTGAGTCACTTACAGTTGAAAAACCTGAAATAAGTATTGGTGATACATTAGTTACACATCTTATATCACAAACAATTATGTATAATATAGATGTTTGGGTTTACACAATAATTTCAAATAAATATAAAAATTTACATAAAAGTGAACATCAAAATATATTTATAATATTAAGTGAACAAATAATTCACATAAAAAATCCAATGAAGAATATTCAATTAAAATAAAACAATATTTTGGGTGCATATAGTGTCTCAGCATTATATTATTAGAATTTAATTTAATTAGAATTCAGTATTAGAATTTTATAATTATTTGTGTATTGGGGATTTATTTCATATTTAAAAAACTATAATATAGATAAGTAACTTAAAAATATTATTTATTTTCATACATTAGAATAAACACTGAGGTAAACAAAATAAGATGAATCTATTTGACTTTTGTTAATTGCCTTGACCTACTTGTAAGTCCCCAAATCCACCATGTTTGGGACACAAATTATAACATGGCTGATGATTACAATTATTATTGAACCTCTAACAACAGCTGATAGATTTTGTGTACCTAATGTTAACTTATGGTCAATACTCACATGTGTTGGAGTCTTCCGCCATTCCAAAGTTGGAATTAGACGAGTCGTGAACCTTTTTAGGCGTCAATGTGTTTTCCTTATTCTCTCGTTTCGCCGCATGTTTTTTCTTCTGTTCATTCGTAGATATCGGTACCCATTTGTAAATCTTCATGGTAGTTTCACCAATGGTTACCCACTTTTTCTCCCTAAAAATGATAACAACATTATTTCAGAACTTTTGAAAATTATAACTACAAAATATCGTAAGAAATTTATTCGCACCAATGGCGAACTTTTTCCACCGCTTGCATGACCCTTTTGATATCATCTTTAACACGATTCCTGGTTTCCGCACGCACTGATCGAGACATTTTGCTATTACAAAAGGTTTAAGAATGAAAATGTATCTCAAAATAAGTTTTTTCCAAGGAAAAGTAATTGTTTGTGTGAAAGTTGTAAGTTTATCACAAACGGCGTTCTTATTCATCCGCCATCGACTTTTTGACACTTCTTGACTTGACTTGAATGAATACTTGAATACGGACTGCGGATTACAAAATCCGTTTATGGTCTTTTTTGTCTGTGGTCTACCATAGTCATCAGAATTTATATTATGTTTTGGAACTTATGTGCTTAAAATTACTAAAGTTATTGGTATGTTATAATGCTTCTATTATAATATCCTAGTGCATTATAATTATAAAATGTATGAAAATTTTATATGAGAACCTAGCTTTTCATGTCCGGCATCACCCGTCTTACGATTCCCCTTGAAGTCTTATGATTCTTTCCAAATATATTTTATTTTAACATAGTGGTTATGAAAACAATAAAAAAATAATCTATTATATTGGTCAAGTCGTATGATAACATTTATTTAGTTAGCTATTCATTTTATTTATTCATTCCTTGTCATAATATTTTATCAAGAACTTTAAATATTTCATTATGGGATGAAACTAAACGTGTTTGGTATCATCTTGGTTGCGATTGGTTAAAAAACAAATACACTAGTTTAGACCAATGGTAATTCAAGAATGTGTAACTGAGAATTTTGTGACCGAGAAAAATCGAAAATTGAAAACAGGCAAAAAATCTATGAAAAAATCTATTGGTATTAATTGCCGAAAATAAAATAAAACTAATAGTTAATTTGCCATTATCATGCTTTAATTCTCAGGTAAGCTATATACTTCTTAATATCATGATTCCAGCCGAATATTTTCGCATTGCGATCTCAAAGAAATTTCTATCCCGATTACATTTTTGACTTATATTTAGCGGCTGTCAGTTGTTTTACGCCTTATAAAATGTTCACTATGATTTATTTCTATTATTATCGTTAAAGTGTATACAAATTTTCAAGCAGCTTATGACTTCAGGGATGCGCATTGATTGCGATGATGCAACGAGATGATAAGGTGCAAATTACTGGCATTCAATTTACGCTTTTTATTGGTGTTTTGCTTTTCTGCTCTGTCTTCCTTTTCACTTAGTTTATATGATGATGAATGTGTTGGGTTCCAATAGTTGGGGCACAAACATAACCTCAATTGGGTGCAATGGGGCTGTAGGTATATGCAGTAAGTGCATTGGTGCTTATGAGCCACATCCAGCATGATAAACCACGAAGATAGCTTAGTTCAGCACTGTCACTATCCCCCTAAGGGTTTTCAATAAAGAATTATTGGTTTCAATAATATTTACCACATTGTTATTATTCTGTTTACTATTAAACTATAAATAATCAACTGGAGGTATGCTTTTAAACTAAACAGCAACATTGTTAAACTTATTACAATAGATGATATATTTCTATTAATGGAATAAGCACCTTGAATATGATTAGACATATTTTAAATAAATGATAAAAAGTAATATTAATTGTGATTCAATGTTTAATTGACTAATGTCCAGCATCAATGTAAGCTGGTGGAGTCTAGCAGGATGGGCACCTACTGGATTGATTCAACTGCTGCCTGATAATAAGTATTAAGAAACAAAGAGAATCAACGAATTTTGAAAGTTTTATATTTGTTTTTGTCTTAGATCATTGTAGTTGCCTTTCTTGTGAGTTGTCCGTATTATTTTCTTTGCACATCCTAAGCTTAGTTATGTTTTTGTTGCAGTTGCATGTCTTGTTATTACTGTAGAAGTGATACAGTGACTATATTGTTGGCTTGTCCGGCATAAGGTCCACCTAACAACAACCGTGAATTTCTCCTTCCCGTATGGCTGCTTATGTTAACCGTACAATATCTATGATGGCTGGCGACGGGCCCCACAATGTTGCGATGCTGAACAATGGTGCCGTTCGCGTAAACATGTCAAATGTGGACTCGCCGCTGCAGATATTTGTGCGGGCTAAGAAGAAGATCAATGATATATTTGTGGAGATAGATGATTATGTCAAGGATGCTGTCACTTTTATGCATGGTGAGTAAAATTATAGTTTATTTAGTTATTTTTTAAATATCACAAATCATTATATCATAACTGTTTTGTTCTATTCATTCCATTCTGATGTAATCTTATTACATATGTCGCTGCTTATAAACAAAAGAGCTACAAATACAAAATAAAAAAAATCCAAAAATAGTACCAATTTTGCCAGCATTGGGACAATTTTTACACGCACGCACTTACTGCACTCACACAAAAATGTATTGTCTCTAATTGGGTGGGTCAAGGAAGGGGTGTGGTCTGTCACTATCTGCGCTTCCGCAGAACTATTTTCTTAACTGAGCATGCTTAAGATTGGCCGATAGTACATTATGAACTGTGACTTCATTTGTCTGTCTTTAAGATTACTTGTAAATGTCATGATTTCAGTTTATTTTGAGGTACTCTAGTGCTTTAACATTACAGCTCACAAGAGGGAGAAAAAAAAATCTATTATATTTGTAAATATAATACATTAACATACATACATCTAATATGTTACAATACTTCTCTCTTTTATAATAATTGTAATGTCATAACATACACACAATAAAAATAGTGTTATTGTTTGTAGTACTGCTACTAATTAAAGACAAGAATTAAAACATTGTTTACATGAAAACATAAACAATGACAATCATTGACCATGCAGGCGCTCCTTTATTTATCCCTACAATTTTTACAGTGTGTTATTATCATTGATAACTGTTATCTAATATTTGATGAATCAAGTTTATACACTGTTACATAACTTTACTATTAATTTTTTTCTACAATCTTTAACATTATTTCTTTTAACCGTGGCTTTGCTCGCATTGACGCCTTTTTTTCTTATAAAAAGTATCCCATGTTATTTTTAATACCTCCAAGAATACATGTACAAAGTTTCATGATGATTAATATATTTAGTTAAGTACATAATGTTAAGTAGCTTTCGCGTGAAAACGTAATAAACAAACTTACATTCACATTTATAATATAAGGGATATATTTACTGTAGTAGGGACTACTATGTACTAGCTTCCAGCGCGCGGTTTCACCCGCGTAACTCCCGTTCCCGTGGGGACTTCATTATTAAAGCCACTCAGGGTGAATGTAGCTTTGCAATGTATTTTGTCCGTGTATTCCGCCTAGTCTCCAAAGCGGTACTCCCAGTTTAGACAGGTCTTTTTGTTAGATAGATATTAAAATCTCTATTTTACGCGGACGAAGTTACGCTGCTAGTGCCAAATTAGACTAATTGCAATGAAATCTCAGTGTGGTTGATTGTACGTCATTCTACAAATTAGCAATTCAGTCGCAAGTCTCAAGTCAAATTTAATACTAGTTTTACACCAAGCATTGCGTCAATCAGGTGCAAATCAAAGTATTATCTTTATCTGCTTCAGGGCCGAATTTAGAGATCTGTAGCCCTCGCAGCAACCAAGATGTGAAGGCTTATTATTTTCAAGATAAGTATTAAACTAAAAAAAAACGGCATGATTTGGAATTTAATTTTACTGATAGAGTGATTGGAGTGAACAAATATAGATTAATCGTTTTATAAATATAAAAGCAAAATATAATCGTAATTATGCCAAGATACTTTATGCTGTGGTCAGAATAGTTTACATCTGTTACTTACTATTTATTATTGAAAAGTTATTTAAATACAATAATTTAAAATGTAACGAGTCCACTCGCAATTATTTTTAACATCCCCGTTATTTCAGTAATTATGTATTGTGGTGTGAGCAATTACGTAGTAAGCTCTTGTTAAAAACGTACCTAAAACGGCCTAAAGCCGTTATAGTTAAATAAAACTTGTTTACTAGTCCGAATGTGAAAGTTTTTTTATTCATACATTAGTAGTCTTTATTGTGGGGCCCCCTCTATTGGGGGGGCTCCGGGGATGTAGCCTGGATGCCTTAAATCTGGCCCTGATCTACTTATCTAAAACTACGTAACAGTGTTTCTACAACTGTGAGGTCACATAAATGGTTTGATGAATAAAGGTCATAGTTATTAATTTTTATGCGTTCAATAATAATGTGCTTCGTGCGTAATTTTATTGAAAGCAATGTGTATTCGGAACGCGTGATCTGTGCTCATTGATTATGACACATTCCACTATAATGTTTTATGTACCTAATGAGCTATCCGTGTTATGGCGTCAGATCAAATTCAAAAAAATATCTAGTGCAGAAATTTATTTAAAGAAAAATTATACCATTTATTTGTTTTCTAATAAATAATAAAGTTTTCATTTATAATATACCTAGCTGCCCGCTCCTGCTATGCTGGGGTGGACTTTGATGCATTTATTAATTTGTACATATAAACCTTACTCTTGAGTCAATCTGTCGATTAAAAAACGCATCAAATCCGTTGCGTAGTTTTAAAGATTTACCCATACATAGGTACAGATAGACAGCGGGGAGTAAACTTTTTTTTATGCTATGTATTGATAAAATGGATATTAAAATGATTTTTATCATACGATAAATATCTGAATGAAGACTAATATTTATCATATGATAATAAAACTTTAAAGACTAATAGGTACCATCTATGTGTTCTTTCAATTAATTTAGTCGCAAATTTCACCGACTGTTGTACCTATAAGATGATTCAACAATTTTTTTTATAAAAAATATTGAGGAGTCCGCGCTATTTCAGCTTAATCCATCACGCATCATACCGTACAGGCAATCCGGCCCGACCTTTTGGAATGGGCCGCAAGAAACTTAGGGAAGGAACTCTATGGGACTCCACCAGGTGACTCTGCCAATTTTTCACCATAGTGGCTACGCTACGGCAGAGCACCCGATGGTAGAATGTCTCCGCCGAGGATAAGTCCTCTAGCTGCCGACCATCGTTTCCAAAATGGTTGAAAGCGAGAGGTCGTGGGAGGCTGTAGCCCCTTTCTGCCGACGTGTAATGTCCCAGAAAGCCGTGGAGCGGGTTAAAATGAATGATCCCTCTTCAGACGGCGGGCACAATCCCACTGTCTGCCAGGCTAATCTTGGCTGAGATCAACAGATAAAAATGAGGGTGATATCACGCAAAACAGCTAATACATACAAAATAACACGTATTATATAAATTATATAACAAGTATTTGGGCACATATTCAATTAGTTACAAATTCGGTCAATTCCTCTTAGTAACGAATCGACTTCATTCCGACTGGCGCGCTTCCAGCTCGCCCATCAATATTTAGTAATATAACTATAACAACAACTCCACAACGAATGTGTTGTGAAGGCTGGAAGCTTGTAGTGCTGATACGCCTTGATTTGAATTATCTATAGATACTAATATTATAAAGAGTAAAGTTTGTGAGTGACGTTGTAGGAGGTAATCTCTGGATTTACTGCACCGATTTTGAAAATTATTTTACCAATAGAAAGCCAAGATTTGTGAGTATTGTGAGTGTCATAGGCTGTATTTTAAGTTAGTTTCCACGGGAACAGGATAATGGTGGGTGAAACTGCGCGAGACTATATTTAATAAACCTGCGTGAGCGCTTTGATTGTAAAACAAACAAGCAGGTTTCATTATACCTAAATACTTATTGTTGTTCTAAGTAGCTAGCCTTATCATGATTTTTGAGCCCCTCCCCCGTCCTTGGCACAGCGTAACACCCTCTAGTGTGACGTGACATGTTTGCAATTTTATATATCAAAATACAACAGCAGTCCCTAAATTAAAGTCAAAGGCAATCTGCAATTAAATTTCAGACGGTCGGCGTGTAACACTTATATAAACTTGCTTATATGTATATGCTAAATTTTGAAATATGCTGTCACAATATTCAGGATCCCTCCCACCCCTAATCATACCATGTCCTTAATTAACTTTATCCTACTAAAATTATAAAACCGAAAGTTAGAGCTATCGTCACGTTATCAATGTTTGTGTTTATCATTTTCGATCGTGGTCAGTTAATAAGTAACAGAAAGGTGCTTCCTTGTATAGTACGTAGTACAAATAAAATACGTATAAATAAAAACAAAAAACAAAAAATAAATTCTTGTTTCGCAGGATTTTTTATACACAATAAAATTATTGTTTATTCAAATCAAAGTGGCCAATGGTTAATGCGTAAGACCTGTGAACTTGTGGTCGCCGGTTCGATCCCCACCCATTGCACTACTGACGTGAACCCACTATTAGCACAAGCATTTTAGCTTAGCATGAGGGGTTAACAAGAATAAAAGTAGACTGTAAAACCCGCCTTTTTTTAAAATATTTTGTAACAAAAAAACTTACGATCACAAAAAAAGTCTCTCAATTTCTCAATTGACACGCACTTAAAATATCAAAGTAATTTAACGAAACAAATACATATAATCAATTTGTACTGATGTTCCAGCGGTCACCGGTGATAATGGCATCGCAACACCTCAGGACCTGGCCAACGTGGAGGCCTACGTATCCAAGGTACAGGCCATACGGGAGGTTCTCAAGCGAGATCACATGAAGGTTGCTTTCTTTGGCAGGTAAGTTTATATCCTTTAATAAATTAATGGACAGTTGCACAAAACTTCCCTTAAAAAAACTTAAAGCCATAATCCCTCAATCTCCTCGACAGCGACCGCCATTTACCAAAATCCATGTCCCCTGGGGACGCCCTCTTGCGCAGTTTGCTTAGTTTGCAGTTTTAAAACCAGCCTTTTATTACATTATATAGGATAGAGCTCTCACGTCGTCTCACGTTGAACAGCTTACAATACACGGACACCAAAGTTAGTAGTTCTTGAGATTAGCGCGTCAAGGCTAACAAACAACAAACTCTTCAGCTTGATATATTAGTATAGAGTATATTAATATAGATTTAACACTTGACTGGGAATATTTGATTTCGGTATTTAAATAAGTGTACGTGTAATGCTAATAATTTATGTATTATTTTCCAGGACAAGCAACGGTAAGAGCACAGTGATAAACGCAATGTTACACGACAAAATCCTCCCCAGTGGCATCGGGCACACCACCAACTGTTTCCTGCAGGTCGAAGGTTCGGAGTCGGATGAGGCGTTCTTACGCACTGAGGGATCAGAGGAGAAACTTAATGTCCAGGTCAGTGCGATTTTTATTTCTACACCTCACACGGATGTATTATCTTCAGAAGCATTTGGTCGTAAGTGCTAGTTTACGATAAAAGCACATACGATTAATGTTTCTGACGTATAATGGCACATCCGACCTTATACTTCTGGGCTCTAGATTTTAAGACAAGAGAGGTAGAGCAAAACGTTAGTACGACTGGAGAATTATCTCTACCACCCTAAAGTACCCGCCTAAAGTAACCCACTGAGTTTGTTTCGCTGGATCTTCTCAGTTGAGGCGCATTGGATCCGGTGGTACCATTAAAGCGTGTCCGTCGTTATATGCTCATGGTCCACCCAAATAATGACACTTGTTTTGGCATAATATAGACAGAACAAGCATCTTGCGTCGTTAAGAACAATATCAATAAATTGTAACAATTAATTTTATAGATATAAATAAATAACCAATTTAATTAATAAAATTTCTAATTAATATTTGACTACTTACAAGTGCCTGTAATTGGTTTACGTTAGTAAAAATGATTTTTATTTATTTATTTAATACCCGGCCAAGTAACACATTTGATTATTGTTGCGTTCATATTATGTGTGAGTAAGTAAGGTGGTCTAAGGTCAAAGGGAGAAAGGGAAACGGTAGACAGGACAAGGGTGGCTATGGTCATCTCTTGGGCACCAGTCCAAAACTATTTTGCACCTTATCTCTTATGGATCGCGTATCAAGTGTCCTGTCCATCTCCACTTTTGTTCGTTAATCTTAGTTTTATCCTTTATTGTGCTACATCTTACTCAGTCCTTGACTTACAAATAACGTTAGACTGCCTGAAGCGGAACAATGTGCGTACCACGTAAGCATTTATACAATGTTTAATTAGATCGCGCGCGCGGTTTCGCCCGCGAAACTCTCGTTCCCGTACGAACTTTATCGTTAAATATAACCCATGCTACTCCTAGATAATGTAGTTTTCTAATTGTGAAAGAATTTGTCAAATTAATGGAACCGGTTGTTCCTAAAATTAACTTTCTCAAGCAAACAAAGAAACACTTCAGCTTTATAATATTAGTTAAGATCGGCGTTTACCATTTGCGGGGTCGCGACCCGGTACCGGTCTGTCAACATATAATACCGGTGAAAAATAACCTAGTGAAGTATAGTTTAAAAGTATTAATTGAGCCACAGCCTCCGGGGCGTAACGGAATATGTGTCGCTTTAAGCCTCGGTGGTCTATTCGATTCCCACACCGGACAAAAAAACTTTGTGTAAAGGAGATCACTCATTTAGTAGGGCGACTCGGGCTAAAAAAAAAAAGTTGGCGGCCAGGAATGAAATACATTTTATTTGAAAGGTTACAGGAGTAGAAAGAAAATTGTATGGTGACAACGTTATAATTAATTTAGGGACAAAGATATAGAACGGTCTTTAAAAAATAAAATCGTGTTTGTTCGAACACTTTAACTCGAGAACGGCTGGACCGATTTTCATGGTTTTTGGTATTCATAAAATAACAAAATGGAAAGAACATAATGCAACGGGCGGCCTTATTGCTTGGCAGTAATTTCTACCAGGCAACTTTTGGGTTAGGAAAAACAGCTAAAAAAATATACATTTTGAATTCGATCCCTATTTTTTATATTTTATGATTACAACACTGCTATCTACTAACCAACTAGATATATACAGGGTGTCCGGTAATTAATGGATAACCTTAAAATGGGTCATGGTAAAACTAATGGCCATTCAGAAAAAAAATACAAATAAAAAAAAAATACAGTTGGTACCAAAGATATTATTTTTTTAATAATAATCGGTGTTTTTTGTTACCATATTTCACATTTTTATACACCACGGCCACAAATTAAGGAATTCTATCGGTTTTTTTTTGTTATAGTAATTTACGTTAACTAAGCTGATAGATAGGCAATAAATAGTATGACTATTATTACACGGTTTTTTTTTTAAACAATTTGAATGTTTGTTCTGGGGAAAATTTGTGAAAAATATTCAATTTGACAAAGTTTGAGCAACCGTAACTTTAAAAAAAAGTATCCAGACACAAGTGACCAATTATTTTAAAATATTATGTGCTTCAAGCCAATTTCAAAATGGTATCATTCAATATTGTATCTAATGTAAATTCTGAATTATTGCTATTAGTTGTAGAAAATGTGTGAATTTTGGATAAACAACAAAATTTGCAATATTGGAATATTTATTTACATTGAATGTACCTGACCATTCGGGGTTAATAAAAACATTAATAGACGTAAGTAATGAATAGTAATAATTAAATAAAGTCTCTTTAAAACCAGAAATATTTTAACAAATACAAATTGGCTTTGCAATAAATGTCGTGTGTGTAAGTCGTGTGACCGCCATACTAGCTACCTGCGCGCACCCTGCACCACCCGTCTTTTGTTCATGTTAGACAAAGAGGATATGAGTTGGATGAGTGCGAGCGAGATAGTAAATGTAAAAAAACCGGTAGGGGACTAACAGAACTTACAGGAACAGGGACTTAGACTTAGTGCGTCACTCGACTTGCTCGACTTCGCATGTGTTTATTTCGTTTCCGGTTGCAATTGTTGCTAGTTACTGTGAATCAGTGTTAAAACGACGACCTGGCTATTTTACTGGACTATTCGTTTTGTTTACCGATTTGGACTTGTTTTGTGTGGTGATATTTGCGACGACTTGGCTTGTAACTGGATTGTTTATTTTGTGAATCAACATGCCACGTGTTGAGTATACGCCACAAGAATATGCAAACATGCATTTTATTTATGGGGAATGCAGAGGCAATGGAAACGCAGCCGCAGCTCTTTATAGGGAAAGATACCCTAATGCGCGTCATCCAGATTACCGCGTATTTATAAGAGTCCACGGTTGTTACTCAGAAGGAAGAATCCCTGGTACTGGTGTTGGTGGTACTAGTGGTGGAAGAAGCGCTCGTGCTGATGTAGAAGACGTGGTACTTGAGGAAATTGCGCAAGATCCTTCAATTTCTACGCGATCAATAGCTCGACGCACGGGTATAGGGAAATCGACTGTGCATGATATCTTAAAAAAGAACAAATTTCACCCGTTCCACGTTACGCGCGTGCAGACCCTTCAACCAAGAGATTATAATGCAAGATTGCGTTTCTGCCGAAAAATGCTGGGGAAGATGGAAGCAGACCCGCAGTTTTTTAATAAAATTCTATGGAGTGATGAATCAACATTGAAAAGAGATGGCTACATGAATTTACACAATCTCCATAGCTGGCAACTAACGAACCCTCGTGCTATGCGTGAAGACAGGTCACAGTACCAATTTAAAATAAATTATTGGACTGGAATATTAAACGGAAAAATAATAGGCCCATTTGAATTACCGGGGAACCTAACTGGCCAAAGTTATTTAGAATTCCTTGAAAATGATCTTCCAAACTTATTGCAAGAGGTGCCCGAGGTGGAGAGAGAATCATATTGGTTGCAAAATGACGGCTGTCCTGCGCATTATGCTGTATCTGTTCGTGCATACTTAAATGGAACATACCCAAACAGATGGATTGGCCGCCTGGGGCCAATTTTGTGGCCCCCACGTTCACCAGATCTAAATCCACTTGATTTTTTTTACTGGGGCTGTCTTAAGGAAGAAGTTTACGCAAAGCCGATCCGTTCCTTGGAAGATTTACGTAGCCGTGTCCGGGCAGCCGCATCGAAAATAAGCGATCGACGCTATACGCGACTGCTCAGGAGAGCATTCATTCGTAGATGTAGAGCCTGTATCAGAGTGGGTGGCAGACAATTTGAACATTTATTGTAATTAATAACGAATACAGTTTTACTAATGTCAAATGTTGTTTTTTATTAAACTCCAATGGTCAGGTACATTCAATGTAAATAAATATTCCAATATTGCAAATTTTGATGTTTATCCAAAATTCACACCTTTTCTACACAAATAGCCATAATTCAGAATTTACATTAGATACAATAATGAATGATACCATTTTGAAATTGGCTTGAAGCACATAATATTTTAAAATAATTGGTCACTTGTGTCTGGATACTTTTTTTTTAAGTTACGGTTGCTCAAACTTTGTCAAATTGAATATTTTTCACAAATTTTCCCCAGAACAAACATTCAAGTTGTTTAAAAAAAAAACCGTGTAATAGTAGTCATACTATTTATTACCTATCTATCAGCTCAGTTAACGTAAATTACTATAACAAAAAAAAACCGATAGAATTCCTTAATTTGTGGCCGTGGTGTATAAAAATGTGAAATAAGGTAACAAAAAACACCGATTATTATTAAAAAAATCATATCTTTGGTACCAACTGTATTTTTTTTTATTTGTATTTTTTTTCTGAATGGTCATTAGTTTTACCATTACCCATTTTAAGGTTATCCATTAATTACCGGACACCCTGTATAATAGGCGTTGTACGGATTATAATAAAACAAAGAAAAGGGTACAAAAGTATCAATTTATTGTTTTTTTTATACAGTGATCTTACATATTATGCTCATTATCTTGAACGATAACATAATCTAAAAAACCTGCCGGTGTTTGTAAGGGCTCATCTAGATGTCTAGCCAAGCCGAGAAACCAAATAATTGACATGGTATGAGCATAGCAGCCTAGAGTTTTTTTGCCAGTAAGACACGTACAATAATATTTTTTAATTGCATTTCTGCCATTTTCCGTATAATCTGCCATAATATAAACATAGTACGTCCTGGCCCTCGAATGTCGCGATTGAATACGACCTCTTAGAAGTCTCGTTGTATTATTAACATTAGGCAAGTTGATAATATTAGGATCATTACACAGTTCAATCGTGTAAACCCCGTCTCTGATGTGCTCGCCACAGTATGATCGGGCTAATTTGAGCTGATAAGTGTCCAAAGCAAAAAGAATACAATCTTCTTCATTCAGACGAGGAAAATCTATTAGTTCTGGGTCATCAGCCGTCATTCGTCGGAATACAACTCTTTGCCTGTTCATATTATTTTCTATGACATAATCGGCAAGATCGTTCTCTATATTTCGCCTGTGTTGTATGATTTCCAAAAAGTCTTCTGCGTGTATGCTATCTATTATTGGTTGATGGAATGCATTGACGAGACTGGCTGCTACTCTAAAATCATCCATCATATGAGGCATAGCTCTATTGAAAAAATCTTGACGGAACAATTTATAATCGCGCTTAAATCTTCCATTCACCACTTCGATTACCCAACGACACATAGTAACAAGTCTTGATTCGTTGGCTTGAGCTGTGGATAATTGTAGTGCACCGACTTCTTTAGAGTGTGGTAAATAGCACGAATAGCCACATTCTTCTAAGGATGCAACTGAGTCTCGAAAGCCCCTGTCAAGGATGAAGACATCTTCATTTTGAAAGTACCAATTGAACACATAACCACTCTCGTCTCTTGCCATATTCATCATGATACGACCATCAGATGATGTAGCAGAATATGGGCCAGTCACATCAATTATATATCCATCGCAAGTTACAAATAGAAATGGCTTCAGTAAATTGGTATATTTGTGTAAGCTATAGCTTTCCCGCTGAAAAAAGAAATTGGAGCTTTTCTGACAATAAACGTATGTTGCGTCGCATATTACGATTGCCTTTCTCTCTTCCGGCGGCGACCCAGGATTACCGAAAATCGTTTCTGGTACTAATAAGTTCCGGGATACTACTTCCTGTCGACTAATGTGATCGAATCCTAAATGACGAGGAACAAAATCTCGAAGCAAGCATTTTCTAGCAATTCCAAGTTTTCGTTGTAGAGTAGACTCTGGCATTCTGAACATGTTACTTAGACGTAGGTTCGAATCACCAGTTCTGTATTTTGCTAGTAAAATGCCTAGGCAGGCTTCAGGACGTTTTTGGTTTCTCAGACTAGGTGTTTCAGACAATATAAGTTGAAACTGATCATGACTAAGACCTGTCCAGTAAAATAATTCTGTTTGGCTCATTTGCCTATAATTGACAAAGTCTAGAAAGGAACTCCTTTCTTCTTTTAACACATCTATTATATCATCTAAGTAAGCCCCACTAAAATCGGTACATAGATTTGGTGCCTCCTGTAATTGTTCCCAATCAAAACTGATCAAATGTTCTTGACAAACACGACTATCTTTACGTATGTATATGTTATACTTGCATAAAACATTCGCCCGTAAAGAACTCGGCAAGCGACGCCGGGTGGTATTTTGACAACCAAATATTAAGCAGCGCGAACTTGTGCAAGGAACACGTCGATATCTGCTACTTTGGACAGAAGAGTCTCTGGCCGATGGCTCAGCGACTTCCACAGGCACAGCAGCATCAACAGGCGCAATGTCATCTGCTGGCGGAACGTTATCTGCTGGCGGAACGTCAGCTGCTGGCGGAACGTCAGCTCTTCTTCTCCTGTCTGCTCGTTGTACACAAGGACGGCAGATAAATTCTTCATGATTCAGAAGAATCTGAAAAGAAACAACAAAATGAATTCGAATCTATTTTTTGGCATTGATTTACTCAAAGCGGTTACTGATTCACTTTAAAAATCGTAACTAAAAGCCTGACCACGAGGACGCCTTGTAGGGGCGAGATCGTAAGGCAGCGGGCAAATAAACACGTGCCCTTATCTTTTTCACGCCTTATCAGAATACAAAAGTGACGTCATCGACGCCAGGTGCAGAGATATTTTAACCGGGTTGTACACAGGTAATTCTTAGATACCTACATACATACATACATACATACATTAATTATTAAGTACAAACATTTTTAACATTTGACCAAAAAATATGTACTTATATACTTACTTGTCGAGGGTGTATAACTTCTGTTATATACAATCGTAAGTGCGGCCTATTTTGAAACAACTCAGACGTCAATAAAGATCGTCTTCTATTAACAACTGAACGATTACAACACACACACGTTCCCATGATAACATCAAGTCCGTTATTTGCGCAATGGTCACAGATTATAAAAAAAAACAGTCCTTATAACACACGCCGAGAAATAAGCTGATTCGCAAAAACAGTGAGTAGTGAACAAGGCAACAGATGATGCGTCACTGAACGGACTGAGACGGCTCGCGCGCGCGTGTCTATTGTGTTACAAGTAAACGGCACAGAGCACGGGGGAAGTGAGGGACGCGCGGAGCGTGCAAGATTAGAACAGGTTTTTACCTGAACGCGCAAAACGTATTACTTGTACCAAATATAATTCCTAATAATTATTAATCCTATTAATCTTCGAACCCAAATTGTTCTCGTCTTTGGTGCCATAGTAAAACATAATGTATTCTATACATATTTTTAAAATATGTAAGAATTATCGAGGGCCACCCAAAAAAAAAAAATTAGCTTAGAATGGGTGATCTCCTTTAAGATTTCTTTCTGGGTCTGATTGGTTGAGGGACTACCACAGATATAGATATACCTAGATGACACAAGTATCACGATCTGTATGAAAACCAAGCGTGCTATTTTTTGAATGCCTATTATGACGTCACAAGCACTATTTAGTGATGGGAAGACGCCGCCTTACGCGGCGGCGGTTAGCGATTTGAATCGATTTGCGTACTCAATTTTGAATAAAGTTCGCCTTTGTATATACCATTTCTCAATTACTATACGAATACTATTTATTGCACGGATATACATTTATTGAGTAAATGTGTACAGTAAAGAATTATTAAGAATCGTTCAAATCGATTTATGTATGATTGTATGATAGAGTAATGAGATAAACAGAGAAATAAAATTCCTGATCGGCTTATAAGGCTGTCAGGAATATATATTTTTTACAAAATTGTTAGTATTTCGTAATGCTGGTGTATACTTCGACGTACTGACTACTGTCTGTGACTGTTTTTGTTGTTCAACTGTCTAAAATAAATTTCTTGAGTTGTAACGTTGGTTGTTATAAGCATATTACTTGTTCATCATTGATTACATGGGGAAAGCTAAAAAAGTCACGAAATGGTACGATTATTTATTAAAATTCTCTACATAATAAGTACTTATATAATACAAAATCATTCGTCTGTTTCCGAAATCGATTCTCGAAAATCGATTTGTGTTGCATATGATGAACAGCACTAAACGATTAAATTGACAAAAGTACCAGTACTACAAAACCAAAGCGATATACGATAGTATCGCTTGTTTCTCCTCGCATTTGTCCAGTTTTTACAATTAATAACAGCACAATTTACCATTTTAATATTTTTAACTGACTACCTACTAGAGCTATACACCGATGCAGACTGAGCGCGAAAGTGGCCACTTACGATTATTTTGCGTAAGCTAGGCACGCGAAGTAGTTGCTCTTGTGTTATCTAGGTATATCTAAATCCGTGGGGACTAACCTCTGTGCGACGGAAAGCACATTAAGCCGTTGGTTATGATTGTTATAACAGTATCTAAAACAACTGTATATCAAGTAAGCAGTGTTTCCCTGTGTATACCAAGAGTGTTGACTATGGCAAAAAACCCGCTCTCGTTCAGCAGTGGACGTCGCACGATGATGATGAAATGGGCCACAAAGGGGTAGTTTAGGTTTAAGTAGTAAATTTGGCAAGTGGTGTGTGCCCGCAGTCGGTGAGCCAGCTGGGCCACGCGCTGTGCGCGTCGCGCCTGCAGGAGTGCTCGCTGGTGCACGTGTACTGGCCGCGCGAGCTGTGCGCGCTGCTGCGCGACGACGTGGTGCTGGTGGACAGCCCCGGCGTGGACGTCACGCCCAACCTGGACGAGTGGATCGACCAGTACTGCCTCGACGCGGACGTGTTCGTGCTCGTCGCCAACGCGGAGTCCACGCTCATGGTCACCGTGAGTGCTCTATTTTTATTTATTCTTTATTGCACACTAACTGTGTAACGTTTGTAGCTCAATTTTAAAACCGTTTTTACGAATTGATATAGCTGTATTTTAGTATACAAGATGTGTCAATTTGAAGAGTTGTCATCAATCGATGGCACTGTATTTTTTATATATACATGGTTCATATAAAAATATACAATAGCTTTGCGAGGTGTTTTAAAACCCCCTGGAACCTAACGAATTCATAAACCTTACCTCTTTATAATACTAGTATAGATCAATATTTCTCATCATAGCAGCGATATACATTTTTGTGATACTTATTTTCTGCATGCATTCATGTCTCTTTCCCTCCTCCCGACCCTTAGTTTGCAAAGAAACATCCAATGCCCTCATAGACCCGAAGTTCGAGAGGCCCGCGAACTGTAAAGTAGAGCGACAGTTGCACAAAAGCCCCTTAAATACTAAAAGTCATAATCCCTCAATCTCATCGCCAGCGACCGCCCTGTGCCTATGTCGTCCTAAAGTTGGTAGTTTTTAAATCATTTATTAAAGATGGAGATCTGCTCGCCTTTATGCCCGGTGAAGTAGCAAAAACCGTCCGAAAAAAAAACCTCTTTCCCATACGGGTAGGCAGAGACCACTTCCATTTACTTACTACTATCTTGTCTTATCGCTTTCGCCTCTTCTACATTCATTAATCTCCTCATGCATGTTCTTCAGTTTAGGGTACTTTTAACGTTACCTTTCTTAAGAACGTCCTGGATTTGAACGTGGAACGTCTTCTATTTCAGACACTTTTGTTCACATTGCTTATTTTCTCTAAAATTTGTTCTTTTTTTCAATTTCAGGAAAAGAATTTCTTTCACAAAGTATCAACGAAAATATCGCAACCGAATATTTTTATACTCAATAATCGATGGGACGCGTCCGCCTCCGAACCGGAATACTTAGATCAGGTAAGTAATGTTATATTTTACCTTCTAACATGACTCGGATAATAAAGTTTTTTTTTTCTAAAAAAATAATACCGAGTCAGGGGGATGTTAGAAGTAAAATAGAACACGTTTTGTGTTGTTTCTCTGACCGATTCAAAATGAATTATTGCATGGTGGTACCTTACATCCGTGGTCAACATTTAAAATACTTTTAATCACAGAATTTATGTTTGTACCTACACGTTAAAAATGTTTAACGAAGTAATAACAATCACCACACGGACGAAGTCGCGGGCATCAGTTAGTATTATTATTGTATTTTATGGAGCAAAATCTTCCTTTGTTTCAACGTATTGAAATGAGTCCTTTGTGATACAGAAGATAAACAAAGCCACTGAACTTCAATTCCCTAGGGTTCCTGTAAGTTCTGATAGTTGGTAACTCATACACAAGGTGTAACGGAAAGGAGAAACATAGAAAGAGCAAGGCTTCTTTGAATCATAACAAACGATATAGCAAGGGTTTCAACTCAAAATAAAATAAAAAAGTCAGTATTATTTTGCAAACAAAAAATAAAAATGCGGAACCTTTTATTCAGAAATACCAAGAGTAAGAGGTTTATTTTTACTTGCAAATAGTTCGTTGACATCGATCAGCTGATTGAGTGCTAGTGATGTATTTATTTCAATTTGAAAAGTTTGGTTTCTGGTAACTTTGAATTTTAAAAAATCATTACTTTCGGACTTGTAGAGATAGGATTAAATAACCCTTGCCATATCGTTTGTTATCATTCAAAAAAGCCGTGCTTTTTCTATGTATATACCCTTTCCGTTACACGTTGTATAAATAAGCGTATTTATATATTATTCTTAGGTCTATACTATTAAGATAAAATGCGTTTAAACCTCTATGGCGTCACAGAATAAAGGCTCGCTTTAAGGTTCTGGTTGGTTGAGTGACTAGTGTCCCTGTGTGTTATCACGTAATAATAACTGCTGTTATGCTTGACAGTTAGGTTGGTGACCGCAGAATGAATGTGTAATATATACACATACAAGTCAAGCTAAATAAAACCGTTTAAAAACAACTACAATGTCGAATCTCCATAATAAGAATAGTTCACAATGACGTCAATAGATGGTGCTGATCAGTTCGGCTACATCTCGCAATGGTTTCGTTCACACGGCGACATGGGGTTGGCTTGGCGAAAATTGTTTTTTATTACTTCGACCAATTGAAATGTATGAAAAATTGTAATTTATGTATAGCGCAATTTTATTTTGTAATTGCGCTTAAGTTGTTAATTGTTATGTTTAGACATGGGTCGTACTTGCAAAATCGAGTACCAGGGCTTCCAAGTACGTCTACTTTAAGAAACCAGGGCTCAATACCAGGGCTCGAGATACTTTCAAGTAGTTTCAAGTATATTCTATCTGAATAGGAAATTGACCCGTAACATTGTATAAATAAGGAGCACAATCGCGTCTACAAATAAATACTTGCAAAAATAAACCATTAAAGTAGAAGTACCAGCATAGGAAAATGAACCCTAATGTCGTATAAATAATAAGGGGCACAATCGTGTTTACAAACAAATACTTTCATACCTGCCCGGCCGCCCGAACGTGGCCGAACCTTCCCGAGGCGGGCCGACGGACGCGCGACGGCGAGCGAGACTCGGTCGAGTGTCGAGCCCCGACGGAGCGGGTCTGAGTAGCCGTATAAAATACTTTGAAGTCTTGAAAGTATTTCGGGTCGGTAAGTCGGCCGAGCGTCGAGCCCCCGACGGAGCGCGTGCGAGTAGCCGTATAAAATACTTTAAAGACTTGCAAGTATTTCAGGTCGGCACCTGGTGTACGTACTTGGAAGGAAATACTTGGTGTAAAAACTTGGTCGCGTAAATACGTAACTTCCCTAGTTATGTTGCTGTTGAGATGCATAAGCGACGCAATATCAACACAAAATAGCGGACAAGTAACAACAACAAATGCGCGTGATACCTATTCTAGACTCGGTAAGCAATTAGGATTACAGAGGTGTTCGGATTAAAAAGGTCCTGGTGTATATTGTTCTTAGCATTCAAAATTGCCGCTTAAAATATTGTTACACTGGTAAATGCTACTGTCCGTTCTATGATATTATACTATACGATTGTCATAGATGATGTTATGATATTCAGGGGACGGTAGTACTCATCAACCAAAACCGGAAATAAATCTTCAATTTACTCCAAACATATGTTTAATTCGACAACCTCCATAGCGTGGAAGTATTTGGCTCGCTTTAAATCTCGGAGGTCGTGGGTTCGATACCTGCGCCGCCGGAGAGGAAAAAAATTATTTGTGTAAATTATAAGGTTTCTTTCCGAGGCACGGAGGGTAGTCCCTCAACCCACCAGTGAGGGTCTACCCTCCGTGCCTCGGAAAGCACGTGAAGCCGTTGGTCCCGATTGTTATAACATCATTTACAATAATCGTATATCAAGGAACGGGCAGCAGCGTTTCCTTGTGTGGTACAACATAATACTGCGGTCACCAATCCGCCTGCCAAGCGTGATGACTATGGCAAATACCCTGTTTAGCAATGGATGTTATATGATGTTGATGTTTAATTAGTGGGCGCTACCAATATTGTTAGTGATTCTTGCGCGTACGCTGATTAGTAGTACCAGTCTTGTGTACCAAGGCGACAGAACTGTCGATTAGTATCTTGAACGGTACTCACGCGCGGCAAACTGCACCGTACACCTCCTGCGTTTTTATGCTCTCCTATTATTTCACTGAATATAAATGTACTTTAAATTTATGACTGGTGGCGGTCCGGGGGGAAGAGTACAGGTACGAAGATTGTTTTGCTGAGAACACCAGCAGTGAGCACTTACAGTGTACACTTTCTGAAGCTTGACAACAACGTTACCGTAGCGGTTCCAACACTGATGTATTGATGACCATCTCAACCCTTTTAATCGAAGATGAGACGTAAAATCTTGGTTTTTGTACTAAAAACATACGACAAAGGATTTCAGGATTTTTTACTGGTTGGGTTAGGTTAAACATACACCCTGCTGCGCCCTAAACGATATTTGTTTTTTTGAAACATGACTAATCCAGTACCTACATCGAAAATGATTTGTCATTTGATTTTCAATAAAAAAGAAAAATATAAAGATTAACTTAACTAGCTTTTAGAAACTCATTTACACTTAACAAGAGTTAAGGCAGCTGACTAGTTAATTTTGATATTGATCATGCGTTCAGAAACTATGTGTTAATATTCATTATTGTTGGTAAAATTTGAGTCTGATTCTCGTGTGTGAATCAAATTCAAATTTCGGTCTCAAGGGCTCAAAAAGCCTCCCTCCATTCCTTCCATTTCGCTCGATCATGAGCCTCCTCTTACCAGTTTCTGAGGAAGCCATACAGAGAGAAAAAGAGTAATGGCTTACACCGCGTTAGTATGTTGTCTAAAAAATACATGGTGTTATCCCAGGTTCGAACCCAACACGCCAACCGTTGTGTAGACTTCTTATCCCGCGAGTTGCGCGTGTGTTCGCCGAAGGAAGCAGAAGAGCGGATCTTCTTTATTTCTGCTAAAGAAGCGCTGCTCACGCGCATGAGGGAGAGAGAGAAACCTGTATCTTGTAAGTATTTATCTCGTGTATGCGGGATGGGGGATGTGCTTGTAGTATTGGTATTCTATCTATAGAAATTTCGCTGATGTAGCTCAATAGGTTAGCAAGCTGAAATGGCAATAGGCAGGATACATAGCTTGAAGTGCTGTCGGCAGATGGACCAGAAAAGTTCTCGAGTGGACACCACGAACTATCAGGGACGACCGCCTGCACGATGGACCGACGACCTCATTAAGTTCGACAGGAGTCGGTAGACGCAGGCCGTTAGAAATCCTGCCCGCTAGAAATCGATTGGAAAGGGCTATGTTCAGCAGGGTACGAAAATGCGAGTTCAACTCGCACTTGGCCTGCTTTTTATAGTATTAGTATATATTTCGTATTACTACATATGATGGAATTCGTTTAGAATGGATCCACGTACTTCATAATAATGTTTGTGGCTTCCGCAGCGCCAATAATGGCGGACGGGCACCAGGTGCGCTACTTCGAGTTCGTGGACTTCGAGCGCAAGTTCGAGGAGTGCATCAGTCAGTCCGCCGTACGCACCAAATTCGCGCAGCACTCGCGCCGCGGCAAGAACATCGCCAGTGACGTCATGCACGCGCTCGAGGCGGTGAGTACAAGAACATCGCCAGTGACGTCATGCACGCGCTCGAGGCGGTGAGTACAAGAACATCGCCAGTGACGTCATGCACGCGCTCGAGGCGGTGAGTACAAGAACATCGCCAGTGACGTTATGCACGCGCTCGAGGCGGTGAGTACAAGAACATCGCCAGTGACGTCATGCACGCGCTCGAGGCGGTGAGTACAAGAACATCGCCAGTGACGTCATGCACGCGCTCGAGGCGGTGAGTACAAGAATATCGCCAGTGACGTCATGCACACGCTCGAGGCAACGGCAATAGTAGTAGTAAGTACACTCCTCCATTTGAGAGGGTACCAGGCATTGCGCGAGCATAACATCCGGTAACTCAATCGGAATGTCATACGGTTCGAAGGACCATGCACAACGTGTGACAATTGTATAAAATATCCCCAAAATAACCCTTTTTTTTAATAATTTCTAGGTATACACAACAGCAACAGATCAGAAAGCAGCTAAAGTGGAGAAACAACGCGTACTGCACGAACAATTGTCGGCCATAGAGGAACAGCTGACGACTATCACGAGACAGATGAAGGACAAGATTAACCGCATGGTTGAGAGTGTAGAGCATAAGGTAAATATTAAGCTATATTATGTTATTAGATTTCCGCGCACG
Source organism: Nycteola revayana (assembly GCA_947037095.2). Classification (NCBI taxonomy): domain Eukaryota; kingdom Metazoa; phylum Arthropoda; class Insecta; order Lepidoptera; family Nolidae; genus Nycteola; species Nycteola revayana. Next base: position 17,444,680 of record OX344851.2, on the reverse strand, counting down.
GTTTCACCCGCGTCACTCCCGTCCCCTTAGGAATTTAATAATTAAGTATATGAAGACCTTCTCGAGAAATAGGTTATCTAACTGAAATTATTTTTTCAAGCAATAGTTCAGCTTTATATATTCGTATAGATGAAAGACCAACACAACTCAAAATTTCACACTTTTCAAAGGGCATCCAAAACGTAAAATATATTTTTTTTATCTCACTTTAAGAAATGTAAAATTTTTGTTTATTATATGGGGAAATGCTGATTTTTATCACAGTTCCTCATATAAACTTTGGCTAATTAGGTTATCGTTTTTTCTGTATCTTAAAATTGTTGTAAACAATAACCATTATAAAGGTTTCATTTACGCGTTGCAGATTTTAAAAACCTCTTAAATAACTTCTAGTGAATTATGCAAAGGAACTCTTTTAGGGCTGATTTTTCAATCGTTATATGAAAATGATGGACTCCTCACATGGGCCATGGGCCTTCTTTTAAAAGAATTTAACAAGCTTAGGAAAACCACATTATTCCCCAACTGGGGGATATTGTCATAATCACCACGCTTGGCGCCGGATTGGTGATCGCAGTAATATGGTCATGGTCAATCAGTTGTTCCTTAGTCGCCTCTTACGACACCCATAGGAAAATAGAGGTGATGGTAGTGTTGTTAAAAGGCTCAAGTTTTCCGTGTCTTCGACTCATTTAAGGCTCGAGTCTCCTATGAAGGCTCGAGCTTCAGCCTCGAGCCTTATTTCGAAGGCTCGAGCCCAGACCCGAACCCTAGTTCCGAGGCTCGAGTACCCAACATTACTCCAAAATATGGTGAAGGTGAAAGTTTGTTACATTTACAAAATGAATAAAGAAGACAATGTAACATCGGAAGACATTGAGTTTGATACTACTGATTCTTCATGGTGACGTTGATTCTATGGAGAGTGAACAAAACACAAAAGCGTCATCTGGGTCCTTAAAACATAAAAATCAACAAGCTAACATTAATTACCTTTTGATTAAGTTTATTACACGGCCAGCATTCTTTCCGAATAGTAGAAGAACAGGAGTTTGTAACATTTTTATCAGCACTTAATAACACGTACCGTTACCAAGCACATTTCAAAGTACATCTTCCATACAAAAATTATACAAAGAAAAAAAGCAGCAAATTGTAAATATGATCAAAAATTTGAAGCATAAGATCGTTTTGACATTTAATTTTTGGATATCTATAACTAACAAACCATATATAGTTGTAACTGCTGACTATACATCTATTTATTACTCATTATTAGATAATGGAGAGATGATTTCTATGACTTTGGAATTTGATCTCATACTGTTTCCTCACAAAAGTATTTATACATACTTACCACATTAAAACGTAAAATATTTCATTTTAATACATATTATCAGGCATATAAATAAAGCTCGAGCTTCGACTTGAGTCCTCTTGGGCCTTCAAAGTTTGAGCCTTTTAGACTTGCGAGTCCTCAGAGCTCGAGCTTTGAAGACTCAGTAGCTTCGACTCGGAGCTCATTTTTCACAACACTAGGTGGTGATCTATACTAAGCTGGATTTTTTTATTTCTAGACCTCAGAAGCATAAGTATTGATGAACTATAATATTAAATTTCAGGAGCATTTGGTAATCACTGCCAGTTTACGATTAAGACACATCCGACCTTATGTTTCTGAGCTCTAGATATTTTGTTTGTTTTTTTAATATTACTAGCAGAGTTTTTGGTCAATACTAGTATTCTTGTTAAACCCTCGTGCTAAGCCAAAATGCTTGTGTTACGAGTGGGTTCACGTTCAAGGTTCATGGCCGCTTTATTCACTGTTGGTTGGTTGGTATTCAGTAGTTGAGAGGGACATATGTCGGCAGGTGTCGCTGACGCTGAGCCAGGAGATCCGGCGGCTGTCGGCGCTGGTGGACGAGTACGACGCGGCCTTCCGCCCCGAGCGCGCCGCGCTGGAGCAGTACAAGCGCAGCCTGCACCGCCACGTGGAGAGCGGGCTGGGCTCGCGCCTCAAGAAGAGACTCTCCAGCGACATCGGGAACGAGATGGACGTCGCGCAGAAGGACATGGCAGGTGCGACAACCATTCTTCTATTTCTATTTAAAACTAGCTGTCCCGTGCGATTTTACCGCGTCGATCGCTTACAAATAATGTGTCGGCTCCGACGCAGAATGTCCACTTCTCAAAATGTCCACTGGTCGCAAAATGACCTTTTCTCAGAATGTCTCTTTCGCAAAATGTCTCTTTAGCAGAATGTCCACTTCGCAAAATGTCTCTTTCGCAGAATGTCCACTTCGCAAAATGTTCCTTTCGCACATTGTACCCTTTTCATTTCTGATTTACTTTAATCATAAATCAATTCATTTTAGCAATTAGCTTTCACACATCATGTTTGACGTGTGTTTATTTGTTTCGATATGGGTAAGCAAAACAAAATAAGAAAATATAGTACAAACCACATTTATTTCTTTGCATAATCGCTTGATTTAAAGTAATTATTTTACCAACTTAATTGTTTTTAACTCGCAATAAAAAAAAAAGAAATTTGATCACTCTTTAATTACCTACGAACCGTTAACTGTAAAAATATTACTTTTTTTATAAATCTATATTATTAAGGTGCATGCTCCGATCGACCGTCCATACAATGTTTGTAGGGGCTTTATGCTAAAAATAGACACTCTTTGTTTGAAACGAATCATTTTATCACTTTTCTACAATCAAATGTGCTCGCCTTCGACGTTTCAGGAAATAACTTACACTAATTACTGAGAAAAACAATCGTGAAATTCAGGCAAAATTTGACACTTCTTTACATGTGTGGGTTCGTTTTGACAAGCAAACTAAGCGCCATGTTTGTTATAGTTTAAGCTAGATGGCGTGCAAGTGATATTATAATTCTTATAAAACAATATACAATAATATCTATCTACGTGTCGATGTTGTTATTATGTAGATAAATTTTTGGTCAACCATGATCTAAATTATTACAAATCGGTAAGTCACCAAAGTAGCACAGAATTAAATTTCGTGAAAAAAGGAATCGTGGGATATGTTTTTACTAGGTAAAGAATACTTTCTATGCATTTTACAAACAGACAAACAATACATTAGTTTGATATGTCGCGTCGGTCGCGTGTCTCGCAGAACGGTGTGATGCGTTCAGAAACGAACAAATATTTACATCAAATGGACGTCATTTATTGTTTATAAATAAATAACTTATTCTAATAAGATTTTGATTTTCTTATTCGTCGACCAATACCAGGAATATAAAGATAAGTAATTTTTTTCTGTACATTTTATTGTTCTATTATTTCAGGATGTGTTCAGTGTTCTGAACGCATAATGAATAATCTGCATGACTTGAAACTTCCCGCGTGAAACTGTTGACTAGTTTGCTACTATATCTGTGCCCTTGACAACATGATGACCAGAGTAGCCAACCCTACAGTTTTAACTGTAGATCTACCGTTTTTTGGAAATGCTCTCAGTTTTTAGTTTAGACCTCGAAATCTACAGTTTTCTATTGAAGACGATGGCGTCATGTATTTTATTTTCTAATGTGTTGAATTTACTAGTTTTTACGTAATATTATATTTGATACTAGCTTCCCGCGCGCGGTTTTACCCACGTAACGTGGAAACTTCGTAATAAAATATAGCCTTTTACCTTCCTCGATAACTGGTGTTGTCTTTCTTTCTCTATCTTCTTTTTGAATATGTACATAAATAAATAAATAAAAATATAGATTAACTATTTTCTTAATTATTATTTGAAATTTACAGTTTTCTACAGTTTTTTTTCAAGCATATCTACAGTTTTATACTAAGATAGGGTTGGCAACACTGATGATGACAATTTCTCGACTAACTGACCTGTGAACTGACCGCTGTCTAATGGTTGTGAAAAACGATACTATTCGATTTTATTCAAATACTGTGTGTAAAAGTAACATATTCTTTTTTTCTACTTGTTGCTCGTAAAAGTAACTGTACATTTAGTTGTCATACCTACATATATAATCTAAGATCATTACATTTTTATTTGTTTCTTTCAGTACCCAGAATACACAACCAAAAACATACGGGCGTGGAAAACCAAAAATCCGCTTAGAGGCCACCTATAGTGCACCTAGTACTAGCACAGTGACAGCTAATGGAATCACAAATTATTGTGGAAGGCTTTCAAAAGAGTGTAGAAATACATCAACTTCGCTATTTGAGTTTTATTGGAGATGGAGATTCTTCTGTGTTTGCAAACTTGAAAGAGAAAGTGTCATACGGGAACATGATTAATACGGGAAAAAAAATTGAATGTAAGAATCATGTAATCAAAAACTATACCAGTGCACTCTACAAGGTTAATAAATAAATCAAATTTGAACAGTTATTTCAAGATCAATAAAGCATATTCTGTATTTATTTATATTGTACTTTTTTAGATCTTGGCCAACACTAAGTTGCCACTATATGGACGAAATATTTTGAAGCCCAAAGTGATGAAGCTTACACTAGTAGCACGGAAAATTATAATGTGTAGCAGTGAGAAAGATGCTATGGCTGCAGATTTGAGAAATGGACCACTGCATGTATTTGGAGTACATGAAAACTGCAAGGATTATTACTGTAATGTCAATAAAACATCTGCACATGGAAGTGAAAAGAAGGAAGAAAATGTTGTAGAAAATCTGAAAAAGAGTGCTCCAGAGGTGTGGGCTCTGATTTATGCAGCCAATGAAAAAATTGCTTTGAAGGCAGGCCATTTGTCAAATGAGACGACAAATGTGGCAGAAAACTTTATGAGTGTAATAAATAAATACAACTGTGGAAAACGAATTAGTTTTGGAAGAGGGGGTTCTTACCAGCGACGTGTTCATGTGGCAGGTAAATATAATCAGTCAGAAATTGTCAGTAACAGTAAGATATGCATACTTCACAAATATTGATACTAATTCTTTGGAATATAACATAGTGCACTCATTCCCCATCAGATCAGGTATTGAACTACAGATGTGCCCACTCCAATTGTTTTCATGTTCACATTGTTTTATATGTATAAGTATAATCATCTATTTATACTTTATTGATATTTTCTAATAAAAATATTGTGTTTTCAGGATTATCACTTGCTACTGGACACAAATGGCACGAAACTGCATGGAAAAAACAGACAACACAGAGTCCAGGGACATATTTTAAAAAATACCTCAGGCGGAAAGAACAAAGCAGAATACGACAGCAATCGTCGACACGCAAACGATTGTATGCGCCAAGAGAGAAAACCCAAGCAGACAAGCACTATGGACCTGAAGCTTGTGATCCACTTGATATTGACGAAGCACAATTGAGAATACGATGTGAAGAACGGTTAGCAGAATTCCAAAAGTCACCAGAAGACATAGCTTTGATTGAAATGTCTACAGTAGGGCAGCATGAAAATGATTTATATACTACTCATAGGTGTGACCGATTGACTGCCAGTCAATTTGGAATGGTTAGTTGTGTGGTATAATTATGTTAGCAGAAATGAATATACAAATATGCATTTCTTGCGGTACTTGATTGAATATCTATGTAGACAATGTTGAATTTAAAAATTATCCATAACATACATTTACTTTATCTGAACTTTTATGTTTACAGATTTGCAAACGCCGTATTACCACTCCATGCCACAATCATGTAAAGGATATCCTATATAAAAATATTTTTTGTACAAAAGACATGTTATATGGGCAGCAAAATGAGAATGTGGCAAAAAGTATGTTCATGCAACAATATAATAAATTTGTGAGGCCTTCAGGTCTTTATATTGATGAAGAATTTGGATGTTTAGCTGGCAGTCCAGATGGTAAGTTTTTCTTTATCAAGCTTCAATTTTATTAATGTATTAGGCAAATGTGGAAATTTATAATACTAGTTATAATGGTAAGAGACCAAAGATTATGAGCATGATAGGCGATTGAATTTCTTGTATCAAATTTCATGAAGTGCTCCATTGCATTGATACATATTGTGTCAATTTGTTACAGGTATAATAGAAAATGAGAGAGCTGTTATTGAGGTCAAGTGCTTTCCATCATTGGCGAGGAAAAATCAAAGCCTAGAGGCAGCTGCACTAGAAAAGAAAAACTTTGCTCTAAAATTGGATAATAATGTTTTAGTCATGAATAAAAAACACGATTATTACTATCAAGTAAATTGATAATTCTATTGCATGATTACTTTATAATTTATTTCAATATCTTATTTTTTCTTATTATAATTAAAATATATTTCAGGTTCAAGGACAAATGCGTGTCAGCAAAATGGATAAGTGCTACTTCATATGTTTTATTTCAGTCACTGAACCTTTGACTGTAATAGAAGTTGCTCGAGATAATAAATTTATCAGCAATAACAATGATACCAAAGCTATTAGACTTTTTCAAAAACTGTATTCTGCCAGAAATCATTTTATTACGTGTTCAGAAAAATGCGAAATGTATAGATTTGAATGGTATGTACCTGCCAGTATGTACACCAGGCTATTTTATTGACTTCTTCATAAGTTTTATCAATTAATAAGTTATTATTTTATTCTAGTGAAAAATCGTCCTTCAACATCAATATGGAATAAAGTTTCATTTTGGAGCAGCTTTGGAGATTGATGGTAAATAACAGATTGAAATGAATGAGAAACAATATCCATCAAAAAGTAACAAATATACTAAGTAAAGTTATTTTTCTTTGCAGAACCTGTGAAGCAGTGGTTTCAAGACAAGAAGAAATGAGTTTTGTTCAATTGCATTTTTTTTTGTAGTAGTTTGTTTAGAATCTACATTTTCATTGTATTTATATTTATTTACTTCATAAGTTTTATCAATTAATAAGTTATTATTTTATTCTAGTGAAAAATCGTCCTTCAACATCAATATCACATGGAAATTCGAGCATGGAATAAAGTTTCATTTTGGAGCAGCTTTGGAGATTGATGGTAAATAACAGATTGAAATGAATGAGAAACAATATCCATCAAAAAGTAACAAATATACTAAGTAAAGTTATTTTTCTTTGCAGAACCTGTGAAGCAGTGGTTTCAAGACAAGAAGAAATGAGTTTTGTTCAATTGAATTTTTTTAGTAGTAATTTGTTTAGAATCTACATTTTCATTTTATATAACTTTTTATTTGTATTTACTATAAAGGGTGAAATAAAACTTTATTGAACTCAATAAGCTGCTCTTTAGAGAATTGGTTTACTAAAAACTTAGGTAATCAAATAAAACTATATTTTACTTTATATATTATTGACATTATTTATTTCCTTTTTTATTAATCAATTAAATGGTTTACGCCATAAAATATAACTTTTATTTTCCTTAAATAGTACTAGTTTTAATTTATCGTAATAGGTGGCGTTCTGCCTATCCCTATGGATATGTAGAGTATTTCTACAAAATATTTTAGCCCCTTTTTAAATACACGCCATCTAGTGTCTACTTTGTAAACGTAGGGAATACGTCTTATGTGTGTGTAAAAGACTGTACATTCAATGACAGATGTTGTTTTCGGGTTTTTTGTCGAATTGGGTGGATTTTGAGGCATTGTTATAATCTAGTTAAATAAAGGGTCATGACCGAGTCTCGCAAACACAATCCTACGACTTAGTAATGCTCCGATTTCACATAAAACGAAATAAACTAAGAATAAGAATATTAGCGCCATCTAGCGGGAAAAGTGCCGGGAACAGACCGTATCTTTCACCTTAAGTTTTCTTTGTAAAATACACTTAAAAAATAATCTAATTAAAATCTACGGAACGATAATTTTGACAACTGACAGAACAACTTGTGTTATCCACTCAAACGTCCGGGCGACTATAGTGGCCTACCCCTTGAACGTCCGAGCGCGAACCGCGAACCGAACCGCGTCGAGCGTTCGCGCCGTTACTGATTCAAAGTGTATTTACTAGCAAACTATTGCAGCTATAGCAAAGTAAAACCTACCAGTATCAAGCTGAATTATTAAGGAATCAAAATATGTACTAATTAAAGTTCAACAATTAATCTGCTATTCACAAAAAAATAATTAACTTAACAATACGGGTTAAATTTACGCAAAATATTTCTTTTAACAAGTTTTAACGAATCATTTTTTAATTATTCGCAATGTTTTTTAATAATAATTAAACTAGATTAAATAAGCTTTTTTTTGACACCAATATCTTATTACTTAAAATGAACAGTGTAGCCCATTAAACCAAAATAAAAAACGCGTTCCTGAAGTAAACTAGGTCGACCTAGATTTCGTCTCCGATAACGAAATTACGGCAAGATGGCCGCCCGCCTAAGGATTTTACACACGACTTTAGGATTTGTTTTAAAATAAATTATTTTTATTCTAAATTTAGGTGATAGTCAATTATTGTAGGTATGTTTTATAATTATTAAATAAGTAATATAAAATAATAAAAAGTTTTTTTTTTTTTTTTATAATGTTATTTTGTAGGTAGGCGTTATTATACTCGTGATAATATCTAAACTAAATGTCCGATTGGAATAAAACAAAAAGTATTTTACTTCTACATAAATACCCTTGATAACATAATGATTAATTTGGATAAGGATTAATATTACGATACATATTTTACGTAGTTTCTTTCTTCAGACGATTTAATATTTTTTATTAACATAAAAGCGGTTATTGTGACTAAACTATGATAGTTAGATATGTGCTCTCGCGGAGTTTTTTGTAGATCTTAATAAGACCTACAAACCCGTAGTACATCATTTTGTTCTATTGTCAATAGTTTTTGCAGCGCACGCATAAATAGGTTATCGATTTTACACCTTGGGTTACAAAATTGCAATTATCGTACGGATTCCTAATTTTTTTGAAAATAAAATATCGCCTATAACCTTCCTCGATAAATGGACTATCCAACACTGAAAGATTTTTTGAAATCGAACCAGTAGTTCCTGAGTTTAACCAAATAAAATAATAAAGCAGCAACGAAAAATCATATAAAATACACTCATGATTTTTCGTTTGTAAACGCCCTTATTTTATAACCGTTACGGACGGCCTTGGTTGCCCATACCTAAATCGCGGGAACGAAAATATAAAAACGTGAAATCCTAATTATTTTCGTCGAAATACTTTACGTAGGTTTACTTAAATATGAATAATGACCTGTTTATCTAATTACAAGACGTATTTTACTAATATATGTATAATATCATACAAAAACTTACCGAAAAACCGGCACACTCAGGCGCTAAGTTTTGGTCTGTCGACTTTAACACATGTAAAACATCCTATTACACTGCGGATGTTTAAAATTGCTATATGATCTCAAAGTATAAACATTCACGATTCTAAAAACATATAACACTCAACACATTGGATGAATAAACAAATCGTAACTCACATTTCAAAAGTGGATCACTCAGCACTTCAAAACACTTGAGACACTTGACACCGCGCTTAATGTAAACAATTTTTTTCTTTTTAAATTCTTACTGTGACATACTAAGTGTTGTATTGGTTCGACACGTTATTTAATATAGAGACATCTAGTGTAACACTTATGAAGCTTTTAGAAACGTTCCAAAGATAAAAACGCGTTTAAAGGTTACAAGTCGGAGTCGAGTCGAAGCGGCCGCTATAGCGGCCCGGACGTACAACGCTATATGTGTTTTCGGCCGCTTTAGCGGCCCGGACGTTTGAGTGGTTATAATAGTTTCTTAAATTTTATTAAAAATATAATGTTAATTTTTATTGAAAATTGTTTAATATTCATAGTAAAATATGTAACAAATAAAATAATACAACGACATCATGCAGCGCCATCTAGTAAACTAGCTAGGAATTAAATGTGGAAAGTCTTGCGAGTTTTATGGTCTAACCGTTTTATGATTGCGAGAATTACTTTCAATCAAGCGATTATGCAAAGAAATAGATGCGGTTTGTACTATACAGGGTTATTTGTAAAACACCGGTAACCTCTCAGGACTACGTTACTAACATCATAATCAACAACTTTTGTTCTATGACTTTTAAAAATTCATCATATTTTAATTCATCAGATTTACACACAAACATAAAAATATTTAAATTCAACGCATTAAATGTTACGAAGTCTATGCGAATCAAAAGAAAGCAGACTGCGCGGCAATGTATGTAGGTACAGCAAAATACAGAGTTGAAATGTGTTAGATAGGACAACGAAATATTGAAGGTTTGTTTTTAGTACATGTATTATGTTTTGTAAAAAGTCGTAGAACAAAAGTTGTTGTTTATGATGTTAGTAATATAGTCCTGAGGGGTTACCGGTGTTTTACAAATAACGCTGTATATATAGGGTGACTGGTAATTAGTGACCGATACCTAAACACATGATTGTGCTCATGATAACAAACAACTTTTAATATGGCACCAAAACAGAAATCGCGAAAAAAAAAACTGCTGCTCCCTACCATGTTGACGATTTATGTGAACATGAATGTATGGAACAGCTGATTTCTTTTCGCGATTTCAGGTAGAAGAAATGAAAAGGCGACAATATGCGAAAGGGACATTTTGCGAAGTGGCCATTCTGCGAAAGAGACATTTTGCGAAAGAGACATTCTGAGAAAAGGACATTTTGCGACCAGTGGACTTTCTGCGTCGGAGCCAATGTGTCTTCGTAAAAGAATTTGCAAAATCGGTTCCGTAGATCCTGAAATTACCCCCTGCAACCTCAGAAACTTTACCTCTTTATAATATTAGTATAGGAGACAATTCCTGTAGTTTTGAAACCATTTATTAAAGCTCCATTCGCGCTTTTGCCCGGTAAAGTAGCAACACCTCGTGGCTAATTATATATCCATCCGAAAATAAAGTTTTTTTTGTGTGAACCACAATGTCCAAAACTGACAAATAATAAAATATAAGTTCAAATTGCACTTTTTAATTTCCATTAATATACCTAAATAGATACTTAAAATAAATTGATTTTCTTCTTCACTAATAAGTAAAACTGAATAATTCTATGATTCGATTAAATATTACCAGATTTAGTCTTTCCGCATCACGTTGTAAGAAAAGGATGCTGTCAGATAATGTGCTTCTCTTTCGTTATCGATTACAGTGCACCTTCCAGATGTATCGTCATTATAAACAATGTAATCTACTAACATAGTTTAAGTATTTATTACTAACAAAATAAATATATAACACTAGCTTAATCCCTATGTTTATATCTAATACCTCCCAAGAATATGTGTAAAGTTTCATGATGATCGGTTAAGTAGTGTTCGCGTGAAAGCTTGACAAACAAACACACATTCACATTTATATAGGGATGAATGTTAGTCTTAAAGGTATTTCTAAATGTGGGTCGCTGGCATACAATGCACTTTGTAACGTTTGTTGCCTGAAATAAACATTATAATTATTATGAATATAATAACAATAACGTGTGTGGTGTCCGCAGACCGCATGTACAACATCCTGCCCGTGCACAAGCGCGCGGCGGCCGCGTCGTACATCATGCCGCACCAGCAGCCCTTCGAGGTGCTGTACCGGCTCAACTGCGACAACCTGTGCGCGGACTTCCAGGAGGACCTGTCCTTCCGCTTCTCCTACGGGATCACCGCCCTCATCCAGAGGTTCCAGGGGAAGAACACCAACAAGATCGCGCTCAAGAACCCGCCCCAGTACACACCGGTATTCTAAGTGGTGAAATAATAATGACTATGAACAGGATCACAGTTCGGGCGAGGGGCGGCAACGCGGTCCTCGGATCGAACGACCGAGGATCCTTCCAACCCAGCTAACCTGCGATAAGGTGATCGGAGATTCTCCGGGACTCTTAACTTCAACGCTGGGAGATGAGATGACCCTCTCGACCCTTAGTTTGCAAAGAATCTTCCGATGCCCTCGTAGACCTAAAGAGAATCTCGCGTACTATAAAGTAGAGCGACAGTTACACAGGGGGCACCCTGTTGCGCAGGTTGCTTAGAGGAGCGGTAGTAGGAAAGAAGGCTTTCACTCCTTCCTAATACCATGAATAGCTTTTTATAACGTAGATAAATTTTGATCTACAATAATGTATATTTTAAATCCTGTGATTTCGGCCATGATGATTCTACAATTACAACTTATCGCAAGTACCAAAAATAGCTCTTTAAACTAATTTTAGGATGCTGCAGTGTCTATTCTTTATAAACAAATTTTCTAGGCTTCCGTGTGTTCATGTTCGTTTCGAAATACTAACATTTTTTTTTCTAGAATACTGTTATGGGATATAAATATAACTTATATGTTTTATTTTATATTGCGCTAGAGTGAAATGCAATATATAATAACCTATAACCAGTATATCAGAAATAGAGTTCAAAAGGTCTTTTAGATTTTATTTACACATTTTTTTCTTGCTTCCAGATTCCACCGTCAGTGAGTTCAATCCCTTCATCAATGGAAGTGGCGCGTCCTTCCAACGGTCCGTCCCTGGCGGGGCAGGTGGGACTGTCGGCCGAGGAGTGGGGCATGGTGTCCAAGTTCGCGCTGGGGGCCCTCACCTCACAGGGAACCATGGGGGGCTTGCTGCTGTCGGGACTGGTGAGTACTTGTTGTATACCAGTGGAATTTGGGACATTACGTTAAATTAAGATCGAGAAGCTTCCTCGACTGGAAGTACAGTAATACCCCGACTTACGCGAATTCGGAGATACGCGGTTTTTATTTTTGATCACCACGCGCATAACTTGCAGTAAACCGAACACGCCGTTCGGTTTACTAGGACTTTGAATCTAAAATATAAAAAAAAGGAATTAGCAAAGATATTTGATCGAGCCAAATAATAAGTGAAAATCTTTCAATTTCATTCAGACTTCACTGTATTATCGCTTAGATGGAAACCATGTTAGAATTATGGTGTGATAATGTAAAGATCAATTATAATTTAACGTATTATTAACCATGTTTCTTCTGATCTATTGCTTTTTTTAGACTGGTCCCGATTACACAAACATTATATGTATTTATAGGGAAAGTTGAACCCCGACTTACGCGAATTCGACTTACACGGCTATCCCGTAGTCCCACCTATCGCGTAAGTCCGGGGTATTACTGTACTTCCATTTTATATATAGAAAAAATGGAAAATTAACGGTGTTTCATTTATGTACTTAAAATATGAAGCTGATGGAAATGGGCAAGTATATGTCCAATGGAGCAGGTTAAGGCTAGCTTATGCTCTAGTTATTTTATACAAGCACGGACTCTCTTTACATTTGGATAAGGAAATATCGGAAATTAACCCAATGTTAACACAAGCATTTTACTTTAGCACGAGTTAACAAGAAGACTTTTTGCATCCTACTGTGCAAAAATTTTACTAACTATTCTTAATCAAAAAATATTTTTCAAATATAGTAAAACTAATATTTTATGAAAGACTACACTTATAACGTTTAGTTTTTAAATATGTAGTTTCCATAAAAATACACGAGATAGATTTCCGAGTAAATTTAGAATAATATTACTCAACGTTTACCACTTCACTAGCAGTCGGATACTCAAAACATCGGCGTGATACTGATAATATACTTTTTTAACGGTTTTTTTTTATCATCAAATGTGTCCATTACTGTAATGTACTTTTGTTTGGTGTCGTTATTGGAGATACTTGGGCTGTATCAATAAATCAAATAAAATTAATCTATACTAATATTATAAAGCTGCAGAGTTTGTTTGTTTGTTTGAACGCGCTAATCTCAGGAACTACTGGTCCGATTTCAAAAATTCTTTCAGTGTTAGATAGTCCATTTATTGAGGAAGGTTATAGGCTATATTTTATTTTCAAAAAAATTAGGGATCCGTAAGAAAATTGCGATTTTGTAACTCAAGGTGTAAAAGCGAAAACCTGTTTATGCGTGCGCTGCAAAAACTATTGACAATAGAACAAAATTATGTACTACGGGTTTGTAGGTCTTATTAAGATCTACAAAAAAGTCCGCGAGAGCATTATATCTAACTATGTATCATAGTTTAGTCACAGTAACCGCTTTTATGTTCATAAAAAAATATTAAATCGTCTGAAGAAAGAAACTACGTTAAATGTATATCGTAATATTAATCCTTATCCAAATTAAGTATTATGTTATCAAGGGTATTTATGTAGAAGTAAAATACTTTTTGTTTTATTCCAATCGGACATTTCGTTGAGAAATTATCACGAGTATAAAAACGCAAAGAATTGGTACCTAATAATGAGTTATTTACCAAAATAGATAAAGCTGAAGAGTTTGTTTGCTTGAACGCGCTAATCTCAGCAACTACTGGTCCGATTTGAAAAATTCTTTCAATGTTAGATAGCCCATTTATCGAGGAAGGCTATAAGCTATATTTTATTATAAAGTTTCTACGGGAACGGGAGTTACGCGGGTGAACCCGCGCGCGGAAAGCTAGTTATACAATATGTTTACTGTTTTTCAATGACTCGTTTGCTGTCGAGTTAACGTTGCCTGTATGACTGCACCAGCTGCTGAAGACGGTGGGCTGGCGCATCGTGGCGGTGACGGGCGCGTTGTACGGCGCGCTGTACCTGTACGAGCGCATGACGTGGACGGCCAAGGCGCAGGAGCGCGTGTTCAAGCGCCAGTACGTGGCGCACGCCAGCAAGAAGCTGCGCCTCATCGTCGACCTCACCTCCGCCAACTGCAGCCACCAAGTGCAGCAGTCAGTATACCAACACTTGTCTGTCGCCTGGAGGGGATACTCTCTTGCACGTTTGAAGTTTTTAAAACATTTATTAAGACTGGAGCACCTCGCCTTTATGTCCGGTGAAGTAGCAAAAGCTCCGTGTCTAACAATATTATATGTCCGTCCGAAAAAAAATCTGTGTTGTGATCCATCCTCCGATTTTGAGTTTCAAAATTGTATAATTATCTCATTAATCACTAACCGTTCATCGAGTTATATCTCATAACCATACCATATCGTGTTATAAATAATAGGAGTACCAGTTAACAATTTTATTATTTAAGGCAGTCAATGCAAAAGTAGACTAATAATACAACATTCAAGCCTTTCCTTTACAACAAAACTAAACCAATTTGATTTTTATGCCGTGCCCGATTTTTAGAATAATAAAAAAAAAACTATTATCCTATTTAATTAAGGTTTAAAGAACAAATTCAGGTTCTATTACAGTGGTGGGAAAAAACAATATTTAGCTTTAAGTATTTACTTAAGTAGTGTCTCACTGTCGTGGTCTCTACTGCTATAGTAATAGATCAACAATGTTCTGTGGAGGAACACCACCAACCGTGCCTCTATCGTCTTAAACATTGTAATTATGACAAGTACAAGTGTATGTAAATACCTAAGTGCTGAATAAATTTCATATAATATAAATTTCCAGGGAGTTATCCACGATGTTCGCCCGGCTGTGTCGGCTCATCGACGAGGCGACCACGGAGATGGACGGGGAACTGAGCGAAGTCAAGGAGGCCATCAAGATGTTAGAGGCTGCCTCCACCTCCGCCAAGAAACTGCGCAACAAAGCCAACTACCTGTCGCATGAACTAGAACTGTTTGACGACGCCTTTCTTAAGCACAACTAAATAACTTACTAAAAGGTAAATATTAACTGCACCGGTTGCGAGTCTTTACAATAGCTGAGTTTTTGCTTCAGAAACCTAGTGGTCTGATACGATTTCTCACGTATCTGGGTGTGCTTTGTGTCCGTGTTTTAAGTGTTTGTGAAGTCTACACTGGGATCCAATTTGCTGGAGCAGGAGTTGTGGTAAAGAAATTACTAGAGAGGCCATCAAATTGCTGGAAGCTGCTTCATTTCGGCTAAAGAATACGTATTATGAACGCCAGTGGGTATCGTAAAGTAGTTTTTACGTGTTAAACCAACCACATCACTATAATGAATTTCTAATACTAAACTTATGCATCGTCGCAAGATATTTCATATAGATAGGCAGGTAGACGGCATTATTATATCATAAAAAGCCACTTCAGAAGAAAAAAAACCCAATATGAATAAAATTTTCCTTATAATTAATAGAATCCAGGCATTACTTTGCGGAAATCCATATAAATCTAAATTAAAAAGATAAAAAATGTGTGTATATGCCGTAATGCTATTTTTGCACCCCCGCCCGCAAAAGTTATGCACATTATGCAACATGCAAAAATACAATCACTAGCCGAAGAAAAAGAGAGGGATATTTTGTCTTTTTAATTAAGATTAAATTTTTTCTTGTTTCCAGTGGATGGTACAAACTACTCTACGCGCGAGTACTCGCGTCCGAGCTGTCGACGAACAACGTTCGCGACTCGCGACCGATCCTACCGCGGCAGCTCACTTGTTACTGTTAAGAGGAATCTACTTTATGTTCACAAACAATACATACGGAGAATTATTCGATGTCACATCCTAAAAACTATCGTTTTTTATTATTTACATCTTGTGGCTTTTATGATGCCATTTCCTATATAGTACCTGTCACCGGCCAGTGGTCATTGGATCGAACATCGATCGTCCCCCTTGGGAAGGTAAACGGGTCCCTATTTGTATAGATAAACGATATACCTCTGTAAATTAGTTTTTGTTGTTGTTTTAAACGTATTTTATCAGTTTTTATGTTTAATGAAATCAGGTAGACGTGCGTCTCTAAACTTGTTGTGACATTCGTTTGTAGTATTGAATTTATTTTAGTTATTTTAAATGATTCCTGACTTATGTTTGCCTTCCGCATGTTGTAACATCTCGGTGCTACCAAACGGATGAACACTGCTGAAACGAACGATTGAACGTTTGTACATACGAATTGTATAAAATTGTTATTGTAATAAAATCTATAGACACAATCTTATGAAGTTATCTTGTGTTAAATGAAGTGTTTGAGCTATGTTCAATATGCTTTAGTGTTGTAATACGATATGTTGGTTATTTATAGCATGAGTGTTAGATAGATAGTTAGTTATTCGTTATATTACCGATTGAAATTTGCCACATAACATACCACTCTCAGACCATTTATAAAGCATAGACAGAGCGCTGCGCGTAACACACTGAAGCCGGTAAAATCTCGGCCTTGGAGTGTACAAACACAGCTAGCGCACACACGCGTACCGTTCAACTGGGGTTTCTTTGACATTCATGGTAACATTGACTGTGTAAATGTACTCGTATTTGATGGTACGAGGATCTCTTTACTAAATTCACCGGCTTTAGTTACTGCAGCACATTTCCTCATGTCATTTTGGTGTTTTGTCTCCCTTCAAATTTTGTTTCACCATCACTGTCAAAGTATATTCTGGGTAAGAATGTCAAATTAACCCCGGTCGACGGTACCGAAACTATGCCTTACCTTGTCAGTCGATATGTCATTCTATCGCAGCGTAAGGTGCTTGATAACATAACAAACTTCATTATTTGTTAACAAAATTCCCAATTTTTATAACTTTGGGGTACTGTGAAAATCATAGCAAAAATGTTACTCACACTACTGCACAAAAAGGATGGTTTCAGTGCATTGTTTAACAGTGCTCCGTCTTGAATTGTTATATGGTCTAAGATACCACATCTGTCGGCTGTGTATTTTATACTTGGGAGTTATTTTTGGTTTCAAGTCTCACTCAATGCGTGGCAATCTTAGCTTTTGCAATGCTCTGAACTGACATTTTATGATAGAAGTTACAACTGAAGCAATGTTTTACCTTGCACAGCCATTACTATCCATCCATATCCTATATTAGATAAATATTATGGGGCGACTGAATCCTCAATTTTTCAAATAATATTTAGGTTTCACTACTCATGCGAGCTATATTTAACAAGCGTTTGTGTAATACTGTCGCTTGAAAAGGGAACATCAAAGCTGCGTAACTATTCCGTTTCAAATGTAACTTTTATCATCACTTGTTGTTGTGGAGTTCACAAGCTTACTCTTTAGTTACCATAACCGCAATATCGACTATGTGACACATTTTATAATCTGTGATATTATCATTCTCGTTACAAAATTACTTCATTGCATTGCGCGGTAACATAATAAATAGTGTCTAAAGGTAATCAGCATTTATTATGTCATTGGTATCTCATTTAGAAATTGTAAAGGATAGTCAAATGAATGTGATTACGTGGTTAAAGCAAAATTAAAAAATCATATTTATGTATTCCATTTAGACGACTGATTACAGCAAAACCATTATTAACTTCCCCAATCCAAATATGCAAGTTAATTATGGTTTTGCTGGAATGTTGAGCAAAGAGTTCTTAAATCTCAAGGTCGAAATGGCTTGAAGTGATTCATTTACTCGACTTGCTATGCCCTCAGATTAAATACAAAATGTATGAAAACTTACACAAACAAAATTTTCAAAAAATATTGGACATTTTAGACCTGATGATGTTTCACAAGTGAGATGTTGTCGGTGGAATGCAGTTCTGCAAATAAGCTCAAGAGTATTTGCTTAAAAATATTTTTTATTATATTAAGCTAGCTTTGGTCACGTAATAGCAGTCCATTAAGACGAGACCTATAAACATAGTCAACATTGCGGGTTACTATGAATTGTTTCATTTAAGAGTTTAATTTATTTATCATGTATACAAAGTGTATGGTTCTTGGCTGTATGTTGAAGGCTGTTGTTTTGCTAACCTCGCTGTTTTATATCTTACAATGTCGATGAAATACTATATGATTTTTCAGAAATTAATTAGGATAATATGATTATCAAAATTTTAGAGGTAAATTTAAAAGAATGCATTTGAGAAATTTAAATAATACATGTAACTACGTGGCTTGTAAGTTATACATTTATCTTGTATTCGTACCAAAAAATATTGCGAACGCGCATGTATATGTCTGCCACATGTTAGACACAATAAAAGTACAACTGTTATCAATTTTGGCATTTTTAACAACATTTATATTTATAAAAGGAAATTACACCCCACTTTTTACAACTAGTTTGTATGACTTAAAAATATTAAATACATTAGTAATTCCTTCGACAGTGTAAATCTCTTCTACCATTTTGGCTAAGTTTACATATTGTTATGTATTATTGTAAACAAATGAATTAGGTAATGGGCACTATGCAGCTGGCTTGGGGCAGTTTTAATAGAATATTTAATCCTCAAAAATAAAGATTAATATGCAAAAATAAAAAATTGTAATAGACAATTTCAAAAAGGGCACAACTCACATGGTTTGTCTTATTTGAGTTGTGGCTTTTCGAAATTGGTCATTCATTGAAATCTGGCGTATGCTTCCCCAACCTGTCTGCCTAATGACCAGTGACCCCTTAAACGTCGCCAGTGACGTGTAAAATTGATTCGTTAGATAGGAAGGTACACAGCATATTATTATATTAATGGAATGAATAGGACATTGGGAGCCATGCAACCATTTGATATTAGATAGTTTTGTTGTCCATTGTAATTAGTTATTGCATAATTAGGAGAATTTTCTTATGTAAATAAAACAAATAAAGGATTCCTTTATAATAACAATTGTTTAATTAATAAAAATGCGTATAGGTATATAATATTAATTATAAACTTTGAGATCAATATCAACATAATTATTATTTACCTATGTACAAGTATTTAGGGCATTTTTTTTAGCACAGATAAAAAAGATTGGGATAAAATATATTGACCACCAAAAATATATACTTGACACCAGAAAAATAAAGTCTAAAATTATAATAGTACTAGCTATTTTAGTCACGACTGCACTTCAAATTGTATTCGAACACCAAATGTAGTTAATGATCACCAAATCTTAGCGAGCAAATTATTGCGCTATTTCTACCTTAATAAAATCAATTAGGTGAAATATATAATAAATGAAAAATGACAATCGGTTAGGTTAGGTTAGAGCTGCGGCCATACAACGCACGAGCCGAGCGAGCGAAGCGAGCGGTGCCGCGGCAGCGGCCGGCGAGTGCCAGAACCGAATAGTAAATTAGTAAAACATTTAGGTACTTTTGGTGATCATTTACTACTTTTTTTGGGTTAACAATGATTTATTTGGAGTCATTTTGCTTAAATACGATAGCGAAATGTTAAAACTTTGGTTACAATTTTACATTAAAATGCGGGTTTAATTTTGGTGATCATTTTTACTATATCTGATGGTAAATTAAACATAAGCCAAAAAGATTTGCGAAATAAATTATAATTTTGACAAAATTTTCATAAAAAAATTGTCAAATTTAAAACTACATTTAAAAATGTAAAGATCTTCAGATATTTTTATCTATCGATTGAAATATCAGCCCTTAGTTGTTTGTATATGTATAGATATCCATGATATTTAAATTGAATTTTTTCACCAAGTACTCCGGGTTTAATTGATGCTGAAAAAGTACAATCTCGTCAAAAATTGCGAAATCAACAACTATATCTATGTAAACGATTCGCAATGATATCCCTGAATTTAGTATTGTGTGAGTAAAAATTTAAGTTTTGTTTTGAAAATTTTTATAATATTTCAAAAACAGGGCGTGTGTGGTTTTCGTTTTTCTTAGAATAGCTCACCCATATCTTCCTATGAGTGTTCTAATAGATTCGACTACTGGACATACAGCTGATGGATGGGCAGCAGCATCAATGAGCTCAAAAATACTCCCATCTTATTGCTAACACCAATTCGTCTGTCAAGCGTGAAGATGACGGCAATATCCCTCAATGGCAAGTTAAGGTCTGTTCTTTAACAGTTCCTTGAGGGAGGAACGTCCACTGCTGAACATGGGCCTGAATATAATAAAAAATATATCGAGAGCTCAGAAGCATAATGTCGCATGTGCAATTATACGTCTGGCACTTACGGCCAAATACTTCTACTTCAAATCTCAAATCAAATTCTCTACTTAGTAATAGTACATCCCTCTTTATGCTTCCGAGGTGTAGATATATAAGCAGCCACAAGCATACCTGTGCCACGTCAGCCTTGTAGTCCGCCTTGTCGAACCGCACCCCCTCGTCGGTGACGTGCAGCCCGTAGTGCGAGGCCGCGGCCTCGGCTGCGCGCGCGCCGGGGAACTGCAGGCGCGCCGCCAGCCTCGCGCTCGGGAACCACAGCCGCTTGCTGCTGTACGCCGCGGACATCACTAGCAGAGCGCGTCTGCGAATTACAATGAGATAGGGTCAAGTTATTCGAACGAATAGGTGGGGGGAATGTAGGTACCTACAAGAAAGGGCATTGGTACAGTCAGCATCAAAAGTTGATGACCACATTTAGATTTCCAAAACCGCTGAACACCTTATTATACCTAAATCGCTCAACATGACAAGCGCCAGAAATGAATGATTATCATAAAAGGCCATAAGTAGATGACCATCACTTTTCAAAAGTCGCTAAACAAAATTATAGTAAAAATAGCATAACATTCTTTGTCTCTAAAGTCTCTGAACAACTTTTTGACAAAAATAGCATACCATCGTTTATCTCATAAGTCCCTGAACAAACTGAAAAAAAAAATGGGTTTAATATGTGTGTGTATTTTACAAGCTTTTATTTAACTTGCAATTTATGTATGTAATTTGTTCGGGTGGAATCTTGCAAGCATACATATATTGCGTGACAATGCAATAATATGGTACATTGAGCTTATCTGATGATGGAGTCGGTAGATGGTCATAGGAACTCACTTCTGTACTGAATAAAATAGTCCAGTTTGGGCTCGTTTGTTTTGTGTTTATGAGTACCTACTTTCCATTGCATATGATGACCGGATGGCATCGACCGTGTGTGACCCGCTGTAAATAGGGTTACAAGCTTAAGTCTAAAAAGTCAAAAATTAAATAAAATATTTAAAAAAATATTTTTTAAAACAGGCTTTTATTAAAAAATTATGTGTACTCATATTTATATATTTTGAAATTTCAAATATCAAAATATATAAATTGTAATAGCTTGAGGCACTCAAATATAGTAATGAACGCCTCAAGCTTTTATAATTTATATATATATCTATACATATAATAAAACAGTAAAAAACTGTGTCTATACATTGAATATATTAAAAAAAAAAAAATTGCCCTTCAATTATTATTTTTTTAATTATTTTTTAGGTTTAGAACAAGTAATTGAGCACGAATCCAAAAAAAAACTGTCTGTTTGTCTGTTTGTTTGTACACGCTAATCTACGGAACTACTCGACGAATTTGAATGATTTTTTTGTTGTAGGTATAGGTATTAATTCTGGGTAACATATAGGCTATAATTTATCTTGGAAACTTGAACACCTGATGCAGAACCGCAACTGACCAGCCAAACTATAAGAGATACAAAAATGGTACATAGCAAAAATTGTTCCACGTGATGAGCATTTTCTGCTGAGACAATAAATTTGAAGATCTGGAACACCTGATGTGGAACTCCAAGAGTCCAGCTACACTATAACATATATAGGAATGACGTCTTTGCAAGAGTTGTTCAGACTGATGAGCACTCTCTGTTGACGTATTAAAATTGAAGATCTGGAACACTTGCTGTGGAACTCCAAGAGCCCAGCTACACTATAACATATATAGTAAAGTAAAAAAAAAAAGTATATATAACATATATATTTCATCATCCCCGAAAGATGCTGAAGAACTCCTTAAAGCAAATATTAATTTAAATGTTCCCAAATTCAGTTACCAACTAGTCAATGATATAGATATCGTAAAGGCGTTTCGGACTATTAAAATAAAAGGTACTGAAGACTTGTGGGGACTCTCAGTAAAAGTTATTGATACCGTTATACAAAATATTGCTCCAATTCTAGCGGCTATCTTCAATAAGTCTATAACTGATGGTGTTTTTCCTGACCTAATGAAATTAAGCAAAATTGTTCCTATATTTAAGTCAGGTTGCTCTAATAATGCGACTAATTATAGGCCTATTTCAATACTACCAACATTAAGCAAAATCTTTGAAAAAATAATGCTTGGCCAAATGTTGACTCATTTTAATGTGAATGGGATATTGCACGACAAGCAGTTTGGATTCACGAAGGGTCGTTCAACTCAAGACGCGGGAAGTACTTTGATTAAATCAATATTGGAGGCTTGGGAGGGTTCGCAGGATGCTCTGGGAGTCTTTTGTGACCTCTCCAAGGCATTCGATTGTGTAAATCACGAAACGCTCGTGCTAAAGTTGAAATATTATGGTGTTTGTGATAAATCACTTGATCTTGTAATATCCTATTTATCAGATAGGAAACAAATAGTATCTATAGACGGCGTGAATTCTGAAGGGCATTTTGTTAAAATGGGGGTGCCCCAGGGATCAATCTTAGGTCCTTTTCTTTTTCTAGTTTATATAAATGATCTCCCATACCTAATTAATGAATTATCAGACATTGTTCTGTTTGCCGATGACACATCATTGATTTTTAAAGTTAAAAGAAAAAATACTGATCTAATTGAACATAATCGAACACTCGGTTTAATTGCAAACTGGTTTTCCGCAAATAATCTTTTGCTTAATGCAGGAAAAACCAAATGTGTCAAATTCGTTCTACCAAATGTAATCAATTCCATCCCAGTAGTTTCATTGAATGGAGAAACATTAGATTTGGTCACTTCAACCATATTTTTAGGAATTACCTTAGATTCTAAACTACAATGGGGCCCTCATATTGAGAAACTCGCTGGTAGATTAAGTTCAGCTTCGTATGCTGTGTGGAAAATCAGACAGTTGTCCGATTTAGCCACGGCTAGGCTAGTGTATTTCGCGTATTTTCATAGCATTATGTCTTATGGAATTCTGCTGTGGGGGTCAGCCGCCGATGTAAATACTATATTCGTATTACAAAAACGAGCGGTCAGGGCCATGTATGGATTAGGTAGTCGCGACTCCCTACGTAACCTTTTTAAAAATATTAATATACTTACCGTGCCCTCTGAGTATATATACCAAAATATTCTTTTTATTAGAAAAAATATTGATAAATATAGTAAAAAAAGTGACATTCATAATATTAATACTAGAAATAAACATAAACTTGCTGTTCCAGGATTTAGAGTTAGCAAAACGAATAAATCATTTATGGGAAATTGTATTAGGTTCTATAATAAACTCCCTAATTATATTACAGACTTGCCTGATACAAGATTTAAATCACATGTCAAAACTGTTCTCATGTCAAAAGGTTACTATAGTATTCAGAACTATATTGAAGATAAAGACGTTTGGGTTTCGGTACCATCTTTGCACCTACCTCACTGAAGACCATAATAATATAGCCAAGTACAATAGTTGTGACTAGAACTGTGTATTATCCTGTGAACTGTCTGTAATTGACTTCTTTACATACCTTAACTATTAATTAACGCTAGTTCTGTCTCAATATCATTCAATCTTATTGAGCAAAAATAAACAAATAATAACAAGACAACCGTTAGGGCAATAAATGTGTGTGCCTACTAAAATATAAATTAAATAACTGGACCTAAACCCCGCGTAATTGCCCATTTGAGTATGTTTCGCCGGACCGCCTCATGTGGGCCGTGTTGAAACCGGTGGTAGAGTAACCCACTGAGTTTGTTTCGCCGGATCTTCTCAGTTGGGGCGCATTGGATCCGGTGGTAGCATTAAAGCGCGTCCGTCGTTATATGCTCATGGTCCACCCAAATAATGACAATTGTTTTGGCATAATATAGACAGAACAAGCATTTTGCCTCCTAGCGACAATATACATTAATTATAATAATTAATTTAATTATAAATAAGTAATTTGAATAGGTTTATAAATAAACAGCAAATGTAATTTAAGATAAATAATAATTAATTTTCAAATAATGTTTGACGATTTACAAGTGCCTGTAATTGGTTTACGTAAATAAAAATGATTTTTATTTTATTATTTATTTATAGGAATGACGTCTTAGCAAGTTGTTCAGCATTTTTTTTTGTTATCCGTTGGAAGTGCATTTACGCATATACATATACACATACACTATAAAACATATAGGAATGACGTCTTAGCAAAAGTTTTTCGGTCTGATGGGCATTTCCTGTTGACTTATAAAAATCGAAGATCAAAAACATCTGATTTGGATATCAAAGCTATCACTAATTTCACTATATAATTATAAAATAACATAAGCTGGGTGAACGTCCACGCGGTGACAGTTTAGGACAAATTTTCGATGAAAATGAATCAATGAAAACTATACTGGCCAAAACTCCCATTTTTTTTTATCGAATAAATATGCCTTCGGACTTATGTGTTTAATTTCCTTTTCCATTTATCTTAGTGACACGCACATCTTAGTAAAGCACTTAAGCTCAGTCAACTACATTGTCTTCTAAATTCACGCAGCAAACTTTCACATGATAACAAGGTTAAGATTTACACCACGTGTGTACGACCGATTACGACGTACACAAGCACCAGTGGTAAAGTGCCTGCTCCTCATTAGATCCTCCACATCATGTGCAATGGACAATACTCACTAACACAAAACAAACGAGCCCAAACTCGACTATCTTAGCGCTTGCATTAAGGGCGTACCAGTGGTGATGTTCCTGCTCCTCATCAAACCCCCGTCATCATGTGCAATGGAAAATACTCACTAACTCAAAACAAACGAGCCCAAACTCGAACATCTTAGCGCTTGCATTAAGGGCGTACCAGTGGTAATGTTCCTGCTCCTCATCAGACCCTCGTCATCATGTGCAATGGAAAGTGCTCTTAAACCCAAAACAAACGAGCCCAAACTCGACTATCTTATTCAGTAGGTACAGGAGTTCCTATGGCCACCTTCCGACTCCATCATCAGATCAGCTCCATGGTACTATTGCATTGTCACGCGATATACATATGCTTGCAAAATTTCAGCTCAATCGGTTGAGGGTATGTGCTTCAAATTTTAGTTGCAAGATTCCACCCGAACAAATTACATACAAAGCAAGTTAAATAAAAAAGTTCAGTAACTTTTGTTATTTTATTATGTTAAGTTATTTTTGGACATTGCCGTGATTATACTAGATAACTAAAACAAGCATTTTATATTGTTCAGTGACTTTTGTAAAACTGAATGTTATGATATTTTCGGGTATTATAACGATCAGCGATTTTTGACAAAATGTTGTTCAGTGACCTTTGACGAGTAGTGTTCAGTTAATTTTGAACTTTAATGATGTTCATTTTATACTGGCGCCTATTTCGTTCAGCGATTTATGGGTGTAAAGTGTTCAGCGGTTTTGGAAATCTAAATGTGGTCATCAACTTTTGATGCTGACTGTACATGAGTAGTTATTAAGTAGTGGAGTATTGATATTATACTAAAATAACCGAAATGATAATAGGTATACAGGGTGTTAGGTTAAACACCGTTATCCTTGAAACCAATGGTTTGGTTTCATTTACAGAACGCAAATTCAGTGACAAAAAAAATGTTTTTTTAAATAAATTCTCAATTTTTCCTCAAAATTATGTCACCCAGGACGGAGCGCGCGAACGCAAGCCGCGCGCACCAACCCCTTTCACACCGTCCACACCACTCAGACGCCAGTCTCGTGCCGCAGTGCAGCACCAGCGCCGCCGCCCGCGTGCTCAGGAGTGTGTAGTGATTGTCGTATACAAACGTACAGTGGACCGATATGGTTCGGGTTTACGCCGCGGCTGGTGATAACCTAAACGAGGCTCGAAGAATGTACGCAGAGTTATTCCCTGGACAACCTGTGCTAAACCGAGAAACGATGGTGGCGGCTACTCCAAGGTTACGTACCTACACCAGTTCAGGTCAGTTCACCATGCCGGCAAAAATGTGATTAACTTTTATATACTCCTAAAATACCTACCCAGTTGTTTGTTTTTTTCATTTTCTTTGTTGTTAAATCTACATTTGGACTCGTCACGCAACACAAGGTAGGTATTTTTGCCTGTCCTAAGCCAGGAAAAGTATGAAGTGAAAGTTACATCACAGATTATGTGTAATATTGTGTTTTTATAATAATAATAATAAATCGTTTATTTGCGTAAATAAGGTACAGAAAGATGACACAAAAAATAAAATTGAGCTCTTATTCTGCCTTTAATTTCGGCGAGCAAATATAAAACATAGTAATTCAAATTCAATTAATTATTGATTAAAATCATGCACTCATTATACAGATTTCCATTCTATAAAAATAAAAAAAAGTGTTGTAATATACAATAAAAACCAATAAAAATAATAATCATAAAAGTCAATAATACCTAGTCATAAATGTTAATAATTATCTCAAATGTCAATATTAATTACAAATGTCAAATAATCACAAATGTCAGTACTAATCACAAATTAATATCAATAATAATCCCTAATGTCAATGTATTCATATCAATAATAGTACTGTCAAAATAATCATATCAATAGTACCCATGTCAATTTAAGTTAATACTTACAATTTGTATTCTAGAAACTCATGTACACTATAGAAGCACTTTTCAACTAAAAACCTCTTCAAGCTAATTTTAAATCTAGAAAACGGTAACGTTTTTATAGAGTTTGGTATTTTGTTATACAATTTTATACACATAATATAACTATTGTTACTTGTAAATGTGAGATTTATCCTCGGTTTTAATAACTTATTAGTGTACATAGATCGTGGGGCATAGTAGCTTGTGGCCTGCTCAAAAAGTCTCTTGTGTTTGAAAACAAATATACAAGATTCTAATATAAAAATACATGGCAGTGTTAATATTTTATGTTTTCTAAAAAATGGACGACATGACTCAATTTGCTTTAACCCAAATATAGCTCTCACGCATTTTTTCTGCATTAAAAATGCGCGATCAACCTCTACACAACGACCCCACAAAATAATACCATGAAATAATACATTGAAATGTAGGTAGTTAAAACGGACGGCCAGTGCAGCAGGTCAGCACCGTTTGCAGTGATTACGTAACTCGGACGCATTGTATCCATGAATTTACGGACGGTGTCGGACAGAATATTTTTTAAATTTTGAAAAAAAAAACTTTTTTTTTCTTTGAATTTGCGTTCTGTAATTGAAACCAAACCACTGGTTTCAAGGATAACGGTGTTTACCCTAACATCCTGTATTTTATTTGTTTCATCTCAGGAAGTAGGTCCGATTTGAAAAAACCTTTCAGTGATCGGTAGCACATGTACGGAAGAAGGTTATGTTTAATGATTATATGAAATTTCTACGGGAACGGGAGTTACGCAGGCAAAAGGGCGCGCGGAGGCCAGTTATTAAAAAAATTGAAGAAATAATACACTTCTTCGTCTTAATAAGCTTTTTGTTTCATACTTTGTTCAACTTAGGATGCCAACCAAAAATTAAATATGAATCCACCTCTCATAGTTTTTATTTACCTTTGCAATGTAGGCAGGTAGCAATACAGTGCACAATATGTAAGTGGACAAAGATTGTCAAGCAATCTGCATACTTTTATGTAGTTTCCTTGAAGATTGGCAACTGCTATTTTATACGCCAATTGTAACCTCGGCTCACTGAAAGTTGAACAATGTGCAATCAATTTGTATCAATACACGCACACATTCACAAATCTTGCCTAATAATAATTAACCTTCATTCATACTTCATAATACAATTAAAACTAAAATAATTATATAAACATGTATTATGATGATGCTAAGAAAGTAGGTTTCTCTATTTTCTATTTACAATCGGTCGTAGACGGTCAAAAAGCGCGCCATGTATGATTTGCGAGGTAGCGAAGAAACTAAGAAAGTGACATGACAATATCTAGTGAAGCTGAGTCATTTCGCGCGCTAATTTTTCGTTGGGCTTTGTGCAATGGCGGGAAATGCGGGAAGGAAAAACAGCAAACCTAAACTACTTTTAATATGAAAAGTTCGAAACATTGTATTTAAAGGATTGTTACTATTGTTAGAAATGTTGACTAAAATAATCATAGGTATATAATAAAATAAATATCTTAAAGTCCAGTCACCTTTTTAAATCCTTGGTTAATTTGATGTATCTGAATAAAGGATGCATATTATCCAGGTTACACAATATGTACAAACATTCTATCAATACTCTATCATTCACTAATTTCACATTGTCATTTCTTTTCGCATTAATGTCTAGTTTACACATGATGCCGGAAAGTTCCTCCACCTTGCCATTAACTTGGTTTATTGTGTCTGAACATTGCAGGTACCACTTCAGACATTCTAGTAAGTATTTGTTATTTAAAATGGGCTCAAAGTCTTTTAGAGGATGATTTGATAGTCTGGAAAAAAATATATGATATTAAATTATGTTTGGTTAGTTTATACTAATTTTAATATATCAATTTAGCATTTTACATTAAAAACATGTTTATAAGCATCTCATCTCAGGCTTAGTCATTGGTAATAAAGAAATATGGCGAACACCCTAGGTTTTTCATAATTAATCACAAATCTTGATTTCTGGAATATCATGATTAAATTACTTTCACCAGTAAGTATGTATGCCATGTTATGAAAACATTAATTACCTACTTAAAATATTCACCAACAACTCCATAAATTAATAAAAAACAAAAAAATGTAAAACAATGAAAAACAAAAAAATGTAAAACAATAAAAAACAAAAAATTTAAAACAATAAAAAACAAAAAAATGTAAAACAATATTTAAATCAACAATCAAATCTTTCCTTTTTGAAACATTTGTAATGTTATATTAGCAACCCTGGCTGTGTATAATTGAAACAAAACCTTGACAAATTAAATATGTAAGTGTTCCCCATGAATCACTTGATATATTGGTGAAAACCGCATGAAAATTCATCCAGTCCTTTTTTAGCTTATTGGAAATAGACAAATAGATGCAGTGATGACCATTTTATAATATGTAGGTACTTACTTATAGCCAAAATGCACATAGAATCTGATCATGGGTTCCAACAAAGTAACACATTCCTCAGGAGGCAGCCTCTGTATAGTCATGTCCTGTCTCACTGCTCTCAGACGGTCATTCAAGAAATCATACAAAATAAATGGTGGTACATCTCCCCTTCTGCCTACACTGAAAGTCATTAATACAACATGATATAACCATATTTAATTATGATCATAGCATAATGATGGATCTTCCAAAGGTTTCAACTATTATAGTAGCAATTTCCTGTAATTATCATAAAATAAAATATACCTTATTGGGTAATGACCATCTATTCTGATGATTATGCTTATACCCAATGGGAGATCTGTCATTATTTTACAATCTTGACAATTTGTTATGTAAAAATATCAAGAGCTCAGAAGGATAAGGTTGGATGTGCCATTATAAAATAAAAATATTTTTTATTTACGTAAACCTATTACAGGCACTTGCAAATGGTCAAAACAATAATTTATTATTGATCTATGTATCATTTTAACATTTATAATTATATATTAGCATATTAAGCAGGTAGGTATTTTAGTTATTGTTTTTAATAATGTTTTAGTCTTAACTTAATATATGTCAGAAACATTAATTGTATCTACCTTTACCATACACTGGCAATTACAAACAAATGCTTCTGAAGTATATAGTACATCCATCGTTATGCTTCTTGGGTCCAGATATATATAGCCACAATTTTGTAATAATGTTGAGCATACAGTCATTTGTTTTTTTTAATAATCCTAATTTACATAGGTTAAGTGTTAGCAAAGTGTATAAGAGCAGGTAGTATGTGCAACCACAGCACAAAAGAAAGTCAATTTAATTTGCCAGCGTACCTGCATTTATCACTGTCAACTCCTTGAATAATGTAAATAAGGCTTTATGGCCAGTTTATAGTACAGTCAGCTGCAAAAAGATGCATTTTTTTTTTGACGGACTTATCCACTGGGCATTATGGAGAGCAGAGCTCCAGCCTAGATAAATGGTTTAAACACTACAAACTAAGCAACCTACGCAAGAGGGCGTCCCCTGTAGGACTTGGAACTCAGTTCAGGGTGATCCCTGGCGATGAGATTGAGGGATTTTGACATTTTGTATTTTAGGGAAGTTTGGTGCAACTGTCACTCTACTTTTTCGGAATTAGAGTCAGGGGGACGCGTCGCGTTCGCGAGCACACTCTTCTCTGGGGGGTCGGATAGCGTGGTCTCTGTATAGTAGTGCTAGTTTCTTGCAGTGTCTGCACTGCTAGTTGGTAAGTTGTGATCTCATCATCAGGGTTGTCCCGAGGCCGACGGTGTTTACGACGCTTTGTGGGCGAAGGCCTATTGTCGGATCAGATTATAACTGATTGCTTCCTGTTATATGGTATTCTATTTATACATTTTTAGATGACTTGTACTTATTTATTCAAACATAAAATACAGTATAATTATATAAATATTGTATAATCGAGAAAAAAAAGCAATTCCAGTACGAAGCTGTATACCTTTTTTTTTAGGTTAGCATAGATCATGTCTTTTCGTGGGTGTTATGTGTATTTAGAGGCAATAAAGGGACATACAGTTGATGGGCGGCAGGATCTATCAGCTTAATGTTACATATCATCGTACTGAGATCAATCCGCTTGCCAAGCATTGTGATTATGGGAATATGAACACCCTGATTAAGACGAGTGATATGTTCAGCAGTGGATGTAATTTGTGCTGTTGAACTGAAGTGAACATATTTTTACAGCTGACTGCACCATTTCTGTTAAAGTTTATAATAACAGACTGTAAGTCTATATGTGTCTCTTTATAATCCAAATGGAAAGCAACTATCTTACTCTAGTAATAGATATTGAACCGTCTGTACAAGCACTGGGTAGGGCCTCAAATGTTGAGGGACAGCCATGTTGGAGTCGGCTGCAGACCTGCTGTAGCTCTTCACCAGCTTCCTTTGGAACCCCAGAACTTCTAGCACATGAACTAGTTTCTCAGTTTCACGTCTGGAATATATAGTTCTTTATGCATTCTGGGATAGGTAAACATAGATGCTTTACAGTATAATAATTGAGACATTTGTTACCATAGTAATATGTGAAAGTTATAATTTCTTCATGGTTGGAGTATTTTACCATTTTGCTTTCTTTATGAATTTTATATGAAGATATCATGAACTTATATTTAAATTATGAGTTATAATTATGTTGCAAATTATTAAATTCATATAACAATCCATTATTACGTTAATGTATATCGTATCAAAATATAAAAGGAGATAAAATATTTACAGTTTCGCCTCGTCTTCTGGACACATGGAATTACAAGTGCCGATTATTCGATCGTCATTTTTCACGTGCGTCCTCTCCTCGTCGACGTTCTTACAGAAGTAATCAAAATACGACGACATACTATTAATATGTTTCCTTTTTACTTTTTTTAAAGTAATTTACGAAAGTTTATTTTGATTTTTCGGTTTCACCGGAACAGACTAGAGAGAAACTCTGTCATTCTTGTCAATGTCATTTTTACGGGGGGCCAACATTCAAGATATTTAAAATCCGGACCATAGACTAAGATCCGGACATAGTAGATCAACTACAAAAATATTTTTTTCATCCGGGATTCGGTCCACACAATGTACTTAATGGGGAAATGTAACCTGGGAATGACCGTGAACCTTCTATATTGCGGGAGCCGACGGAGCTATCGCATCTGATTTTTGGAATATAACATGAAATAACATCTTATATGACGTACCCGATTACACAATGGACCCATTGGTTTAAAAGATTATTTTTTTCTTCCACAGCCTTGCATCATCATGCTCAATTTCGCAGGTTTTCGGAATGTTTATTTGTATGTACAAATTAACCTACCCTAGCTTAGTCTGGCGCGCTTCAATAAATCCCCAATAGCCCCTGATTTGCAGGGGCTATTGGGGCTATTAATAGTATATACGAATTATTCCCGATTGTCCCCTCTAGCCATGTCCTCCCGGGTGACATCTGGGAATTGTCTTCCCAGTTGTCACCAAGGTTCATATAAATATGGTTTTTGTGGAGGAAGGTCTTCTTCAATTTAATTAGGTTTTTACCGTAACCGTAATCATCTACTTAACTCGAAGCTTAGTCGATTCTATTCGTTAGAAAAAATGTAATTCATTTGATTAAGATTTCCAGCTCTTTAAATGATTGAAACAATTTCATACCAGAAAAATAATTCGTACCAGAATAGAACAATTTTATTTACTCGAAACACAAACAGTTACAGATTCAATCCGTTTACCTACTTATTACATCTATTATATGGCTATGATTTTTTCTTTCAACTCTTTCAGTTCTTTCATGTGCACCCATTTGATTCCCGTTGCTGAAGCTGCGCTCGCGGGCCTCGAGATGCATCTGATGAATAAATAATTATCTTATACTTTAAGTACGATATAGTGTTCCAAACATTATAATTTAATGAGATATAAATTTAAATGCTTCGTTTTCAAAGACATGTCTCTTCGTTTTCAAAGTCTACCTACATAGTTAAAGAAATTGTCTACTTACTCAATCTTTTCTCCAAATAGATTTTCCAGACGCACTTTGCAAAACGGCCACGGTCCTTGGTTCTTATGTTCCTCTTGCACGAAGCAAACCTTGGCCTTGTCATATTTACAGAACTCCTTGAGAATGAGATCGTAAGGGAACGGGTAGAGCTGCTCGATGCGACACATAGCTATCTTGTCTTCGAGTTTCTTCTCTTTAAGGAGGTCACGGATCTTGATGCTGACGTTGCCCGAGCAGATGATTAACTTCTTTACTTCCTTAGGATTATTGCTGGCCGGACCTTCTTCGGGGATTACTCTGCGAGTTAAATAGAACATGTAATAAATAATTACATGAAATTTTAGCACAAGATAGATCAAAGTCGTAAAAACTACATCACTCTATTAATGGAGAAACAAGCGTGTAGAAAATATTAACTGTTTGTGTTATATAAAATTACTAGTGACCCGCCGCGGCGTAGCACGGGTGTAATGCAGATGTATTACACATATAAATGACCGTGTGGTGTGAGGGCTCACTCACTCTTTGAAAATGTGCTTAGGATTGTGAAAGAATTGTGAAAGTTGGAATCAGATTTTGTGAAAGACAAATAACCGAGTTATGGACTGTAAAGTTGGGCCCTCAGTTCTCACATAGAGGATTGAGAGCCCACCTGAACGGTAGCCGGTAACCATATATAATATGGTTACCGGCTTTGAATCGACCACCCCATCTCTTCCCATGGGTGCCGTAAGAGGATACAGTTGATGGATGGGCAGCATCTATCAGTTCAAGGTACCTACCACTGCTAAGGTAATCTTACTGCTATCTACACCCTTAGCAGTGGTCGTAAACAGTCTGTTAAAGTAAAAAAATAAACTATTGCGTTTACCTTCTTAATCTAGTGCCCATCAAAAAGTCTTTGAACGGAGAGCGGTAGTACGGGTGTTTGAGTCCAATCTTGGGCGTGAACAGAATCAGCGGCTTGCGGAACGGGAGCGCGATCTGCCGCCGGATCAGGTGGAAGTAATTCGCGGGGGTCGTCACGTTAGCGCAAATCCAGTTCGCTGATCGTAACTGGTTTACTGGAGGTTGAGATAAGTTAATCAACGCATAATATACGCCGTGTTTTTTTTTGTCGTTAGTATTATTTGGGAGGTCATTTCTCCATTAATACCCTTAAGTAGATGGCAATGAAATACGCATGACAAAACGAGAAAAAGAATCTAGGTAGTACGAAGTGATGAACCCCTATCACAGGACCGAAGTCATTATAACCTTTTTTTATGCAATTTAAAGTCATTTCACTGAGCGCATTTTCAAAAAATCACGGTGTATATATCTTAGCTTAAAAACAAAAGAGCCACAAATGGAAAGGAAGTGAAATGCAAAAATTGTACCAATGCTGGCAAAATTGGTACTTACTATTTTTGCATTTCATTTGTTTTTGATTTGTGGCTCTTTTATTTTTAAGCAGCGATAAGTGGTTTAGGCAAAAACAACTCAAAATTAAATACTGTAGGTACATCTATGTTACCGTTCCATTAGAAAGAAAGTGCAAAAAGAAAAATATTTCAGTATCTAGCCAAATGAGTTCTATTGGATTGCGGATCCAATAGAACTCATTGACCTTGAGTACAAGCGAAATCGCGGACTATAAAAACTTAAAATTTGTCCCTAGCACGTGTATTTCACGCAAGCAGTATTAATTATTAACAAGATAGCACACCGCGGCAACAGTCGATCATGGTAGATAGTTAGTATTTACATTCAAAATCCTTGTCATCCATGTTAGGAATGATGTCCTCGTTATCGTCACTCATCTGCAGGTAACGCTCGATGCGCGCCGACGAGTGCTCTGGACCCTAAACATATATTTTAGGATTAGTTTATATCATAATTATATTATAACTTTAATTTAAACCAAAAAGATAAATTGTATATTAAACCGGTGTTCACACTATCCACATTTAAAATGAACTTCTGCAATGTTTGAGACCTTCACAATAACATTGACGCCGTCTATCACTATTCAAATTCAAATTCAAATTTATCAAATTCAAAATTTTCAAATTCAAATTTTTCTAATTCAAATCTTTATTGCTTCTATGGTAGTGTAGGTACATTAGGTCTTAAAATCTTAATATATAAGGTTCACATGGACCCCGTCGGGCACAGCAAAATAGGACAGAGGAAGGTATTCTTTTTTCGTTTTTTAAGAAGAATTTACTATTTTAAGTTGTCTTTCAAATATTCATCTACGCTATAATTGAATTTGCTTGTTAGCAGAGTTTTAAGTTTTTTTATAAATATGTTATCTCGAGACGTTGCGGCCTACTTTTCTCTTTGGAGACACTAATATGTGACCCAGAAGATATTTCGTACTTTAAATACTCAAGATACGAACTAAAACATTCGTAATTGACCGTGTGCGCTTACGCGCGTGGTATTATCCTTTGTGAACAATTGAACATCCACTGCCATCAGAATATCTTTCGGCCGACGGTTCGGGAGAAACGGTCTTAGCTTGTGTACCCCAGCCAGGGTGAATGGGGTGTCAAGAATAATCATGATCTCTTAGCAGGCAATTGACAGCTACATTCTGCAAGATTCTAATATATTACGCTTTGTAACTACAATGCTGCCCTTTTTCTCGTATATGACAGTTAAAAGCCCACATTAGGCCTGAAGTGCCGAGGCTTATTCTATTAGATCACAATTCACAGTCGAAATTTTAATTATGGAGACCAGATTTTACGAAGTTACAACGACCTTGAATACAGGGTTTCAACTCACAGCGCCATCTATCCCGTGCGGCAACTGCACCACGATACCAGACTGACAGACCCACTTGCTCTCCCCATTGGCGATGAACGTGTCGAACGCGGGCTGCCCGGTGTCAGCGAAGTCTCCATACTGCGCCTCCCAAATGGAGAGCACGTGTGGGCTTGAGTACGAGTATCCCACTTCGAAACCTAGGACGCCTGAAAGTATAATTAAGCAAACTCTTCAGCTTTTAATTTTATGGAACAACTTGGTGGAATACGGACGTCTTTATGCATATTATCCGATGTCGTCATGTATCTCTCATCCTACTTCGGGCATTACGTCCCCGTAGCACTCGTAACGCCCATAGCACATGTAACGCCCGTAGCACCCGTAACGCCCGTAGCACACGAAAGGCGCGTAGCACTCGAAACGCCCGTAGCACTCGAAACGACCGTAGCACTCGAAACGCCCGTAGCATTTGAAACGCCCGTAGCATTCGAAACGCCCGTAGCACACATAACGCCCGTAGCACCCGTAAAGCCCGTAGCACACGTAACCCCCATAGAACCCATACCGCCCGTAGCACATGCAGCACCCGTAGTTCATGCAACGCCCGTAGCACATGCAGCACCCGTAGTTCATGCAACGCCCGTAGCACACGTAACGCCAAAAAAAAGCCGTAAAAAATGGGGACAGATAATCTAATCTTACCTCTTCATCACGTTATTCTCTTAATAATACTAGTATAGTAATGTTTACAGTATCACCAATATATATGGGTATGATTAATATTCACCGAATTCAGAGAGCGAGCTGTTGGCGAGCACGTACCGCGCTTGGTCGGGGAACAGCGTGTCGAGCACGCGGTGTGTGGCGCCGTCCACGCCCTGGTGGTGATACACATGGTGCCTGACAATGAACGAACAAATCTTTTGTGAACTAATGCTTGCTGAAATATCTACCATATTATTATTTATTCCTGTTGATACTGCCACAAGTACAACACCAAGTACACACACACAAGTACTCAGGTGAGGTCCGAAGGACTGCGCCGTTTGACTGTTGACAGGAACAATTTTGACCCCCTCGCACCCAAATCATGGGAGACAAAAGCTTGATTAGGAGCAACATAATACAAGAGAGGCTGACAGGTTTAGCTCTTCTAAATATTCAGAGATAGCCCAAGACGTCTCCAAAATTGTCAACCGATTTGCCAGTAAAATAAGAATAAAACTAATAGAAAGATTCTTTCCGCGTCTAGTTTCAGGGACCATCCTCCATGCCTTGGAAATCACGTTAATTCCTTGGTCACTTTTGTCATAACATCATCTATGACAATCGTAGGTATACTAGGTAACGGGCAGGAGGCAGGACAGGAAGAATCATGTGTATGTGCTGTACATAAATACATAATACAGTCAACAACTCGCCTGTCAAGCGTGTTAACTGTAGCAACACCCCATATGACGGAGGCCCATATGTTCACTTTTCAGCAGTGGACGTGATGCGGGCGGCTTATGATGATGATAGCAATAACAATGTACCTGTGCGCCATGGTGCCCCGCTCCACGTCCTCGCCGGTGAAGCGTATGTGCACGTTGTCGCGCAGCAGCGAGCCGTACGCCAGCGCTTCGCCCATCGCCCAGTCCGCTATACCCTCAGAAACCTGTATAAACAAATTAATAATCACTATTTTTGTACCCTAGACTCAATTATTCTTGCCTTGTTTATAACTAGATGTTGCTCGCGACTTAGATATCGAATTTTTCCATACAAATATTTGCTACCCCCCCACCCCTCTTTTTAGGAGTGGAATGTTTTAAAATCCTTTCTTATCGGATGCCTACGTCATATAGAGAATACACCCTCCAAGTTTCAAGTCTCTACGACCAGCAGTTAAGGCTGCGCGTTGATCCGTGTCAGTCAGTCAACGCTTGGCGTAATAAATGTCCTTTTGTTTTTTGAACGACTAGTTCCTTTGTGTTTCCTGCACCCCGTTGGCATGATTCTTATCAATCACAATCGTAGACCATCACGGGCAAGAGTATAAACTATGGCAGACACATTTTTTTTCTTTACCCCTATAGAGAAAAAGGGTTATTCGAGAGCTACTATTAGCTCTCGAATGGATTTACAGGTATAGTTATATACAAGAGACTAAGATAAACAGTAATAATGTACCATCTTTTCTCTATTCGCGAGAATCTTTAGGATGCCTGGATGCAGATCAAAGGCCCACAGCTCGGGCGGCTTACTGAAGTGATTCGCTATCGAGTTGATTGTCTCCATGTTGATACCCGTCTCTTTTATCTTTAAAATAAAGGTGTAATTAAAACATTTGATAATGTAATTTTAAGGAAGAGACATTGTATCTGGCCCTACCAGCTTAGGGTCCGAGGCCATTAAGAACCCCGTCCAGGGCGTGTCGATCCAGTCCGTAATATTTAGCTTGGTGATCTTCTTGGCTAGTTCAAAATGCTTGGTCAACGTGTCCTGATACTCCTTCGCCCAGCCTTTGATTTCTTCTTCAGATACCAAGCCTTCCGCCTTGATCTTTTCGGCATACTTTACGTCAACTGCGGAATAAATTATTATGGAAATTTGGGCTATACTTATAGCGTCATTAATATTATTTTATTAATATCTAGTTTCATTCGGTGGATTTATTAACAATAAGAGTTCATATTGTATTTGTTTATTTTTATAGAAAATACCAATCTTATCAAAATACACGGACTCTATTTATGATGACAAACCCACAGTCACTGGCAACCGTCAATATCACAACACAACTCAACTCACACAACATAGTTGTGATATTGAAGGACGTAGAAGGATACCTTTCAACAATCTTTTTGCGAAGTCCGTTGAAAAATCAAGATGTCATCGCCTCTTACCCGTCTTCATGGTCCTAATCTTTTTGTACATAAAAGGCTGCGTAAACATCGGCTCGTCCTCCTCGCTGTGGCCGAACCGCCGGTAGCACACGAAGTCCACCACCACGTCCTTGTGGAACTTGCAGCGGAACTCGATGGCCACACGCGCCACGTAGGCCACGGCCTCGGGCTCATCGCCGTTCACGTGGAGGACAGGCGCGTCAATGTATTTAGCAACGTCTGGATGTGGAAGAGTGGGAGGTGAGAGATAGAAAAAGTAAACTAAAGTCATGAAAACGGTCAGCTCGCTGGGCATGACATGGATAGAATATATGATAATAATTAACACCAATACCAAGAATTTTCTTTAAAAACTAACATCGTGAATCTCTAAATTGATCATAAACTCCGAATGACCTGAATTTAGGCTTCGTATCTGTTAAATTTAAGGATTCCAGACATTGTAAATAACGCCTATTGTAATAAACTGTACCTACTTGTGGATGAGTTATTATACGTCCACAAGAGCAGAACAGTTACTTTTAGACTTAGCGCAAGTAGCGATCAAATTATCAAGCCCTTCATCTGCTTGTATCTTTGAAACCGACAGAGTCTTTACAAATAATAGGTTAAATAGAGCTTTTATGCGCATATCCATTCTTTCACCAACATGAATATTTGAGAGAAAGCTGCGACCTACCTGAGCAGTAAGGAGTACTCCTAGAGAAGCGAGGGTCCGTGGTGTATCCAATCTGGTTGTTGCAGATGATGTGCAGTGCGCCGTGCGTCGTGAATGACGGCAGTGAGGACAGGGTGATGGTCTCGTACACCACGCCTTGACCAGCTATTGCTGCGTCACCATGCATTATTATTGCCATTACCTGTGTAGTGGAACTACTTAGTTTAAAAATATATTATTTTTATCTTTGGTCGGCTCATGACAGATATCGAATAGAAAAAAATGTTGTTGTCATGGTGATGTAAAAACGAAAAATATATTTTCCGATTGTTGTGTTTGAATCAAAATATTTTATTGCTGTTACACTCCCGCTAAATTGATGACCCCGGAGAACACTATGGATAACAGCAGCAGTGACGATACAGCACATACCGCCGGTTCAAAATCGCATATTACGATGCGGCCGAAAAAACGGACACGCCCATCCCCTGCGAAGGTTGAAGAAGCCACGCCGCCACAGGAGAAGTGGTGCAGGGTGAAAGTACCGCCTTTCTGCCCGGAGGAACCGGAGATATGGTTCGCGTTACTAGAGGCCCAATTCCAAGTGTGCAACATTGTGGATGACGCAGCCAAATTCACGCAGGTCATAAAAAACCTAGACATACGTCACGCAAAGGAGATGAAAGATCTAATCGTGAGTCCCCCTGATAGTCACCGGTACGCAAAGATCGAGACGGAGTTGATACGCCGTCTCTCAGCATCCCACGAGCAGAAGGTCAAGCAGCTGCTGACCCATGAGGAGCTGGGAGACCGAAAACCATCTTAATTCCTGCGGCATCTGCAGGACCTCGCCGGG
Organism: Nycteola revayana; assembly: GCA_947037095.2. NCBI lineage: Eukaryota > Metazoa > Arthropoda > Insecta > Lepidoptera > Nolidae > Nycteola > Nycteola revayana. The sequence continues at coordinate 17,404,119 of OX344851.2, read as the reverse complement.
CCAGCTGTTCCAGCGGATTTTGTGAAGACAATCTGGAGCCAGCGTCTACCAAATAACATTCAGACGTTGATAGCATCACAGCCTACGCTTTCGCTGGATAATCTCGCTGAACTGGCAGACCACGTTCACGACATCGTACACCTTGCAGTGGGGCAGCAGCATCAGCAAGTCACGCCAGCGCCCGCAACGGTGGCATCAGTAAGGAGATCGCCGAGCTCAAGATGATGGTGGAACGGTTGGCGGTCAAGGTCGACGATCAATCGCAATATCGCGTATCAAAACGCAATAATAATAAAAATAATTATGGTGGACACTCTTCCCGCCGCCGCTCCAGATACCGTCCCAGGTCAAGGTCGACCTCAGAACACCGGAAGTTTCCCGTATGTTGGTACCATCACACGTTTGGCAACAGGGCAAACAAATGCATAAAGCCGTGTGATTTTTCGGGAAACGCAGCGGACAGTCGGTAATGGCAGCCGGCGACTGTCCGGGTTACGGTCGCTTATTTGTAACGGACAAGCGTTCTAAGACCCAATTTTTAATTGATACTGACAGTGATTTATGTGTGTTCCCCCGTTCTGCTGTAAGTGAGCCGCGGTCTAAATCAAGTTTTGAATTGTGTGCAGCGATTCACATTCACGATTCACGGCTCGACGATTCACACATACGGTTTTATGCATTTGGTTCTGAACCTGGGCTTGCGCCGCGACTTTGCTTGGCAATTTATTATAGCGGACGTTACTAAGGCGATTATTGGCGTTGATTTTTTATATCATTATAATCTAATAGTAGATATCCGTGGTAAACGCCTTATTGACGCCAGCACTTCGCTTTGTACCGCGGGTTTGCCTGCTTTGTCTTCTGAGGGCATATCTTCAGTAAAAGCAGTTATGGGTGATTCAGTGTATCATAGCATTCTTCATAATTATCCGGAGATAACGAATCCATCTGGTATGCATCGTACACTAAAACACAACACGGTACACCACATTCGCACCACAACTGGTCCACCAGTATCATCAACACCACGTAGGCTAGCACCGGACAAATTAAAAATAGCAAAAGGTGAATTCGAAGCCATGTTACAGATTGGAACCTGTAGACCATCACAGTCTCCATGGTCTTCACCTCTTCACCTCGTGCCGAAGAAGGACAATAGTTTTCGACCTTGTGGCGACTACCGGGCGCTGAACGCTCGCACTGTGCCTGATAAATACCCTATCCGGCACATCCATGATTTCGCCCACAGCCTTGCGGGATGTACGATTTTCTCAGCAATAGACCTGGTGAAAGGTTACAACCAGATCCCAGTCCATGAGGCTGACATCCCGAAGACCGCTATCACAACGCCGTTCGGTCTTTACGAGTTTCCATATATGACATTTGGACTTCGTAACGCCGGACAGACGTTTCAGCGATTCGTGGATGAAATGCTTCGTGGACTGCTTTTTGTGTACGCTTACATCGACGATTTCCTCGTGTTTTCACAGGACGAGCAATCTCATCAGAAGCATTTGCATCAGCTTTTTACCAGGCTTCAGGAGTACGGTATGGTGATCAACGTTGGTAAGTGTGTCTTTGGTGTCCCTGAGATAGCATTTTTAGGTTACAGTATCTCAGCCCAGGGTACCAAACCTCTGCCAGCCAAAGTTGAAGCCATACACAACTTCCCTACCCCGAAGACTGTTAAGGAGCTGCGACGATTCCTCGGAATGATAAATTTCTACCGTAGTTTTATTCCAGGCGCAGCAATTCAACAAGCTCAGCTTAATGCTCTCCTCACAGGCTCCGTGAAGGGCTCCCACCCAGTCAATCTTACAGCTGAAGATCTGGAGGCCTTCAACGCGTGCAAAGACAGTTTATGTAAGGCAGCTTTGTTAGCGCACCCCGTTTGCGGCGCAAAGCTAGCCCTAGTGACTGACGCGTCGGACACCTCAATGGGGAGTGTCGTCCAGCAGCTGAGAGAGACATCGTGGGAACCTCTAGCGTTCTTTTCTCGTAAGTTAAGTCCTTCTCAACAGAAGTACTCTCCTTACGATCGAGAGCTACTTGCCATTTATGAGAGCGTGAAGCATTTCCGTCACATGCTGGAGGCGAGAGTATTTACGATCTACACAGATCACAAACCCCTGACTTTTGCCTTCAACACTCATAAGACGAATTGTTCTCCCAGGCAGTTTCGTCACCTGGACTTCATTTCACAGTTCACCACTGACATCAGACAAATCTCAGGTAAAGACAACGTTGTAGCCGACACTCTATCTCGTATCGAGGCAGTAGGACAGCCCGTTGACCTGCAGATGTTAGCTGAAGCTCAGAACGCAGACTGCGAAATGCAGACCCTTTTGAACGGTAGCACATCGCTATGCCTTAAAATGGTGAGACTGCCTGGTCTTCAGGGAGAATTATGTTGCGACGATAGGGATGGTAAGTTGAGACCATTTGTTCCGACACAGCTGAGACATCAAATTATCAGCAGTTTGCACTCATTGAGTCATCCAGGTGCAAACGCAACTGCAACGCTTGTGTCGGATCGATATGTATGGCCAGGCGTGAAGCGTGATTGTCGTGAGTGGGTGCGCAGTTGCCTTGAGTGCCAGCGCTCTAAGGTCATAAGGCACGTCTCCGCTCCTTTAAGCACCTTCAAACTGCCTAAAGCTAGGTTTTCTTTCGTCCACATAGACCTTATCGGACCACTTCCTGTATCCCAAGGCTATCGGTATTGTCTTACAGCCGTAGATCGCTTTTCGCGATGGCCAGAGGTAATACCGTTAGCCGAAATAACAGCTGAATCTGTGGCTAAGGCACTTCTCCATGGTTGGATCTCACGTTTCGGTTGTCCGATAGACATAATAACCGACCGTGGGAGACAATTTGAATCCGCCTTATTTAAAACCCTATCTCAGCTTATCGGCTTTCAGCATCGTAGAACCACGGCATATCATCCGCAATGTAACGGATTGGTCGAGAGGTTCCACAGACAGCTGAAAACAGCAATAATGTGCCACAGCAGCACCTCTTGGGTGGACGCACTGCCACTCGTTTTGTTAGGCATTCGCAGTGCCATCAAAGAGGACCTTAGCACCTCTTCAGCTGAACTGCTGTATGGGGAACCTCTTCGTCTTCCAGGTCATATGTTTGAGCCCTCAGAAGACGGTATCTGCGATGTAAGTGATTATGTGTCCCGGCTACGCAGGTTTGTGAAGGATCTCCAACCATCACCTACCAATCAGCACAGCCGTCAACGTTCGTGTTTCGTTCACAAGCAGCTCGCCACATCGTCTCACGTATTCCTCCGAGACGATAGCACTCCTGGATCTCTGAAACCACCCTATTCCGGTCCTCACGAGGTGTTGGAACGAGGTGAAAAGGTGTTTAAGATCTTATACAAAGGGAACAAGGTAACAGTATCTGTAGACCGACTTAAACCAGCCTACATACTGCGTGACCCAGAAATCACTCATTCACCAAACACACAACTCACCTCAGAGACACCATCAAAATCACTCAAATCAGACACACAACACAATAAAACAAATACTACAAACTCGTCATTCACACGTACAAATTCACAAACACCCATACCAGATGATCATATAAGCACTGAAGATAATGTCATCAGACGAACCAAGTCGGGGCGCAGAATCAGGTTTCCAGACTATTATCGCCCGTAGGACGGTCTCTGGAGGGGGGTGATGTAGTGGAACTACTTAGTTTAAAAATATATTATTTTTATCTTTGGTCGGCTCATGACAGATATCGAATAGAAAAAAATGTTGTTGTCATGGTGATGTAAAAACGAAAAATATATTTTCCGATTGTTGTGTTTGAATCATAATATTTTATTGCTGTTTACTCCTTCCCTACACTCCCGCTAAACCTGCATTAAAAAAATAGCAAGTCTCATACATGAGTGAATATATAGACAGTAGGTACAATAATAGGTTGACTAATTAAATCTAAAGAATTTCTCATTATGGGCTAAGGTTTATTGACTCATTTGCCAATAAATCTTAGCAATTACACCGCAATGCAAAAGGAGCCATCGAGTTTTAGTGAAAATATCCTGAAGTCTTGCTTTTTAAAATGATTAGCTGACCTATATTTAATGATACAGCGAATGGGGGTGTTCCTAATGAGAGGATAAAAAATCTTCTCTCCTTGAGTCTTCTCCTTTATGTAAAGCGGTTAATACTGTTATGTGCTCACCTGATCTCCTTCCAGATCACCCTTCCAAAACTGCTCAGCCTTTGTTTTGCCCACAACCACAGGGGTCACCACCTCGAGATGCGAGGGGTTGGCGCTCATCGACACCTTGATGTACCGGTTCGTGCGCCGGATGAAGCGGTGGATGTAAGTGCCTAAGTGGTATTTCACATCACCCGAACACTGCAACGTATTTCAATTTTGCATAAACTGAAATATTAGGTATACAGTGCTTTAAGTTTAAAGGGTCGTCTTTGCGCCATCTTACAGGTTTACGAGGCACATGAGAGGTCGTCCGTATGTTAATTTAATCACTTACTGGTTCTGCGGGTTCAATTGGCTGGAACTGAGCAAATATTTCGGTCAGCTGCTTGCGGCAGACGTTTACCAACATATTGAGTCGACCTGCCAACAATGTCACGCTTGATCATGTATAGTCCCTTAAGGGCATGGTCCTGAGTTTTATTGGAAATATTAAATGGACTATTGTCTCCTGACCTCTGTGCTGCATGGCCATTACGATGGACTGCAAGCCGCAGCGTGTGCCGGTGTCCACCATCTCCTCCAGCATCGCGATCATGCTCTCGCCACCTTCCAATCCGAAACGCTTTTCCGCCGGCCATTTCGTGGCGAAGTATCGTTCTAAACTGGGGGTATGCATATAATATTATTAGGTGTGTTGTATTCCAAAAATAGATCATTTCAATAATCGGTCATCTTGTCTAAATAAACAAAGTGAAGCTTAAAAACATCCAAGCGCTTTTGGTAATAAAAAAATTCTCAAGATGAGAGAGAGAGAGAGAGAATAAAAATATCCTTACTATACGGCCTTAGTTAGCCGCCTCATGATAAGCTGCTTTTCTTCCGCAGTTCTCTCGAACACGCCCTGGGACTCCATTTTCTGGCGCATGAATTGGACGCAGTCCAGATCGAACATGTGCATGTACTCCACGCCTATGGGCCCGCAGTACGCTACCTCCAGTCTCCGTATTATCTCCCTGATAGTAGAGTTCATTTGGTTATTGTTTATTTTACCTCAAGATTTTTCAATGGCATTTAGAATTTGTATCAAATGAGGTGTAGGTTTTTTCCTCCCAATTACAGCTTTAAGTACTTACTTAATCAATGATGATTACAGAAACATCTTCGTCCCTCCATTATCTTAAGAATAATACCTACTTATATTACAGTATTTTTTTATTATACAATAAGAGCGGTTTCGCACTATGTCTGATCCGAATCCGATCCGAACCCGTGAAAATATTGGTCTAGAAATTTGGAAAGAAATCAGATGACGGAGATCGGATCTAGTGTAGTAAATTAACATAGAAATAGTTGTACGGCTACTACGGACCATACTTTCACGTAATCACGGATCGGACGTAGTGCGAAACCGCTGTCTATTTTTTTCGGACGTAGGTACATTATGTAGTTAGCCAGGAGGCTTTTGCTATTTTACTGGACAGAAATTATATAATAATAGAAACGTTATTTCAGTTTGCAAATAATTATGTATGTCACCTGAGAGTCAAAGAGGTTTCACCCCCGCCGATTTCTGTTCGTTCGGGTAAATCAAACACCATGTCCATGTGCTTTTCATCTAAACAGTACATCCAATTATAAAAAGAGTGTGATAAAACACTATGACAGTTTTAAATCACACTCTTTATAGTTTTGTTTCAGAAAGTGTTTTTTATTTTTCGTTAGCCCCGAGGCTTTTGCTACTTCACCGGGCATAAAGGCGAGCAGAGCTCCAGCCTAGATAAATGGTTTAAATTAAACACTACTAACTATAAGCAACCTGCGCAAGAGGGCGTCCTGTGGGACTTGGACTTCGGCTTAGGGCGGTCGCTGACGGGGAGATTGAGGGATTATGGCTTTTAGTTTTTTTTAGGGGAGTTTTGTGCAACTGTCGCTCTTCTTTACAGTTCGCGGGCCTCCAGGTCTACGAGGGCATCGGTAGGTTCTTAGCAAACTAAGGGTTGGGAGGGCTTTCCGAAAGTGGTTAAAATAAATAAATTTAGGATCATAACTTAGCTAGCTTACTCAACACAGTCCCTAGTTCTCGTGCCACGATAGCAGTCTTAACGTCTGACGTAGTAAGGCCTTTTGCATGCGCCAGGAAATCCGCCGGCATCATCATATCAAGAGGGTCTAACTTCGCCAGGAGGTGACCACGGACCTATTAAGTTAATTGGAATGGATTAATGGCTATGACTATGAATTAGTAGGTATGCTGTTGGTCAGTAGCGGCCCTAACATTTTACAGTAGCCACTTTTTAGTTGTTGCGCCCTCCAAGTAAACGCCCGGTGCGCACTACCTTAGGGCACAGATTAATAAACTTAGGGCCGGTACTGCTCTTGGTGATATTTCGCTTGTTACCTGATAACTTCGTATCAAGCTCGCGACAGCCATATTCAGTTTGATTTTCTCCTTTATGTCGGACTCGGTACGCTTTTCACACACCCCTAATGTATCTGTCAAATATAGGTCGGTACCATTATCTAGTTATAATAAAGGCAATGTAGTATTGATTTTTAAAATCTAGAATTGACTCTGTGTTCAATTTACTTTAATAGTACCTAACTATGTAAGTCTAGGTACATTTATTATTAACTTACTTTTTACGGTAGTTGGGGAGAATTCATCTTGTACTTCTTCTATCTTCAACGCTGGTCCACACACGCTATCATAGAAGTTGTCCCATGACTGCAGAATTATTATTTATTACATGTTTTATTCGAAATAATTACCTAGAGACTCTGATTTACTATTAATTATTCTCACTGCAAAGTAATGATCATCATCAAAAATTACCAATATTAAGCATAATGGAATTTAACAAGTAACTTACGGAGTCCACTCCCCCTTTAGACTTGGACCACTCCAAATACTGGGCTTCGAGGAAGTTAGCATTTGTACCACTAAGAAACGACTCTGCGCTGGATGAGTATTTGTTAATACTAAGTTTTGTTAGACACTGAAATTGGTCAAAATTATTATCATCTAACTTGTAATCGTCCTCTAAACATAGGTTTTGTCATAATTAGTGGTGGTGCTCTTATCATTTAATCAATCGTTCCCTTTTACGTACCTACTTACATATTTTTTTATTAAAAGCGATTGTCTGTCACGTCGCAATATGGCAACAAATGTAATTGAACCATAGATTTCTTTATACAAGCAGGTATTACTATGATTAAAAAAAAATTAAATTTATTATCTACATTAAATACTTATTACATAACTTTGTGAGTTGGGGTAATTTTTTCAAATGTATGCTAAATAAAAACAAGCTAGGTATGTGGCGTAAACATAAAAACCCACTCACGCCAGGGCTGTAGATATGCCGATAGTTCTGCAATATTCTCCACAATTTATGAGTTAAAGACATTTTTACCTGTAAACAAAATGTTTCTGGTAAATCAAATGAAATTTGGTATAAGCTAATAGTGACACTACGTAATTAAACTTAAAAGTTACACCAAACGCCCCTATAAATTCAAAGCCTACAAAGAAAAAACATCTGCTCCTTTAAGGTTAAACCCATGTTGAACTACGCGAGCGCTGAACTCTTGGGATCAGCCTAACGCACAAGTTAAGTTTTCGCAGAACATTTGATATCTTCTTCTATTATACCCAAACTAGTTTCGGGCATTTTATATTAATCCATCGATAAATACATAAAAATGTTGTTCATGTCTGTTATAGACTTAGCATCCAACCGGTTTATGCTGCAAACCGATTTCATTTATCATAAACAGCCCGTATGACATCTACTGCTGAACATGGGCCTCCCCCAAAAAAGTGTTTACATAGTCACAACGCGTGGTAGGTAAACGTTGATGCCCGTTACCTGTTACACTATCATCACATGATGTTAGGACAACATCATCTTTGATGACAGTCAACTTTACTTGGCTTAAGGTCAAGAAATCTTTGAAATTACAAAAGATTTTTGTCCGGAGCGGGAATCTAACCCACACCTTCCGAGATTAAAGGCGAGTCTTATACTGCTACGTTAAGAATGTTGTCTGTCATTAGAAAGACATAAATCCGAATATGACGTTTATTAAGAAGCGAGACCTTATGAGAAGCGGTGAAATAGCAGTAGTTACCTACTACTGAGTAGTACATAGGTATTCGTAAAAAAGAACCGAATGTTAAAAGAAAATGTTATATCGCATGATAACAAAACCAGAATACAAATTATTAGGATCTTCGTTACCCCCACGAAAAAAGCTAATCCACCCCCGCGGGGGTAATTACCACCCCAGGTTCGGAACCACGGCATTATTGTGTATGTGTGTTATCAATTTATTTTTAAATTAAGTACTGTTTAAATGTTCTCTTACCAACATCAATATTATATGTTTTTTTCATTTGGCACTGCAGTAAAATAAATCTTAAAAAAATATAGATATGTATAAATAATATATTGAATTGATTATAAAATATCAAAACACGTTGTTATTGACATTTTGATAAATTTCTAGATTTGAAGTATCATTATAAAGACATGAAGGGCAAAAAGAAGAAAGGTTTTTTAAATACAGCCAGTACGAATAGAGGTATAACTTTTTTTTTAAAAAAAAAGCTTACTAGCAGAGTTTGCATTTTACTAGTATTCTTGTTAACCCCTCGTGCTAAGCTAAAATGCTTGTGTTACGAGTGGATTCACGTCGGTAGCGATGGGTGGGATTCAAACCGGGGACCTCAAGATCACAAGTCCGACGCAATAGCCATTGGGCTACGGCCGCAAAACTCTAGTAGTCGCCCTGTAGTCAAAATTCGACAACAGTTCGAACATAGTAGTATAATTGTGGTAGCCTCTTCACAAACGTCATGAAATTGTAATCATTAGTTATAATAAAGCTATAAATTATAAGTTACTAGATTCCCGCGCGCGGTTTCACCCGCGTAACTCCCGTTCCCGTGGGAACTTCATAATTAAATATAGCCTTTATTAATCAGTGATAATGTAGCATTCAAATGGGGAACGAATTTTTAAAATCAGTCCCGTACTTTTTGAGCCAATTCATTACAAACATATTTACATACAAATCTTTCCTCTTTATAATATTGGTAAAGATCAGTGTTGCCACAAAATTTGTAGTGGCAGGTAAATAAAAATACTTTAAGAAAACTTTTTTTTTTAAACATCTCTTTCATAATAAGAAAGCTGAGTTGTACACTAGTGATAAACGCGATATTTAATTATGAAGCTCCCACGGGAACGGGAGTTAAGCTAGTAGTATATAGATAATTATAAATAAAACAGAGTAGGTATATAATAAATAGTATATTTATTTCATTCAGAATCTCACCACTAGTATCACAAGGTTAGGAACAATAGACAAACAAATTAGGTACCAAATCTTGTCTCGACTAAGGTCCTACCAAAGGTGGCTAAAATATGTCTTTTTTTCACTTTCAGACTAACTTCACTACAAAGTAGACAGCTACCGCAGGCAAAACGTAATTACTACGAAAACGCAACGTTTGCGTCGCGTTTATGCTGCGATAGCGTGGCGATTATACTGCGTTAGGGTAGCGTTTATACTGCGATAGCCTAGCGTAAAATGCGAAATCGTTTAGATACTATTAACAACGTGAAATCGCCGCTATACTACTACTTACCAAATGCCTAAGTTGCAGTAATGCTAGTTAGAAAGATGTCGTATATAGTAACAGTCCCAATAAAATATATATTTGGTCAAATTTCTAATATGCATGGGAAGACTTTTAATTACAATAAGAAATATGCGGAACCCATAAAAAAGGGTCAGCTTTTTAAGCGTCCCACAATCAATGCGAAGGTAATATTGTTACTATGTAACTTTTTTTATAGTTATATAATATGTAAAGTAAAATATTTATTAAGAAGATCAACAGATAAATGCAATCATGTATCGTATATACATATTTACAATGCATACCATACCATATGATAAAATTACCATACGACATAATAAAATTTTCTTGGATTATAAAAAAATATTGTGACAGTCACAATAAAAACAAAAATAAATTTATTTATTTATTTTTGTTGAGTATATATATTTAAATAATTGTTATTTTATACACTTGAGATAAAATGCAATTTATAATCACTAGTAATATTTAAAAAAAATAATCAAAAATATTGTTTTAATCAAGAGTTAATATCATTAAAATATTTTTTTTTCTTATAGTAAAATATATCATTATTAAAAACGTTAACATTTTTTAAATTATCCTTAGGAAAGTGCGGCGAAGTGGGGGCGGGGAAGAAGAAAGTTGAGTTGAGCGTTAACGGCGCACGGTTGGTACAGAACGACCAGTTCCCGCCCCCCTCTCACCGCTCGAATACCTAAGGCGCCGAACAGCGGTCTAGGTCAAACGATAGTAGCCAATCTACTATAGGATAAAACTCTTTAGTTATTTTACCTTATTTTAAATATGATACGCGAAATGCTACAAGTATATACACCGTGATTGTTAGTCGTTCTTAATATTCAGCAAAATGATTTATTTTTGGTAGTACAATCGATCTATGTATATTATTGTATACACTTTCTCAATAACATTAAACATTACAGATGAAAATGACCTGCGTTAAATGCCCGTTCGTGCAATCTAAATTATCTCGTATCGCGAGGTGCTAGAACTCATTCTGTTATGTCCAATTATCATTGCGGTTTCCTTGAGGGAAATTGAACTAAAAAATCATAGATTATACTACACAACAAATGCATTTTCTACCTAATTCATAAATCACACAAACGTAGTGTACATATATATAAAAAATACACATAATGTAAATTATAATAAGGTTCAATGAATTCTTCTTTTGTGAAAGATCCTTCAGCAACCTTTTCTGAACCTAAGCCTTTAATTATAAACTAGGGAGGCAACTGCGGTTGTATTTTACTACGATTTAGTCTGCTTTCTTTGCTTTAGCCTTTTTCTCTTGGACTTTCGGTTTCGAGGGATAGATGACGAATAAAGACAGTTGAATTGAACAGAGAGCAACGGCGACCAGATTTTGTACCTGAGAACAAAAAATATACATTTACACATACAACACTTTAATAGTTTTTTTTTTTACTTTAGACGAACTCAAGTAAACCCCCATTATTTGCTCAACCCACCAGACCCGGAAGTAAATCTCAGATTTTACACAAACATTTCTTGTCCGTTGTAGAGATCGAACCCTCCGAGACGTATTAATAGACGTAAAATTTATTTAAGTTACGTTAAAAAAAGTAGTTTTTTTTACTCTTTAATGAGGCAATTGAAAAATTAATACGTCTCGGAGGGTTCGATCTCTACGCCGTACATGAAATCTTTGTGTAAAGTCTTGAGATTTATCAAAAAATCTTCTTTGATTTATTGACTTTTAACATCTTTTGGAATAAGATTTAGTGAAAGAAAATACTTAAAAATTCAAGTTAAACATTTTGAAGAGTTTACTCACGAGCAAAAACTTATTCCTAAGAATGATGCCGTAGACCAGCCACGCGAAGGTGACCACCGTTCCTGACAGAATGATGGGGAATGGCAAACCAACTGTGCTCTTGTTCTTTATTATTTCCTTCTGTAAGAAAAATAAAACAATAATTAGTCCATGACAATCTTTTATTATGTATTATACTGGCTGGATCTATGGCTTTTTTTACCCTTAAAAACCCATTTTTTACCACTTCCCAACCTCAAATCGCCCGTAATTTTTTTTCCTTAAATTTTCGTTATATTTTCTTACTTTTCCAATGGGTTTTATACTACTATAATTTTTTTTGGTTTCAAAAATTATCTACCCTGGTCTAAACAGGCTTTTTAGGCCTATAGGCTTTTTTTAAACCTAAAGGCTTTTTAAAGCCTACTATTTTATCATAGCCATAAAAAAGAACTAATAGGCACGGGAACACTAGTTACAACATAATACTGCTGTCACGAACCCGTGTGCCAAGCGTGGTGGCTATGGCAAACCCCTCTCTCGGGAGGAGGCTCATGTTCAGCAGTGGACGTTATACGGGCTGATGATGAAGAATGATGCCAAGGTTTATCACGGTGTTTCACGTGTAAGAGCCGAAGGTGGTTATAATTAACTATAGGTAAATACTAATTGAAGAGTTTGCTTGCTTATACTTTCAGTGTTACATACATTTGATGATGAAGTTTCTATGGCAGGGTTTCTTAAAGTGGGGTCCACGGACCCCTTGGCGTAGCATGTATATCAGGGGTCCGCAGTAGGTCAGTCTTGTCGAAGACAATCCCACAATTTATTCGTTCTCATTGAGGCCAAACAGCAGCACCCTTCTCATTAACTAAGTAGTAATTTTCAGGGGTCCATGGAATTTTCTAAATTGTGGAAGTGGTCTTCCACAATTTGGTGGACTGCTAAAAGATTAAGAAACCCTGTTCTATGGGTAGGGAATTACGCGTGTGAAACAGCGCGCAGGAAGGTAGTCGTAATATAGGGCCGGATTGCTTATGCGTGCCCGGCCCCCGCCAACGGCGGATCGAAGGAGTGTCCAGGGGGTTTTAGTGATGTAGGTTCCTCTCCTCGTGGTATGAGTTTAGCATACCATGCTATGGAGAGGGCGAGTCCCACATATCCCAACGCCAGCGCGCGAATACGCTGCAGCGGCGGCGGTGGGAATGCGTAAAACTTGTCCACCGGGATAAAAAAAATAGTCCTAATATAAGAGATAAGATTTGTATTTTTGTTCGTAAACAATATACACTAAAGGTTCTGAATAGATTTAAAAAATAACAAACGGTATATTATGCAAAGGTTTCCACAAGAAGAAAAATATTTAGAAAAACAGTTTTATCTGAATAATTATCATCACGCATCTTTAATTACAACGATATTTGTTAATGACACATTAAAACTATAAATATTTGTATAATTAAAGTCAAAGTCTTATTATCGTCTAAATATAATGACCAGACACTGATAACATTAAACGTCACGTATGATAATAGAGAAAATAAAATGAAATAATACTAATAATATTTTGATTATTATTTATATAACCAATTTTAATCTAGGTATACTAATATTGTATAAAGCTACAGAATTTGTTTGTTTGATTGCTTGAACCCGCAATCTACGGAACTATAGGACCGATTTGAAAAAAAACTTTCAGTTTTATATAGCCCATTTATCGAGGAAGGGTTATATTATAATATACTTCTACATATCGCTGATTGAATGTGATTAAGACACAAAACCAAATATGTAACTTACGATAATGAGCTTTAATCACATGCTATTTATTACAGATCAATTTGTATTGTATCATAATCTTTTTTGTGTCACTATTACATTAAAGCAGCGATATATATATTACATTATGAATTTCCTACGGGAATGGGAGTTGTGCGGGGGAAATAGCGCGCGGGAAGATAGTGTTAATCAAAATTCTGTCCCGTAGTTTTTAATTATATTTAATTACAAATCTCTCTCTTTATAACATATTCCTATTTCGGCCCCGGCGGAATTTTTCTAAGGAGATTAGCCATCTGCGCAGGATATATTATTGTGCATACGTGTGTGCGGTAACGCAGGTGCACTATGTATTCCTTTACTGTAAAAATCCGTAGTTACGGTTCTACCGACACGACCAGTGAGAGATCAGGCGCAGGACCGAGGCTCCCTTTAAATCACAGCATCAAAATCCGTTGCGTAATTTTAAAATTCAAGCGTATATAGGGGCAGACAGACAGCGGTAAACGCCGTGTTTTATACTATGATGTGAATATGCATGAAGACTAAAAAAAATTATTAGTCTGTCAGTTAGAATACTAAAAAATATTGGACACGTATTTTTTTATCAAATCAATAAAAAATTACAAAGATACAGAACAACAACAAACTATAAAGTTCAGGAGAGGGGAACTTGTGACGTCACTGCTAGGTAAAATTGTATCTAGAAGTGACGTCACACAAAATTTCAACGCACTGTGTCTTTGTCATTTTTTGTTTGAGGAACGAAAAAAAAATACGTGTCCAATATTTTTTGGTAATCTAACTGACGGACTAAATATTTTTTTTATTCTTCATGCCTATTTTAGATGTGTAGTAATTATATATATATTTTTTATTTATTTGTTTCACACATACACTATTATCACAGGTAACCTAATACAATAGCGTAGTTTAAGTACTTATCTAAATCTATCTAATACTAGCGGCCCGCCCCGGCTTCGCACGGGTGGACTTTTATACCCTACCCCTGCCCTACCCTACCCCTACCCTACTCCTACCCTACCCCTACCCTACCCTACCCCTACCCCTACCCTACACCTACCCTACCCTACCCCTACCCTACCCCTGCCATACCCCTACCTACCCCTACCCTACCCTACCCCTACCCTACCCTACCCTACCCTACCCTACCCTACCCTACCCTACCCCTACCCAAAAGTATCCTATGTCCTTCTCCCAGTTCTTAGCTACCTCCCTACCAATTTTCAGCCAAATCGGTTCAGCCGTTCTTAAGTTATAAATAGTGTAACTAACACGACTTTCTTTTGTTTTTAAAATGTATTCTGCTATTCGGGACGGAAACAAATCCAACAAATCAAAAACCATGGCAATAGGTCCAGCCGTTCTCGAGTTATAAGTGTTGTAACAAACACGACTTTCTTTTATATATATAGATAGAAGATAGATAATTATATGATATGATTATATGACGATTTAATAAAGAATCCACTTACCAATCCAAACAGAGGCGACGAGATTAAATAAAACATGAAAGCTGTAATGATAAGCCCAAATCTATTCTCTACCAACTTAGGGTCTTCCATCTCAGCATACGCGATGAGGGCGGCTGACAGGGCTCCAGAAACACCCATCTGGGCCCAAACCTTCATCTTCTCTTGGGTAAAGTTGAAGTAGATCATGACGTATATAATGTTGATGGCCAGACCGACCAGGTTCACTTGAATCATCTTGTCATCTCGAAGGATGAAACCGAATTTTAAGTTTAATACACTCCTGGAGATGGAGATAATAATGTTAAATGTAAATAAGAGTAAACTTAATTCGATACTAAGTAGTATTCTAAATAGGTATAATTATTTTCGATAGGTTATTAATTATAGGTTCCCAACAATCAAACAATCAAATACACTTCAAGTAATCTTTAAAACATGTTTTCAGCTTCATATATCCCATCCTCGTCGCCAATATTATAATAATTATAATATTGACTGTTTCATTACAATCAATACCAATACCCTATTCATATAATTATTATATGAATAGGGATTTCGTAAGTTATTCCTATAAATAAACAAGAGAACGTCGTGAGTGTTCTATGTTTAAAAAATGGCCAAGGCTTTCTGTATACAGCCAACCAGCCAGTCACATTATAATATTACAAAGATATACTACTTACATGACAATACCGCCGAGGAAGGGCATAATGCCGATATCTTTAGTGTTCCCTTGCTTGTATATGTCCCAGCAGATGAAGCTGCCGGAGAACATCTGCCCCACCGTCACCACGGCGGCGATGGTGCCCACTATCTCTTTGTACGGCTGGAGGACATCGGCTAGAGCGTCCATCTTGGTAAATTAGCTGTAGACAATGAGACAGAAACATGATTATTATAGGTTGCAAGATAGCTAGGGCAGGATC
The DNA here is from genome assembly GCA_947037095.2 of Nycteola revayana. Classification (NCBI taxonomy): domain Eukaryota; kingdom Metazoa; phylum Arthropoda; class Insecta; order Lepidoptera; family Nolidae; genus Nycteola; species Nycteola revayana. The sequence goes on along the minus strand of OX344851.2, from coordinate 17,388,273 downwards.
CTCGACGGAATTACCGAGGACCGCGTTGACCCTACCCCACCTATGATCCCGCGCTTTAGTCCCTTCCAGCGATCACCACCACTATTCGTAAATCCACTTTTAACTCCAGGGGCACCCTGAGCGTTGGTCCTAACCCCTTAAAGGTGCCGCTCATCTAGCGGATGTCGCTTAGGCCTTGGCCGGATTCTCTGAAGTTAATTTTGTACCTGTTACTTCTTAGGCATCTTACAATTATGTAGACTAGCGACCCGCCCCGGCTTCGGAACTATCTATGAACGTCTTTCATGAAACAATGATTGACAGATTAAAACCTCTAGATTAAAGAGCCCACGTCAAATATGATACTATGAACTATTGGCCTTAACCACGGTAATTATATCTATAAAATTACCGTGCCTTAACCCCCTAACGGACAGTAGGTATGTTTAGATTTCATAACTTTTGAACTCTATTACAAGTGCATACAGTTCAAATTATGGTGGCAAAAGGTAAACTTACAACAGTAATCATACACGGCGAATAAACTCGTATTTAATATGTATTTACATTCGCTATTTTGACTGTTAATCTTTGACAAACATTAACGTCTCATAGCACGAAAATTAACAGTGTTATGCAAGAACAATACTTGGCTTTATGTATTCACTTGAGTAGTAGTAGTATTGTCCAACTGTCGTAGTCTCGTCCTCCCTCGTCCTCCTGACCCTTCGTTTGCAAAGAACCATCCGATGCCCTCGTAGACCCGAAGTCCGAGAGGCCCGCGAACTGTAAAGTAGAGCGACAATTGCACAAAACTCCCCTAAATACTAAAAGTCATAATCCCTCAATCTCATCGCCAGTGACCGCCCTGAGCCGTGGTCCTAGACCCACAGGGGGCGCCCTCTTGCGCAGGTTGCTTAGTTTTAAACCATTTATTAAAGCTGAAGCTCTGCTCGCCTTTATGTCTTGTGAAGTAGCAAAAGTCTCGTGGTTTATTAAATAAGTCTGTCCAAAAAAAAAAAACACTGTCGTAGTCTCTATTGCTATGGTAATAGAAATCATCAAAGTGACGCCTGACATTTCGAAGTAAACAGATAATCTCAAGAATACCTAAAAATATTGTTTAAAAATGTGCCTTCTTTCTATAGAGCTAAATTATATTAAGATTTTATTAAAGAATTATTTATTGTTATTACTATACCTATGACGTAATACGAGACTGACAGATAAGATGATTATCTGATCCGCAATGGGTTCCAGTTACCATACCTATTTCGTTTTAAATTATATTAATATTATATTATTGTGTATAATTGACAAGTACAATTGCATGTAAATACCAGAGTGCTGAATATTTTTCGTTTAATTGTTTTGCATACGAGAGTAAATCTCTGACAAACATTATTATGCACCGTGACTCTGTTACGGTAGTGGCTTCTAAGATCTGGTGTTCTATGTTCGATTCCCACCCGGGACGATTATTTGTGTAATGTGTGTAATGATTGCCTGAGTCTGGATGTGCTTTGTGTACTTGAATTATATTATATGCGTTTGTAAAGTCGCCCGCAACACAGGGCTAGAGCGGGAGTTGTAGAGTTGCCAACTTTTTTTTACAAGAAAAAAGTATATTTAGGGCTGAGAAGAATAATGAACTGTATTTAAAAAAAATGAAGAGAAGGTACAAGTCACACTTGATGTCTTGAATATTTGACAACAAACATTAAAAATTGAGTCAGCGTCTATTTTAAGTCCAATATTTATAGTGTTAAGCATTATGACGCTTAAAACAGTAGTTTGTATACTTTATTTTCAACAGAAAAATGTATAATGTCGTAGTAAACAGTATAATACTGATTTTAACGGTATAGTTGCGAATCCTACGGAGTTGTCTTTTTAAATAAAAAAAAATATAGCATCATAGCAACAAAATTAAGAATTGTGACCAAAGATATTATATTCTATTCAGTCAATAGGTAGGTAATTTACAAAGCTAATGAGCGTACCGACTTTACTTACGGTATGCAAATGGCAATCTATCGGTAGTCAATATTCACATCACATATAACTGGAATATGCACGTATTTAGGTACTTGTGGAGCAAAATAAATTATAGTACTTATTGTTATGTTTATTGGTCCCGTTACCGTGGAAGCTTCATAATTAAATATAGCCTATGTAATTCCTGGATAACATAATGGTGATGGCCCGTCGCCTACCGCCCTGGGCTTGGTCTCGGTGAGGTGGGGCACTTGGGCCCCGTTACCTTCGAGGCCGACACTGGAGACGCCTTGATACTCCGGGCGTCCCTGTATTTGGGCAAATGTGCCGCAAAAGTGTGGGCAGGGGAGCCTGCGGCGCCAATTTGGCCGCGGGTGCCGAATTGCAAAGCGAACCAAGCGAGCCAAGCGAGCCAAGAGAGCCAAGCGAACCCGGCCCTCACTAACGGCAGACGGTGGAGTATCCGGGGGTTTTAGTGGTGTAGGTTCCTCTCCTCGTGGTATGATTAGCATACCACCGCTATGGAGAGGGCACTATCCCTTCGCCGGCGCGGGAACGCTGCAGCGGCGCGGCGGCGGCGTAGGTGATGCGTAAATGCATTTCCCCCAGGGCAAAAAAAAGCTGTTAAATGGTGTAATATTGTTATTCTAGTAGTATAGTAATCCGTCTAGAAGTTTCTTAGCCTTCAATGCAAACAATCAAATCTTTCTTCTTTATAATATTAGTAGGTACCTATAAATAAAGATTCCCAAGCAGATATGCGTGACTATTAACATTACGTTGTATAATAATAATGATTTATTATTATTTATAGCTATATATAATAATAGAGATTTATTATTATTTATAGCTATTTAGGCCTTAACATTCGACAGTTTATTTTGAAAATATTCGAAATGTTGCTACTTATCTACATAATGTACTAGTTTAAAGAAAATCGAATGATTATTAGCTTGAGCCATTGCATTTTATCGTCAAATAGTAACTCGACACGACAATAGGACTTACTTGATATGTAACCTACTGTAAGAATAAAAGTTAGGTTGTTACATAATTTTACATACAGGTGTAAGAGACACATATAAGTACAAATAATTTATATATTAAACTAGCGACCCGACCCGGCTCCGCACGGGCGTAATGCTTATGTATTATACATATAAACCTTCCTCGTGAATCACTATCTACTAAACCACATCAAAATCAGTTGCGTAGTTTCAAAGATCTAAGCATACATAGGGACGGACAGACAGCGGCAAGCGACTTTGTTTTATACTAAGTACCTATGTAGTGATTATTTGTGTCCGATCGAAGGTTGATTTATTGCTAAAGCCGATTCAATTTAATTCCTCAGTGTTAGTTAAAATCGTAACTATTACGCTCTCAATAGTGCCTACTGAAAAACCTGCCAAAAACTCATTTTTAGGTCCTACCTACTCTGCAAATCTAAACTTTATTTTACTTGAGCATTTGGGAACAAGCAATTTGCGTTAAAACTGCTCTTTGCTCACGTCAGATGGTAACCCTCTCGAGTGTCCCTAAAAACTGACAACAACATATTGGTCAACATCCATCTTTTATTAAAAAAAAAATTACAAGAGATCAATTAATTATAATGGCCCTCTGTTGTAGTGTGGATTGAAAAGCATACGTTGCAATATGATTACGAAAATGACCTTAAAAACTCAAAGCTAATCGCAGATGGCGCTGCTGCAGACTGTTTAGTATCCCAAAACGTCGCCATATTCGGTCTTGCGCACTCGACTAGATGCCGCCGTGGTATTTAATAAATGCGGCAAAAAATACTACGCCGAAACCGTACCCGAGCCAGTCACGCTCGGTACGAGGAATATGTGCTGAAAGTTTTATTAAGTTTTGGTTATAATCGACTATCTTCCCGCGCGCGGTTTCACCAAATATCTCCAGTTCCCGTGCGGACTTAATAATTAAATATAGCCTATGTTATCCGGGGACAGTGTAGCTTTCTAACGGTGAAATAATTTTTCAAATCGGTCCAGTAGTTTAGGAGCCTATTCAATACAAACTATATTAGTATCTAGTATAGCAGAAGTTAAACTATTTAAAAATAACACCACAAGAGATAAGAAACACATCGGGATCACATAGGTACCCTCGGTACAGTAACTACATTGAGTTGCTGCTTTTAAGAAGCTCTGGCATTAAGCGAGCGTTCATTGTGAGCGTCAAACCAATCATGCCTCACTTGTTTAGAAAAGTATTTACAATCCACAACACAGCAGAGAGTTAGTGGTCTCAATACCAAAACTATCCTGACCTCAAACTGCCGTTATAAAGACCTAGTATCACTCCCCACTGGATATTAATATAAATTGACTATAAATTGGCCAAAAGCGTCATGCACACACCCACAGATGACTATCAGTGTTTGCATAGCGTAGGTATATATTTGCATATTATAGATAGGTATATGGTAAGTACACTACGTCACAGTACACACTCGGTTTATTAGCTGAAGTGATAGCAATTTAAACGCGACCAAAATAAAATAATTGAGCATGTCATGATTTCTTAGAACAATTTACTGTTGTCTGAAGCTCTGGTTTGTTTTGTTTTTATGTGGAACAAATCAGCGAAACAAAAATAAGTTATTTGTATTTTAACTTTAAAGGTCAAGTTAAATAATATTAAGGACCTTTCAGATAAGTAAGACGCTTTACGTGTATTATTTTTATTTTTTATTACCTAGCTACTTACGTAAAATTCTGTAGGTAAATAAAACTCTGGGATCCATGTAGGTAATAACATAAAAATGACAACGCAAAATGATATAGGTAGGTACTTAGGTAGGTTATAAAATCGTAGATCACCAATATATCTAATCGGCATGAGAGCATTTTGTTAGAAAATAGCTTCTGCCCGCTACTTCGTCTGTGTAAAATAAGATTTTTTTAAGCTACAATTTAAGTCCGGTCTAAGTCTATACCTACTACCGTTTTGGGATAGGGAAGAACAAATAAAATTGTCTATCTACCAATATCTATTGATTGAAAAAAATATATCGAGGAGAAAAGTTAGCAAGAAAAGAAATGTTATCCGTGAAAAACTTAGGTTTTTTTATTAAATATAGCAGAAACAAACTTTTTTACTAAATAAAACTGCACCCACAAAATCATTATTATTACTCTTTAATGCAGAATTGAATATCTACTGAGAAAATTTTATTATAAAATTACCTCCTTTTACCAACAGCCCAAGGTTGTTAGATGAATGATGGCTTAGATGCAATGGAATTACTGTAAGTAATTACGTAATACAAGGCTTACTACTAAGGATATTTTATTTTATTTTATTTCTTGAGTGTCCTCAACAAACAATTACAGAACAACGCATAATACACATAATAAGGTGTTATTATCACTTTTGTTACCAAATTATAGGAATGTTTAAACTTTCGAATTTATAATATTAGTAACACAGCAAACCATGTGGTCTAGTAGTATATGTCTGGCTTTAAGTCCCAGAAGTCAACAAATCTTTTTGTAAAATTTAAGATTTCTTTTCTCAGAACTAAAAACACACTTAAATACCTACCAGCATGTAATACTGTGTACATCATATAATAATTATTATTGTACTAATTATGAATTGTTAAAGAGAGAGCCCTAGCACTCATCACACAAGTTAAATCTTAATTTGGGTGCCAGTGGAACAAATCTGCGTAGCCTATAATTTTACATTGATTTGCAATAACTGAATGTATTCCATAATGTTATGTTTTTTTGTAAAATTGTATACTTTGAAATAAAGAATTATTATTATTAACTGGTTGGTAAACGGACTACCCTAAGTGCCTCAGGAGACATGTTAAGCTTTTAGGCTCATGTTTTATAACATTATCTATAGGAATTGTATATCTTAATATAATTACATTATACAGGCTGATGATAATACACAACAATAGTGACTAAGTAAGGTATAATCTTGTTCACCAAGGAATATTTACTCTTTTAGTGTAGTTAAGGGCGAAATATTTAATTGTTACATTTGATCTTCAACCTTATTAGCTTTTGTCACTTATGCGGTATCACATTATCACCATTAAACACTATCTTGTTAAAATACCTGACTGTCTTTAATAATGAGTATTATCTCTATTAATATATTCCGAATAAAGGAACTGGGTCATTGTGTCAAAGTGATGCTAGAATGCCGTGTAATCTCCGGCTTAGAATAGACCACCCCATGTCTTCCCATGGGTGTCGTAAAAGGCGACTAAGGGACATATGGCTGATGGATGGGCAGCAGCATCTATTAGCTCATGGTTTACATCTTACTGCGATCACCAATCCGTCTGCCAAGCATGGTGATTATGGCAATATCCCTCTACGATCCTGGCTTGCCAAGGTCTGTTAAGAGGAGGCCCATGTTCAGCAGTGGACGTAAACGGGCTGTTGATGATGATACCAGAATATTGCACAATGCCAATTTAATTTTATCAATATGATTCATATAATGTAGTCTTTCTCAAACTAAAATAAAGTACAATTTGACTGACAGCCCATTTACATCCACAGCAGAACACAGTTCTTGAGGTGAATTGCTATAATCACTATGCTTGGTAGATGGATTAATGATTGCACTAACACGGTAGGTAACCTTAAGCTTAAGGATGCTGCTGCTCTTCTATTAGCAGTGTATTTCTTAGTCACCTCTTATGACACCCATAGGAACAGATGGGGTGGTCTATTCTAAGCGAGATTACAATTACATACAAACAATTCAACAAATTGGACATTCTGCGCCTAAACGTCACAAAGTACCTCCAACTTACAGAATACCACAGCCAATTTTAAAATAAAATCTTCTTTTTAACAAAACTTTAGCCAAGCCTACTTTAATTAGCTGAAACATCAACTATTATTAAAAAAGTTTTTTTTTTTTTCATGTCATCTCCTGTTTCTCATAGAAGAGCAACAGGAGCTTTTAACTAAAAGCTAAGAATCTAAATGGTACCTATAGTCAAGGTCGACCCAATATGTTATGTTATAATTAAATTTGTGAGCAGGAGGAAAAATAATGAGTATCGATAAAACCTACCTACTGAGTAAGTACGTTACGTACATAAGAAAAAGTATGCTAAACTTCACATTAATATCCACAAGAACACATGACCATGCATAAATTGATATATTATCTCCTAAACACAAGCACAAAAAATAATTACACAATGATTACTACAACTACTAATACTTTAATGAGTAATTATTATAATATACTAAGAAACAATCTTTAGTATCAGATGATTTTTATAACCTAGAAAAATATAATACTAACCGTTTCTTCTTGATCCGATAAAATGTATACTTTAGATAAAGTCGCCGAATCCAAATAACAAAGTCAACAGTCCACGACACAACCACTCACTGCGAATTTAATTCTGTACTGAAAGAAAAAAAACTTGAGTGACATTAAGCCACAGAGTAGGAAAAAAGATCATTAGCGAACGTGTCATTTACACGTGTCGTTAACATGTAATGACTGGAACTGTACTTGCACACCAATTACTCCTAAATGCTGCTAGACTTTAAGAATATAAGAGCATTGATTTTAATAACTCATGAATCAATTGATTATTTTAAACCACTATGCAACGGTATTATACGATTATAGTTATAGTAATAAAATTTAGGCAACCACGTCGAAAAAACCGTGGGTGTGAAGGTACATTTACACTATTATTTTTATTGATCACTACGTCGCAATGCTGCACAGATAATCTATGCTACTTGCGCAGAAAAATAACGAATTTGTCTATGCTTTGGCCCAATTGACATTTTGTAATTTTTGTGAAATTTTAGAATTTCACGAATTTTCAGCTATTCTATTTTAAGACAAATGACTGATAACAGTTGTTGAGTTTTCGTGTGATTTTCGGATTCGATTCATACAGCAATCATGCTTTCTGTCACTGGCCGTGAGATATTGCTATGAGTATTGAGAACGGTGATTTTATTGAGCAGGGGTTTTCGTGTTGAATTTAAGAATATGCAATGGAAAAGCAAGGGTTGGAGAGGGCGATGGCTATGGGTGGTTGTGGTTATAGCGCTGTGCCCCTTGATCCTCGCGCAGAACATAGGTGACCCATACAAGATCCTGGGGATCCACCGCAAGGCTACATTGCCAGAAATTCGCAAAGCCTACCGACAGTTAGCTAAAGAATGGTAAGTAAATATTCAGTTTGTTATGTTATTATTTATTATATTAGATTATCAATCAATAAACAGAAACTTATTTAGTACTACCTAATAGTTATTTATTTACATCAATGTATTAGGAGTAACAATGAAGAAATTGAACTGTTTTCTAAGGAAGTGCTAATTAGTTTATGCTTTCATTCACGCTGGCGTTTAGCCAGAGTAATGATTAGACCCTGTAGATAATTCGACACATTAGACTAAAGAATCTATTATTATGTTACAAATCTCATAGTTAAGTTGCTTTTGTATTTTGAAATAACATGTGGCCATTCTATAGATGCCAACTTATGTTTTCATTAACATATATGAACAATTGTATACCCACATGACTATGGTAGTAGAGGTAGAAGACAAAATTTTAGGAAACCAGTGTTTGTGCACCAGATGTACAGCTCTTAACAATCCTCAGATTCCCTGACAGCCCTCAGCTAAATATCTTCTTGAAACTTTGCTTATTTATGCACAAAGAAAAACAATATTATTTAATATGTTGATTGGGCTGTAACTTTTTTTAAATATGTTTATTGCAAGAAAAATTTATTATAATTGCTTTGTTTTTGTACCTAAATGAATTTATAACTTTGTAGGCATCCAGACAAGAGCGAAGACCCTAATGCAGAAAATCGTTTTGTTGAGATCAAACAAGCTTATGAACTGCTGTCTGATACTGAACGAAGACATGCCTTTGATATGTATGGCATTACTAATGAAGATGACCACCTATACAAACCCAGACATGACTACAGCCAGTATGCTAGATTTGGGTAAGATAATTTATTTGAACTATAAATATAGCAATAAATTAGTATACACAATACTTTATTGCAGTTCACAATGTGTTTACAGGTGTTCACACATTATTAATATGTGGTACTAATGAACCCTGTCAGGCAAAGCAACATAGTTGTAATTATAAAGTAATATGTAGGAGAGAGGAGGCTACTTATATCAAAAGACACCTAATAATTTGTAATAAAAATAACTGATACATACTACAATATAAACTCCCCCTTAAATAATTATTTTATTTTTAGTATTTGTTGTTATAGCGGCAATAGAAATATAATACAGACAGACAGCAAAGTCTTAGTAATATGGGCCTGCTTTTACCCTTTGGGCGTGGAACCCTAAAAAATGCAAACTTGTACATTCTATCAATTTACTTCTCGGTAACTTATATAATACTTTTGCATCAATTTAAAATAATTATATTTCAAAAATGTATTTAAATTTTCCATGAATGTGTGTCATGTTTTTATAAAATTAAACATTAACATTTTATCTGCCTCAGTGCTACTGATTCTGGATTTTCTAATATTAGTTTTATTTACATTTTACTTTATATGATTCACAAATCTGCTGTACTGATTCTCAGAATTGTACATATTCATATTATCTTTATATATCTGCAGCATGTACATTCCTTGCATGCTTTACATTATATGATTCATGTTTATTATTATTGATACATCAAATGTTTGTATACAAGTTTAAATTATATTTGTTCTTTCGCTGCAACATAATGTTTTGAGTATTGCTACTCAAAAGATTTTGTTGCAGAGAAAGAACTTGTGTCTTCTTTTACAATGAAGCAATTTCAATTTATCATGATATTGTTGGGATGATCTAATACCGGGTAAGTGGTAGTATCTAAATAAGGTGTCATTTTATTAATAAAAAAATATTAATTTTAAATCTTATCAGCTCGATAACATATTGAGGGTTTACTGCGAAAACCGGCTAAATGCTATAAACCAGGTTCTAAGATAATTGCTTTTAAAAATTTGCATTGAATTTAATCTCTTATCTTTCAGTACATCATATATGTTAAGTTAGTGTTTAGTTGGAATATATCTTTAACAATATATTTTTGTTTGATATTTTTGAATACGGATTACAATATTCTTTATTTAAAGAATATTGTAAGTAGAGCCGTGCTGTTAGCTTGTTTTGCCTGTATATTGCTTAAATGCCGTATTACCGAAATTATTAACAATTACAATGATTTTTATTACAATATAGTTACTTCTTTGTTAATAACTAAGCTTTACCTAATAATATAGTAAGTAATGATTTTGATTCAGGTGTAGTTAACAAAATAAAAAACTGTAGTTGGTTTTGCTTGTATCTTTTTATTTCGATAGCTATAATAGTGTTAAAGTTATAATAAATTATAACAATTTTAATTTTAATTGAAATTATAATTTTAAAATAGTTTAAACACAAAAATAACTAATTAGAGTCTTTCTTTATTTAAAAATCGACATAATTTTTTTCAAAAAAGCTTCATTAATATTTAGAGGTAAAAGTATTTACGTTATTTTAGCAAATAGGAATTGACCAATTTGGCGAGTTTAGTCGGTTTTGACACCAAGTAACAACGGAACGATTCATCGTAGCGCTTAGCCGATTTTATCAGTAGATTAAGCTTAAAAAAATAAGTATGTAGGTGTTCTTAACTCATTTTAGGAATAAATGTCAGATAGCCGGTTTTTGCAGTAAACCCTCGATATATTTAAATTAATATAATAAAATTGTAGTCAAACTATTGCCATATTAAAAAAAAAAAACCTTTTCAGCTATTGTCACTAATGCAGTATTGAACTCCCTACCATGTGTAATTAATAATGAATAGTTTAATTTGTTTCTTAGCACATTCTGAAACAATCACCAACAAATTGGTACTAGGATAAATCAATATCATGCAGAAGCATCAAAAGCTTTATTTTATTATATGAATATTGAATATTTGAAAAAATAAAATAAAATAATTTTGAAAATTTATGAAAAAAGCTGATCAGCTAAGTTTAATAAATGACTGGGTTTTATTGAATTTTTTACTTGATCTCAATACAAGAGATCATTTATTGAATGTTGATATAGATATTTAGTTCCGACATATACAGCCCCTTAGGGCATGCAAATTAAGTACTTTACTTGTAAATTATCAAGTCAAGTAAATTATCAAATGTTATAATGAATTATTCATTCCGTGTGGTGGTGTAATAGGTCGTTTTTATTTAAAATGATGTTGAAACAAGTGAATTCACCTAATTAGCTAAAATACCAAGATATATCTTAAATATTATTTATTTTATTTTCAGCAATGATCCATTTGAAGAGTTCTTCGGAACACATTTCAGAACTCAGGACCAAGATATTACATTATTCCACAAGTTATCAGTAACTGCACGGTGAGTTATATTTCTCTGCATCACCAGGTTGTTTGGTAGAACATAAATTTTGGCAACAAGTCCATTATAGTGACTTTGGTATTCCCGATTATGTGAACAGAAAGAAAGAATGAAATATGGGAATAAGGAAGACAGGAATCATATTGAAACAGCAAATGTTTTCTATGATCATGAATGGGAGAATGAGAATCTGAATATTTTTTAAATCAGTAAGTAGGTATACCAAATATTCCAAATTTAATTATCATAATCATCACTTTATTTTCAGACATTTCGAAAACAATATAGTAGAGAAAAGCGTCCACACTCCTGCCTTAATTCTTTTCTACACCGATTGGTGTTTCGACTGCGTACGCTCTGCCGCGGCTTGGCGTCGGCTAGTGGAAGCGTTGCAACCGTTAGGCGTTACCATGGCGACGGTACACGCGGGCCATGAAGCCAGCTTGGCCAGACGAGTGGGCGTTCCTGGAGTACCCTGCCTTACCTTTGTGTTGGACAAGCATATTTATATTTATAAGGAGGGATTAGCGTCGTTGCCAAAGATTTTGGGTGAGTTTGTTTTTTCTATATCATCAGCCCATATAATGTCTACTGGTAAACATATGCCTCCCAAGGGAGGGTTTTGGTGTCGTTACCATGCTTGACAGATGTGACCGCAGTATTAACACAGAAGGAGACACTGCTGCTCATTCAGTGGATGCTTATAGATTATGTTAAAACCAATGAAATCAACAACTAACCATCTTTTCCTAGGCACAGAGGGTAGTCCCTCAATCTGGAGAGAAATCTATGCATTATCACAAAGATTGGTTGCCACAGAAGCCTCTGTGGCAAACAATCTAGTGATAATTCATTTAATTCATATTCATGTTTGTTAGTTATGATTATTTTATGTTTGCTCAGGTCTACAAGGGCCCCGAAAGTGTTTGGTGTAGGGCAGTGATGGGCGTAACTAGTTACTTAAGTAATCTGATTAATAATTGAATTACATAATAATTTGATTAAAATGTAATCTAATTACATAATAATTCAATTACATTGTAATTCAATTACTTTGGATGTGCTATGAAATTAATTGCAATGTATTTAATTACAAAATAATTTAATTACAATGTAACCTAATTACATAGTATTCAATTATATTGTAATTGTAAAAACGTTGAATTTGAAATGTCGCATGCTTGCATCGCATGGCTGCGATGTAGGTAGGTACTGCAAGTTAGAACCGTACGGCGCGGCGTCATCGGGAAGTAGTAAGGATATGTGCGGGGTCGCGGGGGGGGGGGGGGTTATTTTACTTAATTTATTATTTCCTAAAATACTGAATTTCCTAACTACTTTCCTGTACTTAAATAAAAACTAATCAGCAAAATTTAAGAGAAAAATCAAGAAAACCTACATAAAATTGAGCACGATTTTTCTTTTGCAAATTGTGTCGATTCTACATTAGCCGAAGGAACTTTGTTCCTACCTGGTGTCCCACGACACCATTAAGTTTTTTTATAAGATGAAGGTTTCCCATCACGGCCATTACTAATATAAATGTGTAATTACGTTTTATCATCTTACTTATAATATGTAGGTAATCTGTTATAATGTAATCTGTTATAATGTAATTAGATTAAGTTGCAATTAAATTACTTTGTATTTAATTACAGTAAGTACTCATTGTAATTAGTTACTTAAGTAATCTGTTCGAAAGTATTTTAATTACAAATTACAATGTAACTGTAATTTGTAATTATTAATCTAATTACTTTTTGCCCATCACTGGTGTAGGGGCTTCGCCTTTATGCCCGGTGAACTAGCAAAACCCCCGTAACTGAAAAAAAGACATAGACTTTTGATGATATTTATTATGACATTTTTTTCTCACATAATTTGTAATAAAATTTTACATTTAAATCCAATCAACTTGCTCTTATTTCCATTTCCCCAGAGTTTATGCGGTGGAAGTTCCCCTACAAACTAGTAAGCAGCATTGCAGACACCAATGTGGACGGGTTCATATCAGACTTCGAGGACAACAAAGTGAAGGCGCTGATCTTTGAGGAGCGACAGACCATACGCTTGCGATACCTCATCACTGCATTCCATTATAGAGATAGAGTCGCTTTTGGGTAAGTGGGAATAATTGGAATATAAACCATAGAGATAGATACGCTTTTGGGGCAGTGGGAATAATTGGAATATGAACTATAGAGATAGAGACGCTTTTGGGTAAGTGGGAATAATTGGAATATAAACCATAGAGATAGATACGCTTTTCGGGCAGTGGGAATAATTGGAAAATGAACCATAGAGATAGACACGTTTTTAGGTAAGTGGGAATAATGGAAATATGTACCATAGAGATAGACAGGCTTTTGGGTTAGTGGGAATAAGAAATATGGACCATAGAGATAGATACGCTTTTGGGTAAATTGAAATAATTTTAATATGAACCATAGATTTCCTATTTTCTTTTAAAGTTTATATCTGTTGTTAGGCTTTATTGGATCTAATGTCTTAATAAAATATGTTATATATTAACAGCAAATAAATGGAGCTGATTCACACCTACAAATCTAAATCATAATTTGTAAATTTTTGGTGTTCCTTAACCCAATACAATAATTTAGCAACCTATGAGCTTCCTATATCTTTTTATGACGTCTATAAGATAAACCGTGATTTCGCTCTTATTGACTAAATTGTGAATCTTAATAACACGTTTAAAATTGTTAAAATAAAAAAAAGCAGCCGTGGCCCAATGGTTAGGACGTCGGACTTGTGATCTTGAGGTCGCCGGTTCCAACCCCACCCATTGCACTACCGACGTGAACCCACTCGTAACACAAGCATTTTAGCTAAGCACGAAGGGGTTAACAAGAGTACTAGTAGACTGCACAATTCTGCTAGTAATCTTTAAAAAAAACAAGTAACAAAAATGTTTTTACTTCTAACTACTAAATGTTACCTTAAATTCGATAATCTATGAGCATCTCTAACATACAAAACTTTCTTCTCTATCTACCAGATTCGTAGACATGCGGCGTGACAGCCTCAACGTGACCTCCCGCTACAAAGTGCAACGTCACATGGACACCATGGTGCTCCTGAAGGAGGACAGTACGGAGCCTGCGGCCACTGTCAGCACGACTGAGATACCCACACAGACGCTGCACCAGCTCATTGAGGCCAACCAGATGCTGACGTTGCCTAGGCTGTCTTCTCAGGTAAGTGTCATCATCAACAGCTCGTGGGGAGAACTTGTTCGTGAAGAGACTACCTCGGGAGAGTTTTGCGATAGCCACCACGATTGACAGGCGGATTGGTGATCGCAGTTTTATGTCGTAACGCACGGGGAAGAGCTGCTGCTTGTTCCCTGGTATACGATCTTTATAACAATGGGGATCAATTGCTTAACCTGCTACCTGCTATAAAAAATTTCTACTACCTTAGTGCACCTAGGGTTCAGATATGTGACAAGTTTTTAGCTTGCCTCAAATACCTACCCAAAAATTGCTACCAGCTCTCCTACTAACTGTCTCTGCATCACCCAACGGTAGACCCCAAGTCCACCATGTACTATCATAGTGCTAAAGTTAATGTATCAAAATGAAAGGTAGAGGCGCGAAGTATAGTCAAATTAATTAATAAATACAAACATAATATAATACCACTTTGGTTTCTTCCACATTCATTGATTTTCTCATGCATGACCGTCCGGAACGTCCACCTTGGTCTTCGGGTACGTTCACATGGGAAGCGTTCAACGCGCGTATTTTAGGGTTCATCAGTATCAGATCGTCCAGTATCAGTCTTTTAGTCAACCTGGGTGACAAAAATGGAAGGACGTTGTCGTTTCTATCGTCGGCATAAAATCACCTTTAAAACTGTTTCTAGGTCCATCCGACAAATGTACGAACTCTACTGTATCAAGCCGGCCGCGGCAACGAGCGTTTAACGCCTAACAAGCGCTCGTCATGTAAACACTATACAACAATTTAGCGCGCGTTGCTTATCATCCGAACGTACCCTTCCCTTTCCCCAACTAAATTGATTAAGCTCAATATTAGAAATGCAATGTGATGTCGGTCGTGTCAGAGCGTGCTGGAGAGCGTGTGCCCGGTGGAGTGGCGCGCGGCGCGGCGGCGGCTGTGCTGCGTGCTGGTGTGCGGGCGCGGCGCGGGCGCGGCGGCGGCGCGGCGCGCGCTGCGCCTGCTCGCGCGCGCCGAGCCGCCGCCCGAGCGCCTGCACTACGCCTACGTGTACGCGCACAAGCAGCCCGACTTCGTGCACGCGCTCGCCAACGGCTCCGGTGAGTGAAGATATTAGACCCCTGCCTAGCAGCTGGTGGAATAAAGAACTGAGGCATGTGGACTAAAAAAATCGATTTAGTCCGTCAGTTAGATTACCAAAAAATATTGGACACGTTTTTCGTTCCTCAAACAAAGAATGACGAAGATACAGCGCGTTGAAATTTTGTGTGACGTCACTATTAGGTACAATTTTACCTAATACGTCACTATTAGGTAAAATTGTATCACAAGCCCCCCAGTCCTAAACTTTATAGTTTGTTTTTGCTCTGTATCTTTGTCAATTTTTATTGATTTAACAAATAAAAAAATACGTGTCCAATATTTTTGAGTATTATCTAACTGACGGACTAAATAGATTTTTTTAGTCCTCATGCCCATTCAAAATCATTAATAGATTGAAAACAATTCGAACTAATCTATTTATATAAAAATCAATTGCTGTTGGCTAAAACTCGCGAAAGGCTGGACCGATTTTGATGAAATTTGGCAGTAATCACCGCTTTAACAGAGGGAAAGTTTAAACGCAAAGAAAAAAAGGATAAGTAGGGGTTAAGTAAGTGTAGGGTAGATTAAGGGTAGGTGTAGGATAAGTTAAGGGTAGGTGTAAAGGTTGGGTAGGGTAGGGGGGTAGGGTTGATTTATCGATTGAGGCAGTACAAAGTCTGCCGGGTCAGCTAGTATAAAAAAAATGAGTATAATCTTTATTCAAATTTTTGGTTCAACGCACGAGTGCACATGTCTTAGATTACAAATGAGTTTTCATTATGTAACGTTCATTAAATAGAAGTCATTTAGAGCTAACTCTTGTATTGAAACTCTCAAATTGAATTTGAAGCCAGATAATGTTAATAATCAGATTCTATGAACGATCTAAGGCATTTGATTGTCTGCACCATGATACTCCAGCTAAATATACACGTCATTATAAAACATGCAATGCTAGGATTTTAATCTTTTGAGTTTATAATGTAATTATTAAGTTCGAATGGTTGATATCATAACTAAATGTCTCTAGTCTATGTGGTCACACTTTGGTGTCCCACAAGGATGTACCCTTGGCCCATTACTACTTTGCACAGGTATTTTCCTGCACATGCCGCACGCTTAGAAATATAGTGACCCAATTCATAATTTCGTATGTGTGACTTTAATTCATATATCTAACGACCTAAATTCAACGTTTGCGTCGACCCATATTAAAAAGGTTGAAATTAAAAACTAATAACACATACACATATTTTTAAAACCGCCGAATATTTTATTTTATTTTTACAAAATTAATGGACTTGACAACCCTTTTTCGCCATTTACCTAAAATTTGGAATTTTCAAATAGTTCACTATATTTCTAAGCGTGCGATATATTTTGCTTTACTTACCTCAAAATCATTACATTATTCTCAAAGTTCTCCCAATTCAGGTGTCGACATATCTCAAATGGAACACCGCATTGTAGTCATCTGGCGCCGGGAAACCACCCGTATTCAGTACGAGTGGTTGAACGAAACCTGGCCGACATGTACCCATGGTGACTGTTCTGACCACTACCCTCCGGACCCCGCGCTACGAGATGAATTGGCTTTAAGAGAACTGATGGAATACCACGAAAGACTGAATGAGACTAAGAGAGCATTGGAACGCTTGATTAAAAGGCTGCTGAAACCAACTGAGGTGATGGCGTATGAAGCTCATGTACAGGTTAGTGTCGTTTTATCGGTATCTATTCATTAAGAGTAGATGAGATATGACTGGTGTGCGAATCATGAACGACAATTAATTTTATAATCTTCTTCTTCTATCTTCTTCTTCTATACAGGGTGTCCCAAAAGGTTAAGTAGCTAGGAAAGGGGGTGACAGGGGTGGACACAATGGTCACTAGAAAAATAAAAAAAAAATCCGCTCTGGGTATTTAAAAAAAAATGGCATTTTTTTTTAAAACTTAAAATTTTACACCTTGTTATTTTTGATGTTGATGTTGATGACCTTGTTGTTATTGAAGATTACATAACAGCATTTTTTTTAAATACAGCCATATTTGTAGGTACAGTTGGCACAAGGTGTAAAATTTTTAGTCTTTTAAAAAATGCCATTTATTTTTTTAAACACCCAGAGGGATTTTTTTATATTTTTCTGGTGACCCTTGTGACCATCCCTATCACCCCCCTTCCCAGCTACGTAATCTTTTGGGACACCCTGTATATATAAAAGAAAGTCGTGTTAGTTACACTATTTATAACTCAAGAACGGCTGAACCGATTTGGCTGAAAATTGGTAGGGAGGTAGCTAAGAACTGGGAGAAGGACATAGGATACTTTTGGGTAGGGGTAGGGTAGGGTAGGGTAGGGGTAGGGTAGGGTAGGGTAGGGGTAGGGTATGGTAGGGGTAGGGTAGGGTAGGGGTACGGGTAGGGTAGGGTAGAGGTAGGGTAGGAGTAGGGTAGGGTTAGGGTAGGGGTAGGGTAGGGCAGGGGTAAGGTATAAAAGTCCACCCGTGCGAAGCCGGGGCGGGCCGCTAGTATTATTATAAATAAATGTATATTTTGTAAATGTCAACTTAATTTTATTAAAAACTAGCTGACCCGGCAGACTTCGTACTGCCTGAATCGATACATAAAAGACCTAAA
Source organism: Nycteola revayana (assembly GCA_947037095.2). NCBI lineage: Eukaryota > Metazoa > Arthropoda > Insecta > Lepidoptera > Nolidae > Nycteola > Nycteola revayana. The sequence continues at coordinate 17,369,937 of OX344851.2, read as the reverse complement.
CATTTGTATAAAATAAACTGGGCCGTAGAGACTTCGTTTATGCGGTACTCCTACCCCTACCCTATACTACCCCTACCCTACACTACCCCTACCCTACACTACCCCTACCCTACACTACAACTACCCTACACTACAACTACCCTACACTACCCCTACCCTACACTACCCCTACCCTACACTACCCCTACCCTACACTAACCCTACCCTACACTACCCCTACCCTACACTACCCCTACCCTACACTACCCCTACCCTACACTACCCCTACCCTACACTACCCCTACCCTACACTACCCCTACCCTACACTACCCCTACCCTACACTACCCCTACCCTACCCCTACCCTATACTACCCCTACCCTACACTACCCCTACCCTACACTACCCCTACCCTACACTACCCCTACCCTACACTACCCCTACCCTACACTACCCCTACCCTACACTACCCCTACCCTACACTACAACTACCCTACACTACAACTACCCTACACTACCCCTACCCTACACTACCCCTACCCTACACTACCCCTACCCTACACTACCCCTACCCTACACTACCCCTACCCTACACTACCCCTACCCTACACTACCCCTACCCTACACTACCCCTACCCTACACTACACCTACCCCTAATCTACCCCTACCCTACCCTACACCTACCCTAAAAAATCTTGGCAAAAAAAATCAAGTTTTTAATTAACAAAATAAAGCTCAAATTGACTCTACATTTTAGTTAGAAAACGTTTGTATGGGAAAAAGAAAAAGGCTGTTTTAAGGGGTTTTCAGGCAATTGTTAGATTTTTTCTCGCCGTAAAAACCATCCTTGAACTTCCACGAACATTAAAAAAAAAGAATTGGCCAAATTGGTCCAGGCTTTGTAGAGTTATGCGCTTACCAACACATTTTGCGATTCATTTTTATATTATAGATAAGACTTAGTTTCTCTTTAAAAAAATGCAAACATTTCACGACGATTGTTTTAGCAAGAACTTGTCAGTTTCGCTACAGCTAGAGACTCTTATGAGACTCATTCGTTCCGAATCATTTTTAAATGGTTTGTTTTTTTTAATGATATATTTTTTTTACTAATTTGATTTTTTTCTTCTTTTAATTGTTTTTTTTTCGGACGGACGTTACGTAGTTAGCCCGGAGGCTACTTCTGGACATTTTTTTTTTTAATTGTTTTTCGCGTCAAATCCACGTCATGTCAGATTTTAGTAGCACAGACAGATAGTAGTTTATAGTGATATCGTACTTGTACAGTCTAAAGTGGGATGTCAGAGTTTTTTGTTGGACGGAGCCGGGTAGAGACAGCTAGCTTATACTAATATTATAAAGAGGAAAGGTTTAATTGTTTGTTTGTATTGAAAAGGCTCCAAAACACCGTTGGAAAGCTACACTATCCCCGGATAACATAGGCTGTATTTAATTATGAAGTTCCCCCGAGAACGGGAGTTACGCGGGTGAAACCGCGCGCGGGAAGCTTGTAATTTATAATGATACTAGCCACCAGCCCCGGCTTCGCACGGGTGAAATGCTGATGTATTATATACATAAAGTTTCCTCTTAAATCACTGTATCTATTTAAAAAATTCTCATTAAAATCCGTTGCGTACTTTTAAAGATCTAACTAAGCATACATAGGGACGGACAGACAAGGAAACGACTTAATTTTATACTATGTAGTGATAATGGGCATGAGGACTAAGAAAATCTATTTAGGCCGTCAGTTAGATTACTAAATAATATTGGACACGTATTTTTTTATATATCAAATCAATAAAAATGTACAAAGATACAGAGCAGAAACAAGCTATAAAGTTCAGGCGAGGGGGGTTTGTGACGTCACTATTAGGTAAAATTGTACCTAATAGTGACGTCACACAAAATTTCATCGCGCTGTTTCTTCGTCATTTTTTGATTAAGGAACGAAAAAAAAACGTGTCCAATATTTTTTTGTAATCTAAAAGACGGACTAAATAGATTTTTTAGTCCACATGCCTATTGTAGTAGACTCAGCAAGTAATGTGGGTGCTGCAGGAGCTGCTGGACGAGGCGGCGACGGGCGCGCTGTGGCGCGGCGCGCTGCGGCTGTGCGAGTGGGCGGAGCGCGCGGGCGCGGCGCTGCGCTCCCAGCGCGCGCTGTCCGCGCTGTCCGTGCTGGCCACCGTGGCGCTCGTGCTGGGCGCCGGCTACCTCATGGCCTACCTCATGTGAGAACTTGTCTGTTCCGTCAGTCATGCATGCCTTGTGATTACCGACTCACAGTAGACTGTGAGTGTCGTATGACGCGACTGAGGTGGCCAGCACGGACAGCGCGCGGGCGCGGCGCTGCGCTCCCAGCGCGCGCTGTCCGCGCTGTCCGTGCTGGCCACCGTGGCGCTCGTGCTGGGCGCCGGCTACCTCATGGCCTACCTCATGTGAGAACTTGTCTGTTCCGTCAGTCATGCATGCCTTGTGATTACCGACTCACAGTAGACTGTGAGTGTCGTATGACGCGACTGAGGTGGCCAGCACGGACAGCGCGCGGGCGCGGCGCTGCGCTCCCAGCGCGCGCTGTCCGCGCTGTCCGTGCTGGCCACCGTGGCGCTCGTGCTGGGCGCCGGCTACCTCATGGCCTACCTCATGTGAGAACTTGTCTGTTCCGTCAGTCATGCATGCCTTGTGATTACCGACTCACAGTAGACTGTGAGTGTCGTATGACGCGACTGAGGTGGCCAGCACGGACAGCGCGCGGGCGCGGCGCTGCGCTCCCAGCGCGCGCTGTCCGCGCTGTCCGTGCTGGCCACCGTGGCGCTCGTGCTGGGCGCCGGCTACCTCATGGCCTACCTCATGTGAGAACTTGTCTGTTCCGTCAGTCATGCATGCCTTGTGATTACCGACTCACAGTAGACTGTGAGTGTCGTATGACGCGACTGAGGTGGCCAGCACGGACAGCGCGCGGGCGCGGCGCTGCGCTCCCAGCGCGCGCTGTCCGCGCTGTCCGTGCTGGCCACCGTGGCGCTCGTGCTGGGCGCCGGCTACCTCATGGCCTACCTCATGTGAGAACTTGTCTGTTCCGTCAGTCATGCATGCCTTGTGATTACCGACTCACAGTAGACTGTGAGTGTCGTATGACGCGACTGAGGTGGCCAGCACGGACAGCGCGCGGGCGCGGCGCTGCGCTCCCAGCGCGCGCTGTCCGCGCTGTCCGTGCTGGCCACCGTGGCGCTCGTGCTGGGCGCCGGCTACCTCATGGCCTACCTCATGTGAGAACTTGTCTGTTCCGTCAGTCATGCATGCCTTGTGATTACCGACTCACAGTAGACTGTGAGTGTCGTATGACGCGACTGAGGTGGCCGGGCGGTCGATTGCGATTGGGTTTTTTTCCATAGTCACCACGCTTGGCGGGCGGGTTCGTGACTGCAGTATTGTGTTATACCACATAAGGAAAAGCTGCTGCCCGTTTCTTGATATACGATTAATATAGATGATGTTATAACGATCGGTCTAAAGGTTTAACGTGCTTTCGGAGGCACGGAGGGTAGTCCGTCAACCAAGTGAAAGTATGTACGAACACACTGTTTTGCTGTTGTTTTTTATGTTTACTTTTAAGGATACGCTGTATATGTATTTCAATCCTTGCAGTTTAATATAACGCGGCAGTGCCCGCGATAACTATGTTAGTCGTATATAAATCTTCGAACGACAACCTCCGTAGCGTAGCGGTATTTGTCTCGCTTTAAATCTCGGAGGTCGTGGGTTCGATCTCCACTCCGGACAAGAATATTTTGTGTAAATTCTAAGATCCAGACCCGGAAAGAAATCTTCAAGATCAAGATTTATATACGACGAAACATAGTTATCGCGGGCGCTGCCGCGTTATATTAAACTGCAAGGATTGAAATACATATACAGCGTATCCTTAAAAGTAAACGTAAAGAACATCAACAAAACAGTGTGTTCGTACATACTTTCAGTTTTACTTAATTTACATGCCGATCTATAAATGCCGTAGATTGAGCAATATAAAAGAGGTATGATATTCTATGACGGAAACCACATGTCATCTATAATTATCACCATATTTAATAAAATATTGTATATTCTACAGCCGTGTAGAAGAAGAATCAGTGCAGCGACAGAAAGAAGAGAGGAAGAAACAGAACAACGGCAAGAAGAACAACAACGAACAGCAATCGGAGCTCCGACTGCACGAACTACGGGCAGAAAAGTACAACGGATTAGTTAGGTATGTACACAAACATCCCTTTTATAACCTATCTTATCTTTTATACATCATCATCAGCCCGTACAACGTCCACTGCTGAAAATGGGCCAACTCCCGAGGAGGGTTTCTGCCATAGTCACCACGCTTGGCAGGCGGTTTGGTGACCGCAGTATTATGTTGTGACGTTACACAGGGAAACGCTGCTGCCCGTTCCCTGGTATACACTTGTAATAGATGATGTTATAACAATTGGGACCAACGGCTTAACGGCTTTCCGAGACAACCAACCAGACCTGGAAAGAAATGTTAGAATTTACACAAAGATTTTTTGTCCGTTGTGGGATCGAACCCACGACCTCCGAGATTTAAAGCGAGCCAAATACTGCTACGCTTCGGGGGGTGGGTGTCTATCTTTTATACACTGTGATTTATTTTAGACTAATACTCAGTGAAGTGATGTATTTTTGGTAGTACCATAGATTTCTGTATATGTATACTTTTTCAAGCATTCAAAATTACAGATTAAAATTACTTCGAAACTGTGCCAGGGGCGGCCGCTTGTCCAACGTTAATTATGTTGTAATGCAATTATAATAGAGCTGATATTGCCATGTATATATTTATCATTGCCGTTTACTCGAGAGATTTTTTTTATAGTAAAAAACTTTGTCTACTTTAAAATTTTAATGTTACGATTTGATAGTCATACTCATGGCAAATAATTCCGACAATTATAAGAAACAACTTAGAAATAGTTGGGAAATTGACCGAATTGATCGAATCCATTTTGCGGATTATTGCATTTTATGGATAAAAAAAGAAGATTACTGGCAGAGTTTTTCTACTCTACTAGTATTCTTGTTAACCCCTCGTGCTAGCGCAATGTGTCGAAATCTAATCGGCGACTACATCATCGCAAGTCCGACGCCCTAGCCATTGGGCTACGTACGGCCGCTTGATTTATTCTAGAGTATTCTTATTAAAAAAAAACTGGTCAAGTGCGAGTCGGACTCGCGCACCAAGGGTTCAGTACCATTTTCAAGCGTCTACCTGTAACCGTAATTGATATCAAGCAAATAAGGCAAAATGTTTGTTGTACGGGAGCCCCCCTTAAATATTTATATTATTTTGTTTTTAGTATTTGTTGTTATAACGGCAACAGAAATACATAATTTGTGAAAATTTCCACTGTCTAGCTATCACGGTTCTTGAGATACAGCCGGGTGACAGACAGTCAGCGAAGTCTTAGTAATAGGGTCCCGATTTTACCCTTCGGGTACGGAACCCTAAATAAGAATAATTATAATCCTCCCTCGGGAATAATGTAGAGCAGTGGACGTTATACGGGTTGATAATATTGTCATTTACTAATGTATGCAATGTGATTGTCAGGTTGCTGAAGCCCGGGTGTCGTACGATCGTGGTGCTGGTGGACATGCAGAGTCGGGTGCAGTTGCTGTCCAAGTTCCACAAGATCGTGTGGCCTTACCGCAAGTCAGTATATGTTGTACATCCATTATTGTTCGGTAATTGACCCGAAAAGACATAAAAAAAAAACTTAACGAGTCCATCGTTAGAGACACGGACCCGTACCTGAGATTTTTTTTTCCAAAATTTACACTAAGTTGATTTACGCTAATTTGACAAACGCTGGGTTAATAATCGCGTTACGCATTTATGCAGGGCTATGAATCGCGGCGTACAATCGTAAAGTCACCGCGAATTCCATTTACATTCAGGCTTCCATCATTTATACTTAATCTATACTAATATTATAAAGCTGCAGAGTTTGTTTGTTTGTTTGAACGCGCTAATCTCGGGAACTACTGGTCCGATTTCAAAAATTCTTTCAGTGTTGGATAGTCCATTTATCGAGGAAGGTTATAGGCTATATTTTATTATAAAGTTTCTACGGAAACGGGAGTTACGCGGGTGAAACCGCGCGCGGGAAGCTAGTCATTTATATATTTTCATAAGGAGGGACAGTTGTACAAAACTACCCTTAAATCATAAATTCAAAATCCCTCCCTCACAACTCAGCAACCTGCGCAAAAAGGGCGACTTTTGTGCATGCTGCTTAGTTTGTGGTTTTTAAACAGTTTAGTAAGGCTAGAGCCCTGCTTACCTGTGGCTTGTGGCTAAATATATACGTTCGTCGCCAAAAAAGGAATTTAATGTTACCTATCCTAGCACTAACTTAGTGTATCGATATTGTGTCAGGAATAAGACGCTGGTGTTCGCGTATCTATGCGTGGAGCGGAACATCGGTTGGTTCCGCCGCGTGCTGCAACTGTCCCTGCGCGGAACCGAACTGCGACTGAACGCGCGCAACTGCGTGGGTACGGTGCTGGCACTGAACCCGCACCGCAAGTACTTCTGCATCTACCACGCCAAGCACCCCGAGGGCACCAAGCCGCACAAGGTAACTACGTCTGATATGACTCCGTGTTTGAATTCATTTATTGATTTAATTTTAATATGTTTAACTGTACGTTTAAGTAGAATTGGAAAATAGACATGACTAAATATCAACAGATTGTTATTCTCTAAGTAGGTCTCTAAATAGGTTAAATACTTACTTATAAGTTGTAGCATGCATGACATTAATGAATGAATATGTTACACATGTCCAACATCTGTATATCGTCTATTTATTTATTTATTATTTGGCTATTCAACAATGACTACCTACACTGTTACATTAAAAATACAATTACAATGTGAATTTAAGTCTAAATGTATCACTACTTACAGACAAGCACTACATACACTATAATATGAGCGAATTCTCGAAAACAATTATTATAAACTACTGCTAATAACCTCGTCCCGAGGAAGAGTTTTTGCAGTCATCACGCAATCACACACACAGCGAAACGCTGCTGCCTATTTCTATTGGTATGATTGCTTTAGATACAGTTTTAATAATCGGGATAAACCTCTTGACGTGATTTTAGAGGCACGAAGGGTTATCCCTCAACCAATCAGATCTGTAAAGAAATTAAAATTTCATACAAAGATCTCTAGTCCGGGATCGAATTCACGAACTCCGAAGCTTAAAGCGAGATTTATGACGCGAAATAATATTCCACCTGTATTCTAGGTCATAGGACAAATATCAAATGCCTCAAGCATTAGATATGTGTAGAATATCTTGCTTATGGTACTTTAAGACGTTGACACGATCAAACAAACCGTATCTCTTTATTTTACTATAATAGTTTTCATCCAAAATATTATACGGCGTAGCGCGGCAAAATTACTTATTGCAAATATATATTGTTCTAATTACCACCATTTCAATTAAGATATTCAATTATAAATAAATAGAATGTTAATATGTTGTTGTAATATAATGATGTCTTATGATGATGTGTGGTGCAGCGCATGAGCCGCATGACGCGCTCGCTGGGCGCGGGCGCGGGCCGCGACCCGGAGGCGGGCGCCTTCATCGGCTTCCACACGGAGCCCGACTCCTCCGACTGCGACGACGCGCCCGACCCGCCGCTGCTCATGCAGGGTCAGTGCCCGCACAGTACCCAGCGCGCTGTGCTTAGCCACACACAACAATAGGCATCAAGACTAAACAATTATGTTTAGTCCGTCAGTTATATTACCAAAAAATATTGGATACGTATTTTTTATTGACAAAGATACAGAGCAACAACGAACTATAAAGTTCAGGAGAGGTGGGCTTGTGACGTCACCTCTAAGTAAAATTGTACCTAAAAGTGACGTCTCATGAAATTTCAACGCGCTCATTTTTTGTTTGAGGAACGAAAAAAAATACATATCCAATATTTTTTGATAATCTAACTGACGAACTAAATAGAATTTTCTAGTCTTCATGCCTGTAGAGCTTCTTGAATAAACTGAAATGACGCGCCCCACTATCTCATTTACGCACAAAGCAAAGTTTCAAATATGGACACAACGAACTTAAAAATGGCTTTGTTAGTTGGTCATGCCTTTCAGCCAGTTCATCTTAGATTTTTGGTCCAGCTAGCAAAACAAGCGAGCTTCTTGTTTCATACAATACGCCTGCGCTGCTCCATACAGAGTGCGTTGTCAGATTTATCACCCGACTTATCGACCGAGATGTTCGCATATAAATCATAGTTCACGGAGCAGTTGCGCTTCCACACAGATGAAGTGACGTTATTAATATCTCTCACTACTTACTAACTTACTTCACTAACTCATACATCTAAATCAATGAATGAAATAGAGGAGCGCGTCATTTTAAGAGCTCTACACAAATGCTTCTTTTTTTAAAGGCAAATCCTGTCCTATTGAAATAAACCCCTCTGTTGCTTTGTTCTGAGACTTTCTCCCATTTTTAACGACCGTAAAAAATAAAATCCACACTTAGAACTGCTATTTTGTGTGGTTCACACAAATAATCTTTATTTATTTATTTAATCCTTATGCACGTTAAATCTAAGCGTACAGAGGCGGACTTAATGCCAAAGGCAAATTTTCCCGGGTGGGAATCGAACCGGAACTGAACTGAACTCTAACATTTATCTTAAAAGCAGCAAAGGCGCTTCCGACCTTGGTTCCGAAAAATCAATGCAATGCAATGAAGGGCTTTAGCGCTGCATGTTTAAATCCTTTAATTAGACGTATAGCTATTATTGAAGCGCTACAGCCGACTTTCGTTCAAACTGTGGGTTCAATAAGTCTCTCAAAAAGGGCCTACCTTTTTTTTCTAAAACCTTTGTCTAACCTACAATTGTACCACTTCACAGAAAACCTCCTAGATGGCTTGGAGAACTGGCTGGATCGTTTGTTTGAAGGCAGCACCCACCGATACTACATCAACTACTGGCCTGACATGACCACCAAGTGAACCCGAGGGAATTGGTATACTTGTAATCTGTTACTGCGTGTGATGTCGGCGTGGCTATAGTGAGAAATTATCTAGCAAATATATATAGGAAAGGGTAAAATTCTGTCTTGAATTGTCAATAGACTATTTTTGGTTTATGATTTGTTTTTATAAAATCTGTTTTTTTCTCTTTTTTTATGTTTCAGATAATCGATTATGACAATAATTTATTATTTTATGCTCTGTATATGGTATATAAGGTATGAAATAATTATTATACTGAATATAATGTAAGTCATACGCAAGTATGAATATATTCTCAGGTTAAAATAAGTATTAACGAACAAATCACAGATCACTGTATTCATTTGAGAATAATTAATATGAACCACCGGAAGTATTGACCCTGTAATTTTAGGTAAAGCCTTTCGGCTATACTGCACTGTATTATTTTATTTTTTTACTCTAGCCACGTCATCACACATGACAGACTTTAATTAATTTCACAAGTTTCTTAATCATATGATAAGAAATGAATAATATACTGCCCGGTTATTGCCGTACGATCATAGTTGTAATGTGTGATAGTTTTCGCGTGAACCGCGCGATAGCACGATCGAGACGACATGCACTTGACTTTTTGATACACTTGGAATGACATTTTGCGTTGAATTTGGAATGACTTAAAGGGTAGGGAGAATGTTTAAAATTGGTTTGGACTTTATCACAACGTTATAGAATTCAAATTATTTAAACTATATAATTATATTCCCACTGTTGATAAAAGGTTTTTACTTTTTAACATTATACTTTTTATGTAACACACTCCCTTTTAAAGTAACATAATAAGTTAAGTAAGTATAATTCATTGGAAGTGTATAAAAAAATTCAAGTTATATATTGTATTAGTGCCTATCTAAATAAGTAGGCGAACTGACTGCCTACAAGATAGGTAAATACTCGTAGCTAAATTAGATAAAATTTTAATACGCTCAGACACCGGTGTGAATGAATTTTATACCTTGTGGATTTTATAACAAGGGTTATTTTCTTATTTATATTATTGACGCTGCCTTTTTACATCCCTAGGAATATATGTATTTATTGAAATAAGGATTTAATTGTCTTGGAATTTCATATACAATATTTATTTATTCTTCCATTAATTTAACAATTTTTAAACGTAAAAATTCACGCCAGTGTCCGGTCGTGCAAAAAATATTTAAAAAAATAAACAAAATATTCACACTTTTATATAATAATAATTAAATAAATGATTAGCTGTAAATTAGCAGTTTCTTCACGGTCACAATAACTAGGCTAGAGATAACAATAAGCGACAGTATTAGGTCACAGCACCAATAGGCAATGAACATATAGTTTTTGGATTATGATGGATATTGTTGCCACAAGAAAATAATCTTTTTTTTCAGGCCATATTTTGTAGTTAGTTTTTTTGTTAAAAATATTGTGGCTACTTTTGCAGAACAAAAAGTAATGTAGTTAACATTACTTTTTTTCTCGTCCTGATGTATGTATCTAATTTTGCAAAACGAAAAAATAAAATTTTGCTGTCAAAAAGTGCTGTAATATTTTTTTTTTGTTATTGCTTTTTACAATATAAGTGCCATAAGCATAATTTTGAGTATTTTGAAAAAACTGTACCTACGCTACGCTACGCGGAGTTTTTCAAACTATCCAAAAAATAAGTGCCATTCATTCATATAATTACTTTATTTTAAAGTACAAATTATGACATACATATGTCTTGTTCTATCATAGTGAGCCTTGGTCTGCTTGAACCAATAATATCTATCGTGTTACAAAATATTGAATTTACACTTCTTAAATCTTTATACATTCTGGTACTTTGCTTTGTAATGCTGCCTCGAGCGCTAGTGATCGCTACGCAGAGATTTCTAACATTTGTATCTGTATGCCCTAAGTCTATTTTACGTGCTTATAACGGAAGGCCCGTATTTATAAACTGTATTTTGAGTATATTGAAATTTTTTTAACCAGCAATGGTGGTATATTCAATTTTCTAGAAAAATCTGCTACTTGTTGGTATACGATAAAGCTGATATTTGGCATACATGTTTGATTGATAATACATGGTTTAATGGCAGGATAAGAATATTTCTCGGTTCGCTATTTTTGTTCGATGACCAATGAGTATGGCGAGAGGTACTACCTACCTGTTTTCAAGCAAACTCTTATTTTATTTTGAGAAATAAAAATAGTTTTTATTTGGACCAGATTATTTGTTATTTTTTTTACTAAGAACATTATTATTGTTTGTTTATGCATTCATACCCACATAATATTTTGTATCCAAAATATATTCTTAAAATCTTATTAATATGCAGTGTATTTCAGTCCAAACAACATCTATTTTATCAAAACCAAATCCTATCTAGTATTTTTGTAATAAGTATTAATTTAAATGTATTGCCTTTTTTTATTGTTCCTTCGAGTGAAATTGGTCGTCCCGTACGACATACTAGTCAAATATATAACCAAATGTTATTTTGTAATTTAGCATATTATTATGATTATATGTAGTTAGTCGTATGCAGTTGTGGCCGGTAACGCGAGTATTTTTTTATAATTTTAAGAATTTAAAGCTTTGACGAGATAAGGAATTTGATAATATATTAATATACTTGTTAAAGTAGAGTTTACTTTCCAACTTTTAATATAACTTTCTGATTAAATTCGATGCGGGATCCAAGACATTTAGGCGACCCGGGACCAGCCTGAGCCTAACAGCTTAGAGCCTCTTCCGTGTGTGACGCTCTTGATCCTGGCTTACAGGAGTTACAGTGGCGGGAGTGTGGGAGGATTAGTGCCACAAAAATGTCTCAGTATAAAAAATAAATTACGTTATTATAGCAACATGATAAAATATCAATATTTTCTGTTCTGTTACAATTTTTGTGGAATAACGAATATGGTTCAATTGTCAACGAATCTTATTCATATCTTGCTTTTCTATTACTTTATTTAATCGTGTAATATTGAGCTTAACTTGTTCAGTTGTTAATAAATAAGCCAATAAGCTTGTCAGTTTAAGATATTTTTGTGATAAGTAATTTGTTTTTATGTTGTAAATCGCAGAAGGCTCGTCCAGTTAGGGTAAAAAGGGATCGTGGGGTGAATACATGAAGAAAGTTCCAGACATAGTTAAACTTTTCATTCACCTCTGGATCATTTATCATGTTTTCGATATCTAAGAATTTCCTATCTCGTTGGCTTTAAAATGGTGTGTTCAAATCGGAATGATGTATCGACATAATATGTTTTATTAATATTATGTGTTAATGGGTGTTATATCATATTTTATCAAGTCTTCACATTTTTATGAAAACAATTATATATCGTTATGAATTATCCAATCAGTTTAATGGTTAGGTAGCTAAGTTACGAATGTTTTGATGAATACAACTATTAGATCATTGAGGAACAACTTTTGTAAACAGTTCAAGATTTAAATTTAAAAAATGATGCTTAGCCATTCGTTCTAATATGACATTTTTCTTGCCAGAAATACAATTATATTTTTGATGCATTGCCCGTCTATTTATATTGAATTATATTATGTGAATTAAAAAACTAATTCTCATTTTATAGTCTGCCTACTTTTTCATAAATTATACTGTCTGGTATATTTTAAGTGCAATTAACTGAATACATTTAATATTTCATTCTCATCCGTATGTATGGTAACAATAAAGTGCATTTCTTTATGACAACATGAAATTGTATGATAAATAAAAAGACAAATCTGTATAATTCTGTCAAAATGTATTATTATGTGAATGTTATCGTTGTTGTATCTGTTAACTGTTGTTTACTGTGGGATTTATTAACTATTCAAAATATAATTTTTCATTTTATTGTTAGTAATTCTGTTCTGTTAACACATATTAAAACAAACTATTACATTTGTGTAACATTTTGGGTCTTCTTCTATTGTTTAATTGATGTTACCATCGGTGTTTTATGTAATGGGATGAATAGGGACGAATACGATTCCAATTCACCCCATCCGATAACTTCTTTTAATGAATTCATAATTACGATATTTTTATTTTCTTAAATGGTCTTAATGTTGTTTGTCCCCAATTTTATACAGTAGATCTTGAGGTATTTCGAGTAAAAAATGTAAATATAATTTTTTTTTTATAATTTTATCTACTAACTGAAAATTCCACTACTGTACCTATTCCGATAGTGCCATTGGTTCTGGGGTGGCGGAGAGCAAGCAACGGAGTGTTAGTTCCGAAATTATGTTTTTTATATGTATTAAACTGGCTGAAATTGTAATGGTTTATTTGTTTATAATATACGAAAAATGTCCTAGTACCTATCTTATTAAACATATTTATTTTTGTGAATTTCGAATTTGTTTTGGCAAAATGCTTATTTTATCGACCATTCAAATTTCGGTTTGTTCCCGATAGTTCTACTGCACAGTTCTACGGTAGAACTAATGGAATTTTTTTTTCTCACTAGTTCTATTATATTTGATGTAACGAAAGAGTAGAACTAGTGGGAGTCTTTTTTCCCGCTTGTTCTACTGGTTCCATCGGGTAGAACTAATGGGAAATTTTGTTCCCAGTAGTACTACAATATTCGATGTAACAAAAAGTAGAACTAGTGGGAGTCTCCCTTCCCACTTGTTCTATCTAGAATAGTAGAACTAGCGAAACTTGAAGTTTTACACCAATTAATGTGTTAGCAAAATACTAGTCGTGTCTCAATGGTGAGATCTTGTGTATGGAACATGCCATTTTTGCCTGTGGTTGTCACACGCAATAATGGCATGTTCCATACACAAGATCTCAAGATGAATAAATATTTTTATTATTAGTTTTATGTTCCAGAATAAGTATTATTTTGTTTTTATGTTTAGTCTATTTGAAGAAAAAATACTTTGTGTTGTTTTTATTTTCATATTTTTAACAAAACGTGATAAATATTTTCGTTAACTAATAAATTTAAGTTCGAACTGTTGATTTTGTTAATTTCATAAATAACTAACAATAATGAATTGTTTATATTATTTCACCCTAAATAAGTTCAAAATAGAAGTAAATATCGGTTCAGTATTCAAGAAAATAAGTATTAATAATAATAGTGTACTAAAACCACACAATTGCTACCTGGGTGTGACACACCCACCTAGCGCTTTGTGTTGCATATTCGAACCTTGCGCTCGCCGGGTTAAAGATGTAGAAATACTCCAATAAGTAGAAGTCGATTATTCGAGCGAGCAACAAAGAGATTAGGATGACCATGCATTTTATGTTAAGGTGTTCATTTACACCATACCTAAGATTATCTTAAATGTATTGAGAAGCCACTGTTAACAATTTTAGTGTGTGATCCACTAAAAGAAATGTCTACAAATATAAAAATTGAAAACAGTATGTTGCATTAAAATGTGTGATTTATAAACTAATTATAGCGTATTAATTTATTGTGTTTAGTAATACCAAAGTGTCTTTAATCCTATTGAGACACGACTAGTATTTTGCTAACACATTAATTGGTGTAAAACTTCAAGTTTCGCTAGTTCTACTATTCTAGATAGAACAAGTGGGAAGGGAGACTCCCACTAGTTCTACTTTTTGTTATATCGAATATTGTAGTACTACTGGGAACAAAATTTCCCATTAGTTCTACCCGATGGAACCAGTAGAACAAGCGGGAAAAAAGACTCCCACTAGTTCTACTCTTTCGTTACATCAAATATAATAGAACTAGTGAGAAAAAAAAATCCCATTAGTTCTACCGTAGAACTGTGCAGTAGAACTATCGGGAACAAACCCAAATTTCAGCCTCAATTTTGTGTCAATCGGTAAAGGTCGTTCATTTATAAGTTAATCCCACACTGTACTGTATTTCGTAAATGTGCTGTTATATTTGTGTTGCCATATTTTATAATTAATTACCACCATGTTGGGTGTCTGTATATGGGTTGTTGGTCAAGCTTTTGTCTACTCTAATAAAATATTATAATAATTATTATTATTGTATTTAAATTATTTTTATTATTGTTAAGATAAACTAAATCTATCCTTTATCTTAATTCCAGTATAAATTTGTACAATTAATTATTAAATATTGTTCTTTAGTTTGGAGTTTTATTGTTGATCCTTTTTAACATTTTTTGTTAGTAACTAAGACTTCGACTATTGATTGATTGTTTATATGTAGTTGATTTCTATATTAGAATCTTTTGATGAGTCATAGTCAACGGAATTTCTCAATCAAGACGCCTAGATGTGTTTCTAAAATAAACTCTATTTAGTACAAAGTTACTTTATTTTTAAACGGAAATTTCGGAAAGTTTTAAAATTACTAAGTACCTACACAAATTAGAAATCCGTATATGTACTAACACTTTTTGCTTTTGATGTGGGCATTTTTATTTCGCGTTAAAAAGTAGCCGACGTCTTTTCTCAAGGACTAGCCTATCTCTGTGCCAAATTGGTTCCCCTTTATCCTCGTCGTGCCACCAACTTGTTCCACCAGTGGCACAATAAGGAATTGTCATTCCTCGTCGTACCACTGAATGATTATTGAATGATTGTTGCTCTACTAGTAATAAAAAAATCTAAAAACGTAAATTTAGTTATAATCAATCCCGGTCCTACATACTGTAACAAACAACAAAATCACAACTTCTACAATAACAAAATCAAAATAAAGTTATCCTAATTTTTCCAAAAAATGACTGATACTAATTACGTGGATTACTAATTCCATTTGCGTCTGTAAAACAAATTCATTTTTTTGTTTTGGTGCAGTGCGAGTCTGCCAGTAGAAATATTTAGTCCAAACTGCATTTTTTTGAAATTTTAACTGGCGGCATCATTTAACAATGCATTTAACAGCCTGGTCAATGACACATTATTTTTATTGATAGTCCTATTGATTTTACTGTTCTATTTTACTATACATAATACTAAAGTTGCAGTTACAGGAAAATTGTGTTAAAGACAACAATTATTTATTGAGTAATATCTAAAGAGAAATTAAGTAGAGCTACCATCCCTGCATGTATCTGCATTCAGTGGCACGACGAGGAATGACAATTCCTTCTCGTGCCACTGGTGGAACAAGTTGGTGGAACGACGAGGAAGAAGGGATTGGTTCTGTGATTTAGTCTCGAAAGTGCAACAAACATTAGGAATATATAATATATACATAATCTTTGGGAAAAATTTAGAATAGTGTCGCACGCGGAGGGATGTAATAGGGGCAGTGGGGGGAGGGGGCGGGTATCCCCTATTCCCCGGTACCACTCCCATGAAAAGGTAACGCACCGTTTTTGAGAAAATTAGATATTTGTAACCTAACCTCAAAACACTAAAATCACCTATTATGGTCGGGAAAAATCATATGCGGGTCTAAATTAGCTTCCAATCAATAGTAACAAAGGCGTCGTCGACGGAGCCCCGCTTCGCGGGGCTCCTACTTCTGCATAGTTAAAAAAAAAAAACCACGAAGACCTAACCTATCCCAGTCGGGGTGCCCCAAGTTCCAAGTTCACTCTTGCATACTAAAGAGGAGTAACACTGTAGTAGACTCCACATCTTTCTAGGTTGTTATAAAAATAAAACAAATTTAACACAAATGACACATGACGCAAATACCATAGACAGTTTTTTTTTTTTTTGCGTTCCGTTTCTCCAATTTCGTATGACATTGTACACCACAGACACAGACACTAGAACACATTCAGTTGTAAATCGTCCATTTTAACTTTCCGTTTCACGTAATAACGTTGACAGTTCGCTTTTTATCTGATTTTAGGTTAGAAACTATTTTTGAAAATTTCTCGAAAAATATCCATTACCTTTGAATAAGAGTGGTAGCGTTATAATCTTAGTGGTACCGTAAACCTGATTTAACCACTATTAACCCTTTCCGCGTGCGACACTATTCTAAAGCCAACCCTAATCTTTTAATAACAAAGCATTTAAGAAAACTGAAGAAAAATGTAAATGAACATTGTTTATTACATTTAATAAATTATTTGTACAACAAAATGCTGGTATTGCCTAAGAATTTGATTGCTTGCTACTATGTTGTGGCTTTAGTTTTCTTTGTGTGGTCATTCCATGTTGGGTGGCAGATATCAACTGGCTTATGATTCATAAGGTGAGCGATTGCTTGATTGCAATTCTTCTTACAACTCCAAACTGAAAAAGAAAACATATTTGAAATATTTTGAATTTACTTGATACTCAGCTGTCACCTCTCGCAGGTGTTACAATATTATCTGCGTTTTAAGAGCAAAAACACCTTTTACTTCTAAATATCGCGTTTCTGAAGTCTTAAAATGTATAACAGAGTGCTATAACCAAAGTGAGTAAACTGCATTTTTGCAACTTTAGACTAAATTTAAGCGTGTTTTAATCTACAAACCCACAGAGACCTAAAATTGTTTACAATATTGTTGACAATAAACAGCAGTGGTAAATTTAATGTTCCACTTCTGTACTTATCATAATCCCATATTATAAATGATGGTCTTTGTTATTAGAACCACCTGGTTCTACATGCATACATTCACGCCACTTTCCCATAGGGGTAGAGGCTACCTCCTTTCACTTGCTATGATTTGGACATACGACTTTCGCCTGTTCTACATGCATTAATCTAACACTGTCTCACAGCTTATTAAAATGCTTTCTCTTTAACAGGAGATAGTGTCACATAAACTGATTATGTTAGTGAAGAAGTTTCTGTAAAATGATAAATTTCATTTTTTCATTAAAAAAATAATAATTTAAATACATTTTTCTTTTCAATACACTCATAACTCAATACTAGTTATGCTGGTTACACCATCTACTGTCTCTTAGCATAGCTAGAGAAGGGCCAGACCTTGTGCTTGTAGTATGTATTTGAAATCATATTTAATTTATTTTTCATTTCTTTACTAACATAACTGATAATGTTAACATGACAATATCTCAATGATATATTTTGCAGTGCAGTACGTAATAATAATGTATGCAGTCTTACAAACATACCATAGTACAGATTTCTTAGGATGGCAAATCCTAAATTCCTTTTCGCTGGAGCTAAAACAAAATCTTATTCAATGAAAGCTATATATTGAGAAAAATATTATCATCAATTTTATAATTTTATTTAACTACTTAGCCATAATCTACATGAATTAATGTCATATAATGTAACTGCAATGTGTTATAAATAGATTTTAGCACTAAACACTAGACTATTTCAACTTAATATCTTATCAATATTCCTCATATATGGGGTAAGATGGAATACCATGACTATTTTTATTTTTGGATTTACATTGTCTAGTTATCTCAAAGGCTATGTAGGCTGGAGCTCTGCTCGCCTTTATGCCGGTGAAGTAGCAAAAGCCTCGGGGATAACTACACATGACCATCCAATAAAAAGAACTCAAAGGCTTTTGCTACTTTTCCAGGGATAGTAATAGTAGTACTACGACTCATTTTTATATGTAATCATTAAAAATAAAATGAAAATAGTAAAATTGCAAATTGTGAGAATTGTATATACTCTTAAATATGGTAGAGGATATTCTGAAATTTGACAAAAACCACTATGTTAAGTATGTCTGGCTAGGCAAAGACCATGGACGAAAGAGCATGAGTTCACATAAGATCAATTTTATTATGGGGTGTCCAATGTTCCTCCAATCATACCATCCATATACTTAAGGTGTTGTACAGCAGTTTTGGTCAAATGATAGCATTACTCAAAAAATTGTAGAAAAATAAAAATGACTCACAATCCATTTACCACAGATGGCCAGATACCATTCCGCACAGAAGGCTAATTTTTCTAGAGATTGTCCGGTGTGGGCAAACATGGTCAGCAGGACAATATATACATATATACTATATTCCACTACAGATGATTCCTACCTGATATCTGTAACCTACGATGGAAACAAAGCTCACAGAGCATTAGATGGCTTTTTATCATTTAATGCATACTCGCAGTTTGCATACGCAAGCCCTATGCCCACACCCATGCCAGCTATGATGGGCCACCTTCGACGGCCGAGGAATAGTACTGAGGAAAGAGTACCGAGCACAACACCACCACCTGGAATAAATAAAAATTGTGTTCATAAGAAATATTTATTTACATTACAATAATTTTAATAAACAGGTCATGTTTGTGTTGCATGGGATTCAGGAGTTAGAGAATAATTTCAATAATATAGATCTAATTAATTAATATTTGTTTATTGATTGGTTTGATTAATTTTATTATTTTAACTATTATACAAGCTAAGTCTTTAACTAAATGTTTAAAAGTCAAAAATGGCTTTAATTTCAAATGAAACTAGTTACATTTGCTTAGTATATGTTAAGTTTTAATAGTTATCTTAATTGTATATCTATTAAACTTAACCTATATTTTGCTAAAAACATAGAATTGTATTGGTCAACTTTAAATCAATACTTCTGTTATTTTACTATGTTAGGCCCTCAGGGTCATTTGTTGTGTACTGCATTTTTTTTAAGTTTATCATAAAAATTGTGGAAACTGTTGGTTCATACCGAATGCTAGAGTATAGGGTTTCTTTTCATTAAACTTTGTTGGTAATTTAAATCATTACCGCTGGCAATGTGATCACCCGTGATGCGTATTCTCCTCACTATATTAATGAATATTTTTTTTGGTAAATTAGAATGTAATGTATTTACTTACCTGTTTTAATTATGCCGTCTGTAAGACACATGTCCAACTTAGCAGCATAAATTTCCTCAGGGTCATTTGTTTTTTGTTTAGACATCTTGAACTTTATTTACTAATTTATCTGCAGTTAACAATATCTGCAATAACAATTTAATGATAATCCTAGACCCTGAGTCAGGTGGTTGATTTAATTTTATTGAATTAGAAATTTGTCGGGTTTACATAATTCAGCTGAAAAAAAATTACATGACAGATGTCAAACGTCAGAGATTAAAAAAAATAGACCAATAACGGATCAACTTAAAGGTAAATATCTCTTTTCATCAGCCTCTGATTGGTTGATAAGTATTACTCGTCCAATCATAGAAAGGAAACATAACACAGGCATAGAACAGAAACTTTTTTATCATGAAACTATAAACAAGATAGCTTTTTAAGACAGATCATTCTTTTACAAAGTTGTTAAATCGATGAAAGAGGTGAAATGAAATTAAAGTTTCTTTTAAGTGCAACGAAGCCGCGCGTGATTAATTGAGTACGGTTGATGTACGCACGCTAGCAGCGTTAAACTCAATAAAATTACTTATTTTGAGAGCTATACAGCTGAAATACTATAGTTAATTACACTCTGTAAGTAAACGTCGTCGTGTAAGTCGTGTTCACACCCGTGTGAAAAAGTTTCCATCATGTATCTCCACTAATTCCATTATCATTGCAACGCGATGTTTGACGTTACAGCTGATTTTGACAGATCTTATAAGATCTTAAAATGGGCTCTAACGAAATGTGATTGAAATTGCGGAAACCTCTTCAAGTCTCCACAAAGACCACACCGGAAAAACTGAAATGTAATTTAAATTTTTGTTGTTATAATTGATAAAATAAAACGATGGCGAGCCACATTTTTAGGATATCAAGGCACAAACCGTGTTTTATATTATCAAGGCATGGAAGCACTGCGTCAGATGCGAAGGCAGTTCAACCTCCAAATCCAAAAATAATCAACTCTGATATGGTTGGACCTCCTGATCCAGTCTCCAATTTGAGGAGAGTGATTTTCAAACAGCCACCTAACGAAACTGAACTAGAGAAGAGATATAGGGAAATGAGAGTCGAAGTGCAGGAATGGAACCAAAAGTTTTGGACGCAACATAATTCTAAATTTTACCAGGTAAGGTCAAAACCCTTATTTCCAGGATCAAATGTATTAAATATCCCCACAGCCAGCAGCATAGTATCTAGGACTCTCCTGTCCATAGCGTTGATATCCTTTCCATATGAAGATGGTCTACCCACTAAAACCCTGGTGTTAAACCTCTGAATGCTAGTAATGAGAAAACCAGGCCCTGTAGGTGTGTGCCATCTTATATATTGTTACTAAATCATTTTTTAATGTTTAAATCATTTTATATTTTATTTTAAACATTTAAAAAAAATACTAGATTGTAACTTATTGGAGCAGCGTTGCTTTTTAAAACAGGTTTAGTGTGGTAATCAGTAGTTCATACAACTATTGAAAATGAGTAAAGGAACATTATTATTGGGCATATATACACCAAAAGTTGCAAATTTAAACTAAAATTTACTTAAAAAATACTAACTATTCTAAATTAATGCTTGGCAATGTCAACAGTATAGCAGCATGTTGAATGGCAATGCTTATCTGCTGTGCAAAGCAGCCAGCATACTTAGTATACCATAGCGTACTTGATTGATTGTTGGCATTTTCTGTGTATGAATATTTTGAAAAGTAAAAATATTTAAAAGTCTAATAATAAATCTCAAAATGACCATTAATATCTATAAATGTTAACCTTTCATATCTTTTTATTTGACCTCACATGTGTTGTATCTTTTCACATGCCATTTTAGGGTCAAGAGTGAAATCATATCAGTGCTAAATAAATATTTTGCTATATTACATTATTAAAAACTCAAAAAATACTTGATAACACCAAGATTATGTAATTTATTATATAAAGTTGATGTTATTAAAAATTTTTGAGTTTTTTATAATGCTTTAATATTTTTCTTCTATTGTCAACAAAAGAACCTTATCTATACTTATATAATATAATCTATACTAATATTATAAAGCTGCAGAGTTTGTTTGTTTGTTTGTTTGTTTGAACGCGCTAATCTCAGGGACTACTGGTCCGATTTAAAAAATTCTTTCAGTGTTGGATAGTCCATTTATCGAGGAAGGTTATAGGCTATATTTTATTTTCAAAAAAGTTGGGGATCCGTAAGAAAATTGCGTTTTTGTAACCCAAGGTGTAAAAGCGAAAACCTATTTATGCGTGCGCTGCAAAAACTATTGACAATAGAACAAAATGATGTACTACGGGTTTGAAGGTCTTATTAAGATCTACAAAAAAGTCCGCGAGAGCATATATCTAACTATCATAGTTTAGTCACAATAACCGCTTTTATGTTCATAAAAAAATATTAAATCGTCTGAAGAAAGAAACTACGTTAAATGTATATCGTTATATTAATCCTTATCCAAATTAAGCATAATGTTATTAAGGGTATTTATGTAGAAGTAAAATACTTTTTGTTTTATTCCAATCGGACATTTCGTTGAGAAATTATCACAAGTATAAAAACGCAAGGAATTGGTACCTAATAAAGAGTTATTTGCCGTAATAGATAAAGCTGAAGAGTTTGTTTGCTTGAACGCGCTAATCTCAGCAACTATAACTGGTCCGATTTGAAAAATTCTTTCAATGTTAGATAGCCCATTTATCGAGGCTATATTTTATTATAAAGTTTTTATGGGAACGGGAGTTACGCGGTTGAAACCGCGCGCGGAAAGCTAGTAATATTATAAAGAGATAATGTTAGTGAATTGTTTGTGAGGTTGTAGGTAGGGTGACAACCCTACCTCACAAACAATTAGTAGTATAATGTAGTGAAAAACAGTATTATAGTGTTTTTCACTACATTATACTTTTGACTGGTAAACAAAAATAAAGTATACATAATACTTTACTGTTGTGGGCATCAAAATGCTTAACACTATAAATATTTGACTTAGATGGTGATCCAATTTCTTTAAATTTTTTATTTCAAATATTAAGACATCAAGTGTAACATGTACTTCTTAATTTTTCTTAAATACTGTTCAATATTTTCTTATACCGCTACGCCACAGAGGTTGTCAATGTACCTAATAAATAAAAATAATCTGTTTATTTTATATATTCCAGGAAAGAGAAGAATATTTAAAAAACAATATTCCTGCTGACAAGCAAAATTTGACAGCTGATGAAATGAGCGTGTTTTACAAGGCTTTCCTCGACAAGAATTGGAAACTGCATCTGAATTACAATGTGGAATGGTACAAAAGGAACTACACTTTACTCAGCTTAGCCATAAGAGTTAAAATAATGAGATTATTTAGATTTAAAAATTAGCAAACTTTCAGGTTTTTTAAATAATATTTGTTGACAAGTAAATGTTTATTTTTGAATAATAAATTAATGTTTATTTTATGTGGATCTTCTTATTCAAATGTCCATCTCCTTACTTCTCTTACTGAAACTTTAGAAGTTTAAATCTTAATTCAACTTATAAAAAAATAAAAATTGACATAAAATTATTCCTTGGGAACCCTAAACAAGCAGCACCTCCATTCTTACAAAACGCAAACTGCGCAAGCGGGCGTCCCTTATGGGGTTGGCTTGACTCAGGGCGGTGATTAAGGAATTATGACTTAGTATTTTAGGTGAGTTTGGTGCAACAGTCTCTCAGTGTTTCTGTCCCTCACAGGTCACAGGTCGCGGGCCTCTCGGACTTCGAATGTATCGGAAGGCCTGTATAATGACTAGTTGCGGCGTTTCTTCGCCTCTTTAATATAATTTAAATCGTGTCCTTATCAGTGCCACGCCTGCTCTGTGCCTGCACCCCGCCTTCACCTTACGCCGTTTCTGTATAATTCGCGCCTAAGAGAATACATGTACTATCAAGGCAATACTTATTTGACTAAAAATGTCAAATCATGTTATTATAAGTGTCAAATAATCTGTCACAAGTTTTGTATGTCATGTTGCAAAATGTGTTTTCGACCACCAGTTTTGATAGAAAATTGTAAAATTGCGGTTTGGCTTCAGTGCAACTGGCACAAGAAATTGTATGTTAAATAGTACGATTACAAGAAAATATGTATATTGCCTTCAGGTGGCTTATATCCATGGTTTTTGCCATGTGGATAGGGATGTGTGGTGTTGATATTTATTTCAAAGGAAATATTGGGAAGGAGAGCGGAGGTAGGTAGATTATTTTTGTAATATCTGGGAATAAGTATGATATACCGTCTCCTGCAGATCATGGGCCTGCTTCGAAGGGGGGTGTTGTCTTAATCGCCACGCTTGGCAGTCAGGTTGGTTACTGCATGTACTCGGCCCGTTACCTGGTATAAGATTGCCATAGTGGTAACATCGGCTTAATAGCTTCTAGAAATGCACTTGAAACAGAAAGAAAATATCCAACATATGAACACATAAATCATTACAAAACGCCAAGCCAACGCAAAGCCATTCTATGCGTATAATTATAACGAAATACTTCTGCGATTTAATTTTTAACACCGTTGCTCGTAAAGCTGATGTAATTCCACCGGTTTTAAATATGTAAAGCGGGTCATAAAAAACGCGTGTGTTACCAAAGCAAATACCTAGTTAAGTTATAGTCCATACAAATTCCAAAACAGTATTATTTGCCATTTCGCGCGCTGTTGCTATTCAAATTTCGAACAAATCGCCGCGCGGCGCCAGTCAGTAGGCAGCGCTAGCGCGCTGTTAAAATGGCGGGAAAGCAACAGTGTGCATTCACAGATTCAGTTTATTTAAAATAAAAAAAAAACAGTTTATTCGGTAATTTTAAAACTCTAACGTCTTTGCCAACATTTTCACGCAGCTACGGCAGAAAATAATCCTCGCGCCATTTTTCTCAAATTTTCTTTTATTTGTACTTGTATTGTGAAAAATGATTTTTTTTTCTGTTTCCTCGCAAATGTGTTAAAAAACGTTGTACGATATACGTGCGTTTTGTTTATAACATGCTCGGCTCAATTACGCCCTCGTCTTCGGCTCGGGCTGCAATTCCGCCTCGCATGTTATAACCATCATAACGCACTAATATCGTAATGTACTATTACAGTATAGTACAATGGCGCGAGGATTATTTTCTGCCGTAGCTGCGTGAAAATGTTGGCAAAGGCGTTAGAGCATGCAGCCAAGTTTTTAAATTACCGAATAAACTGATTTTTTTTATTTTAAATAAACTGAATCTGTGAATGCACACTGTTGCTTTCCCGCCATTTTAACAGCGCGCTAGCGCTGCCTACTGACTGGCGCCGCGCGGCGATTAGTTCGAAATTTGAATAGCAACAGCGCGCGAAATGGCAAATAATACTGCTATGGAATTTGTATGGACTATAACTTAACTATTTGCTTTGGTAACACACGCGTTTTTTATGACCCGCTTTACATATTTAAAACCGGTGGAATTACATCAGCTTTACGAGCAACGGTGTTAAAAAACCTTAATGCGAAGCTTAGTTTATATTCTAATTGGAATATGCTAAGATGATAATTCTAGGTTCCAGTATCATGAATTTCTAAGGTTAGTTAATGGTGTTATTAACGAGTTTATTTTTGAATCTTAGGGTTTCAAGGATCTACGAAGAATATAACGCTCATAACTCATGATCATATGATAGAAAACCCTTATGAATATCCAGCGGAAAATCTGGGCAGACAAACATCTTTGAAACGCAATTACTCTTTTCTACTCTTCATGATGATTGGTGCTGGAGGCCTAACAGTTTTACTATACAATAGAAAAAATGATGTAATATTATTTACCAAACGAAAAGTGTATGATTTAAAAAAAAGTAAATTTCATCAGACGCTCAAAATACATTTCGAAAATGCCGCTCGATCTGCTATTCGAGCTAGTGTTGCAGCTCTAAATTACTATAGTCAATTGTGGGAAATCACAGTCTCTCTTTTAAAAAAATCAGTTAACTTATTTCTTTCTTACAAAATATTAAAGAAACAGCCAATAAAATCTATTTTACTGAAAAAACTAAGAGAAGTAGGAGACGAACGCAACAATCTTTCCCAGCTTTTAATCGCAGCTATCCATGAAAATAAAAATATAAGAACACAATATCAATTACAATTTATGGCAAAAAATAGATTAGCGCGTTACATAGAAAATACTAATAAGGTAAATAAAGAAAACCGATCCAGATACGTTAATTTTCAACAGCTATATTTGATGACACACCAAGAAAACACGTTCCTTAAAGCACGAATTAAAAAGCTATCGAAAGAAAAACTAGACGCAGAAAAAAGTTTATTAGACATCATGAATGAAATTTACAAGTCGAAGAACAGCGAATTAAAAGCTTTTTGCAGCCGCTTTATAGTAAAAACTAAAGACAATTTACTAAATTCTGACGCAGGTGCAGAGATTCAAAAATTCTTGGAGCGATCTCCAAAATATAAAGTACCAGGATTTGGACAGTATATTGAATCGTCAGCTGGAGATAGTAAACCTGTAAACAACTGGACAAACTGTATTAGTGTACAATTTCAAGATGATTCTCTAGCACCTTTAGTGTCCGATGCTCCAAAATTAAAAGGTCTTCCAGGAGAATATGTGTGGACAGTTAAAGACAAAGATGGAATTATTGAGAAGTTGTATGAATATGATTACGAATCTGATTTCGACAACGGAGAAACGATAAAAAGGATTAGGCAGTATTCTGTTTATTATGATAAAGATTGCATACTGGATATATCTAGGTAAGAAAGTTTAAGTGTCTTTTTATTTCTACTCAGGCCCGTCTTTCACCTCTTGGGTGGCTCTGGGCTTAATCGTATCAAAAAGAGCCCTTATACCCAGGGCAGCCCACCAAACAAAATTGTTCAACATCATTTCTTTAAACATCGCACATTATGTTTTAACCCTACATAAACTTAAATCACATTTTTATTTACGTGGTAGACTGGGACCCACTGTTTAATGCGAGGCTCTAGCCACAAGTTAAACCTGCTTCTACTACTAGGAAAATACCAAAACCAATAAATAAAAACTAATATCAGTAACAAACTTAGATTTTTCTTTCAGGGAAACTTCTCTTGTCGAAGAAAGCAATACAGGGTATCAAGCTTGGGGTAAACCTGTTTATGTCGACAATCCAATAACTAGTCAAGGTTTTCTTACTGGATCGGATGCCTTTCAGGAGTTCTTAAGAAACAATACGAGTATCGGATCTAGAACATCAGCGCCACCTTTGACGAACGGTTAATTTAATAAAAGCTTTTTTTTATCATGTATTTAAAAATATAGTTTTTTACTTTTTATAACTTGTTTTTATTTTAGGAAGGTCGATATCCTACTCTTATAACTGGTCCATCTTGGGACTAAAACTTAAATAATTTCATCGAATTATTAGATATTTGGAATTTGGCCAAATTAACTTTTTCAATCCTTTTTTAAAATTTTGCCGACCTTACCTTTCAAATTTTGAGGATCTATTCAAAGGATTTGAGTCTTTTTTTATAGAAATATCTACATAGTTGAAAGAAGATTTAAAAAGCCATACCTTTGCGTAATTTAATTATACATCAGATTTAAATAATTCCCCATGACATTCTCGGGGTTATCATTTGGTGTCACAAAAAAGACTAGTATTTCTTTAATCACCTATCATGCTTAAGTATAGGGTAAATTTGATTCCAGAAATTGCAACACCTAACCTAAAATTTCAATAGTTTGTTTACATTGTATTTTATTTACATTGTACTATTAGGTATCTTTTACTGCGATAGGTATATGGTTTACGTCTATTTTAAAATTTAAATAGTGACAGTAATTTATCAAATTTTAGCCATTGTTCAAATAATGAACACACCTCATTCTCATGGGAAAGAAAAGGTAAGTACCTCATGTCACAGATTAATAAATAGATGCCTACCACTGTCCATATTATTTACCTACTGTCACAGTGTTCAAATATCTCAGACCATAAAATTTCCTACTATGAAAAGGATTTTATTTGGTTTATGTTTAGATTTATAGACATAAATACATACCTATACCAGAGACTATATAATATATAGACTGACAAAGCGGAACAAAATAACGTAACTCGATTTTAGGGACCATGGATGCTAACAGATGTCGCCCGTAGTAGCGTTCAAGCGATAATATGGTCATTTGTCGAAGTCGAATGGCATTATTTATTATTATTCAACTAGATGGCGCAAATGTTAATTATTGATATTAATTTATTTTATTTTAGTTTTGTTATTTTAGAACAACAAATATTACGATATTCCGATTTTCATTTTGCGATTGATGCAAAAAACACAAATAAGTAGTAAAATGTATTATTTATTTAAATACAAAAATTAAAAAGGCTAACGCCGCCGCCCGTATCTCTAAAAATGTACTTAAGCTGTTACTTAAATCAGACTTAAATAAAAAATATAAAAAACAATAATATTATATTATAATATTATTATTGTTATATACCTATATAACAACTGGAACTCAGGTCCCGAACGCAGGCCGCAATCACAATGAATGAAAAGAGTGAGCGAAATAGCATAACTAGGTAGTTATGCTGTTTCGCGCTCACTGGTAGGTACTTAGGTACGCATTTCTACCGTTAAGATGTTAATAAAACTGAATTGTTATTTTAGAGATTATTTATATTATTATCTTCGCTTC
This sequence comes from Nycteola revayana, assembly GCA_947037095.2. NCBI lineage: Eukaryota > Metazoa > Arthropoda > Insecta > Lepidoptera > Nolidae > Nycteola > Nycteola revayana. The sequence goes on along the minus strand of OX344851.2, from coordinate 17,341,413 downwards.
ATACTTTTAAGGGCGCAGGACCTTTTAACATGCTGTATTTGTTTTGTTACATGTTAAACTAGTCATTAGGCAGATTTATCAGTATAAATAAAATATTAGGCATGTAGATACGAATATTACACGTAAACTACAACATACCTACTAGACGTATTTAAAAGATTGAAATCAACTAATTTGCACTGATTATAAATATATTAAAATGTATGGTGCTATCATAGCATGTACTAACCAGTGAGATATAGATAGGTAGGTACCTAAAGAAGTTATTCTAAGCAGAAAACAGGCGCCAGTTTAAGTGAATTTAAACGAAAGTCCGCTGCAGCGCTGCCATAATGAATATTCGCCTAATTAAAGGGCTTAAACATGCAGCGCTAAAGCACTTCTTCTAGCGTAGTGATTTCCGACTAAAAGGTCGGAAGCGCCGTGATTTGGACCTCGGCTCAGTGCGGTCACTGCCGATGAGATTGAGGACTTTTAGTATTTTAGTATTTTGGTTTTGATGCAATTGTCGCTCTACTTTACAGTTCGCGGGCCTCTCGGACGTCGGGTCTACGAGGGCACCGGATGGTTCTTTGCAAACTAAAGGACGAGCGGGGACGCGTCGCGAACGCGGGCGCACTCTTCTCCGGCGGGTCGGATAGAGTGGTTTTTGTGTAGTGGTGCTAGGTCCTTGCAATCTTTTTAATGCTAGTTAGTAACCGACGGTGATTACGATCCTTAAAAAAAAAGTGGGCGATTAAAGCATTCCAAATCGCCTTTCATTCTACATTCATAGATCGGAAGCACCTATCACTAATATTCGCACACAGCAGATCAAAGTAGGAGTACAATGAAGCATTTTAAGCGATCTTTGCTTTTAATCGGTTCCAATCACCCAGCGCTAGGGTAAGTTCGCCTGTTCGCGTGCATCGCCCAATTCGCGTCCATTTAACGGATCTCCCTTTAAAAATTCTCAAAAATAAGTACAGTAACGCACTAATCAAACGAAAAGTAATTACCGTTAATACTTGAATGCATAAGCACGCATAAGCATGCATAGGCACGCACATATGGACAAAAGTTCCGTGTGCCAAACCAATCCCGTTTAGAAAAATAAAGTACCTATCGGCTGTGCAACAAGGGAGAGCTTACCCGCGGAATATTTAGAAAAAAAAAATAGTTTGCAGCGACGCATTCGATGATAAGTTTTTTATAGTTTTATGTGAATTTTAGGATACATATAATATAAGACTTTTATAATGAAATTAAGAATAATAGTAATTATTAATTTGATTATGTTTTTTAGAATATTATTGCTAATTTTTTTGCATTGTTTTTTACTAATATACCAATGGATACCTATTATCTTCCCCTTAGGAAGCTGAAAGACTATTAAAAGCGAACATTAGATCAGACGTGTCTAGGTTATAAATGGTGTTGATATCGTATAGGCATTCCGAACAATTAAAATGAAAGGCACAATAGACTTGTGGGGACTTTCTGTTAAAGCTATTGACACAGTAATTCAAATTCAATGTTCATGTTTTATGTATGACTGAACATTGGCTTAAAGAATATCAGTTGTCATATATTAATAATGATAATTATAAGATTCAGAGTGCGTTTGTGAGGAGGAATGCAATTCATGGGGGTTCATTAATTATTGTTTCTAACAATATTAAAAGTAAACCAAGACTAGACATTGTAAACGTCTCTATTGAGCGCACTGTTGAGTTGTCATGTGTTGAGCTTGAGCGACAAGTTATTATGTCAGTTTACCGCCCCCCCCCCTTAGCAACTTTGACTTATTTGAATCTGTCATAGAAGATGCCCTCACAAAATTAAGTTTTACCAAGAAAAGTATTATAGTATGTGGAGATTTCAATGTTAATATCCTAGAAACCTCATCATCGTGTAGTAGGCTTTTAAACCTTTTTAAATCATTCAATTTGATTAATTTGTTTTACGAACCAACGCGTATAACTGCACACTCGTCAACATGCTTAGATAATATATTTGCTAACTGTGTATCAGTGTGTAGCAAAATTCTTAATAGTTTGACCTCTGACCACTGTGGCCAATTAGCAATATTTAATACCGTTGACAAATGTAAATCAACTGAAGTTACTTGCCGGCCAGTTACTGACTACTTAATGAATCAATTTAAAAATAATATTCTTGTTAAAATTGTTGAAGTTGAATAATCCTAATTTAAGTTACACGTCGTGTTTTCATGAAATAAATACTCAGTTCCAAACCACGTTTAAAATCAAAACTTTCACAAAACATATTAAATTAAATTTTAATGATTGGGCTACTCCAGGTATTTATAAAAGTCGTACCAAATTGTACGAGCTATATGGTATTAGAACCTATAAATTTGATGACGAGTTCCTAGCGTATGTGAGTGACTACTCTAAAATATTTAAAAAAGTATGTTCTCAAGCTAAAGCCAATTATTTTAGTAATAAAATCAAACATTCTAGTAACAAGATAAAAGCCACCTGGAATACAATAAATCGTGAATGTGGTAAAAATGTTACCCGTGAAAATTCTCTAGAATTAATAATAAACGGTGAAATAATTACTGAGAAGAATGACATAAGCTCACGAGTTTAATAACTTCTTTGCAGACATACCCACTAAGACGACTAGCTCCTTAAACTCCTCAGATGTTGGCGCTGAACACCTTTTACGTAGAAGTGTATCGGAATTTAAAAAACAATTTGCCTTTGAACATGTTACAGTACATGATGTAATAAATATTGTTAAAACCCTTGAGCCCAAAAATACGGGTGATTTATGGGGAATTTCAGTTAGAATCATAAAAAATGTAATTGATGTAGTAGCGCCTTACTTAACAACTATTTTTAATGAATGTATTGATATTGGTATATTTCCTGACCTATTGATGTGTAGTAAAATCATCCCATTATTTAAGTCAGGTGCCAAGGATGATCCCGCAAATTTTAGGCCAATATCAATATTGCCAGCCTTGAGCAAAATTTTTGAAAAATTAATACTCAAACAATTACTCAGGCACTTCAATCTTAACAATCTCCTACACGATAATCAGTTTGGCTTCACAAAGGGACGTTCGACTACAGACGCGGGAGTTGCCTTAATAAAACATGTATATGATGCATGGGAGAGATCTAAGGATGCCATTGGAGTGTTCTGTGATCTTTCAAAGGCTTTCGATTGCGTTCATCATGATACACTTCTGCTAAAGCTAAATTATTATGGTGTAAAGGGCGTCGCGCTTGACATGCTTTCATCGTATCTTCACCAAAGGGTATTTGCAAGTGCCTGTAATAGGTTTACGTAAATAAAAATGATTTTTATTTATTTATTTTATATTTAACGCTTAAAATTCAATAGTAATTCACGCCCACCTTGGGCGTAAATTACTACATCAAATTTACAAAACTTCCACTTTGCGTCCGCAATGGACGCAAACTGGGTAAACGCCTATTTTGATGTATATCTATTTAAAAACAAAACTGAAAGTTTATCATAAAATAGACTAATGACTAATGACATACATTTTTCATAGAAATTAGTGCTGGAACATTTTTACTATCGCCGTAAAAATTGCCAACTGCGCTAAATGGACGCGAACAGGCGAAATGACCCTATTTATTTCTGGAATTCTGGTTGTATTTGTATTGTTATTGTTATTCAAAATACGAAATATATCTATTAGAAAAACGAGTAAACGTCTACAACTGGATCTTCACAAGCTGTTTTCGCATTAAAAGTACATAGTTAAGGTTGACTTTCCTATAAAGCACAGTAGCTATGCACCGCGGCACCACGCCTAAAAGGACTCAAGCGCCGTGCAAAAGGCGTCGCTTACGCGTTCCGACTATATATTTTGATATTTTAAATCGAATTTTAATTAAATGGAATTCCATCAAATTAAACTTTTTTATTACCTTTTAGTACGCGTTATTTTTTAATAAAAGCATGTTTTTAAAAAGGAATGTTTTTTTTTCTTCTTATTTTATTTTTTACCTTTTAGTCATTAGCTTGTAACCCTATTTACTGGATTCATTACTTGGGTGGATCATGTGCAATGGAAAATACTCACGAACACAAAACAAACGAGTCCAAACTCGACTATCTTAGCGCTTGCATTAAGGGCGTACCAGTGGTAATGTTCCTGCTCCTCATCAGACCCTCGACATCCTGTCCAATGGAAAGTACTCATAAACACAAAACAATCGAGCCCTAACTCTTCTATCTTGTTCAGTAGGTACAGGAGTTCCTATGGCCCCCTTCCGAATCCATCATCAGATCAGCTCCATGGTACCATATTATTGCATTGTCACGCAATATGCATATGCTTGCAAAATTTCAGAATCAGTTGAGGATGTCTGCTTCAAAATTGAGTTGCAAGATTCCACCCGAACAAATTACATACATACATACATTGCAAGTTAAATAAAAGCTTCTAAAATATTTCAATAAATTGAAATAGTAAGTTAATTAATTTTTTTTAATCAAAAACCAATTATTATTCTTTTATCGTTTTTCTTTACAAAATGATATGCATTTACTGGGGCTTGAACATACAACATCTCATATGTTTAGCAACCTTCGCTCCTAATGAGCTACCGAAACTTAGATAATAGTGTTGAAATAAGTAATACTTATAAACTATTTATGACAGTTGTGCAACGAAACTCTAAATAGAATAGTTATGTCACCATAAAGTTTATTTTTAACGCCATCTATGATCTTTTTTTTAAAACATTTTGTAAAGGACTGTCCTTAGTATCGACATCTCAGCGGCAATTACGAAAGGGGGTGCGACGGTAACGCCCGCTGGTTATCAAATGGTTTTAGGAGCTACGATATTTTGTACTGCTATTGTCAGTCTATATATTATATAGTCTCTGCCTATACTTATAAATATATTAGACCATTGCATAGCCGCGTAGGTAGTTAACGAGGTTCCAGGTTCGATTCCCAAGTCGAGAAAAAAAATTGTACCTATTAGGTAAGTACCTACCTACTTAATTTTCTTTAGAGAAAAATCTAGTTGGTAGGTACTAGCCTGAGGTCTGAAAGTGGGTGATGGTTAATCCGTGCCTCGGAAAGCATGTTGTAACCTGTCGAACTTGCAGCTTTCGCCGGTGGTGTCTGTGGAACTATCTATCCCACCGGATTTTGAGAGTATAATGAAATGACACTCGTGCACATATAATAATAATGAAATAATGATTTTTTTTATTCAGCACTTAGGTACCTATTTACATACAGTCATACTTGTCAGAATAACAATGTAAGAAGATAAATTAATAAACTCTACTAGGTAACTAACAAGTAGTCTGTAGGCAATAGCAAATCATACAAATCTACAGACCGCAAAGTCCGTCCGTCTGTCCTATGACATTTTTTGCAATTAACCAATTATTATTATTATAAGAAGAAATTAAAACCGCATCCAAATTGCAAGTGGTCACACTTTATCTAAGTAGACATGCGCAAAATGTGTCAGTAAAAAGAAATGAATGAAGTATATCTTTTGGCTCAATGAAGTAGTCCACTAATTTAGTTCAGTACTTCATTTAGTTCAGCAAATCACAACGAATCAATGAGATATAGACATGCGCAAAATGTGTCATTGAAGTATACTTCATTTGAACTAAGTAAACTATATCACTCATTTACTTCACTAGTTCAGCTTATGAACAAGATTCATTTGAATCTGTTTTCGCATGTCCTTCAAACGATCATCGAATTCATTTACTTCACTAGTTCAGTTTATGAACTAGATTCATTTGAATCAATTTTCGCAGGTCTTTCAAACTATCGGGCAATGAACTAATAACGAGAATGATTATATTGTTTTGTATTAGTTCTATGTTTTTTTTTTAAATTATAAGTACGTATAGCTTTCATTTAAAAGCATTAAGTTATATTGTGTACGTATTATATTGAATATAAGAATTTTAACACTGTGAACTAAATGGACTAAACTGAACTATTGAAGTATATGAATCTGCACTGAACGAAAGAGATACAGAGTGATTCCAACTGAAGTACTTAAATTGAAGGATTCATTCGCGAACTACACATCTCTATATCTAAGTGGCACACACCTGTGCACCCTTATGGGGTTTTTAGGACCACGACCCAGGGTGCCACTAAAGTAAAAAGGTAGATATATAAAGAGGATGTGATCACTGGCACCGAAGGCGCTCAATCACAGGGCAGGGGTAGGGGCGCAACGCGGTCCTCACCGGCGAGAATCCTACCCAAGCTAACCTGCAACCTTTCACTAGCTACCTAAGTGAACGAACCGGAGAAGAAAGGAAGAAAGAAACTCCGGGGTTGTTCCTTTTCGTCAACTTTTGTTGTGTTTTAGTCTCCTCTTTTTTTTTTAACATGCCTTTTAACCTAATTTAGCTAGGTATGTCCTGCGCAGATGGCTAATTTCCCTAGAGATTGGCTGCCATGGCCGAAATCGGTCCGGAACATTATAAGAATATAGATTTTACATACTTCGCTTCGGTTCACACCGTGAGCTACCGACTAACCTACGTCAGCGATGCGAGCGATGCTAACGAAATATCCAACCAACGATTCCAGCGAAGCTACTCGTTCACCTCGTTAGGTTAGGAACCCCATAGTTTAACTCGCCAATATTTCGCATAGTTTGTCTGAAGTTTTTATAGTTTCCTTCTCTCGCTTCGCCCGCCCACCTAGCTCGCTCGCCCGCCCGCCTAGCTCGCTCGCCCGCCCGCTGGTAGTGCGGCCTGCGCTTTACGGACGAAGTGGTGGCTAGTTACAGGCGGCGTAAGGCATGGGTGGTGTGGCCCACCGTCTACGGCCTCGCGGCCTAATTGCCACGCGCCTCAAAGGCCCACTTTACCAACCACTAGCAGTAAGTAATACGTACTTAATACCTCTACACACACAGAGAGCACTCTTTATCCGATCTGAGGATCTAAAGCCGAAAATTGGTAAGGGACAAAATTGAAGTCGAAAGACAAATAAAATTTATCGAACGACAAAAAAATGATAACTTCAAAATTGATTAGGTATAGTAAGTTAGTTAGCTACCTACAGCTTTTTATGACATTGTTATGAATATGCTCTAAAAATATTGTTTTAGTAATGGAAGAATTACAAAAAATAAATAATTCCTCAGTGGTTTGGAAGAGCATAAAAGCTGATGGACTTTTCTTAGAATATTCTGTGCCGTTGCCTAAATCTGTTGCCAGTAGACTTTTCAAAGAACTTGAAGAAACCTTTGAATATTTTACTGGAGATCTTTCAAAAATTAAGTGAGTAGACACTAGACATCCTACCGTGACCTATCCATAGGTTGCACACGTAAACATAAGGGCCTATGCACACTACGTCTTTTTTACGCGCCGTCGACGCGCGTTTTAGAAACGCGCGTCGACGGCGCGCTTTTATCCTACAGAGCAGTTTGTTGTCGTTTGTATCGATACACACGCGCGTTAGCAATTTGGTGGCTTTTGCATCGCGTCTGTATTGATACACACGCGCGTTTGTATCGATTCATAAGCGTGCAGGTGTGCAAAGGTCTGCTGGCTGCGTCTGACTCGCGTGCGTATCGCGTCTGTATCGCTACAGACGCGCGTCGACGGCGCGTAAAAAAGACGTAGTGTGCATAGGCTCTTACTCTTGGTTAAGCCGTTGCGTGTTGGCCCGATTGTTATAACAAGCGTATACCAGGGAACGGGCAGCGGCGTTTTCTTGTGTGTTACCAAATAACGCCTACCAAGCGTGTTCAGTATTCTTAGGGACCATTTATGAGAATCGGCATCCGTATCTAAATGCTTAATGAAAATAAAATCGCTTATCCATAAACGCACTTATACAAATGCCATATATATTTTAATATAGTGCACTAGCGACGCCCGCGTCTCCGTAGATGAAGCCTAAGTATAATAGGGTTGCCATACGTTCCGGTACGCCGGGACATGTCCCGGTTTCGAGCGTCATGTGCCGGTGTCCCGGCCAACATGGCAATGGTCCCAGTGGGCGCGCTATCCAAAAAAAATAAGATCTTCGTTCCCAATACGCTTCTGTTTGTTTTCCTGCGTGTATAATGGGAGAACCCCTTCGGCTCTGTGTGACGTGTTATTTTTCAATAATCAATAATTTTTAAATAATTAATACGTAAGTAAATATTTTTAGGGTGTTCGGTAAAATATACCCTTTACCTCGCCAACAAGTCGCTTACGGAGATCCCGGCATTACATACACTTATTCGGGAGTGACCGTGCCTGCTTTACCCTGGCCGGCCCCTGTTCTTGCTTTGCGACAGTTTCTGCAGGAATTGAAAGGCATCAAGTATGATTTCGTTTTGGTAAATAGGTGAGTTCTAATGGAACATTATTTTGGATACATTTAAATATTTGCAAGAGAAAAACATTTGGCAAGCATGGTAGGTAATTATGTTTAAAATTCCATGTTTGATAAGTTTACTTTCAAATCATCAGCAAAAAAACCTTATTTAAGCCAAGCTGTACTGTACCAGTACGAGCACTGACCAAGCATTGTTTACATTAAAAAAATCATTTATAACTAGGTGAACAGATATTTACATTGCAAGATAAATAAAAGCCTGTTAAAACCACCCTAACTAGCAAAAACATTTTTGTCATGCACTACCTATTTCAGTTTTCCAACTTGCCGAGAAAGCATTTGAGACAAATATTTAATTACAGCTTATAATACTAAGTAAGAACAAAGAACGTGGACCGAACGACAACTCCCCGTCACTAGATTAGTTAATCATACTACCAATAAAGATTGCACTCCTTTTTATTACTTATCAATGAACTTTACACGTGTTAATAATGCAGTTTCTACAGCTACTACTAAGTTGTTCCTTTTGAATTAATGAATAATATAGTCAGATTCTCTTATTTATATACGAAGAGTATGCTTTCGATTAACATTTTAAATTTCCTCAATCAGGTATAAAAATGGAAATGATCATATGGGCGAGCACAGAGATAATGAGCCAGAACTTGATCCAAATTATCCCATAGCTTCTGTATCTCTCGGTCAAGAGAGAACCTTTGTACTGAAACACAAAGATACCAGGAAACCAGGAAGAGATAAGAAACAGATACCCCCAGGTAATGGTTTATTTCAAGTCTTCATATTTGTTTATAGTGACGGAGTCATCGATGTTTCTTAGCTTATAGAACATGTAACGTAATAAACGAGCTTCGTATGTGACTGTTTGCTTTGCTTTCATGTGTGCATCTTCTTCTTGAAAAGGATTTTCGATAACTGTACTTACTCGACGCCCATACGTCTCGCAACCTTCAAGGAACTGTAGGCAATCCTTTATCGTGTTATCTTTAACAACGATCAAGTGTTTAGCTAGGTTTTCTAAAAAAGACAAGAAACAACGCTTCGCATAAAACCATGTATCAGTGCCCAGACGTTTGTTAAAAGGCTCCAAAGATTTGATCACTCGAGATATTCCGAATTCATAATTTCCCTTTGCGCAATATAATGTTCCGATAACCAAGTTAACAATACAAAGATGATAAAATTTCTTTTGAGGATCCTCAAATATTTGCTGCTCTTCCTCTTTTTCAATTTTACGCATGATATCTTCTGCTTCCTCATTCTGCGAGGTCATTATGTAAGAGACGCACAAATTTGCCAAAACGACAGCACTTACATCTAAAATGTTATCATACTGTTTCTTAACTATTGGTTCGTAAAAACTTGCGGCTTCCTTGTATTTATTTTCTTGCATAAACAGCACGTGAGCTACATTTAAACGCCACACATCAGACTCATTGCAAAACTCCACAGATTTTCGAAAAATCTTTTCTACCTGACCATAGTTTTCCATGTCCCAATAAATCTTTGCTTGTGCCATAACAACTGGTATGTATCTTTCCAGAGCTTCCTCGTATTCCACAACTGCTTTCTTAACTTGTTCATTGTCACCTTGCGAGCGACTTTCTTGCACCACTTTTGTCAATTTTCTCAGCTGCTCTGCATGTTTAGATGCGATGTCTTCATATTTTTGAAACGCTTCTTCAGGTGATGTTTGACTTGTGATGATAGCGTCCAGAAAATCGTACAAATAAGGAGTTAAGTACTTGTAAGTAAATTGGGCATTTTCAGCTAATACGTCAGCTGCTAAATCAAAGTACTCAAATTTGCAGTAAAGAAGTAAAAGGTTAGCGAATGTTTCTGCTGGAAAGGGGTCTTGTTGAAGTAAAAAGTGTAGTTTTTCAAACCCATCTGTTGGTTTTATATCGATGGAAGTAAGAGCCATGTTATGTAACGTGACTGCATCTAACTCATGCTCATGTCGAGGAGGCATGTCGTTCAATGCCTCACGAGCTGCTTCTGTATTCTTCAATTGATACTCAATAGCAGCCTTAAGATTAAACACTTCAGTTAGTGCTGTTTCGTGAAGTGTAAGCGTATTTCCAACAGATTTAACTTCCGATGTTTCTGCCTGCATGCCAACAGCTAATTCAGGGTGATCACGAATACCTCGTTCAATTACTAGAGTTATATGTTTCAAGGCTTGAGGATACTCTTTAAGTTTGAAGTAACAGAGAGCAATATTATAATGCAGATGAGCATTAAATCCTACGACGTTAAGACTACGGGAAAACTTTTGCAAAGCTTCCTCATATTGGTTTTCCTTAAATAATAAACATCCAAGATTTATATCCTTGTCGGGATCTTCTTGTGGATAGGAGTCTACTAGTCCTTTAGCAGTTATCGTGTCTTCTTCGCCATATTTAATGGCAGACTGCAGTTTGACCACCTTTCGCTCTAGTTCAGGAGCTGTGATTTGCACGGTGGCTTTGTAGGATTCGTCAAACATTGAAGCTTCGTACAAGGCTTGAGCAAAGTACAGTTTGTATTCTGGGATATCAGGATGCATCGCCGATAGTTGCTCATAGCAGTTTGCTGCTTCTACAAACGACTGTGTTCTAAAAAAGCAAAACCCTAGAAGGGACAGTCCAGCACGGTTGGGACTAAAGTTGATTGCATCGTTAAGGGCCTTAATCGCGTCATCATATCTTGCCTCCTTTATCTGAAAAGGGTAAAAAATAAAATATTTAATTACAACATGGAAATAAATTCCTTTCATACCAAACTATGTGAAATAGTGGAACAGATTTACAGACTGGGATAACCCCGATTCCCGAGTCCCCGATTATGAAACATTCTTCATTAGCGCTCTACTCCTATTGGTCGTTGCGTGATGATATAGCCTCTCTCGATAACTGATCAAAGGTTTTTTTTCTAATCGGAACAGTAGCTCCTGAAATTAGCGCGTTCAAGCAAACAAACAAACTTTTCAGCTTTATAATATTATTATAGATTTATCGGATATATTACTACTATATGTCGACTTCTCCTTAACGGTTATCTACTTAGATTATTGAAAATCAAATAGGACACAATATTATAAGGACGATTATAACATGCGTTGAACGAGTGTTCCGTCTCGTACTTTGTCACTGCGATAGGCGACGTGTGACAGACAACTTAACTTACGCGTGGTTAAATCTGGAAATAGGTTATCTAAGTGCTCGCTATCCTTAACTTAGATGATCCTCTACTGTTATAATGTACCGAGTAATACTAGAATGATATCAGAACGATTACAAACAGTTATTGTGTTGCGAAATATCTATTTATAACAATTTCAAGGCTGCCGTTGGTTTATTTGTTCCCTTGTACGTAATGCAATTTGAGTGGATAATAAATGAAATTTATTTCATAATCTTTACAATAAATTAAAACTGCAAAATTACGCAATTTTGCAGATTATTGCACCTACTACGATGCACTATGTTCATTATACTTTGGTGGGCATATGGACCTACTTACATATTTATTTTTCTTTGGCATGCTATACTACTGACGTCATAATGAAAAAAGGCATAAGTTATATTCTTTTCATAATTATACGAAAAAGTCTCAATTACTCAATTTAGAAAACAAAAATTAATAATGCCCTTTTTCATTTTGAATGAAGAATGGCTTCAGCTTAAAAAACAAATATCAAATGAGATGTTGTTCTCATTCAGTCAAGATCAGTTCTTTGATTTTTAATGATATTTCTAGAGCCACGGAGGTTGTCCACTTCCGGTACGAAGAGTTAAAATATACCTAGATATGCTATCCTAATCGAAAGAAACAAAAAAAAAACATATTTGTAACACGGTTGTATATATGTAACAACGAATTATGACTCGTGCCGTTAATCTTATCTGTTAATCTGGTTGTTGCGTTAAACGAATTTGCAAATTTATTTAATAATATTGTGCCGAATACCTATATTCAATCGTTATCTTTGAGGTGCTTCCAAAATATATGCCGGCTCTTTAAAAGTATGATGTGTAGTGAGTACATTGGTGAAGAAATTTCAGACGAAAAATAATTTTTATTAAAAAAATATATATCCTTATCCTTACTAATATTATAAATGTGAATGTAACTCTGTCTGTCTGTCTGTTACGCAATCACGCCTCAACTACTGAAGCGATTTAAATGAAATTTGGTACAGATATAGTCTAAGCCTGAGAAAGGACATAGGCTATATTTTATTATGAATTTCCCACGGGAACGGGAGTTACGCGGGTGAAACCGCGCGCGGGAAGCTAGTATGTAATAAATACAAATTAAAATACATAATACAGGCAGAAGGTCACTCGACGATACACTTTATTCAAAAGAAACTTATGTTTATTACATTTGTTTGATTTTTTCTCGCTAAATACGATAGGCACTTGATTTTAATAACACAATTCTGAGCTGTAGGCATGACAGGTACATTGTACCGATGTACAATATGATAGATTTATCGCCTAGTCAAGCATAACTGCAATGTTAAATTTGAGTTTTGCTTAATTTTTTTATCAGGCGCTAAAAATATTGATAAACAACACTTTAGTCTATATCTTTATTGCCGTGATAGTTTCAGTATTATCGTTGTAAAACATTGAGAGAAGCAATTGGGAAGTAATTAATGGCCACCGTGAATTTCAATAATTCTATTTATCCGGAACACTACGACGCGACGCGGTGACCGGCCGACCTGACCTGATATCAGAATGGACGGTCACCCTTAAAATGTAGTTTTTCTTCTAGATCACGATGGAAGCAATTATTTAAGAATAGGAAGCAATAGGGAAGCAATTCTTGGGCATAAATTCAACGCTAAATACGCCTCGTGACCTTCAATCCTGATGGAGACAAAATTCCGCTCAAAAATGTGTTTTTAAGCTGGAAGGCTCTTCTTGCACCATAAATATGCACAATAAATATTATGTGTATATGTGGCACTATCAACAGTTAATGGGACGGCATATATTTTGGCAGCGCCTTATACGTAAAGTTAACGAGGGGCCGATAACGTTTTCCTTCTTGGTAGGTATTTTGCGAATTTTCACGTTTGGTATTAACTTCCTATATTATATTATGTTCGCAAATGATTGATGGGATTTGCGGTAGTCGATATATTTTGCAATAATGGTGTGTTATCGTGTGATTATAGGCTTCTTATGTAATTTAGGCACTTCCGCATGTTTTTTTTCAAGCTGCAATTTATTTGAGTTCTCCTATTTTCCCGGGCGCAGTTTCATCCGAGTACCATAACACCATCTATAACAATCGTATACCAGGGAACGGGCAGCAGCGTTTCCTTGTGAGTTAGAACATAATACTGCGGTCTCCAACCCGCCTGCCACGCGTGGTGACTATGCCAAAACCCTCCCTCGGGAGGAGGCCTGTGTTCGGGGCATTTCCTAGGGCACCTGCAGATTCGACCACGCCCGATGTGGGGTCAGCTTAATAACCCCACAGGTGTTCCTCCGAACGCGAGAGTGGTGGGGATGCCTAACACATTTATCTTCGGCTAATGAAATACTTTTCCAATGTTCTTAATATTGTAGGTAAACAAAAATCTGAATTCCAAGATCATTATCACTATTTAAAGTAAGAAAATAAACTAGTAAAATCCCTACTACGAGTTTTACGATATCACCGACATACATAAAAATAGATACTTAGTACACATTTTAAGAGGATTGAAAAAGCACAGAACCACAGTTTGGTCTTATTGTGCCCTCTAAAACGAATTGTTAGGCTTAAATACTGCTGTTCACTCTTACCATTGTGTATATCGTTTTTGTATACTGCCCATCTTTTATTTGCATGTAATCCATTTCTTTTTATATTTTTTAGTGTCGTCCGTTTAAATTGATATCAACGTGTTTTGTTTTTTGGTTGCCATGACAACTGCAATACCTAATAGACAAATTTGTGGTATTGCTACAGATTTTTATCTAATAGATTTATTTTATAAACAAACATGAATAAAATACAAACTAAAAGTATCTTATTAAAAATAACGAGTTCACGTTTATCATTTCTATTCCCACGTTCTCCGAGTGCTGGTTTCTACTTTGCACAGCAGCTAAGCGTTGCCATTCAACGTGGTAATGCTGCCAGTATTCTGGGAACCTTGCCAAGTAGAATAGATTTAGAATAGTAGTAAAGTTCGTTTTATTTTTAATTAGTTACTTTTAGTTTGTATTTTATTCATGTTTGTTTATTAAATAAATCTCTTCTAATAGATTGCCTAGTCTAGCTAGCACATTCAATTAATTGAGCTAATCATTTTTATCAAATTGACCTAAAAACAATATAAAATAATCCTGTCATTTGATTTTTAAAGTAATAGGTATTTATTTTTTGTTTCAGTGAAAATTGAACTAGAGCATGGCAGTGTTTTATTTATGCATCCGCCAACTAACGAAATATGGTATCACTCGCTACCAACGCGGAAGAAGCTTCTGGGTGCACGAATTAATTTGACTTTCAGAAAAATGCGTTAATACCAAATTATCGCGCACATACCGAATATTTATAACTCTACTTGATATTGAAGTTCTCACTTCTCAGCCAATGGCATTGTTCCGTTGTACGTTCCGTTGTCACTCGTGTAAAAAGTTCTATTGACGTTTTGCAATAAAAAAAAAACAAACGTCAAATTAAGTCATTGAGATTTGTTGTGTTAATTGTGTTAATAAGTTCGGTGATTACTAGTATTTACTAGTGCTCATGTTTCATTTAGTTATATTTCAGTGTAATAACACTTAATATTACTTAGTGATATCGTTAAATAAAACTTCAAAGGTGAGTAATTGAATGCAGCAGTGCAATATTTCTATACGTAACTTATACAACGTAGGTACATGTAAGTTGAGCTATGTTGATTTGGTTATCAGTAGATACACGAAGTGCATGATGATAAGGGCCTCCTATATAACGGTGGAAATCATTGAACGGCCGCCGTTAACATCGTATATTGAAATGTTTACGGTTTTCCGCGTTACAGTGCTTTGTTCTAACGTTTCTTGCCAAACATGGGCTGAAAGTTACGTCGATGTAATCTACGGCCGATTATTCGAGCTCAGAGCATTAAAAGTTGACTAAACCGTAGATTATTGTTATCCGTGACATATATATGTCATGAAAGAAGATCGAAATTTATCATTGGTTACCTAAATTAGGCCACAGTAAGAAATTGCACTCGAAATTAAAGTTCATACTGTAGCAATGTGGTACGGTCCAAATTTGCAGAGGTCTTACAAGTATATGATGTTTGCGTCTAAGATGCCGTCGTTGCGGATAGACCAGAGTGACTTGAAGTGCAAGAATGGCTGCGAGTACTTTGGTAATCCCCAGTGGCAAGGATACTGCTCCAAGTGTCACCGGGAACAAATGCAACGGCAGAGAATAGCTGGTGAGTAATCATTGATGTTGCATTACTTATATAGGTGACATGTTAATTTAAGTCTTGTACCAATATTGATACCATGAGTTGATTACGAGCTTTGTTTTATTATAATTATTAAGTAAATGTTATTTTATTGTTTTTTAACATTGACTTATTTTGTTTTACCTGATTAATAAGGTTTTATATACCATTATTACTTAATTTAGTACTATAATAATAAAAGTAGTGGTCAAAATTAGATTATGATAAAAAAATTGTGACCTTAATTTCTTTATGAATGTTTGGCAATTAACAGTGCCTTTCAGTTTCGTAGTTGTAGAATTTGGATTTTTCAAAAATTTCTTTACTCTTTATCCTGATTAAAACTAAAAACAACAAAAAATAAAATATAAAGAACATAATGAAGTTTAATATTAAATGTTGCAAATGATGACATTGTTGATATTTGAGAACTTCTAACCAAACTTATAAGCTAATTAATAAGCAATTTTTTATCATAAGTTCTTTTTCTTGCAATCATTGTTTTTATACCTTACTTAAAAAAAATATTTCATTTCTATCCATACTGCATCTGGAATTTAATGGAACCTTCAGCCTGATAATTCATAATACCTAGTCAAAAAAAAACATTTTTTTTTAATCTTTTTGAGTAATTAATGTAAATATAAACTTATTATGATTAGAGTCATTAATGACAAATGGACAGACGGACTACATTGTGTGTGTCAATTAGCAGCATTCATAGGTAGCAGCTGTTAGTTACCAAGTTTAATTCATAGAAAAAGAATAACCAATTAATTAAAAAAAATATAGTTTCTTTACATTGTGATTTTCACAAGTGCAAGTGTATGTAAATACCCAAGTGCTGAATAAATTCATTATTTCATTAACAACAGAGAGAATTTCAAAATTTAAGTATAAAGCCCATTATAATTTTAATGCAAAGAGTAGAAATACCAATAAAAAGTATGTAATCAAATGGTTTGTGGTTTAACTATACATTATCCAATTTATTTTATAAAAGAAACAAATAGTGTAGGTAGGTATTACTAAAATGACTAAATCTAGAACTTGAAAGCATAGGTTGTATGTGCCATTATATGTCAGAAACATTTGTCTTATGTGCCTTTGTCGTAAACTGGCACTTATGACGAAATGCTTCTGAACATAACAGTACATCCATCCTTATGTTTCTGTGGTCTAGAAATATTCATCTATTTTGTTTGAATAGACTCTTTAATTAATTAAAGATGGCAGTCTATACTAGAGGTCATTGTTAATTTTCCAATCAACAATAATTATATAGCGGCCATAGTCCAATGGCTAGGGCATCGGATTTTTGATCTTGTGGTCGCCGGTTTGATCCCCACCCATTGCACTACAGACGTGAACCCACTCGTAACACAAGCATTTTACCTTGCATGGGGTGTTGGACCTCTTCTTGAAAGACTGGACCATGGTCACAGAAAGCCGTGAGAAGTGGAAAGAGTGGAGGGAGGCCTTTGCCCAGCAGTGGGATGTTATGGGCTGATATAATAACAATAATGGGGTGTTAACAAGAATACAACTAGATAGAAAAAAAAATGCTAATAATCTTTAAAAAAAATAATGATAATTGAAGTGAATAAAACTTGTTTTAACCTGTTTGTTGATGAATTAGATAAACTTGTCAATATTATGTTTACATAGTCTAGACAATACTGGAAAAACAGTATGTTTAAATATATTATTATTTATTAAATTGTTCTATAACATAAATTATGCGGAATTGGTCTTATCTTGAGGCATCGTGAGTGACTAACATGACGTGTGTGCGTTTTTGCTTTAATACTTTATTTTTTCTTACTTTTTTAACAATTACTAGTCGTCTCACACTATTTTATTATGCATACATTTTTTTGTCTATACCTACACAGTACCACACCAATGCCCATATTCATGCCCAGTGTGGGCAGTGTATGGACCCATTCTGAAAAATTGGAATGGGAATGTATATTCCAATTTTTCAAAATGGGTCCAGTAGTGTTTGAATATATTCATTACAAATAGGGTTGCCACCTTTTCTTTTGGTTTTATATAGTACTTTTACAAAAAGTTGCTAAATATTAGTACTTTTGGGAAATTTAGGAAAAACCTAGTACACGTGTACTTGACGTGATCCATACAGTGTCGGATTAAGATTCTGTACGGATACCCCTCTTAATAACTCAGAGTCGCTCATCGACCTTTTTTTTTTTTGATCCTCTACCTATTGTTAACATTTGTATTGTTTCAAAATATTGAAATGGGGTGAATTTTATTTTAGCTAAAAAATATAGTACTTTTTGTACTATATTCTTTTTGTATAATATAAAGTACATTATTTTGACTGAAATATAGTACGGGTGGCAACCCTAATTACAAATGAAAATATATAAGTATGTTCTCTTATAATAATATTAGTAAATACTTTCTCAAATAAATCGTAGATAAAAATAAAAGATATAAGATCCTTGACCATATAGTTAAATCAATTCTTTTTATCATTCTTTTCCCAAAATCCTTCCATATATTCTTTTTGCTGCATTACCTCATATCAGTCCTCTAGATGCGCGTCGAGGTAGGGATGCCACCCGTACTACATTTCAGTAAAACGTACTATATATTATATACAAATAATATAGTACAAAAAGTACTATATTTTTTGCTAGATTAAAATTGACCCCAACGTTTCACTTCACAATAGGTAGAGGCCTAAAAAAAGCTCATCAGTCATCCGGACAGAATCTTAATCTGGTACTGTATGGATCTTACATGCTCAGACCCTTAAATGTATACTAGTTTTGTTCCTGAATTTCCCAAAAGTATATATTTAGCAACTTTTTGTAAAAAGTACGATATAAAATAAATGTAGCAACCCTACGTTGTGGTCATCTCGCCACGTCGTTCAGGGCCGTCCTAGGCGACGCCGTCGATCGTTTGGCACCCAAACATTATCATAGGTATACATTTAATTTAATAAATTTATGCATTCATATCATGTAACATGAAACTCTATGATTTGAAAGTTGGACAGTCTTAAAATATTTCTAAGTAAATCCATAACAATACAGATGCATGTGCTTGCACTGTGTTCCAATGTTCATTTAATTACGTAATATGTTGTTCAGGGTAAAACCCAGTATCGTAACTAATTAACACACATCTAATTTATACTGCATTAATCCGTGTGTGCATATTTCTATATAGATATACAACTTATCAAATGAATGTATGTATAATTCCAGCGATCGTAGCCCAATGACTAGGGCGTCGGACTTGTAAGCTTGTGGTCACACTACCGACGTGAACCCACTCGTAACACAAGCATTTAAGCTTAGCACGAGGTGTTAACAAGAATACTGGTAGATTGCTAAAACTCTGATAGTAAATAAATAAATAAAAACCATGCGTTCATAGCATAGTTGCGCATGAAACTCTATGATTTGTAACTCTGACAAATGTTTCTGAGAAAATCCATAACCATACAAATAATAGAATATTCATTTAATTATTTTATATGTTGTTCTGTCATAACTGTGTATCATAATTTATTAATACATCTAATCATCCGTGTGTGCATGTTTCAATATCAATTAAATGTAGGTATGTATAACTCCCGCCAATTAATATGAGATCTGTCTCGAAGATCAATCCTCCTCCCGCTACCCCGCGCGGACCCCTCTCTCGTCCTGCAGTAGCGTCAGCATGATATGTATGCAATTTGTTACTGATAATTAATAATTTTGTTAAGGTTTAATTACTGTCTGTCTGTTTGTTTCGGCTAATCTCTGGAACTCTCTTCTTAAAATAATATTTTCCGTATAAATTCCTATTACAATGGATACGCAGAGCGAAGGACCGCAAATTTGGGTAGGCTTATGTCCATCTGTAGACAGAGATGCTGATTTATTTATATTGATATAAGTTACCAACCAAACACAATTTTGGGCCAAATTATTTTATACTGCGTCCAACTGATTTTGTATTATTATAAAACTTGTTTGGAACTAAACAAAGAAGTAACAGAACGCGGAACCTTCATTACGCGAATCAAGCTACTTGTCGGATGTTTTTCAGGAAACCTTGACTATTACCTTCTGAAACTATGCCAAGGGTAATTAAAAAAAAATCAATGTCCGCCACTCAAAATTATCTAATACGTAAATTATATTTAAATCAAATTATAAATAAACAAATTCTTTCGTTACTTGTGATTTGATCGGCGATAAGATCTTTAATTTTGATAATAAAAAAAATAACAAAATCTTTAATGTATTTTCGTTATTTAACTATGATATATTTAGTGATATGGTGATATACACCTTCCTGGTAGTTATCACATGATAGTGTTGTTATTTTCACTGTACCATGGTCGATAACGAGGTATCTTCAAGGTGGTGTTGGGTGTGGATTGTGATGTAAAGTTAACTGTAATCGCACATATTATATAATGTTAAGATAGTGTAAGTGCATAATATCACTTCCTTGACAATTATAGATAGTAAACATCGATGTATTTGAAACTTATTTCAAACAAAACAAAACCAAAATAGTCCTCCCGATTTTTAGATACTTTTAGTATATATTCATATGATCATCATCGTCACCTCTTATTTAGGCTGTAGCTCTGCTCGCCTTTATGCCCGGTGAAGTAGCAAAAGACGCCTAACTAAATAATGCCAGTCCGAAAAAAACAATCAGTTCAGCCGTGGGACGTCCACTGCTAGACAAAGGCCTCCTTCATAGATCTCCAGTTATTACGGTTGGGAGCGACCTCCATCCGATTCCCGATTCCTCCCTGAACCTTACCCACATTGGGAGCGCGCGGTCGAGCATTTGTTAGGTGCCATCGACACAAGCGTCGAGCTCCCGACCCCGTCATCCGCAGGTGACACTCTGTTGTTAGTCTAAGTATAGGCCATGGCCGAACGACATATTTAGTGCATAACAGGGCGGGGCCTGTAGCAAATTTTGTCTGGAGGCCCCTCTTAGTAATGACTCACGAGTCGCTTAGCGAGCTTTTTTTAGGCCTTTTAGGTAAACCTACCGATCGAAAATCGAAATCGCGCGCGGCCCGTAGCATTTGCTACGCTTGCTATATCTCTAATCCGGCACTGTGTGCGGAAACATAGGTGCATTCTGTTGTATTACTCAAAAAAAAAACCGGTGGGACGATTTTGCCGATATCACCTTTGTGAGAGATCAGGCGCAAGACCTACAGATTAATATGCCCTCGTAGGCACGGGTCAAACGCCACCAAAGCCTGGCTTTG
This sequence comes from Nycteola revayana, assembly GCA_947037095.2. Taxonomy (NCBI): domain Eukaryota; kingdom Metazoa; phylum Arthropoda; class Insecta; order Lepidoptera; family Nolidae; genus Nycteola; species Nycteola revayana. The sequence goes on along the minus strand of OX344851.2, from coordinate 17,320,348 downwards.
GGCCAGTACTTAAGTTTTGTAGGTATAGAGAGAAAATTTCTATTAAAACAATTTATTGTTATACCCGGGACTCGAACCTTTGTCCATGCTAATTAGGGTTGATAATATTACTGCTAGGCCGACAAGGCATTCAATTAAGGCAGTTGTTTCTACTGCATTGCGGGAGCAATTTTATATTTTACTTACCTACTATCTGAAATATGAATACGAATTTGCTTGAATTACAATTAAGTTAGAAGGTTTATAATACAGCTATTATTATTATTTGTGTACTAGCATCCTACTAATATTATTAACGCGAAAGTTTATAAGTATGGATGGATGGATGGATGTTTGTTTGTTACTCTTTCACGTCAAAACTACTGAACGGAATTGGCTGAAATTTTGCTCCGGGATAGGTTATACGCTGGATTAACATATAGGATACAAAACATCACGCTCCGACCCTCTGGAGCAGAGTAACGCGGGTAAAACCGCTCGGCGCACCTAGGGAAATTATAATTTTCATGGACTGAAATGAATAAGTGGTTACTTTGCTATTTTAGTTTCAAACACAAAGTTATTTTCTTAACATTTATTCTATAACTATCTACATAATTATTATTGAGCTTAAAATTCAGATATAGTTATTTAAAATTGGCTGTCCGTGCCAGCCCAGAATAGCCTGTCAAAACAACGTTACGTTATCCTCACTATTATGTTACAATAAAAGAGGATCAACCAAATTAGTCAAATGGTTCTCAAGGTATTCGCGTACAAATGTTTTGACGATTCATTTTCCTTTATATAGATAAATATTCTTATTTGTCTTGCTTTTCTTCTGCAAATCTGATGCCACTCAGCACATGCCTTCCACTTTTTCCACCAATGTCTATTGCGTGCGGCCCTGTACTATGTCTTATCCATCTCCTGACTTATATAATCTCTAATAATAATAGAAATGAGAAAGTAATTTAATTATGTTTGTGTATTACGCTTTAACGCCTAAACCACTGAATTGATGTTGTTGAAATTTAGGTACATACTAGATCTTTGGAAAGGACAGAAAAACATATAAAAGTAACCAATTCCTTGCGGACAAAACTAGCTTTCTAAACAGTCGTTATATAGTGATATTTACTAGTCCAGTTCACCGCTGGATATAAGTTTTTTTTTATGTCTTTCTTAGTTAGCCACGAAGCTTTTGCTACTTCACCGGACATAAAGTTGAGCAGAGCTCCAGCCTTAATAAATGGTTTAAAAACTACAAACTAGGCAGCCTGCGCAAGAGGGCGCCCCTGTGGGGCTTGGACATAGTCTCCCCCAATTAGCGCCATAACATTCGGTCCTTCTTTTTCCGCATCTATTTTACTCCTGCCACCCTAATCAAGTCTTCGGTCTATCTTGCCCGGAGCGTCCCACATTACGTTTGCCGTTCATTTGCCACTCCGTCGAGAACGTGTCTGCTCCATAATAACCAGCCATATCAGTCATCTAACACGAATTTCATGATTTTCTGACCCTCTGTCGATGTCCTACGACCCACCGTGTGACGTACTTTTTGGAAGACCTAATAGCAATTGTAAATAAAATATTTGTATTTCTGTTGTTGTTAGAAAAAGCCTCATCAGCCACTTTACCGAGGCCAGAGCCAAAGAAGCCAGAACGCGGGCTGAAGGTCACCTCAAATTCCTCCTTCTCCAAGTTCGAGGAGAAACGGTTCCGACAAAGTGAAACTCTCAAGAAGACGAATCTGCTGAAATTTAGCGTTTTCAAGAAAAGTAACACAGGTAAGCATTTACGTCCACTCCTGAACATGGGCCTCCTCTTTACAGACCTCAGTAGGCCACCCTAGCTAACTGAGGTCCCTCCTTCAGGGATACTGCCATAATAACCGTGCTTGGCAGGCGTATTGGTGCGGGATCCAAGACATTTAGGTGACCCGGGACCGGCCTAAGCCTAACAGCTTAGAGCCTCTTCCATGTGTGCCGCTGTTGATCCTGGCTTACAGGAGTTACAGTGGTGGGAGTGTGGGAGGGATTAGTCCCATAAAAAAGGCGTATTGATGGTTGCAGTAAGATGGTGAGTATCCCTGAGCTAATATATGCTCCTGCCCATCCATCTGGGGGCCGAGTCTGCTATTTTTTTAAGTATTGTGCCACCGTAGTGCCGTCATGATATCATTATGCCAAAAACGGTAATCTACTAATCTCACTATGGTGTCGGCGCTGGAATGGCAGTCGGTGTTGCTACCGCAGAAAAAGGCCGTTTACAGAAGTAGCAGGGGAGATGATTAGGGAGATTGTAATGTTTATTTAGGCGATTTCAAAACTTATAAATGTATCCTTTGTTATTATATTCAACTACGCTAATGTCATCGTGGCGTCATAGTGACACCATTATGAAGTCATGTGATTTGTAGATTACCAAATGGGAAAAAACCGGACACGCCATTACGATGGTAGACTCGGGGCCCATAAAGTTTGTGAGTTTGTATGTTCAGGGTATCAAGGCTACTGATCCTATTTTGAAAATTCTTTCACCATTAGATTTGTATGTTAGTCATAATATAGCTAACGTTATTCAGGACTAACAACCTCCGTAGCGTAGCGATATTTGGCTCGCTTTAAATTTCGGAGGTAGTGGGTTCGATCCCCACGCCGGAAAAAAAATCTTTGTGTAAATTCTAAGATTTCTTTCTGGGTCTGGTTGGTTGAGGGACTACCTTCCGTGCCTCGGAAAGCACGATAAGCCGTTGGTCCCAATTGTTATAACATCATCATTAACAGTCGTATACCAGGGAACGGGCGTTTCCTTGTATGTTACAACATAATACTGCAGTCACCAACCCGCCTGGCAAGCATGGTGACTATGGCAAAAACCCTTCTTCGGGAGGAGGCCCATGTTCAGCAGGTATAGGAACGAGATCTATGCGAGTGTCAGCTTTGATCTTTTGAACCTCATCTCTATGAACACCTAGCGGTTTTTTTTTTTTTTTACTGAAGGTCTTACGTGTTTATCCACTTGGCTTTTGCTACTTCACCGGGCATAAAGGCGAGCAGAGCTCCAGCCTTAATGAACACCTAGTGCAGTAGCGCTTTGTATTTAAAGCATAAGCCTGAATTTTATTTTTTTTATATCTTCAGAAGACCATGAACACTCGGCCGAAAAACGCCCCCCGGAATTCAAGATCCCCGGTCAGGTGAACGAGGGTATGAAGGTGGACTTCCGCACCAGGTTCGCTGGTCTACCGTCAGGTGTGGACCGGGATGCGAGAGTCTTTGTGCACAGCTTCATCATGGACATCATCAAGTGTGCTAATGTTATGAATGTTGATGAGCTGTCGGAGAGGGTGCAGAGACAGTATCAGGTAAAAAAAAAATATATTAATGTGTTATGAAGTGGTAGGCTGTAGGTTCCTATACTCTCTATCTACCTATGCTCATCATATTCTGTGGGAGTGTAATCTATGGCAACCTCTGTACCGTAGCGGTATTTGGCTTGCTTTAAATCTCGGAGGTCGTAGGTTCGATCCCCACACCGGACAGGAAATCTTTGTGTAAATTCTAAGATTTCTTCCCGGATCTGGTTGGTTGAGGGACTACCCTCCGTGCCTCGGATAGCATGTTAAGCCGTTGGTCTCGATTGTTTCCTTGTGTGGCACAACATAATACTGCGGTCACCAATCCGCCTGCCAAGCGTGGTAACTATGGCAAATACCCTCCCTCGGGAGGAGGCCTATGTTCAGCAGTGGTTATACGGGCTGATGATGATGATGTTGACGAAAATAATACTTACTACTCTATATGTACTAATATATATATAAGGCTGAAAGGTTTTTTTGTTTGCTTGAAACTACATATACGATCAAAAAAAATTTTTCAGTGATGAATGAGTGATCATTATTTCATTTCTTTTTAATTATGATGTTCGAACCGGAGTTACGCGGGTGAAACCGCGGGCGGGAAATTAGTGTTAACATAAAAATATAGTTCATTATTATTTTAGTACTAACGGTTTCACCCTTGTAACTCCGGTATCCTTAAGAATTTCATAATTAAATATAGCCTATATCCTACCTCAATAAATGGGCTATCTAAAACTAAAAGAATTTTTGAAATCGGTCCTGTATTTCCTAAGAAAGATTAGCAAACAAATAAACAAAATCTTCAGTCTTATATATTAGTATAGATGTACATTACCATTATGGAAGCTAAACATTAAGGCTGATCCCACATTAGGCGTGCGTGTTACACATTGTCGCACACATTAATAGAAAATTCTACCAAAAATTTAAATTTTCTGTTAATATTTCATAATGTATTTTATGTTTTATTGCGATAGCTATAACATTGTTTATTGTATGGCCAGCGTTTCATGAAGCATATGGACACGTCGTCTCACTTTGCTACCGTGGACTCCGACACCAAGGAACTGCTCATGGACTTCGTGGAGAAACACGCCATGACATACCTACACGAGTGAGTATTACTTGTTTTAGCTATCTATACTTATATTATATATATAATATTACTAGCGACCCGCGCCGTCTTCGCACGGGTGGACTTATACCCCCTACTCCTACCCTACCCCTATCCTACCCCTACCCTACCTTTGCCTTCTATTAGTATTCTTGTGAACTACTGATGCTGAGCTAATAAATGCACGGATATGCATTACGTACAAAAATCGTAAGTGGCCACTTTCGCGCTCAGTCTGCATCGGTGTATAGCGCTAGTAGGTAGTCAGATAAAAATATTAAAATGGTAAATTGTGCTATTATTAAATGTAAAAACTGTACAAATGCGAGGAGAAAAATAAAGTAAACGTTTCCTTCCATCGGTAAGTCATTTTGTGATTAATATTATGCGTAATTAATTTTAAAAACAATTATTTTAGCAATTTTTAGTCTAATACCCTCAGTAATACCTGATAATACTAAATTTGAGAAGAACAAAACATTCGTATTTCATTGCGGCTTTTACTTGGAGCGGTTGATGAGAGGTTTTGTTTTAAAAAGTGATGAATATGAGTACAGGGACTTTTGTCAATTTAAGCGTTTAGTGCTGTTCATCATATGCAACACAAATCGATTTTCGAGAATCGATTTCGGAAACAGACGAATGATTTTGTATTATATAAGAACTTATTATGTAGACAATTTTAACAAATAATCGTACCGTTTCGTGACTTTTTTAGCTTTCCCCATGTAATCAGTGATGAGCAAGCTAATATGCTTAAAACAACCAACGTTACAACTCAAGAAATTTATTTTAGACAGTTGAAGAACAAAAACAGTCACAGACAGTAGTCAGCACGTCGAAGTATACACCAGCATTACGAAATACTAACAATTTTGTAAAAAATATATATTCCTAACTGTCTTATAAGCCGATCAGGAATTTTATTTCCCTCTGTATATCTCATTACTCTGTCATAAAATCGATACATAAATCGATTTGAACGATTCTTAATAATTCTTTACTGTACACAATTACTCAATAAATGTATATCCGTGCAATAAATAGTATTCGTATAGTAATTGAGAAATGGTATTTATGTTACGGCTAATAGCCGAAGTGCGGCTACACCTAGTTTTAGCCGGCTACAACTAGGTGCAGTCGGCCACATGCGTTTATAAGTCCCTGTTCGACTCCATTGGTTTAGGTTATTTTTTTTTTAACCACCCCAACACCTTTTTGTCCCTTGCATAGGTATTGTTTAATTTAGAGTTAACTTAGAGGAACTTATAGGAACTTATTAAGGTTGACCTAAGTTTAACCGCAAGTTGTCGGCTGCACCTAGTTGTAGCCGGCTAAAACTAGGTGTAGCCGCACTTCGGCTATTAGCCGTAACATATACAAAGGCGAACTTTATTCAAAATTGAGTACGTAAATCAAAGATTCAAAGACGCCGCCTTACGCGGCGGCGTCCTTGACGATTGATTTGATTTTCCCATCACTAAATAGTGCTTGTGACGTCATAATAGGTATTCAAAAAATGGCACGCTTGGTTTACATACAGATCGTGATACTCGTGTTATTTAGGTATATCTATATCTGTGTATAAATGCTTGTGTTACGAGTGGGTTCACGTCGGTAGTGCAATGGGTGGGGTTCGACCCGGCGACCTCAACATCACAAGTCCGACGCCCTAGCCATTGGGCTACGGCTGATTCTCTGGGAGATTATGAAGTTCCTACGGTAACGGGAGCTACGTGGTGAAACTTCGCGTGGGAAACTAGTTTTAAAATATCTCAGAAGCATAAGGACGGATGAGCTATTATGCTTCAGAAGCATTTGGTAGTAAGTGCCAGTTAACGATAAAGGCGCATACGACGAATGTTGTTGACATATAATGGCACATCCGACCTTATACTTTTGAGCTCTAGATATAAACTTCCGATAACCTATACCCTCAAATATAATTAACCTACATTTCTCAGAAAGGACATTAACCCTTAAATTGATTTTGTCCGTTTTAAAGGACACAGTATTTCCACGCACATAGACGCTGTTTTAACACTCTTATGAGCGGTGAGCGGGTGGAAGGGTAGGGTACTAGCTATCTCTTTCGCGCGGGTGCATGTTCCATTAACGAAGCGATGAACGGTCGCGAGTAGTGATCATTTGAAAAAGTGCAACTGTCAGATTTGTTTACGCTGCTGTTCTAAATGATAAAAAATGTAAGTATTTTGGTTGTTTTGTTTTTAATGTTATATCATTAGTTAGAATATGATTATAGGTGTAGTATTTTGATACAACGTTTATAAATATTACTGTATTTAGAATAAAAAACTTAGTTTATTTATAGTGTCCCACAAAACGGACCTTGACAACTTGAAGTATAAACTAGTGTATTCTTTGAATGACCCATGTAACGGACATTGTCATTTAGGCCTACTTGCAAGTATTCTGTTTTATTGTCCTATAAAACGGACCACGCCAATTATTTGTCACTCTAAACTACATTTTTATAATTATAATATTATTTATTTTTTTATCATATTTTACAGGAACATGGCTTGGCGATCAAAGAAAATCTTCTCACTATTACCTCCGCTGGAATCTGAAGAGTCTGACATTGAGTCTGATGACGATTTAGAAGGCAACATTGAGCGACGTGAGTATTTTCACAATGATGACAGTGATTCATCTTCGCTCCGTACCATATCTCCGGCATTGTACGATATATTGGCTGATCTCAGTGACAATGAAGATCATGAACACATGAATGCTGCAGAACAGCCATCACAGATCGCGCGAGATGAATCTTCTTCACTCCCTGGTAAGCCTTCAGCCTCATCGTGTTACATACCAGAAACACCTTCACCAATAGTTAGTGCATCACCATCCTCCAGTTTTTCCAGACCAACATTACTTTCAAATACGGCAACACGTCGCACCAGACAAACTGCCACCATAGACTCGTCGCCTATGCCTCCACCAGCAACAACGACGCCTGTAGCTAAGAAGCGTAAAATGAAGCATTTAGATTTTGTATTTAAAAAAAGGTTATATACCGGAACCGTACACACATCAGACTCCCCCAACTTCAAGGAACGTCATGACATCCTTAGTCCTAAGCAATATTTCCAAAAATTCTTTACCAATGAGTTACTCGATATCATAGTTGAAATGACGAATTTATATTCAGTACAAACTACCGGGAAATCTATATGTGTGACCCGAAAAGAAATGGAAATATTACTAGGCATAGAAATACTTATGGGTATTGTAGACTTACCGGCAGTTGAAGATTACTGGAGTGCTGATCTGAGGTATGATCAGATTTCATCCGCAATGTCTCTTAAACGGTATAGATCGATAAAAAGGTACTTGCACTTTTGTGATAACACAAATGTCGACAAAAATGATCGCTATAATAAAATTGCCCCTGTCATGGAATATATTCGTAAGCAGTGCTTGAAGATAGAAGAAGAACGTTCCTTTGCCATCGATGAAATGATAATACCTTACAAAGGTAAAAAAGCTGGCAGCAGAAGGCAATATATGCCAAAGAAACCCAACAAATGGGGTTTTAAATTTCTAGTACGCGCTGGTACTTCAGGCATGGTGTATGATTTCTTTGCTTACGATGGCGCAAACACATTTCGAGGTGTCCCATTTAGTGAATGGGAAGAAGACTATCTTGGGGTTGGAGGCAAAACAGTTCTCCAGCTATGTAGAACCATTTCTAATCCAATTCTTAGCACGGTATACTTCGATAATTGGTTTACGTCGCTTGAACTCATTTATTATTTACGGAATGAAATGGGCATTTTGTCTTTAGGGACGTTACGAAAAGATAGATTGCGCAATTGTAAACTGATGACTGATAAAGCTATGATGAAAAAAGGACGAGGAACATTTGAGGTAGTGTGTGACAATTCAAAGAAAATAGCCGTGACAAAATGGGTGGATAATAAATGTATTCATATAGCAAGTTCGTTTTGTGCCCAAGACCCAGTGACTACAATAGAGCGATACGATAAGAAGCAAAAAAGGAGAGTGCTGGTACCATGTCCCAATGTAATAAAAGTGTACAACACTCACATGGGCGGCGTCGACATCGCTGACATGTTAATTGCTTTGTACAGAATTCGTATGAAAACAAGACGTTGGTACATGTCAATATTTGCCCAACTATTAGACATCGCACTTAACAATAGCTGGTTACTACATCGTAGAGACTGTGTTCAACTAGGTGAAAATAAATTAAGCCTAAAAAAATTTCGTGTGCAGTGTGCTCTTGCGCTTATGAATACCTGTACAAAATCTAGATTCAACGTAATGACTAATTCACCTAAACTTGCCACAATTACAAAACCGGTCCAGCCGAGACCTGTAGATGATGCACGGTTAGATTGTTATGATCATTTTCCAATCTTTACGTCACAGGGCCGGTGTCGTCTTTGTAAAAATGGTAAAACCATGATTATGTGTTCAAAATGTCAGCAAAGACTTTGTCTAACTGCCAAAAAATCTTGTTACCTAAGATTCCACAAGGAAAAGTAATTATTTTATGTTTATGTTCTGTTATTTTTTTGAGAAGTTGATTGTTTTGTTTATGTTTTTTTAATTTTACCTACTATAATAATTTAGAGAGCAATGTTGCTCTAAGCTAGAAGTATTTGTAACTCAATTGATTTGTCAAGATTACTACTTTAGAGGTAATGTTTTAACTAATATTTTAAGACTGATGTTTAAAAGACTGATTCTAGAATGTTCCTAATTATAATTTAATGTTAATTTTTACTACACTGTTGAAAATGTTTATTCTATTCATGCACCACAACTGCACATATAAATGGTCAATGTCCGTTTTATGTGACGTAGTTTCATATACCACAACTGCACATATAATGGACAATGTCCGTTTTATGTGACGTAGTTTCATATACCACAACTGCACATATAATGGACAATGTCCGTTTTATGTGACATTGTAAAAAAGATACTAAATATAAAAAAAAAAAAGTTTTTTTTTCTTTATTCTCTTTTCTATCCTAATTCAACCCCATATACGCAATTTCAACATTATACACACAAGAAATCTAAGGGTGACAATTTAAGGGTTAAGGTGAAACGATCGCCCATTAGGTACTTAGGTAAGGGAAAATTTTACCGAATTTGGCATTTTTTATCCATTTTTAAGGCTCTGCTCGAATTTATGCCCGGTGAAGTAGCAAAAGCCTTGTGGCTAACTACATATGTCCGTCCGAAAAAAAAGGCATTTTTTAAGTATACAATTATCAGATTCTTTATTGAATACTAGCTGCGCCCCGCGGTTTTACCCGTGTTACTCTGCTCCAGTGGGTCGGAGCGTAATTTTTTGCAGCCTGTATCTTAATCGCGCTTATTAACTAACCCCGTACACCGTTTCAGCCAAATCCATTCAGTAATTTTTGCGTGAAAGATAGACAAACAAACAGACACACACATACAGTTTCCCATTTATAATATTAGTATGGATATTGAGGTCTTGAAAAGTTATTATTTATTACATGCATGGTGTTATAACTTCAATGTTCGAAATGGTGTTAAAATTTCTTATTATGTCAATGACATAACTGCTTAGGAGTGAGTTGCTCTGAAACAATACTGCTTTATTAATAACTAGCCCCGGCTCCGCACGGGTGCAATGCTGATGTATTATAGATATAAACCATCCTCTTGAATCAATCTATCTATTAAAAAAAACCGCATCAAGATCCGTTGCGTAGTTTGAAAGATTTAAGCATACATAGGGATATAGGGACAGAGAAAGCGACTTTGTTTTAAACTATGTAGTGATGGCAAAATAAAAATAAAATTTATTAAAAAAAAAGGATTCCTCTGAGTTTCTTGTCTGTTCTTCTCAGAGTTGCCACGTCCAGAACTGGTGGTAGAAAAAGAAAGGGACGCATCATAAGAACATGATTTAAAATATTTTAAATGTGTGTATATGAATAAAGAATTTTTGACTTTGACTTTGAATGATGAAATGGTTGGTGTTCCAGACTCCCATCAGTGGTATTTTCCCCGAGTGGTACAGACGACGAGCGTCTGGACCGCGCCATGTCGGAACGTATTCAGCAACTGTCGTGGGTGGGAGAGAAGCATCTGGAATGCAAGCTGGACCGAAACAGTGTTGAGTGCCGACAGCTGTTGTATAAGGCTATCAGTGGTAAGTGCAACCTACATATAGTTCAACGAAATAAACGATTTTTATTCAGCACTTAGGTATTTACGTACACTTGTGCCTGTCAAGAAAATTCACAATATATATAAAATTAATTTTAAATAGGTAATATACAAAGCACGTTGTCTCTTTCGTATTTCAACAGTGGATTTGTAGGGTCAATCAGGTTTTTTTTTTTCTATAAGATGCACTCGAGTTGTGGTAATTAAAAAGAGTTTATTTATTTAACATAAGCGATTTGCCTCTTCTTTCATAATGCGGACGTCTAAGGAGTGGAATTCTCTGCCGGGTTCAGTTTTTCCGGAACGCTATAATCTGGACATCTTTAAAACTAAAGTGACCAGACACTTTCTAGGCAAGCGTGTATCATCTTAGGCCTTATATTCGCTTTCCATCAAGCGAGATTAAGGTCAAACGTAAGCCTATAGGAAGTAAAAAAAAAAAAACAGTTTTATTTCGACCTGGGTAAAGAGGGGTTTAACGCGATGTCAATCCGAGATTGATTCGTAGGCGACTGGCTAACTAAACGGAACACAATACACCGGCGCGGTGATGACTATCGAGTCCTTATGAATAATAATATACACCGCAAGCTTCGACTAAAAAATTCGCTGACTATTAATAGAGCGATATTATTAATTTTATATTATATTTTGGTAGAATTTTTTAAAAGCATGAAGAAATTACAGATTTAAATGACTTCAAAACTGTGCTAGAGGCACCCGCTGGTACAACCTAAATAACTTTTATTGCAACGTACAAGTGTTCATTTTGCCATGCAGATCTATCATTGCCTTCTCTCGTCGGAACCCATTTTGTTTCTGTGAATTTGAATGTTATGTTTCGATAGTGTAGGAAATCGGAACAAAGTTCCCGAATCCGAGATAACTGAATAAAACCATAAGAACCTCAAAGCAATACATTTATTGCATTTTTTATGGAAAACTTATGTATTATTCTGTGCGACAAACTTTTAACATTTATAAAACAATACTGTAACGCCATCTAGTTTAAATGTTAAGAAGTAAATAGTTAATAGAAAATAAAAAGCTAAATAAACTGACAGATAATGGACAGTGTGTATTTATTGTGTGACGGCAAGTACCCGTGACACCCGGCACCCACTCCGCACCGCCTCGCCTCCTGCGGCTAGTATTCTTTATATGGACTTGTATGGCTATGCGCTCACCATATCAACTCCGTTGCGGTCGTAAGACCTCCACGCGCGCACGGTGAGTGGACCACTCGGTGACAACACGCTGCTCGCATGCTAGCCTTACGTTGGCTGCGCGTTGCCAACGCGCGGGTCCCGAGTGGACCGCGCGCTGCCCGCGTATGATTCACGCGAGGACGATACTTGGCGATGCGCCGATTGTTAACAGACTAGGTACTCGAGAATTCGTCGGCGCGGCGTCCACCCGTGGACCACCTGCCGACAACGAGTGGACGCCGTAAGACGAGGTGGTTTGGGGTGGGTGCCGGGTGGCTCTAATGAGCTGTGAACTTTATTATACCAAACTTTAGCAACAACTAAAATGGTGCTGGTACCTTGCAGAGCTGCTAGGTATGGACAGCGCGGCGGCGCCGGGCGCCAAGCTGTCGCGCGTGCGGCGCGCGTGTCGCCACGTGCTGCGCCTGTGCGGGGCGCCCGCCTCCGCAGACGACCTGCTGCCGGCGCTCATATTCACGGTCAGTCGACAACAAGTGTTACTCTTAGATACAGCGCAAGGCGCCGGGCGCCAAGCTGTCGCGCGTGCGGCGCGCGTGTCGCCACGTGCTGCGCCTGTGCGGGGCGCCCGCCTCCGCAGACGACCTGCTGCCGGCGCTCATATTCACGGTCAGTCGACAACAAGTGTTACTCTTAGATACAGCGCAAGGCGCCAGGCGCCGGACGCCGGCTGCGGTAAATCAACTTTTTCGTGGGGGTAACAAAGAACCAAATAAATTGTATTTGATTGTATTGTTTGTACTGATAACATTTAAGGTCAGGGTAAAATCGGTTTTGCTAAACGGTCATAAGGGTAACAAAATTGATAAGATTAGGAACCACTCCCTTAGAAAAATAATTGGTATCGCGCTCTTGACTCTAAATTTATTCCTCAATCCCCCAAAAGCCTAGGTCCAAGTCCCAAAGCGACGCCCGATTGCGCAGGACAACTGTCGTCTTAATACCCTTTAAAGTAGCAAGATCCTTTAGGCTAGCTATATAATGTCCGTTTGCGTGAATGTATGTTTGTATGTATCATCAATATTATTATAGCTACTTTTTGATTTCAGGTCCTGAAAGCTAATCCGCCTCGTCTGGTGAGCAATATCAACTTTGTGACGCGGTTCTGTAACGCGCAGAGGTTGATGACCGGAGAGGGTGGTTACTACTTCACTAATCTGGTGAGTTTGTTAATTTTATGAGCTTACTAGTATCCCGCGCGTGGTTACACCCGCGTAACTCTCGTTCAATTGAGAACTTCATGATTAAATATATTCTATAGCCTTTCTCGATGAATGGGCTATCTAACACTGAAAGATTTTTTCAAATCGGTACAGTTGTTCCTGAGATTAGCGCGATCAGGCAACCCAACAAACTCTTCAGCTTTCTATATTAGTATAAGATAAGATTGCTGATCATGGGCCTCTTCTGAACGGATCTTGGAAAGATAGGGCCGAGGGATGTTGTCATAATCATCACGCTTGGCAGGCGGATTGGTGATTGCAGTAAGATGTTATGTATCCTTGAGGTGCAAATTGATTCTGCTGAACATCATTTTACTGAAACCCTTCAACATTCAAGTGATATTAATACATTTGAAACAGAATAATTGTTAATAATTAACAACCTCCATGGAGAAAAAGGTATAGGACTCGCCTTAAATTTCAAAAATGAATCAACTCTTTAAGTTAGTACTTGAGTACCGATTTTAGCTTAATATCAATTTTCTTTTCTAGTGCTGTGCCGTGTCGTTTATAGAGAATTTAACGGCGGAGTCGCTGAGCATGGACAAGAAAGAGTTCGACTGTCTCATGGCGATGCCAGCGTCTATTGGTGGCAGCTCTTGGGTAAATATTGTGCACTTTTAATATTTTATTATACTTATTTTATTAAATAAAATAAATACTAAAAATAATTTTTATTTACGTAAACCTATTACAGGCACTTGCTAATAGACAAAACAATAATTTATTATTAATCTATGTATAATTTTAACATTTATAAATTAGCATATTAAGGAAGTTTTTATATTACAAAAGAGAGCCGTGAGGGCTATTTACAAACTGGGTCCCAGAGATAGCTTGAGAGAAAAATTTAAAGAGATAAATATTCTAACCGTAGTAGTAGTAGTAGAGATAAGTATTCTCATCACAATATATTTATGAGAATTTGTTATATGTCCATAAAAATATTGACTCATTTTGTAAAAAAAGCGACACACATAGTATAAATACTAGATATAAGCATAATCTTGTGGTTCATGCTAGCCGTCTCCGCAAAATAAGTAATTCTTTTATGGGGCAATGTATACGGTTCTATAACAAACTTCCCAATAGTATAAGAGAATTGTCTATAAATAAATTTAAAATGACTATTAAAGCCAAATTGTGCAGCAGGGCTTATTATAAAATTTCCGATTATCTTTGTGACAAAAATGCTTGGGATTAAATCGCTCCAATCTCAATGTAAAATAAAGTATTTTGTTATTAGGTTAATAAAAAATTGTTATGTATTATTAGATTTTAAAAGAGGGTTCTACTGAGTTTTTCGGCAGTGTTTCTCAGTAGTCGCCACGTCACGCACTGCACGGTAGGAAAAAAATTATGACGATTCCAAACAAATGTAACCATTTTTACGGAATAAATGAATTTTGAATTTGAATTTGAAGTATTTTAGTTATTGTTTTTAATAATTTTAGTCTTAACTTTATTATTCAACTATATTGTGTCCAATAGCTTGTTCTGTCTATATTAAATATATATTAAGAACAATTGTCATTATTTGGGCGGACCATGAGTATATAACGACGGACCATGAGTATATATTAATGTACCGACATCGACAACCGATGAGGCGAATCACTTATTGAATTGTACCTATATACACGTTTAGTTACTTTATGTTACACTAAATTCCCGCGTGCGGTTTCACCCGCGTTTTTCCTGTTCCCGTGGGAACTTCATACTTAAATATAGCCTATGTTCACTGGTGACATTGACAACGGTGAAAGAATTTTTCAAATCCGTCAAGTAGTTTCGGAGCCTATTCAATTCAAACAAACTAACAATAAAATCTATCCATTTTATAATATTAGTAAAGATAGATGAACGCGAACATTTTCGTAAGGCCGTGACAGAATTGACACTGCGACAGTTACGTGGTGGTGAGTCTTAAAATTAATCAATTTCGTGTATGGTTTCTGAAGTGTGGCCACCGACATATTTTTATATGAGTTTGTTTTTACGAAGTCGCCGTTTTATCAGGCTGTTTCAAGTTTTGGACATTTGACCTCGGTCAAAAGTAGAACCATGCGGAAATATTTCGTTAATTTGACACAAAGGTTCTACTTCTGCCGCGAAAATAGGACCCATATCCATGTTATCGTTGATTGCTATAGCACTACCTATTCCCCCACTACAGGCGGCGGCGCTGTCGCTGTGCGGCGCGGCGCGCGAGGCGGACGCGCTGGTCGCGCGCGCCGAGCGCCTGCGCCACAGCGCGCGCGACATCTGCGCACGCGCAGACCAACTCGCCACTAACGCGGACAACTTCGAGGTGAGTCGTGTGAACTGTGCGGCGCGGCGCGCGAGGCGGACGCGCTGGTCGCGCGCGCCGAGCGCCTGCGCCACAGCGCGCGCGACATCTGCGCACGCGCAGACCAACTCGCCACTAACGCGGACAACTTCGAGGTGAGTCGTGTGAACTGTGCGGCGCGGCGCGCGAGGCGGACGCGCTGGTCGCGCGCGCCGAGCGCCTGCGCCACAGCGCGCGCGACATCTGCGCACGCGCAGACCAACTCGCCACTAACGCGGACAACTTCGAGGTGAGTCGTGTGAACTGTGCGGCGCGGCGCGCGAGGCGGACGCGCTGGTCGCGCGCGCCGAGCGCCTGCGCCACAGCGCGCGCGACATCTGCGCACGCGCAGACCAACTCGCCACTAACGCGGACAACTTCGAGGTGAGTCGTGTGAACTGTGCGGCGCGGCGCGCGAGGCGGACGCGCTGGTCGCGCGCGCCGAGCGCCTGCGCCACAGCGCGCGCGACATCTGCGCACGCGCAGACCAACTCGCCACTAACGCGGACAACTTCGAGGTGAGTCGTGTGAACTGTGCGGCGCGGCGCGCGAGGCGGACGCGCTGGTCGCGCGCGCCGAGCGCCTGCGCCACAGCGCGCGCGACATCTGCGCACGCGCAGACCAACTCGCCACTAACGCGGACAACTTCGAGGTGAGTCGTGTGAACTGTGCGGCGCGGCGCGCGAGGCGGACGCGCTGGTCGCGCGCGCCGAGCGCCTGCGCCACAGCGCGCGCGACATCTGCGCACGCGCAGACCAACTCGCCACTAACGCGGACAACTTCGAGGTGAGTCGTGTGAACTGTGCGGCGCGGCGCGCGAGGCGGACGCGCTGGTCGCGCGCGCCGAGCGCCTGCGCCACAGCGCGCGCGACATCTGCGCACGCGCAGACCAACTCGCCACTAACGCGGACAACTTCGAGGTGAGTCGTGTGAACTGTGCGGCGCGGCGCGCGAGGCGGACGCGCTAGTCGCGCGCGCCGAGCGCCTGCGCCACAGCGCGCGCGACATCTGCGCACGCGCAGACCAACTCGCCACTAACGCGGACAACTTCGAGGTGAGTCGTGTGAACTGTGCGGCGCGGCGCGCGAGGCGGACGCGCTGGTCGCGCGCGCCGAGCGCCTGCGCCACAGCGCGCGCGACATCTGCGCACGCGCAGACCAACTCGCCACTAACGCGGACAACTTCGAGGTGAGTCGTGTGAACTGTGCGGCGCGGCGCGCGAGGCGGACGCGCTGGTCGCGCGCGCCGAGCGCCTGCGCCACAGCGCGCGCGACATCTGCGCACGCGCAGACCAACTCGCCACTAACGCGGACAACTTCGAGGTGAGTCGTGTGAACTGTGCGGCGCGGCGCGCGAGGCGGACGCGCTGGTCGCGCGCGCCGAGCGCCTGCGCCACAGCGCGCGCGACATTTGCGCACGCGCAGACCAACTCGCCACTAACGCGGACAACTTCGAGGTGAGTCGCTGGTGATCATTGGTCAATAGTAAAAGCGGAACCACGAAGGCAGCGTCGTCTTATACTATGCCGTGTAATAAGCATCGTTCAACTCGAGAAGGACATGCATTAGGAGACCAATGAATGTAGAAGAGGCGAAAATGGTATGTCTAGATCGTAGCCAGTGGAAGTAAGTGGTCTCTACCTACCCCTATGGGAGAGACTCGCTTTAAATTGTATAAATACGAGAACACTTAAAAATGTTACACATTTCTTTTAATTAAGTATTGTTTTGTCAACAGGAGCAAATCAACAAAAAAGTCCAAGATGTCTTAGCCAAAACGCCGTTGGAGATTAAACCTCGTCGAGAACTGCCTCGCATCGGACAGTTCAAGAAGATCACCTCCGCACCTCTCATCGATCTGGACGTCAACATAATTTCACCCGAGGAACCGCAGCCCAAAGCGAACATACAGCCCGAAGTGACCGACCAACCGGCGCCACCGGTCGACACCAACGTCACCATACAAATGTCCGAAGAAAACGAGCCCAAGTTAAACATTCTGGGCTTCGATGTCGTAGAGAAACAGTCGCCATCAAACTCCCCACAAAACTTGGACCAAACATGGGATTTAAAACAGACGAATTCATTAGAACTCCTCACGCCTTCTCCTTTGGGCTTCACGCCCTTCGATTCGAGATCCATCGACGAACTCATGACTCCTGAAGAATTCAACAATGATCATCTCCCGCCAGGACTCAGTAACATCAACTATGATATCGATCTCTCAGATTTTAGTGGAGACAATAGTATAGCAGATGACGCCCCCAAAACTGAAGCGAAAGACCCCTTCAGCCCTGTAGCCACAAAGAAAAATATACCTTTCGACCCATTTGCACCACAAACGTCGCGGGATTACGATGCTACAGTAATTGAATCTTTCGATGAATTCAGTTTCGTCGACCAAAAGAGCAAAGAAACTGACCCATTTGAAGTAATTCATAGGGGACAGGACCCGTTTAGTCCAGACGAATTAAAAGTTAATTTAAGCAAAGATCCTTTCAGTCCAGAAACGAAAAGTACTTCCATATTAGATGATAATGATTCACCGACCTCCGCCTGCCTGCTACCATCGCCTTTACTCCCGCAGAATAGTGGGAAACCAACTTAGTTGGTTAATAAACAACTGTTGGGATTCACAATTTAAATTAACCAAATTGGTTGGTGCTAGAAGTGGAAAGTCGATTATTTACTTGTTGTTTTTATTTATTTGAATTTTTATTGTAGTTATGTGTATTGGTGGAGAATCAATAAATGTTGTGGAAAGGTGTGTTTGTATTTTATTACACTTCCACTTGCAGATTGGCTCGCACTCATAGACGTTATAAATCTCTCTTAATGAGCATTGGTGCTGTCAGAGGTGGATTAAACATTGAAGCTGAGCATCTCATCGGCGTCCCTATTTCTAATTTTTTTGGAGCTGGCATTTCTTTATTCCGACTTGTAGTAGCCTCAATTACAGTTGCTGTACCAGCTCCATTCTGCCTGCGCGCCCCTAGGCACATGCCTAGTTTGCTTTATGGTGCTGTAAGAATTGTATTTGTTTAAGCTGGCATGCTATTTTGGCCTGTTGAAATATTGTAGGATATGAAAATCTGACTGCACGAAGTCCCTAGATGTAATAAACTCATCTGTAAAAGAACTTTCTTGGTCATTGATGAGTAAAAATTCTGCGATATGAGGACAGTATTTTACTTACTGGCTTCTTTTAGAGTTAAAATTAGGTATACATATCTCCAACTATAACTAATTATATTTCATTAGATGAACAATTTGGGGACAGTCAAGAAGTTGAGAATACTAATTATGACAAATTTAAGGCAATAATAAAATTTTCAACTATACATGATTGATTGAATCATGATTTTGGTGGTGGGGGATTGTCAAGGCAATTAGATATTTTTTTTTGATAAGATTTCCTACCGAGTTTTTGCAGTCTACTAGTATTCTTCTTCTTCTATACTAGAAGTCTTGTTAACCCCTCGTGCTATGCTAAAATGCTTGTGTTACGAGGAGGTTCATGTCGGTAGTGCAATGAGTGGGTATCGAACCGGCGACCACAAGATTACAAGTCCGATGCCCTAGCCATTGGGCCACGGCCGCTATCTTAAAACCAAAGGACGTTAATAGGGAGTAAATATTGTACTTAATTATACTGGGGCTGCCATTGAGCATAATGTTTAATAGACAAAGCGCAAAAGCAGCCTCAGTAATAAAAAAATTGAAACAAAAGTATACATTACAAAATTTATTTCAACTAGAATTTCTCATAAAATTTTATCAATTTTATTCTTAGTATAGAAGAGATTAAATAATAAAGTGACACCGCCATTTTGGCGGAGCAAAGTAGTGGCGAAGTGAATAGCTGCGGCATTTACAACCATTAAGTAACCAGTCTGTATAAATAAAATGAAGTAATAACTAAAAAATTAAAGTTACCTATAATATTTATTAAACCATAACAGTTGTGAGAGAAAACAATATGATCTGGTAACAGTTGAGCTATTGTTTTCCAACAAACAAACTTAAGTTGTCGAGCAAATTAACAGTCTTCGATTTTACAAGATTTTCTTCAATTATATTTATTAATCACTTAACACAGCACATCTTATTCGCACACATTTAAATACACTTTTAATTGTTTATGTAAGTATATGAGTTTGGGCAAGAAACTCAATTCAGAGTTACTGATAACTTCAAACATAATGGTCCATTTTGTTACCGTAGCATTTATATAGTAGAAAAGTTTATTGTATTCAATACACGGATCGTTTTTAGTACTAGAGAAATTACATATATTTCAACTCATCTGTGCAAATGGCGCTATATGTGGATAAAACTTGTGTATAGGTAGTTAAGACGCGTATACCACCATGTGGAAAGATATGTTGAATTATTTGTAACAAGACAAGTTAATTGTTGGCATCTGAAACAATCTCATAATTATAACAAGTTCATATAATTTACCATTTTATTTCTTCAGCTGGCCGAGTCTGCTATTTTTTTAAGTATTGTGCCACCATAATCCCCATCATGATATCATTATGCCAAAAACGGTAATCTACTAATCTCACTATGGTGTCGGCGCAGGAATGGCAGTTGGTGTTGCTACCGCAGAAAAAGGCCGACAACAGAAGTATCAGGGGAGATGGTTAGGGGGATTGTTATGTTTATTTAGGCGATTTCAAAACTTATAAATGTATCATTTGTTATTATATTCAACTACCCAAATGTAATCGTGGCGTCATAGTGACACCATAATGACGTCATATGGATTAGTAGATTACCAAATGGGAAAAAACCGACCATTGAACTGTAATTGACAGATCATGGATACGCCATTACGATAGTAGACTCGGGGCCCAGTACAGCAATCACATTCATATGCTATTTTTTTCTTCTATCCAATGAAAGTCTAGTTCAAAGCACACATTGGTGAAAAACTTACACTATCAAGTTCACTGCTAATTTGCTCTTCACTGCATTAGTAATGTCTAATAAACACAACCTAGATATTAATTCAAAAATAATTCTGTTATATGTTCACATTTGTGAAACTTTTCGACCCCAAGAGCACATATTTATAAGGCAAATACAAAATAATTTAATTCTATTTCATAAGGCAGTCAGGTACTGGCGGAACATTATTTTCCACACAAAATGTTGATGACCAAATTATGCCCTTTTAATCATTATTATTAATAACATACTTCCACTCTTGTTTCAATACATTAACCGATACATCATTAGATATTCTGGAAAATTCATTCAGTTCTAAAAAGGGCATATTCACACTATTTACAAACAATGTGCGAAAATAATTACGCAAATATGTTCTTAGTTTGAAAAGTAAATTAGCACTATGTGCTAGGTACTGCGCAAACATCAGACAGATCTGCGTGATCACATGAAAAACATGGCCGTTGTTATCTGGTTGCAAGATAACACATATCTGATAAGTGCTCCGGAGTCACTCAACTTATGACGTTCTAACAATTGAAGCCATTCTCCACAAAGCAATATCACTCAATCACTGAATTCTTAATAGCAAATGTTTTACACTCCTATATACATAAGATTATAATGTTAGTACAAATTTGTTCAATGTTTGGAATAAAATAATCACTTTTTCCTTCGAGAGGTCACAATTTGTTTCTATACTATCTTCAAGGCAAACCAAAGTGAATACTTTGTTACTCACTCAGAATTTTTACCTTCTACTACTTATATCTAAATTGAACACACATTTACAAAGTAATGATAAAAAAATCTATTTTTGGCTTACTTTGATGTTGATATTTCCTTAAAATCATGTCAATTTTTCTTTAAATTATCACAACTGTAACAAAAATATGGGTTCTTTTCAATAGCAAATACTGTTTGTTTAATATCTAACTATAATAATCATATATTGCTGGGAATTTCTCTGCCATGAATATACAGTTAAATTATTTTTGCAGTCAGCCAATGAAAGTCACTCGGGTTGCAGTGCTATAAATAATAATATTGTGGTAAAGATTAGGCAATGGATATTGTGACATTAATTCCGAGGTTACCATTATCTGCAAATAATTGTGCAAGAGATGTGTCAAACACTAGACAGTCAGAGTTCATGATGGCAGACGACACCCCTTCATGAATAGAGCGGGGCATTGCTTCCCATGTCAGTCTACGACGATGCCCATTGAGTTCCAGTCTGTAGGCAAAGTTTTCTGCTTCCTTACGAGATCCTATAAGTTGCACTATGGCAAAGAATTGTTGATGTCCATCAAATTTCTCCTGTTTCTCAAGAACTAACATAAAGTGATGATTGAAACAGGACTGCATCATTACCCAGTCCACTGCTCCTGGCAGGTTGATATCTGTGGCCAGGAACACTATGTCTTCTCCTTGGAGGGTGGTAATACTTTTGTGGGACATCATTAAGTGTGGCATCACTTGGTCGAGACCACCTTGCCACTTGCACGAAGCACCCGGACAAGGGCACGAGTAAGGCCTAAACTCACAAGCTTCCTCATGTTCAGCCTTCTCTGTGTGTACGAGGGTCACCGTACATCCAGTGTTGGAGTGTTTACAAGGGAACATGACATTACTGGCGACTTTTTCCATAGCGAGGTTACGAATATTTCCGAGGGGGCCGCGACACGTGGGACAGCACGACAGCTTGGGCCTGCAGCTGGAGCACACCAGGTGCCCGCTCTGGCACTGCAGGATCGGCGGCAGCACATAATCGAAGCATACAGGGCATTCGAACAGTGAGGCAAGGTCAGCGGACATGGCGGTCGGGGCGTTGATGAGCGCGGGCACTCCGGGGACGGAACAACTGGAACTGGTAGCTCCGCGCCGCTTATTGTTTGTGCTCATGTCACCGTCACGCACGCATAAAACCCGTCTATCGACGAACACTTTACCACTTCGTCGTCTGTCACAAGCTCCCCCGCGATTATCTCATTTGTAGCCGTCTTCAGCAGATTCTTTCCGCCTGGAGGTCGCGGTGAAGTAAGTTTCCATCACAGTTCTTGAGGCTAATGTTGTTTAGTTTGGACGTGATTATTTTGAACAATCCTCCGTAGGATTCCGTACAGTAATTGGTAGATCTAGTAAGGCGTACGACTCCTAACTAAGAATTTAATACATATCTAATCAGCTAATGTAAATAAAAAATCAATTTAATGCGAATGTTCTAGTTCATCGCATCACATTAGGACAAAATCAGTCGTAGAATCCGATGACGGTCAATCGAACAAAACTCACAAATGACAAGACATCCATGATGTCATACCATAGACTAGACACATAGACCAGCTGATAATTCTGATATTCTAGACATCATTTGAACAACGCAGAAAGAAAGCGTTTTTTTAACGCGCAGATTTTATTAAAAAATAATAACAAAAATAACATACATTATATCATTTAGATATAAGCTTTGATATTGGAGAGTACCAGTTTTATGTATTACATTTATAAAACAAATATAAATTTCTAAATTAAGCAAAAAATATTTAAAAATAATATGAACTCAACCACTTATGATCGATAACAGATTAGTAAGAAGAGGAGTCAATTTTGTTATTTAATTAAATGTTAACATCTGTATTCTTTAAGTTATTGATTAAGTTTAACCTTTTAATGACCTAGCGCCTACAGTTAACTTTTCACCGTAAATTAGTAATTTGCATGCAGTTACTGACAGGCGTCGAAGGACAAATTTTGCAATCCTCAGATAAGGGTCTGCAAGGACATCTAAAGTTTATTACAAATTTTGGGTTGGAAGAGTAAATGCCGGATTAGCTCATAATCTAATTAATTCGACGATTGCAACACGACTTGGGGAGCACCATAAAAAAAATACAAAAAATATTGCAAACACAAAATCTTTAAGTTGACATAGGCATAGATAAAAGGTGCACAGCGTGTAATGCTGAGGGCGTAGCTGGTGTGCCATTAAGATTATCAAGTAATCATAAAGGCACAGCTGATCTATGTAAGTAATGAGTAAAATCGATCGCTGAATAATATAATTAATTATATTAAATCAAATTTGTTTTATTATTACCTGCGGAAACTTCAGGTGACATCGACTATCGTGCGCTTGGTGCTTGTTCGTTTGCGAAATTTTGCTTTATACGGTCCGAACGCCTGGTTCTTTTTCTGACGGACATTATGTAGTTAGACAGCTAGTTAAAAACTAAAAATTAAGCAACCTGCTCAGGAGGGCGTTCCTTGTGAGACTTGAACCTCAGCTCAGGGCGGTCCCTGGCGAGGGGATTAAGGAATATTGACTATGTCAAAGTTCGCGAGCGTCTCAGACTTTGGGGTCTACGAGGACATCGGTAGGTTCTTTGCACACTTAAGGTCAGAAGGGTGAGGGGGGTCTCCGGCAGGTCAGTTAGAGTGATTTCTGTGTAGTGGTACTGGTTTCTTGCAATCTCTGTTCTGCTAGTTGGTACCTAAGTTGTTTTCTCGTCTTGTCGGTGGGTAGGACGCCCCGAGGCCAACGGTGTTTACGAGCAAGTTTGTGGGCAAGGGCCAAGGGTCGAATGCTGCAACAACCAAAGACACAGATTCAAATTTGTATTCGATTACGAATGAACCACGGTGCCCAGTTTGCACCGCTCACAAACATTAGCGGTATCAGCGAATACGGTGCTCGCGTAGGTAGTAATCGGTCGTATTTATACATGGTGTAAATCCTAAACCTATTATTAAGTGACAGTTTACAGCGTGAGTGTAAAAGACAATGTAGTCGACTGAGCGTAAGTGAAGCCCGAGCACTAACGGTTTCCACATGCTCTCTGAAGTTTAGCTTTCGGTCAAGGATTACGCCTTAGTACTTGGCTTGCCGTCCACAAGGGATGGGATTGCTTCGCCGAACATCTTGACCGGTGGAATATTGAAACTCGAGAAGAGTACCTACCGCGGCACTCGTCTGTTTTAATCTCCACTTTCTGAACTATTTGCCTAAGAGATTTTATGCGGATTGCCAAGCGCAGAAGTTCAGCGCAGAAGTTTTCACTTGATTTCAGAGTAAATGTATTGAAAAAATTAAAGATATCCAATATCTTTGCCGTAATATTTCTATTCCACGCAAATTGAAGAATTTTAACAAGACACCTCTCTGGAAGGCACTCGTCGAAACAGTGTAAACGATAGCTAAATAAATGTTATACATGAATAGGTAGGTAGTTTTTGGTAGTATGGTTATTATATTAATCATGATTAAAAAAAAATAAGAAATCACCACTTCTTAATCTTTTTTAATCATTAATCATATTGTGATTTTTTTTACTAATTAAATCAAATAATATAGACCCTACGTAATGGTTTGATTTGATTTTAAACTTAGTACCACCAGTTCTGGACGTCGCAACTCCGAGAAGAACATAAACGTACATGTAAATACTTAAAAAATTTAAAAAATTGTTTAATAGTTATACCTGCATACCTAAAGCTCTTAAAAAAAACAGTTGCTGTCTCACACATTTGCCACTTTTAACATAGGTACATAATATATTCACATTAAACTAAAAACGAGCCATGCATTGTGTTGTGTTTTAGCACCAACGCTCTTTGGAGTATTCTTTTCTGCCCTACTCACTGCGGCTTTTGTTAAATGCGATGTCGGAGTCCATCTACATACAAGAAAGGATGGAAGGCTATTCAACGTTAACCTCTTAAAATCAATAACAAACCGTTACGATGTATTATCCCGTGAACTTCTGTATGCTGATGATGCTGCACTGGTCGCCAATTTAGAAGAAGAACTCTGTTAAAAGGTTTTGGTCACGCATGCCGAATATTCTCAATGAGCATAAACACTAAGAAAACCGTCATCATGGTTCAGGGTACAGGTATACCATCAATAATCACTCTCGATCAAGCGGTTCTTCAAACTGTGGATCACTTTAGCTACCTTGGGTCTACAACAACAGCAACTCTCTGCAACAACAAAGAGATAGACACTCGCATTGGAAGAGCAGCGACTACATTTGGGAAGCTTTCTAAGCCTGTGTGGATCAACAATAAATTAACTATGACCTCCAAGATACTCGTGTATAAGTCAAGTCAAGATAAGTCGGACAGATTGCTGAAGAAAAAAGAGCTGTTGGTCGGCCCATACTCCGATTCAAGGATTCCTGCAAGCGAGACATGGAAGGCTTTGCCATTGATACTAAGAGCTGGGAGGCACGTGCTAGCATGAGACCAGAATGGCGCAATGACTTAAAACATGGAGTGACAAGCCATGACGAAGCCTGGCTAGACAGCTTGAAGCAGAAAAGGCTCCGATCCACCGCTTCTCTTTCTCTGGATTCGCGATTCACCTGCGACAAATGTGGAAAGATATGCCGAGCTGCAATCGGATTAATAAGTCACAAGAGAAAATCCAACAGGAATATCTAGACATAGTCACAACAACAATCATCTGTATAGATGTGGTGGCCAATGATGAGCCATGCATCTAAATTTATTTAAGTTTTACGATTTCAATATTCTTCTATGGAATAAATCTTTTTTTTTCAGCCATTTGCGCAGTTGAAAACCAAATTTACCTATTCCAATCGAGCATTGATTATATTAGCTCTTGAAACCAGTAGGTATTACTAATTATATTTAGGTATACTTAGGATAACGCAACGCCTAGTTCAATAATGTCTGGTATCGGAAGAGCTCACTCTTTAGATAAGTATTAGACACTAGCACCCCACGCGCGGTTTCGTCCAAGTAACTCCCGTTCCCTTAGGAACTTCTTAATTAAATATAGCCTATAGCCTTCCTCGATAAATGGGCTATCTAACACTGAAATATTTTTTCAAATCGGACCAGTAATTCCTAAGATTAGGGCGTGCAAGCAAACAAACAAAAAAACAAACTCTTCAGCTTTAGGTATATACCTACATTATTATAGATTATTGCGATTATTGCGAAACATTAGTACATATTTTGTAAGGAAGCAATATAAATTGACAAATAGATATAAATATTTCGCCATTATTATCGCGAGATCAGAAATATCTTTTTGACGTATTTATCTGCGAAGAAGATAACAGGAGAGTCTACAGTAACTGAAATACCAATAGAATACAATAACATGATAAGTGATCAGTATAAGGACTTTTATACACGGATTTTATACTAATATTATAAAGAGGAAAAGTTTTTATAATTTTAGTTTCCATAATTTTTTTATTCATAGACACAATAAAAGAAAACATGTTCTTTTGATGCGTCATTTTTTTTACTACCACCTTCGTGCTAAGCTAAAATGCTTGTATTACGAGTGGGTTTATGTCAGTAGTGCAATGGGTGGGGTTCGAACCGGTGACCACAAAATCACAAGTCCGGCGCCCTAGGCATTAGGCTACGGCCGCTTGATTTATTAAATAATGGCGGCAATTGCCTGCCCATGTCTGCAGGGAGACCGCCAGAAATTTGAGCACACGCTCCTGGAGTGGAGACCGCGGCTTAACAAACGTAATTAAGGTAGGACGCCCCTTGAACGATAGACCGATGACTTGAGAAGGGTGTAGCCGGAGTGCTTATGTCGCAAACTAGAGCAGGCCTATGTCCAGTAGAGGACTAAGAAAGGCTGATGGATTGGATACATACATGTCGAGCGTTTCTCAGAGAAACTGGCTAACGAGACTGGAAGTCGCTTTCTCTGTCATATTCTATGCCTATATCCCTATGTATGCTTAAATCTTTAAAACTACGCAACGGATTTTGATGCGGTTTTTTTTAATAGATAGAGTGATTCAAGAGGCAGGTTTATATGTATGATACATCAGCATTGCACCCGTGCGAAGCGGGGGCGGGTCGCTAGTATATATTATATATATAGGGTGACTGGTAATTAGTGACCAATACCTAAACACATGATTGTGCTCATGATAACAAATAACTTTTACTATGGCACCAAACCTGTAATCGCGAAAAGAAATCAGCTGTTCCATACATTCATGTTTACATAACTCGTCAACATGGTTTATTTTTCGCGATTTCAGGTTTGGTGCCATAGTAAAAGTTGTTTGTTATCATGAGGACAATCATGTGTTTAGGTATCGGTCACTAATTACCAGTCACCCTATATATTTGTATGTAAAAGGCCTATCTGTTTTAAATTGCAGAACATTTTGTTTAATCTTTACAATTCCTCCTATATACAATTACGAAATAATAGAAATAATGTTGTAGGTAGTTAGTTATCAACGAATGAAGTAAGTAGGTAGGTACTTATTTTGTGTCAATCAAGATGTGAAGAAAGTTGGTGAAGAGTATTTTGGATGTGTTTATCTTGTGAATAATGTTTGTTTAGACACTCGACACACTTAATTTCTTGCGGTTGCGTATTGCTAAATAAATTTCGATGACTTGATGATAATGATTTCAATAATACATAATTATAATATCCTATATACAATATGAACATGAAAAAATTAAGAAGTAAGGTCTATAATTACTAGCTTTGGGCGTCGAAGTATGCCTCCACACCGACATAATTGGGCAGCGTTCCGGAAGGCTGGCTGCGTGTCCCTGTTGGATTTCCAGGCTTAGGTATCTAATTATACTTAATCTAATTGAAAAAGACAAATATCTAGTGTTAATTCCGCTAAAAATGTGTCTATATGCTGTAATGCTATTTGCAATACTATACTAAATGCAAAACTTTTTGCGCAGTAGCGTTCGAGTAGTTAACATCACCCTGATGATGCTCCGTGGAGGAACGAAACACGTGTCGGGTCTTCGGCTGGTGATTGTATTTTTGCACATTTTATTTTTCCTTCCTGTATGTGCATAATTTTCGCGGGCGGGAGGGCGGTGAAAAATAGCATTACAGCATATAGACACATTTTTAGCGGAATTAACACTAGATATTTTAAGTTTTTTTATTTTTATTAGATTCATATGGATTTCCGCAAAGTAACGCCTGATTCTATTAACTAATTATACTTCTTTCTTGTGACTCGAGTCTAGTGTTGTTAAACCTTTGGGCTCTTTGGAGCTCACTGATGAGAGTTTCGTTGAAGATAAAGAAAAATTGAAGCTGTTTATCCAATCAATTTCAGTCATGGTGTCATAACATATTATAAAGCATAAAGGTGTGCGCAAACACAGACGCATTTATTCTCAAAATCCGATTGGACGGTTTTTCCGGCACGATCGGTGAGAGTTCAGACGTAGGGCCGTACTTTTATTAGGGTTCCGTAGTCCACAAGTAACCCTTATAAATTCGTAATGTCCGTCTGTCCGTCAGGGTTTGTACTAAAACTTGGTTTTTAAAATTAATGAAAAATATTTTTTTTTCAGGTGTAGGTATGGGACGGTCCATATATTACGTAATCGAATTTTGCTGATATTCGACCCCCCTCCCCCTACAATCATCCTATCGTCATTTCCTAATGACCCCCCCCCCCTATCGCAAAACTGACGTCATTACCAGTTTGACAAAATTAAAACATTTGCGGATTTGAGAAAAAAAAGAGTAACATTAAAACATTTTGTTATAGAATCATCTCTTATTATTTTGTACTTTGGCTATGTTCATTAATATAATAATACTATTCTTCCCTATTCTTTAGTTTTCTTTGGATAGCACCCACATTTTGTTAAAGAATCATCTTTTATTATTTTGTACTTAATATGTAATAAATAAATGAATAATGAGTTCAATAATTAATACCATTAGGTGCTTGCAAAATATTTTGTACATTTCGGCGTAATCCGTTCAGTAGTTTTTAGGTGAAAGAGTATCAAACATAAATCCATTCACACATACAAACTTTCGCGAATATAATTTTAGTAAGAATGTTTAGGCACATGATCATTTTGCACCGCATGCCGTGCATCTGCAGGTACGGTGGTCGAAGGAGCATCCGTGGGGTATTAGAGACCGACCATGGTGAGTAGAGCCACGGTCCTAGCCCCTTAAGGGTGCCGTCAGGTGCACGTCACTTATCCTTACTAATATTATAAACGCGAAAATTTGTATGTATGGATGGATGGATGTTTGTTACACGTCACGCAGAAACTACTTACTGAACGGATTTGGCTGAAAGTTTGCACGGAGATAGTTTATAAGCTGGATTAACAAATAGGCTACGAAATATCACGATCCGACCCACTGGAGCAGAGTGAGGCGGGGCGCAGCTAGTAATGTATAAATATTAAAGCAACTTAAGCATTGATATTGCTTATAGGTAATAAATAAATGTTACCTATAGAAATAACTGTAGGTAATAAATTGTAGAACAGACGGAAGAATGATAAAATCCGCAAAATATGTAATTTATACATTGTGTATGTACCCAAGTGCTGAATAAATTTCATTATTTCATTAGACCCTGTCTTCGTGGCATGATTATCATCCGCTACAGTTGTCGAGATGAGTTATTGCGTTATACAAAATAGCTACTTGTATTTTATTCCATTTTTATTATACTAACTATAATAATAATAATAATCCTATTATTTCAGGCATCGGAGGCCCATAGAATAAAATACATACAATAATCTTAAACAGTAATAAACTAATACATATTTTAAAAACAAAAACTTAATACTAATGTACACGAAGTGTCGGCGGGCCGGCTACTTTACAGTTTACGGGCCTCTCGGACTTCGGGTCTACAAGGGCATCGGAAGCAAACTAAGGGTCGGGAGGGCGAGAGTTGTTAACCAAGTCCTTTTTTGCTCTTATCAGTGAGTAAGTTATCATTATTAAAGAGTTTAGCTATCTATAATTCATACAAATTATCATAATTTTGATTGACTACTAAACTGATTATAAACTTAGATGGCTAATATAATCTAAGCTTATTATTGAGTTTAATATTAGGTAAAAATGTAAGTCTTCGTATGTACATCTAATTAATTCTCAAAACGATTTAAACAACGTGAGTCCTTTTTTGCAGATCTTATCAGCCAGAACGACCATGACAGTCAAAGAAATTAATTATAGCGAGTAGGTAAACAAAATAAAAAAGGTTCTAATTAAAACAAACGATACTAGTACTAACAAATCAAGTAATCACACGCATTGTTACGCAACTATTTGTAAAAGTAAATAAATGTAATAAAGTTTGTTCGAAGCTAACTGTTATTTATCTTAGCCGTATTGTGTTGGCTGAGCTGGAAAACTAAAATTAGTCTATGGAAAGTGTCGCTGTCGAGCGCACGCTGCAACTCTATGCCGTGGCGCGAAAATTGAATAACTTTCCGTGAATTTATATTCTACGCGAATTTTGATCATATATTATTTTATTTATTTATTAGTGAGTTTGTGAATTTATATGTGTGAAATAATATTGTTTAAGTGTTTTTCCTGGATTTTTAAGATTTGACCAAGTTTTGCTGATAGAATTTCAGGTATTTAATTTGCAATTTTTATTTGACTTTTCTTTTTTACATTTTATGAAGTTGTTTATACCTAGAAGTTATTCGAGCAGCTTCTGTTCGTTATTTTAGTCAAGGTAAATAATTATGTTTTTGTAATATAATTTTGGTATAAGAAAATTAATATAGGTACCTACTTAGTAACTATTTTATTATAAGGATTACTAAGATAGCAACTGCTGTTAAGTAAGTAGGCACTCATATTTAAGTAGATATCATCTATACACACTCATATCTGTTAGAGTACGGATGGCACCTACAGGTGAGTATTTTCTCAAATAATCTGCAGTAATTTGTTACCTAATAAGATACTTTGTAAATCGAAAGTACGTATCGATTATAACTGAATTGAAAACTATTATTTTATTTTTATCATAAGAAACTATGTAGGAACTAATCTTAGTTTTTTATGACTGCGTATGTTTAAACAATTATATAGCTTATGATAAGATAGTTAATTTAACATTGAAACATCGAGAGAAATACTTTTATCAAGACACACGGGCTATTGTCAATTGGTCGGCCATTTTCCCACAATTTAACTAGGTACGTTTATACTTTTTTTTTAATAGCAAAGGCGATCGTTTTCACAGAACCTGATAAGGGATTTCCGTCTCGCAAATGACGTATGCAAAAAGCAATTTGTTCGTTCTGAATGAACAATGATGTCTTATTGTAGATATGATTAATTTCAATGTAAATGTTCATTGTTAATATGATTAGGTATATACTACTATTAGTTTGGTACTGTTGCTACTAGAATATCGTTTTTTTATTGACTTACTATGGTCCTACCGACCCATGGATATTGGCCATTCGCGCAGGGAAATATTATAGTATATACGGGTGTTCGCAACCACAGATGCACTCTTTATTCACAAGCACTCGCTAATCTCAGGAACTACTAGTCCAATTTGATAAATTCTTTCAGTGTTAGAAAGCTCATTTATTGAGGAATTAATTATTATTTCCTATTAATATTTAATTATTAAGTTCCTACGGAAACGGAAGTTACGCGGTTGAAACCGCACACGAAAGCTAGCCTTTAGAACCAATTTACAGTTGGCATAAAATAGGTGATCGCAAGTTTTATGTTGGTCGAATATAGACCGAATATATCGAATGGAGACAATTAGGTGGATGGATGACCTGGTAAAGGACATGGGATCACGGTGTAAAGGCCGCTAAACCCTAGTAACTGGAAATCTATTAGGAAAGGCTATGTTTATGTGTAAGTGGACGTTCTATGGCTGAAATAATAATGATGATAAAGTCTTATGTTCTCAAGAACCAGTTTACATAAGAAGATCTCTATAAAAACATGTTAAACATTCCAGCGATAGGTTATAATGTAACCTTTATTAAAAAAGGATTTCTCTGAGATTCTTGCCAGTTCTTCTCAGAGTTGCCACGTCCTGAACTGGTGGCAGGAAAAGAAAGGGTCGCATCATAAGAACATGATTTATTTTTATTGTACCTCTATGATTATTGACTTTGACTTTTACATTAGGCAATATGAAATAGCAATTGAATATCAATCAATATTAACAGCTTGTTCACAATATCGTAACTTGTAAGTCAGGAGAGCTGTCGGCCTGTCGCAATACTATTATATGCTAATAACGGTGCCGCCTCTATATTACCGACGCGTAATCCGAGGTTCGCCTTCGATTGTTGCTAATATTTTTAATATGCCAGT
The DNA here is from genome assembly GCA_947037095.2 of Nycteola revayana. Lineage (NCBI taxonomy): Eukaryota > Metazoa > Arthropoda > Insecta > Lepidoptera > Nolidae > Nycteola > Nycteola revayana. The sequence continues at coordinate 17,287,818 of OX344851.2, read as the reverse complement.
TAAGTGCAGTCTCTCCTTTTATTTACAAATAGCCGAAAAGCTTTTGTTCCGATAGAAGCCTTATCATAAAATACAAGTAGTGGGAGTGTATTGGGGTGGGCCTGTTGGAGATTGCGAAATGAACCCCAAATGTTTAATTATATGCTTACATCGATGTTTCTATGTGAGAGAAAATAATAGTATTTTTGTTTAATTATTCGAACAAAGCAGTAACGATAGTACTAAACTATAGATATAATACAAAGAAAAAAGATAGTTCGGAAACAGTATTTTTTTCGAAAGTTGGTACATAAAGACATGACGTAGAAACTTACACTGACGGTGTATGTAATAAATCTAGTCAATATATTAAGCTTTCCAAAGAAATACCCATATAAATTTAGCCCAAAATATGTAGGTATAAGTAAAGGATTGACTGACTTCTCCTCTTTTAATAACTGTAGACAAGAAAATTATAACTTAGAAACTTGCTGCGTTTAATGAGCCTATGTGTATTTTTTTTAATTTCTACAAAAATAAAAACAATTTTCTCATTATAATAAAATCTAAAAAACTATTAGCTTAATCGGTTAAGTAGGTAGTCCTTAAGTTATGTGACCAAGGAAAATAGGTATTCGTTTTTATAAAAAAAAAAAACTTAAAAAGTAACTCTATCATTAATATCATCTCTATAATTTAAGATTATATCTGATCATTACCGTATATATACTTTATTTCCTCCGCAAGACGTAAATAATGCACATTTTAGGGCACGAACGAACAAATAGCATGATGAACACAAATAAATTGTACCTATTACCATGAACATTAATGTCTGCCGTGTTCGATGTTCCTTTTTACGCTTATGCTATTTAACGCATATATTATAACTAGCTTCCCGCGCGTGGTTTTACCCGCGTAGCTCCCGTTCCCGTGGTAACTTAATAATAAAATATAACCTATGGCCTTCCTCGATAAATGGGCTATCTAACACTGAAATAATTTTTCTAATCGGACCAGTAGTTCCTGAGATTAGCGCGTTCAAGCATACAAACAAACTCTTCTGCTTTATACATAAGTATGAGATATTTACACGCGAAAAAATGAAAATAGTTTTCAGTATCTGCATCTGAGGATGTGCCGGTAAATAAGAAACTCTGTTTGATTGCCAAGTGTGCAAATACAAGAAATGTGTAGTTTATAGCTTTTTAACTGGCACTAAAATTAATTGCTTGTTCATTATTATTATATGACACTGCTATGTCTAATTTCTTCGGAAGCGGATTCCAACATGGCTGGGTTGGTGAAGATCTGTGTTGGCTCTAAAAACAGATGTGACGAACATTTGTCATTCGTTTCTGAAGGAAAATTTTGGAAGTACTTGAAGTTTTTTTTCAAGAAAGCAGGCGTAGCCCTATATGCTATCGGTCATGTGATCGCCGCCTTTTGCACTACCGATGTGAACCCGCTCGTAACACAAGCATTTTAGCATAGCACGAGGGAATAATAAAAATAATGGAAATGTGCAAAAAAAAAAACTGAATTGCCATGAACAGCGATGTTATGGCTATCAAATCCAATTCAGTTAATGACAATTTTAGTTGATACTTGCTTTGATAAATTAAGTTCTACATTTGCAAAAAAAGGCGACGCTTCACCGACTTGCTCTGATTTCTGGCCTTGTAGGTATTCACGTTCGTGAAGGTTACTCTTAAATATGTTTTCCTTAAAATGTTACTACTTGTCAAATCTACAGACATGAAATATATTTTATTTATTATTAGATAAATACAACAAAAATCTAACTTAAGCTATATATAATATGTACATAAAATGAGTACCTATATGTTTTATTTATTTATATATGTCACTGGTATATAATACGAATCGACTTCCGTGCCACTCATTTTGTTTAATTTGGTTGCCAGTTTCAGTGAACGCGCATAATTATTAATTGTTATGACACTTGACCATTTTTTTTTTGACCGATGGGAAATGCACTTACGCATTCAACCTCCGCCGGATTGAAACCGGGCGGCGGTGGGAAATGTGGGGACTCGCCCTCTCCAGTGCGTGATATGCTGCTCATACCACGAGGAGAGGACCCCACCGCCACTAAAACCCCCCGGGTACTCCTTCTTCCGCCATGAGTGTGAGGGCCACCGGGTATCGCTGAGAAGCGCTTGCATTTCCGGTGAACCTCCACGGCGGCCGTCCGCAGTTTGGATGGTGCCGCGGAATCTCCGGCCACGTTGTGTGTGGCCCGTATAACCTTTGACGGGACGCCCGGAGTACTCAGGCGTCCCTCCTCCGCACGGGTCGGCCTCTATAGGGAGCAGGGCCCATGTTCCCTACTACCCGAGGCCGAGCCTAAGGCGGCATGCGACGGGTCTCAGCCCGCCGCCCGCCGCCTGCGGCCAACACGCCGCCTGTGGAGCGGGTGTGCACCGGGATTCTGCAAATGACACTTGACCTAACCTAACCAAACGAGACTATGCTATTGTTGTAACAAAACAAAAAAACGTTAACTTCAATAAGTCCTGTTGAACCCGATTCGTTTAAGTTTTTTTTCAACTTCCCGATACTTCGTTAGTTTATCAACTAACTAGAAAGTTGATTAACTAACTAGTAAGTTGATCAATTTACTATTCTTATTATTTTCCGGTGACATCTTTACTAATATTATAAAGCTGCAGAGTTTGTTTGTTTGTTTTTTTGTTTGTTTGTTTGTTTGAACGCGCTAATCTCAGGGACTACTGGTCCGATTTCAAAAATTCTTTAAGTGTTGGATAGTCCATTTATCGAGGAAGGTTATAGGCTATATTTTATTTTCAAAAAAGTTGGGGATCCGTAAGAAAATTGCGTTTTTGTAACCCAAGGTGTAAAAGCGAAAACCTATTTATGCGTGCGCTGCAAAAACTATTGACAATAGAACAAAATGATGTACTACGGGTTTGTAGGTCTTATTAATATCTACAAAAAAGTCCGGGAGAGCATATATCTAACTATCATAGTTTAGTCACAATAACCGCTTTTATGTTCATAAAAAAATATTAAATCGTCTGAAGAAAGAAACTACGTTAAATGTATATCGTTATATTAATCCTTATCCAAATTAAGCATAATGTTATTAAAGGTATTTATGTAGAAGTAAAATACTTTTTGTTTTATTCCAATCGGACATTTCGTTGAGAAATTATCACGAGTATAAATACGCAAGGAATTGGTACCTAATAAAGAGTTATTTGCCGTAATAGATAAAGCTGAAGAGTTTGTTTGCTTGAACGCGCTAATCTCAGCAACTACTGGTCCGATTTGAAAAATTCTTTCAATGTTAGATAGCCCATTTGTCGAGGCTATATTTTATTATAAAGTTTTTATGGGAACGGGAGTTACGCGGGTGAAACCGCGCGCGGAAAGCTAGTAATATATATAAGAAGTTATGAAAAGTGTAATACAGTGTAATTTCATAATTCAAATGCAAAACATGAAGTTATGCTTATCAAAATATCTAGATCTAGATTATACTAAAACAAAATTAATGCTATGTGCAGTTGCCCCGCAATAAACACTAAATTAATGATAGTTTGGTTTATGAGATTAGCAAATTTAATATATTATATATAATTATACTAGGTCTTTACTTATGAAATTGCCAGTCAGCAGTACTTGCCTTAAGGAAAAATATTTAATTTGGCAAAGAAATCTAGGGCCGCAAGAGTCATCACTCTTTCGTCCCAATACCGTTTCGTCCTACAAGAGGAAAAGCAGAAATCTATTCAAATTCGACGACACATTGGACGAAAAAGTGAAAAGGTCTACCGGAATGGGACCATCAGACCCGAATTATTGTCTTTAATTCTATACTAATAATTTAAAGAGGAAATATTTGATTGTTTATTAAAAATTATTTCACCATAAGAAAGCTACGTTATCCAGAAGTAGGTGTACTCCCGACCCTTAGTTTGCAATGAACCATCCGATGCCCTCGTAGACCTGAAGTCCGAGAGGCCCGCGAACTGTAAAGTAGAGCGAGAGTTGCACAAAACCCCCTTAAATACTAAAAGTCATAATCCCTGAATCTCATCGCCAGCGACCGCCCTGAGCCGAGGTCCTAGCCCCACATGGGGAGCCCTCTTGCGCAGGTTGCTTAGTTTGTAATTTTTAAACCATTTATTAAGGCTGGAGCTCTGCTCGCCTTTATGCCCGGTGAAGTAGCAAAAATTTAATTTTAATTCCGAAAAAAAAGAACCAGAAGTAGGTAACATAGTCTACATTTTAATGCTGAAGATCCCACGGTACCTAACGGTTGATCTTATAAAAAAAATTGTGTTGGCGACAGATTTCGTAACTGATTTTTATTTATTTTATTAATTTATTTACACCGCCATCTTTTATCAATATCATGAATTGATTCCATCAGTTGAACGTATATTTAAATAAATGTGACTTACGCTCCGTTATACTTAGTTATTTTTTTTAAATTATTAGATATTAGCGTTGTTTTAGTTACATTTGAATCTTTTCATCGGTTAGGTTAAGTTTTTTCCTTTAATATAATACCTATAAACTGGATCTTACAGATGGTGCTGCAAAAAATCTCTTTCTTTGCTTTATTTGGATAACTAAAGTAGGTACCAACCTAAATAACACACACGTTCTTAATAAAATTTTACGCCATTAGGAGCTATATGGACAAGCCTTTACAGTAACGTTTTAGTTTACTCTGAAAGCACGTCCGAGCCATTTTTACTGTAATGTAGATCATTATGTCGTTTAGAAAATTAACGTACGTGAGTATAGAAACAAATATACTTAGTTCAAGTAGCATCATATTTATTTACTCATAACATTTAACATTTAAGTCATTGATGAATAAAAAACATATTACAACCAAAAGTGGCTAATTTAAATTAAAACCAACTTATAAAATACTACTATTCTAAATCTATACTATTTGGCAAGATTCCTAGAATACTGTTCATGTAGTTTTTATGTAAGGTATGCGATGATTTGTGCAAATTACCTTTAGTTACCTATGGCCTTTATTACATCAATTATAGACCTATATACAAGATGAAAACTATTATAAATTTAAAATAAAATAGTAATTTATTTATAAGTTTTTTTTTTTTTTTTTTATAAGTTAATTAATATTATTATAGTTATGGTTATTCAGGACAGGTTGCAGTTAAAAGTTTAAAATTTGCCCCAAGCGTTTCTTTGTGAAAAAACACCTGAAAATGCATAAAAATTGGCAAAATATGAGAAATTAAATAATAAATTTTAGAACACCCAAAAGAGAAGTAAAGTTTGTAGTCATATTTTTCATCTCAAAATCAGTATAAGTAAATTATCGTTGGATAGGCGATAGTAGGTACAGTAACATTATAATTATAACATTAAAATAATGTTATTATTTTTGTAAACAATCAAGGTAGGTATTACTCCAAATGTATAGTGGTAAGAGTATAGTCTATAGCAGGGGTGGCCAACTTATTAAGACCTAAGATCGACTTTTGACTGTGTGCGATCGACTATATGGCATACATAACGTTGAATCACGTATCGTATAAGTCAATGGAATGATAAATAGCTATATTTTCAGATTATTATACGACAAACACTAACTTTGTGCTTATGTGGCACGTATTTGTAGACTAAAATATCACTTTTTATTATATGAGTTGATCGACTGTAATAGCTGCCGGGATCGACCAGTCGATCGCGATCGACCGGTTGGCCACCCCTGGTCTATAGTCTTCGATCATTTAAAATATTTTGATAAAGTGAATATGATTCGCTCAATAACAGAGCAGAATTGGGTGCTATGTTAGCACTTATAGTTTCTGTCGTCCCATTAATAAAACTATCAATTGGACATTCTTAACTGCAATAAAAATGTTATTATCGCGATAGATAGCTTATTTATCGTGAAAGGCTATAGGCTAAATTTAATAATGGAGTTCCTGCAGGGAAGTAGGGAATTAGATACTCCTACATATCGTGTTAATGAATATTTAGACAATACATAAGTTGCTTAACAGTTTAATGCGGCGTCAGCGCCTGGGAGGTCACGGGTTTAATTCCCACGACGAAGCTTTGTCTAAAATCAAGATTCCTTTCCGAGTCACGGAACAGTGGTCGTAGCAAGATATGTAGCAACAAATGTTTCTATAGAATAACTTTGAAAGTTGTTTTTTTATGTTTCATTGGTAAAGTTTAAGTGCTTTTTTACGATCTATGCAATGGAAACATAGGAATCGAATCCCTGCAAATGCATTGGTAAATACATATAACCATAGAGTTTAGTATTTATTTGATTTAAATTATTTAAAACTTCTGGATATCTCGGTGATGTTCATACTCGTACTTACAGTTCTTACTATGTAAGGCGCGCTCTATAATTTATCTATACTAATATATATATATATATATACAGCTTTGTTTGTTTGTTTGCTTGAACTTCTTGAACTACTGAACCGATTTGAAACATTATTTCAGTGTTAGATAGCTCATTTACCGAAGAAGGCTATATTTAGTAATGAAGTTAGGGAAACTGGAGTAACGCGGATAAAGCCGCGTGCGGAAGCTAGTTATATTTTAAGTCTATACCGGTTAAATTGTAAGTGTCAAAAAGTTGTCAATTTTAATAACTGTGTCATATTAGTAGATTGGTAGGTACAAATTGGTAATTTTACTTTGGAATTTCGAGCAGACAATTAACGTCCCTATCGTGTCCATTAGTCGTGTTAGATAAGATGTCATGAATGTTCCTGATGTGTTTTATTTTGTCTTTTGTCAAAATTAAACGAAACATATGAAGCCAACACTACATTTCAAAAGCGTTAATTTTATTTATGTCTACAGACTAGATGGTCCATGTTTAACAACATATATATTCGGAATAATTATTATGTCTTTACGTACATACCCACTAAGGCCGGATTTAAGGGAGGGCATCCAGGGCCCTGGGGCCTCCACAATAGAGCGGCCCCCACAATAGAGATTTAAAATCTTTCAAATTCTGACGATTAAACTCTACAACTTTTCTTTTATTTGTTTTTTAGGTGTAGTAACTTTGCATACAGTAGTTTGTAGAATCATGATCAATTTAATCATTCTTAAATATTGTAATAACGGTTATTCATCTATACTTGTTCACTTAAATTAGACAGTCAGTAAAATATCAGAATTCAAATCGTCCTGAGAAGTAGGTACATTCTTCAAGTTTTCTACACTTGGAGATAAAGTAATTTGTGGCATGGGGGCCACTTCTCCTTTGTTGACCCGGGGCTTCCGGACTTCTAAATCCGGCCCTGATACCCACGTCGCTAGGAAGACAGCTGTTTGTTTATGGCACTGCGGTCAGTGAAACCGTGGCGTGTGCCAATATCGGATGCCAATACACTGCTATGCAGATAATCAACGTTTTTATTACTTGGTCCTTCCAGTAACTATATATGATAGACGTCTAATATGATGTATTAAATTGATGAAATGTCATGTTATCATACTTAAGTGAGGAGAAGTAGAGCAGTGGTGGGTTGGGAAAGAATAGTGGCCATCCATAAAGTGTGTCACATGAAAAGGTCGACGGACGGAGATGTGACTAAGGGTGAGAGGGGTCCCAAGATTAGTAACTATACATTATCCAATCTAAAATATCTATTTTGTATTAAATCGCATTTTTTTTTATCTACTCATGAAAATCTAAAATATATCTTCAACTTTATCTGTATGAACATACGGTTTAAATTGATTTGTTGGTGAGTTAATACTTGGACTTCTAGCGTTACGTCCCGTCGGAATACAGGATCCTTTTGACTTTATTTTGGAACAGTAATGAGATTTTAAATTTCAATACAGATCTCCCAGATGTGAGAACGCCCAATACATATAGACAAACTTTATGGATTTATGGCCAAATTAAACTATTCATTCACGTCAAACTTCATTCATTGACACAGGAGATAAAAGCTTCAGGGATCGATATCGCGCAAGTGCTGCAAAATTATCCACATTAACAGCGCACCATTAGGCACGCCGCGTTCTTAATTGTAACTTTTTTTGTAGTTATCTGCGATCAGTCAGTAGATATTCAAATGAGTTGAAGTAGGTAGAAGATTTAGCGAGTTAAGGTCACTTAAAAATGGCCAGAAAGGTACAGAAAGTCTATGCCAATTAATTAAATTTGATAAATACAATAGGAAATTTACCATATTTGTTTGATAACATTATTTGCAATATATTCTAATGTGTAATTTTGTCTTCCGATCACCACAAGATTTACTCGTCATACATTCGCACACAATACAATTTCCTATTTTTATCACTAACTATTAGGCCTTTGAAATCTAATAGTAGACGCGTTCAAACAATATAGTAGGTACATGCCAAATTGAATTGAGATTTCTTCGGTGGAACGTGGAAATAGCAATGTTTATTTAACGTTGTACTACGTCAAGAAATCGTTTTTGAAAACTGTTGAACTTAAAATATTGTAGCAAAGTTGTATTAATCATATCAGAATAACATGTCAGTCATCACTACACGGTTTAATGTTTAATAGTGGGTATTTGTATCTTACTAATATTATAAATGCGAAATTTTGACAGATTAAATGTTTATAGAGAAAATATTTTTGGAAAATTGAATACAATTCGTTACAGGCGTGGGTTATAATCTAGACTTCGTATAGTACTTACTTTAACAGCTTGATAACGTGCACTGCTGAACATGGGCCTCCTCTTAAAAGACATTGACACGACAGGGTCATTGAGGGGTCACCTATGTATTACCGTAGCTTATTTAATTTATTTCGTTTTCAGCCACGACGGCCAATCTCTAGGAAGATTAGCCATATGCGAAGGACTTAATAAAGTGTACAAGTGCGCAAACATAAGTGTATTCTCTATTCTTTAACTATAAAAATCCCGTGGGACTGTTCCACTGACAGCATTGGTGAGAGTTTAATAGAAGGAAAGACAGCTTAACGTGAAACTTCCAGACTCCGGTGTGGTTCATAGAGTGTCTTGAATTTTTGTTCGACCCGGGAATAGAAACCTAGGACCTCGCAAGTTTCGGCCTAACACATGACCGCTAGACCAACAAAGTAGTCGAAAGTCTGTGGATTTTTACGAAGTAATCGCTGTACGTGACACTGTCACTGTCCTGTTACATGGGTGGCATATACTTTGGAAACATGATGATGATATATGTTTAGTAATAGTACTTAGCATATACTAAAAAAAACAAGTAACAATCTTACTTCGTAAGGTATATATTGATCTTGTGAGATATTTCCAAGTGATTCACATTGATAAATAATGCTGTTATCAAAAATAAATAAAGAATTGATAATACTTAGATATGACATTTTACAGGTGCACCTTGAATTAGTCATTTTATAATAACATATTATTTTGTCTGTTCGTTAGTCACCTCTTGGTGCGCTCAATATTAAACATAGTACTGAGGACCTTTTTTTTTGTTGTCCGGGGGGAAATGCATTTACGCATTCCCACCGCCGCTGCAGCGTATTCGCGCGCTGGCGGTGGGATATGTGGGACTCGCCATTTCCATAGCGTGGTATGCTAAACTCATACCACGAGGAGAGGACCCTATACCACTAAAACTTCCCGGACACTCCTGCGATCCGCCGTTGGCGCGAGCCGGGTACGCATGAGCAATCCGGCCCCCCGACGGCACCCGCGGCCAATATGGTACCGCGGGATCTCCGGGGCCACACTTAATGTGTCCCATTTTTCCAATTATAGGGACGTTTGGAATGTAGAGGCGTCCCTACTCCTCATGGGTCAGTCTCGAATCACTCCCCGAGGCCGAGCCTAGGGCGGTAGGCGGCGGGTATAGTACTGAGGACCTAGACAACATGCCACTTGTGGAGCGATCCCTAGCATAAAATCGCAATCGCAAATGTATGGCAGTTGACATTTGTCATGTGTTTAAGCGGACGCGGGAAAAATAGCGGGCATTCATTGATTCTTCTTTGACATGCGATTCTATCGTTCGGATTTCGGTTTCATAAACCTTGTAGATAGCACAGCGATGCCAAAAATCTAGTAGGAACGCTGCAACTATTTTCGGTTATCATAACATCATCTATGACAATGATAAACTTACTTTACCTACTAGGGAACTGGCAGCTGCGCATACGCACTCGAAATATATAAGGTGCTTTCTAAATATATGCCATTCCTTTACTGAAGATAGTGTCACATATTATTATATTGATTACGTTAGAAAACAAATTTAATGTAAAAAAAAACCTATATTAAATATCTCACAGAAATTTTATCTTAGTCATCCTCATCAGCCCGTATAACGATCACTGCTGAACATGGGCCTCCTCCCGAGGGAGGGTTTTTGCCATAGTCACCGCGCTTGGCAGGCGGATTGGTGAACGGCAGTATTATGTTGTAATACACAGAGAATCGCTGCTGCCTGTTCCCTGGTATACGCTTGTTATACCTATATGATGTTATAGCAATCGGGACCAACGGCTTAAAGAGCTTTCTGAGGCACGGAGGGTAGTCCCTCAACCAACCAGACCCGGAAAAAAATAGGGATCGAACACACTACCTCCGAGACATAAAGCGAGCCAAATACCGCTACGCTACGGAGGTTGTCAAATCTAAGTACTTTCTGATAAATGTAGGGCGTATATTTGGAAGAACCTGATATATTTGCGCCTTCCACGTATTTGGGTTTTTCACTATCGTTAGCATTGAGTCCGTAACGGTAGGCATTAACTGTATAGATCACGATTTTTACGACATTTTGTGACAGATTTCGTGATAAATATACTAATTATGATGAATGTCATACGGTATGTGTTGGTCTTGATTCATTATTGTTGAATAATAAGCTATAATTGGTTAAATACTCACACGCAGAAATTTTACCGTCAAATGACGTGGAATGGGTTTACGCGTCCGCGTTTTCTAGATAAATGCTTAGAAGGGCCGACCTTCACCATTCTCATTGGGATAATAGGACCCCTTCGCCCATAATAAAGCACTATTTTGTTAGAATAGACATAGAACGTAATAAAAGGCTATAGCTACATTAGATATGACACATAGATATATGTATATGTACAATGCAATCCACAGTAAGTACCTACCCAGCCATTTTGCTTATATCTATGTACTCAGCATCTACGATTAGTCCTTAGGCTCTAGGGGGCCCTATCGCTTTGTGGGGCTATTGGCACGTGCTCAGTGGGGAATAAGGGCCTGATGCTTAGTTATATTTCGACGTATTGTTTTGTGTAGCGTTAATAACATTTTCACATAATTGGGCGTTATGTGAAAATGTGATAATTACAATTTAACTGATTCATCGCAAAATGTCAAAAAAATACCCGTTGCCATAGCAATTGGGGATTTGTTGTCAACCATTTGAAGTCTACGTTATTTGGAAAGGTTCTCAAAATGCTGGCAACTTTGTACCGTTGAACTGCAACGCTTATCTGCTGTGCAAAGTAAATACTAGCAACGTAATACGGGAAACATGTCCCATTTGACTGCACCGGTGGCTCAGTGGTTACGATAGTTGCCTCTGAGACCTGGTGTTCTGGGTTCGATTCCCAACCGGGACAATTATTTGTGTGAACCACAAATAGTTGTTCTGAGTCTGGGTGTTCTGTGTGTCCGTGAAATGAATGTTTGTAAAGTCCCCCGCGACACAGGGATTTATTTCCCTAGTGCGGGAGTTGTCTTTTTAAAAATGAAAAATGAAATGAAATGAAAAATGAATTAACGAGAACGGGAGGTTCTCGGTTCTTGATGCTTTGATAATATAGTAGGGGAGCCCAAGCGGGGATTTCGGCATTTACTAAAGCGCGGCAGATTAATATACAGGGGGATACCTTGTACCCGGTTAAGTACCTCCACAAAACATGAGGCCCATATATAAGGCCGCCCGTGAAGGATACAGGATCAGATTAGTAAAAAAAATTTGACCATCAGAAATTCTCGAGCGCGTCAGATTATGGTAGGGTGAGTTAATTACATCCTAAAAAGTGTATATTCCACTAATCTGACAATTTGAGAGTGACGTAAAAAAAGGGGAGGGCAACAAAGTTGTAAAAAAAAAAGTCATCTCGACATTCTCGAGCGTAGCTAAATTTTTTTTTATTTTAAAGGAAATATTTCAAGAATAATGAAAAATATATAATCTGACGTTTTCCGCAAGCCGAAATAACAAAAATTCGTCGATAAAGTTAAATGCGTGCAGCTGCGTGATGCCTACATTTCCTTCTCCGCGTTTCTATTCCTCTCTCACTCTTTCTCTATCTATTACTCTCTCACTCCGTCCCCACTCTGGTTTCTGTTGCCATGACGCCATCACAGCTGATCATAAAGACTCGTTCGTGGCATACTGTTTACAACGTGTTTCCAACGTTTTGGCTTTTTTTGCTATTTTAATATTATTTGTGTGAATTAAAGTTTATAAATATTTAATATGAGTGACATTAATTTGAAATGTGTATTTTGTGGTGAAAGTACCTTACAAAAAACAATTAAATTTACGGTAGAAACATTAAAAAAATGTGTAAATATTTTGGAATATCGTCGGAGCAAGCCGGTTATCCGAAAGTCTCGAGGAACATATGATAACCTCGAATTGTCGATTGAATCATCATTAAATGATTAGATAGAAATATTATTTCTTTGAACTCAGCGAGCTCAAAATATCACATAAATTATATTTTGTGCTCAAAAATGTCATAAGTACAATTTTAAGCGCCCAGGAATGGAATTAGCGGGAAATTGCAGGGATGGCCTTTAAGGTGAACCGTTTTTCTATTTTTTTTTGTCAGATCAGGCGAATCCCTCTTGATAATCGTCAGATTATGAGACAGTACGTTTAGAACATAAAGATGAACCATATATATCTTAATCTGACGCGCTTGAGTATTTCAAAATGGCGATTTTTTTTTGCACATTATGAAAATGGCCGCGAGTTTGCGTCCCATCGAAATCGTCAGATTAGTGAATGAGAGCTTTTTTTTGGTGCACTTAACACTCCCTTAGAAAATCTGACGCGCACGATTAAATTTTTTTTTTTCATTTTCAACCCTTAAATACAACCACCCGCATCATGCAAACGATCAGATTAAAATACGTACATTATTAAAAATACGTAGGGCATTGATGCTATCAATATCTGACGCGCTCGAGGATGTCCATACAACAGTTTTTTTTACATATTTAAAAATCTATAGCCGCTTCCCCCACCGATGTAAAGGTATATATCCTATAACATTTTTTTCTTCTTATCATCTAAGCTTTGCATCCCAATAGGTCTCTATGACGCTCGAGTAAATCCCCATTTAGCCTCGTGGGCTCCCCTTCTAATAAAATGAACCGACGTATATGACGTTCTTTAATATATATAGCTGAAGAGCTTGTTTGTTTCTTTGCGCTAATCTTAGAAACTACTGGTCCGATTTGAAAAATTATTTCAGTGTTAGATAGCCCATTTATCGAGGCTATAGGCTATTTCATTATGAAGTTCCCTCGGGAATGGCAGCTACGCGGCTGGAACCGCGCGCGGGAAGCTAGTTATTTATTTGTAAGTGATGCTACGTAGCTAGTAGGTATGTAAATCAATTATTCAGTCTTTCACTTGTTATTGATGATAATCATCTTCTAATAATATGCAAAATAGATACACGCACAGTCATTTAAAATATCTGTTAGGAAAACATCAAAAGTCTTAAGAATAAATACCTTACAAGTATATGAGGCGCAAACACAATAGGTATGTACCCTTGATAGTGGTTATGTAAAATTCAAATATTGGGGTCGTGCGAATCGGGAGTGAAATTAATTTACAAAAACCACGCATTGCCAAGTAGCATATATTTCTAATATTTACCATTTTATAAGTTAGTTTTAGTTAAAATTTGCTGCTTTCAGTTTTTTTTTATTTATTCTTTTATTTAAATGCATACCTAATATCATCTTCCCGCCAAATTGTTACGTTTAATGGCGGGATACGCGCTCATTACTTTGTACATAAGTTTACTACTAATTTAATATATAATTTAATGTCTTAATATAAATTTTATATTTATATGTAGGTATGTTTTTATATAATTTATGTTATATAATATTTTTGTAATTTATCTTTTTACGCTAATATGATCTAACACTGGGGAGCGGACGACAATAGAGGTTCAAAGTGACCGTACATGCTCAAACCCGCTAAGACAAGAGGTACAATTTCAATAAAAATCAAGCGAAAGCAAACATTTTTTATTAAATATCAAGCTTTTAAAGAAACGCGCAGGCAACTAGTTATAAAAAGGTCTTTACTGCGCAGCTATAGTTACCAAATTAAGGGCTTGACCCTTAATTTGGTAACTATAGTTAGAAGCATAAAACATAACAAAGACCTTTTAATTAATTATACACAATATTTTAGTGTTATCTCAAACATTTAATGCTATACCAAGGAAGAGAGCGTGTCAATTGAGTTCATCATCATCATCAGCCCGTACATCGTCCACTGCTGAACATGGGCCTCCTCCCGAGGGAGGGTTTTGCCATAGTCACCATGCTTGGCAGGCAGATTGGTGACCGCAGTATTATGTTGTAATAGTACACAGGGAAATTTGCCCGTTCCCTGGTATACGGTTGTTATAGATGATGTTATAACAAACAGGACAAACGGCTACGCAACCAACCAAAACTTAGAATTTACACAAAGATTTCTTGTCCGGTGTGGGGATCGAACCCATGACCTCCGCGACTCAAAATGAGACTCATAACGCTACGCCACGGAGGTTGTCATACAATTATGATTGAGTTCATGCAAGGTCTTAAATGAATCATATATTAATCATGCTGAACATGGGTGTCCCATGAAGAGGGATTTCCATAGTCACCACGCTTGACAGGCGGGTCGGTGACTATGAAAATATACAAGTAAACGCTGCTGTCTATTATCTACTGTATAATTGTCGTAGATCATGTTATGACAATCGGAATCGATGGATTCCAAAGCGCCAAGGGATGCCCCTCAAACAGTGGAAAGAAATATTTTATGTTGCGGACGGAGACGTTCCCCGAGACATAATACGAGAAGATATATGCATAAACCGCTAGGCTTATTAAAAAGGCGAATTTAATTAAATAAATGAATGAATCTGACCTTCCAAAATCTTTGTTTGTTTCACTGTGACCACCCAATCTTAGTCTGCGACCCACCGCGCCTACATTCATTAATTTCTATTCTATAAGACTAGTAATTGCTTGTACCAGGGTCATTATGTTGATTTATACTTTCTTTGCAGTCTAAATGAAATTAATTGTTGCTCCCACGCTGATGGAAACAAAAACGGTTAGTTCCCATAACATTATTAAGCAAGATGAACTTAAAGTAGGTACTGTTATGTGTCCAAGACCTATTAATAGACACCAAGTAGATATTGTACTATGTTTTATTCTTATAATATCATCATCAGCCCGTATAACGTCCACTGCTGAACATGGGCCTCCTCCCGAGAGAGGGTTTTTGCCATAGTCACCACGCTTGGCAGGCGGATTGGTGACAGCGGTTGTGAAACATGGGGGAAACGCTGCTGCCTGTTCCCTGGTTCGCTTGTTATCATAGATGATGTTATAACAATCGGGACCAACGGCTTAACGTGCTTTCCGAGGCACGGAGTGCACGGAGGGTATTCCCTCAACTAACCAGACCCGGAAAAAAAATCTTAGAATTTACACAAAGATTTCTTGTCCGGTGTGGGGATCGGACCCACAACCTCCGAGATTTAAAGCGAGCCAATTATCGCTACGCTACGGAGGTTCTTATACTATATACTAGGCGAAGAATAGGAAATGTCCTGATAAAGGTGTTGAGAAAAACCCAATAAAAAGTATAGAAGTATAGTAGGGTTATATCGTGGTTATTTCGAGGGTAAAACTAACCTTAACTTTTAGATGGGTTCGAATCCCACGCCGTACAAGAAATCTTTATGTAAATTTTAAGATTTCCCTTCAGGTATGGAAGGTTAAAGGGACTATCCTCCGTGCCTCGGAAAGCACGTTAAACCGTTGGTCCCGATTGTAATAACATCATCTATAACAATTGTATACTTTCCTTGTATGCTACAACATAATACTGCGGTCACCAACCTGCCTGCCAAGTTGTAAGGACTGATGATCATGATGATAAAAATTAAATATTTTAAAATCGACAAAGTTTTAATAACATGTCGTGTATAACTGAAAATAAAGGATTTGCCGAGACACCATATATCGATTTCGATCATCGTTTTGAGCATAAATAAAAAAGGATTATTGACGTCATGTGTTAAGTTTTTTTTAAAGTTTGTGAATGGGCACTAAAGTATGATAGATTTGCTTCCAACATAAATTATTTTGTTGTTCTTAATGCGGTATAGATGTTTTTTAATGCTGTGAGCAGTAATTTGACTCCAGATTCAACATTCGTACATAGGTTAACGTAGTGATGTATGGTTTATAGTCTGCAGCCTGTTGCTGTGTCATTTAAATTAAAAAAATAATAGAAGCAAACTTCGTAGCTATTCGCTCAAGAAAAGAGTGAGCCGAATACAAACATATTAAGGTTTAATTATTGGGCGAAAGTTACGGGCAACAGTTAGTTTTAATATATGGTGTGTCTTTAAGTGCCAATTTGAGACAGCTAGAGCGTAACAAAAAACTGGTCAAGTGCGAGTCAGACTCGCGCACGAAGTGTTCCGTACCTTTTTCAAGCGTCTACCTGTTGGCGTTATTGATATCGAGCAAGAAGGGCAAAAAATAAAGTTGTATGGGAGCCCCCCTTTAATATTTATTTTATATTATTTTTAGTATTTGTTGTTATAACGGCTTTAGAAATACATCATCTGTGAATATTTCAACTGTCTAGCTATCGCGGTACTTGAGTTACAACCTGGTGACAGACAAACAGACAGCTAAGTCTTAGTAATAGGGCGGGACCCTATTTTTTAACCTTGGGGTATCGAACTCTAAAAAAGATAGAGCATAGCGTTATTACGTCTAACTGCTAAATTGTAACTTTTTTGATTATTTGTACCCGAGTGAGTATCGAAGGTCGCGGGCTCGATTCCGGTTTGTGTACCTAATATTTAAAAAATCCATGCTTGTTGGCGCCATTGATGCCGACTTAACAGGACTTGGCAAGCTAGGGTCGTTAAGGGATATTACTATACTAATCACGATTGGTGATCGCAGTACTATGGTAAAAGACCTTGTGCTGATAGATGCTACTGCCTATTTATCAGCTTTATGTCCCCTAATCAACTCTCACGTCACCCATGGGAATATGCACAGAAAAGAAATCATCATCATCATCATCAACAGCCCGTTTACGTCCACTGCTGAACATGGGCCTCCTCTTAACAGACCTTGCCAAGCCAGGATCGTAGAGGGATATTGCCATAATCACCACGCTTGGCAGACGGATTGGTGATCGCAGTAAGATGTCAACCTTGAGCTAATAGATGCTGCTGCCCATCAATCAGCCATATGCCCCTTAGTCGCCTTTTACGACACCCATGGGAGGACATGGGCATGGACAGAAAAGAAATACCATAGTAATTTGGACATACAGCTTATGGATGGGCAGCAGCAGCTATCTGCTCAAGTTTAGTTACCATCTTAGTGCGATCACCAATCAATAAGGCAAGCATAGTGACAATGCCAATATCACTCAACGACCCTGGCTTGCCAAAGTCTGCAAAGAAGAGGCCATATTCATTATCATTTCAGCCGTAGGACGTCCACTGCTGGACATGGACTTCCCTCACAGATCTCCAGTTGTTGCGGTTAGAAGCGCCCTGCATCCACCGTGATCCCGCGGCCTTAACCAGATCATCCGTCCATCTAGTAGGTGGACGTCCTACGCTACGCTTGCCGATCTGCGGTCTCCATTCAAGAACTTTTCGGCCCCAACGGCCATCGGTTCTCCGGGCTATATGGCCTGCCCATTGCCACTTCCACGAACTAATCAATTGGGCTATGGCCATATTCATATGTGGACGTAAACGGGCAGTTGATAATAATGATGATGATGAATCATTTTCAGCATCTCAAACAACACACGGTTTTTAATCAATAACAATTATCGACAAAAATGCTCGCTTTCAATTATATCATCACATGCCTTCAAAACACGACACGCCTATTAAATTTATTGGAATAATCGTAAAGCGAACGCCTTGTCTTTAAAACCCGTAAAACTATGGCTCCAAGCCAAGTTGCGCATACGCATCCAAAATGCCACCCGAATAGGGGACGGTTCATAAATTATTATAAAGTATTGTGGAAATTATGATTTATTTTGTTGCAATACTAGAAATATTACTTTTATTTTAAACCCACTTCAAAAAGATTTTGAATTTGGTTTAACCGATTTTAGTGATTTATGGCAATGGTTTACACACTATTGTATTCTCTAGTTGCGTTAAAATTGACTTATGAAGTATTTAATTTTACGTTAAGATTTGTTATTGTAGATCAGTTTTGATTTCTCCATAAAACTTTGTTCAGGCTGATCAAAAGTTTTCAATTTTGATCCACTAGATATTATAATAATTAATGTGAATATAAACTTATTCTTAGTAAAATAATTAACGACAAGCTGACGGACGGACTACTTTGTCTGTAATATGCTAAAATTTGCAACCTGTTATCTGTTTAATTTACAGAAATTTCTTCACTATGCATTTTACTGTCTACTATTATAGGGATGGCATATATTTTGCACCTTGTGCATTAGGTGCCTGCACTCAGTGCCGGTTTTAGCACTACCAGCGCCCTGGGCGAGAGTTTTTCGGCGCCCCCTAACAGCAATTCAATGTCATAAACATTCGAAAACCTCCACTCCCCACTAGCAAATATAAAGAAAGCGTCGCCTGCGGCGCCTCTTTATATTGGGCGCCTTAGGCAGTCGCCCAACCACACTCCAAAGACTTACTAACGCATAAACTAACCAAGGCATTGAGGATAGTACCTCAACTAACCAGACCCGGAAAGGAATCTAAGATTTAACACAAAGATTACTTGTCCGGTGTGGGGATCGGTCCCTCGATCTCGGAGTCTGATAACGAGACTTAACGGGTGAAAAGCTAAAGCTGAAGTTGCTTGAAAGCTAAGTTAACGAATTGGTACGACCATTCAACCTTTAAACAATCTTCATGCTAAAATTGTACTGCCTTTGGCTATAATTATAATGTACTTACTCGTTATATAGATTCGTCTAGACTGTGACGCCACAGTAATTCTACGTCATATTTTTCATTGAAATGTGGCCGGAAGCTGCGTACTAAACGTTATTTGGGCGGAAATGTAATCTTCAGAGGCAAATGTTTACTAATACTGTTATCGTTTTGATGTTGGAAGTAATTAAATTTGCTAGTCAATAATGACTGTATATCTTGATTGTGACTAAGATAATTTCAACGCAATGAAAACTAATAAAGTTATAAATAGATTGCTGAAGGAAACAGATATTATTATATCAATAAATATGTTAATAATTTAATGTTATTGACCAGGATCCAAACTGCGGTAATTCTTCATAATTAGCGTAATTCCACTGCTGGACGTTGATGTTTATCGCCAGCGACCGCCCTGAGCCGAGGTCCAAGTCCCGCAGGGGACGCCCTCTTGCGCAGGTTGCTTAGTTTATAGTGTTTAAGCCATTTATCTAGGCTGGAGCTCTGCTCGCCTTTATTCCCGGTGAAGTAGCAAAAGCTTAGTGGATAACTACATATGTCCGTCTGAAAAAAGAAGTTGGACTTTAAAATCTATACTAATATTTAAAATCTATACTAATGTTATAAAGAGGTACAGTTTGTGAATTGTTTGTGAGGTTGTAGGGCTAATCTCTGGATCGACTGAAACGATGTTGTAATTTTTTTTTACCAATAGAATGTAGTGGTGAACTTACACATTTGCCGCCAGTAGGCTATTCAAATTTTGCTGCCCCTATATTGAACCTACTTTAAATTTTAGTATTGAAAAGTTTTGAAGTTAAGACTTTTTTTTCTGTAAGAAAAAAAAACCGGCCAAGTGCGAGTCGGACTCTCGCACGAAGGGTTCCGTACTAGTTGCAACTTTGATCGATGTTAATGATATGTAGTTGATTGAATGAAAGGTAAATTGTGGTTTACGGTTTATGACGTATTAAAAAAAAACTTCTTACTTGATCTCATTCAAACCAATTTTCGGTGGAAGTTTGCATGGTTATGTACATCATATATTTTTTATAGTTTTATCATTTTCTTATTTTAGAAGTTACAGGGAGGGAGACACACATTTTACCACTTTGGAAGTGTCTCTCGCGCAAACTATTCAGTTAAGAAAAAAATGACATTAGAAACCTCAATATCATTTTTGAAGACCTATCCATAGATACCCCACACGTATGGGTTTGATGAAAAATGTTTTTTTGAGTTTCAGTTCTAAGTATGGGAAACCCCAATTTTTTTTGTTTTTTTTTCTATTTTTGTGTGAAAATCTTAATGCGGTTCACAACATACATCTACTTGCCAAGTTTCAACATTATAGTTCTTATAGTTTCGGAAAAAAGTGGCTGTGACATACGGACGGACAGACAGACAGACAGACAGACGAGACGAATCTATAAGGGTTCCGTTTTTTGCCATTGGTCATCATTGGTCATCATTTGGCATTTGGTCATCATTTTTAAATGATGACCAAATTTGCCGCCCCTAAATTCTGGCCCTAGACGCCAGCCTACTTAGCCTGCTGGTAAGTCCGCCATTGATAGAAAGTCACATTATTTGTGAGTGTCAGGCTATACCTATTTCAAGTCAAAGTTAAAATAAATTTCCTTAGCCCTTCAAGACCTCTGTTTGTTTACAACAGAAGTCTTAAAGGGGCTTATCGTGAGAAGCATTCCCTTCTTATTCTGTTAGAAGACAACAATCCCGTACTAGGGAAACTAACTGCTATATTGAATACTAATTTATAGATCTTTAATACCGTTACATTTGTCATTTATATAAATAATTGTTTGGTCGGGAATAGAACCTACAATAACAACAACTGAAAATAGCACTCACCACTGGTCCACCAGTGCAATCTATTTAATAATCACTTGATAGCATGTGGACAATTAAACGCGTCGCGCCGTCTGCGTACACAGATGCAGAGGACAAGTTTTTCTTTGGCGAGCAGTCATGCGTAGTTCATGCAATATTATGTGCACTTTCTTGAGTTAATAAACATTTTTGTTACGACTTTCAACACAATATTGAATACCTTACGTGCTTTATATCACAATAATTTTCATGAATTCATGTTTTACTTTGTACATCATCAGTCCGTATCTATTTTGTCCGGGGGGATAATATATGAAGATGAATCTGCTTGGCGCTAATCTCAGGAATTACTGGCCCGATTTTTTTTTATGCTTTCTAGCATAATTTTTGCCGTCTACTAGTATTTTTGTTAACCCCTCGTGTTAAGCTATGCTTGTGTTACGAGTGGGTTCTTATGGGTGGGGTACGAACCGGCGACCTCAGGATCACAAGTCCGACGCACTAGCAACTGGGCAACGGCCGCTTTAAATAAAATGAATATGTTTCGTACTTTACTTTTATATTTAGTAATTAAAATCACAATAATTTTCATGTTTTACTTTGTACATCATCAGTCTGTATCTATAATTATACCTACTTATATAATATAAAGCTTGAACGCGCTATTCTTAGGAACTACTAGTCCGAATTGAAAAATTCTTCCGTGTTACACAGCCCATGTATCGAGGAAGGCTACATTTTTAATTATGAAGTTCCTACGGCAGTTACCTTCGCACGTACATTGACACTGCTTTTATAAGTGAACGAAATGTCGAACAATGAACATTTTTTTCAAATCGGACCCGTAGTTCTGAGATTAGCACACAAGCAAACAAACAAATACTTCAGCTTTATATATGAAAAAAGTAAATAGTTTGATGTATGATGAGACTAATTAATATTGTTATTTTTAGAGCTTTGTATAAAAAAGATTTTAAATATTCAAATGCCAAATATTGTTGGTGCACACTTAACTTAACACTTACTTAATGGTTTTATTTATTTATTTGTGGAATAACAAACAGTGCATAAAAATAAAAAAAATACATCACATATAAGCAAATGTGCACTAATACACAATATCCACATAATATATTGTGAACTGATTTTTTTTTACATAATAATTAAGTTGTTTTAGTAAATATTGTAAGAGAGATAAATACTGGGACTATCATAAGTTATCATTTACAAGTTACATTATGATATTACAAGTAGTTAAAGATCCAGCATGCCTATATATCGATAATGCGACTTCCTTTTATAGGTAATGCCATGTAGGTATGTAGGAACACAAGCAAAAACACGGGCCAAGTGCCTTTCAATCAACATACACTGTGATATCAATAAAAAAAGTATACTAATAAGGGATATTATAATCATATCAAACTATTTTTCCGGTTATTAAATAATAAATTGAAATACTTATCATAAAAACGTAAAAGAAAGAAGAAAGAAATAAATAAAATACATTTAATTCAGCACAACACACAAGATATTACATAGAACATTTAGCTAAATGCTCAAAACAATAAGACGCCTTGCATGTTCTGCCGAAAAAGTCGCCACCTCAGCATAGGCTAGGCGATACCTAGCGCTGGTTTTCAGTTGGCAACTCGAGTAGTGACCCACGGACAAGAGATGGTACACTTAAATACCATTCATGCATATTTATAAAGAAAAGACGCTTTCTCTATACTTCTATATTATTATATAAAGCTGTAGAGTTTGTATGTTTACTCAGGAACTTTCTGTTCGGATTTTAAAAGTTCGTTTAGTGTTATCTAGCCTATTTATTTATGATGGCTATAGGCTATTTTTTAATATGGAGTGCTTCCGAAAACGTAAGTTACGCAGAAACCTGGCTCGGGAAGCTATTTTCTTATAACAATAAATATGAATAGGATTTCAATTTGTTATTTACAAGTTGTTTTGCATAAAAAAAAACAATGGCTTGTGTTCTGTTAATGACAATTTGCAATAATACCTTCGGTTCGATTAACCTAGTTATAATTGCACAAACAATACTAGTTTTGATTGCGGAAATATACAATAACGAAATGCATTTTTGGAGCAATTCTACCACGATATCTGCCGTCCCGTTATTGCTATATACGCAATCACTTGCTAATCGTAATAAAAGCTGGTTTCTGGAGACTTTTCTTTGTTTCTCATTTTAATTTTTTACGATTACTAGCAGTTTTTTTGCACACTACTAGTATTCTTGTTCATCCCTCGTGCTAATATGTGCTAAGTGTTACGAGGGGGTTCATGTCGGTAATGCCCATGCAATGGTAATGCAATGGGTGGGGATCGCACCGGCAGCGACCACATGATTGCAAGTCCGACACCATAGCCCAATAGTCAGACGTTCAAAGAACCAAGTGAACCCTAAAAACTAGAATATATCTATATTATTATGCTGCTATTTGATTGATAAATTATTGATTAATTGCTTTTCCATAATCTGCTGAGGTCGAAGCTCCGCTGGTACTAATATGGTAAAGTCTGCTTTGTAATGTGGCTAAGTTATTATACTCGATAAATGATTTGTCTTTGTTTTTAAAGTGGCGTTTAAATTCGTACACACAGTCCGTAAGTATAACGTTATATTATCTATTAATCTCAATTAACGCGAATAAATCATAATAAAGCTAAATTTGATTTTATGTCAAGTGAAGTAGCAATAACAACCTCCGTAGCGTAGCGGTTTGTGGCTCGCTTTAAATCTTGGAGGTCGTGGGTTCGATTCCCACGCAGGACAAGAAATCTTTGTTTAGATTCTAATATTTCTTTACGGGTCTGGGGGGACTACCCTGCGTGCCTCGAAAAGCACGTTACGCCGTTGGTCCCCATTGTTACATCATCTATAACAATTGTATAACAGGAAACGGGCAGCAGCGTTTCTTTGTATATTACAATATAATACTGCGGTTACCAACCCGCCTGCCAAGCGTGGTGACTATAGCAGAAACCCTCCCTCGGGAGGAGGCCCATGTTCAACAGTGGACTTTGTACGGGCTGATGATGATGATGATGATAAAATATCAATAGCCTCGTGACGTGACATACGTCTATCCAAAAAACAATTAAAAATTTTATGATAGCATGTAACATCATTGCATTGTTGAGCAACGAATTTATTAAATAATTGTCAAATTAAAAGCTTAGATGGCGTATGTTTTACTCGCTCAGGTAGCAAGTCGCAATTAGCAAGTCGCTCCGCCACTCTTCGTGGCATGTGGCTTGATCGGTATATTTCTTACCAATTATTTTAATCGCTTGACGGTTCGACGTTCCCACTGCGCAGACTTTACCTGTCACTTACATGGCGAATGTCCAGTGGCCAGGCTGGGAATCTCTCATTTCTTCTATCGTTATTATTTTTCAAAGGGAGCCTAAATGCTTGCTTCACGTACGCCAATTTGGATGATTATAATTAAATAAAGATGCCCGCGCGCGGTTTCACCCGCGTAGCTCCCATTTATAATATATAATCACAAGTCCGACGCCATAGCCATTGGGCTAAATATATTGGGCCGCTTTTTAAACCTAAACAACCACAATTATGGATAAAACAGGGTTTATTGCTTGTCAATCTTTCTTTCTTGATAAAACTCGATTAATCGAACTGACAGCATCACATACATCTGTTTCTTGCTACACTGACGATAAAATGTCGAGACAACAACAATAATTATGTAGGTGCAACATAAATAGATAACAAAGTCGTGAGATCAATGGGCTAAAACGATTTGACTAAAAAGTTTTCTTTCCATGTCTGGTCAGTGTGCTTTGGTAAGCATGTTGGAATCTTCTTTCAGCATTTTTTGAGCACCAATGTGCATCAAAGCTATTTATAAATAGCAATAGATTTTGTTCTAAAACGATTAGTGCTCAAAAAATTGGTGCTAAAAAAGTAATACTCCAACATGTTAAGTTTTTCGTCCCAGTTGTCATAACCATGGTATTTACATATCAATTTCTTCTTACTGAACTGCTGTCTTTTATATTAGTAAAATAAATAATCTATTTTAACCGGCCTCATTACTGTTAAAAGTAACAAACTAAGCTACTTGCACAAAACGACACTCCCTTTGGGGTTTGGACCTCGGCTCAAGGCGTTCGCTGACTGGAGGATTGAGGAATAATAATGATTTAAGAGTGAGTTTTGTGCAACTGCCGCTGTACTTTACAGTTCGCGGGACTCTCAGACGTCGGGTCTACGAGGGCATCGAAAGATTAATTGCAAACGCGTGTATGAGTAATAGTTTCTAAATATATTTAGTTGGTCAGCAGAAGTCAGTTTTTGCTTTATTCAGTTACAAAACACTAAATGTATGTAATCATACCTTTTTTCATTCGTCATAATAAGTCAAAGTCACGTTTTTGCTTCCATCAAGCATGATATTATGTTAAAAAATTATAACAAATAACATCCCAAATATCAAAATGTACTATAATATTTATGTTTGTGTAAGTAAACATGACTATGTTTAGGTAATACAACTATAGTTCAGCTTCGTATGCTGTGTGGAAAATTAGACAGTTGTCCGATGAAGCCACGGCTAAGCTAGTGTATTTCGCGTACTTTCATAGCATTATGTCTTATGGAATTCTGCTGTGGGGGTCAGCCGCCGATGTAAATACTATATTCGTATTACAAAAACGAGCGGTCAGGGCCATATATGGATTAGGTAGTCGCGACTCCCTACGTAACCTTTTTAAAAATATAAATATACTTACCGTGCCCTCTGAATATATTTACCAAAATATAATTTTTATTAGAAAAAATATTGATAAATATAGTAAAAAAAGTGACATTCATAATATTAACACAAGAAATAAGCACAAACTTGCTGTTCCAGGATTTAGAGTTAGCAAAACTAATAAGACATTTATGGGAAATGGTATTAGGTTCTATAATAAACTCCCTAGTTATGTCACAGACTTGCCTGATACTAGATTTAAAACACATGTTAAAACTGTTCTCATATCGAAAGGTTACTATAGTATTCAGGGTTATATTGAAGATAAAGACGTTTGGCTATCGGAACCATCTTGCACCTACCTCCCTGAGGACCATACAGCCAAGTACAGTATTTGTAATTAGAACTGTATCTTATTCTGTGAACTGTCTGTAATTGATTTCATACATGGTGTACTTTAATTATAAATACCGCTAGTTCTGTCTCAATATCATTTAATCTTATTGAGTAAAACTAAAATAAATTATAACAAGACAACCGTTTGGGCAATAAATGTGTATGCCTACTAAAAATAAATGATAATAATTGGACCAAAACCCCGCGTATTTGTCCATTTGAGTATGTTTCGCCGGACCGTCTCATGTGGGCCGTGTTGAAACCGGTAGTAAAGTAACCCACTGAGTTTGTTTCGCCGGATCTTCTCAGTTGGGGCGCATTGGATCCGGTGGTAGCATTAAAGCGCGTCCGTCGTTATATGCTCATGGTCCACCCAAATAATGACAATTGTTTTGACATAATATAGACAGAACAAGCATTTTGTGTCGCTAAGAACAATATAAATAAATAAATTATAATAATAACATATAAATATATGATAATATAAAAATTATTAATTTTATAGATATAAATAAATAACAAATATAATTAATTAAATTTTTCTAATTAATGTTTGACTATTTACAAGTGCCTGTAATTGGTTTACGTAAATAAAAATGATTTTTATTTTATTTTATTTTTTTTATAAATTACATTGATTAGACAAACATTAAATGAACAGGTACTAAACTACCTACTTATCTTCAACGGTCAACTTCAATAGCGCATTTACTACTGAACATAGGCCTCCTTTTAACAGACCGTGGCAAGCAATGATATTGTCATAGTCATCACGATGGTAGGCGGATTATTGATAACAGTGACATGATAACTAACCTTGAAATGATAGATGCTGCTGAGTGCTGCTCATCCATCAACTATAGCTCTTAGTCTCTTACGGCACGATTCTAAGCTGGAACCACACGGCAAATTAACTATATCTAAGCTTAATAATTATACAACATTGAAAACTAATAAAAATGAACGGCAAGTTTCGTTTACAATTTACAAGCAATGTTAATTATAATTAGACGTCGTAAATTAGTTTGACGTCAAACTGGTGTACACAAAAATATGTAGGTAGGTATCGTCAGGGTTTTGTATGAAAGCCCGATTAAATTCAGATATTTGGAATTAGTGACGAAAGATGTTTGCGACGGAGACGTTATTATAAATTGTTATACATAAATGAATTGTATCTTAGTATTAGCTATTCGTATTATCATAATGGCAGTTTCCATTATTATTATTATAAGCAGCACTGGTGGCTGGTAGTTACTTTCTGTAGTTGGGTGTGATATCTGGTGTTCTGGATTGAATTAAATTTCACCATTCTATAGATAGCTGTTCTGAGTCTCGAGTGTGAATTGTGTTCATGAATGACGTGTAATGTTAAGTCCTCCGCAAAACAAATTTATTTCCTTAGCGTAGGAGCTAAGGAAAAAAATTGAAGTGTCTCTTTGCAATGAAAGTAATATCAGGTTTTCAGTACAATTTTTTTTATAGCTATCCAAAAACACAGCTAGCTAGCATACAAGCTATAAAAAAAATAATTTCTACGAGAGATATTTGAACTTTAAATCACTCTCCTGTAAAGTTTACTCAATGTCGCTTAGTGATGATTGCCTTTCAAGCGTCGAATTATGAATGTACTAATAACAAAATAAGATAACAAAATTGTCTGTAATTCTATTTGTTCCGGGTAATGTCACTTACTGTTGGACCGATTTTGACGGGGCGTTCACTGGTAGATAGCTTATTTTATACGGTTACTTTTTATTTATATACAACATAATACTGCGGTCACCAACCCGCCTGCCAAGCGTGGTGACTATGGCAAAATCCCTCCCTCGGGAGGAGGCCCTTGTTCAGCATGGACGTTATACGGGCTGATGATGATGATGACAGAAAGATTTCTTGTCCGGTGTGGGGATTGAACCCACCTCCTTGACTCAAAGCGAGACATACCGCACGAAGGTTTTTCCGTGTAATCTCAACACGGTAGTTCATTGTTAGATAGCTAAGTAGCTAATAAAGATGTTATACCTTATATTCGCGGACGAAATCGCACGCAGCATTTAGCAACAAATAAGATAAGAAGTTTAGTCTGAGCTTACAAAGACAGTCAATAAATTCGTCGCACAATATCGATTAATCAGAACTCACTGCGTGTGAGAATTCGATTCAAGACATCACAAATCGATTTAACACCAATAAAAAATGCTTGAGAACAGAGCGTTGAATCGTAACAATTATTTCTTCAATTCTTCCATGTTACTTACTGTTATAATGTAAAACAAAAACTATTTACGACTGTGACACAATGATCATAGTATTTCACAAGGAAGTGATGATTCCGTGCGAACCTTTCATGGATTGTCATGGAAGGGTGTGCGCACGAGTGCGTCGAGTAATGCATGGGTGACGACCACCTGAACGCGGTTCCTCGTAATTAAGTGAAAGGTGAATTGTAAGATTGTACCTACCGGTGATTCCATGTTGTATCAGGATGTCCGATGTGATCGCGTGTTCGCGTTTGTTTGGTATTAGAAAGATTTGCGGATATTTATACTAATCTGGATATTATCTGCTCATATTTCCGCTCAAATGTTGCAAATAAAATATTATGAGCGGTATTAACACTAAATATGTGATTAATCTATATAAATACTGGCCGTAGCCCAATGGCTAGGGCGTCGGACTTGTGTTCTTGAGGTCACTGGTTTGAACCCTACCCATTGCACTACCGACGTGAACCTACTCGTAGCACTAGTATTTTAGCTTAGCACGAGGGATTAACAAGAATACTATAGAAGTCAAAACTCTGCTAATCTTTTTTAAACATTTATATATAAAAAGGAAAGATTTGTATTTTTGTATGTATGTTTGTAAAACTACTAGACGAATTTAGATAATTCTTTCACCATTATAATGGTACTTTATCCATCCTACTAATATTATAAATGGGAACAGTTTGTATGTGTGGATGTATGTATGTTTGTTACTCTTTCACGCAAAAACTATTAAATGGATTTGGCTGAAAGTTTGCACGCGGTTACATTATAAGCTGGATTAACATATCACGCTCCAACCCACTAGAGCAGAGGGACGCGGGTAAAACCGCGGGGCGCAGCTAGTATTAAATATAGCCTATATATCACTACATAGTATAAAACAAAGTCGCTTTCTCTGTCCCTATATCCCTATGTATGCTTAAATCTTTAAAACTACTCAACAGATTTTGATGCGGTTTTTAGGGTTCCGTAGCCAAATGGCAAAAAACGGAACCCTTATAGATTCGTCATGTCTGTCTGTCTGTCTGTCTGTCTGTCCGTATGTCACAGCCACTTTTTCCCGAAACTATAAGAACTATAATGTTGAAACTTGTTTAATAGATAGAGTGATTCAAGAGGAAGGTTTATATATATAATCCATCAGCATTGTACCCGTGCGGAGCCGGGGCGGGTCGCTAGTAAGTAATAAATAAGTCAAATAAGATCCACCCTAAACCGACGTGCTTGTATGAAGAATGTTATGAGAGTGAATGAAGCGAAAGATGTGTGTAGGGATCGAAGCAAGTGGAGATCCATTGTCTCTGCCTACTCCGCGTGAGCTTATGTATGTATGTATGTATAAGTAATATAGGCTATATTTAATGATGATGTTCCCACTGAAACGGGATCTACGTGAAACCGCGCGGTAGGAGCTAGTCTAGATTAAAAATACAGTAAAAAAGAAATAACTGTATTTTTTCCGGACGAACATGTGTAAAATGAAGCTTCCGGTACTTTCTTGTATAAAGGCTAGGCGAGGCGATTAATTGGCTACTTCGACCGTTGCAGCTGTCAGAGGAATTAAGACTTTATTTCAAAAGCATAACGTCAATGAAAATACCATAAGCATAATATGTGTAATGCACCCTACGTGAAATGCAGATGAACATCATTAAGCTAGAAATAAACAGTCCTTAAATTTCCACGCCATAAAACTGAATTCTACTATAATTCCTTTACTGTTCATGTAGTCAGGTTATGGAATTCTCTCCTGCCTAACATTAGAGATAGTAACAATATTTTCCTCTTCAAAAAACGAGTAAAGGAACATTATTTAAGTATATCATGATAGTATTTATTGAATAACAATGGATTTTTTAAAATTGAGATTAATAAAATTCGACCACCGCACCGGCGCGGCGGGACTCGAATGCCTTAACCAATAAGGCTACGGTGGAACCCTACCGGTCATAGAAATTTATCAATCTCTTTTATAACACGTCTCTTAGGTGGACGTTAGTGCAATCATATATTTTATTAATCTCAATTTTGAACATAGTATATGGTAAACTTTTCCGTAAAGTATTCAAAAACATTAAACAATGTGTTTATGGATTGATTGATTATGAATTAATTTTAATGCATTTCAATGATGCCTAATATGTATTTATTTATATTAGTATGTAAGTTGTTTTTTTATTTTTTTATTTTTTATTCTTCATAGACTATAGATAATAGATTTGACGTTCATCAGTATCTTGGTTTCTTAATCCTACACACTATTCTTGTTCTCTTTTTGTTTTTTTACTTTCGAGGGTCTACTGGAAGAAATTTCATTAGAAATAAGCAGTAACTTTGTACTGCTGTTCTTGTATTTCAATATTTTCCTTTTTAATGTTACGTGTGTACATAAAGTAAATAAATAAAATTGGATTATTACAGGCGTGAAAAGGCATCATTTTGACGGCTGATTTAATACAAGTGTTGTATTAATTACATTATTAATAACATCGTACATTACAACTACGAAATATATTTTAGGATATAATATCAGCCGTGATAGTCCAATATATGATATCCCAGTACTTCTATACTGTACTTTCAAAATAGTCAATAGGTATATAAATTTAAAAAAATACCGAAATGTATGTACTATGCGCATAGCTCGAGAACGACTTAACTAATTTGGCTATTTCTTTTTTTATTGAGTTGCTAATTTGAAGGATAAGGTTTGTATAAAATAAATTTTTTGAAAGAATTGCGGGAAAGGTTAAAATATGTTTGACTGGTGAAGCTGAGCACTTTTATAAACATTGCTAAATGTTACACTCACATACCAACAAACGTTTTGTTTAAGTGTATTGATATCTTGGGATTGTTAGATACATATTTTAGGTTTTGACGTCTGCATTTCCTAGATGTTGGAATGTAGGTGATCTATTCGCGATTTTCTAGAAATATAAACAGACACCTCGCGCCATGCACACATATGAGTTAAACTATTTGTCTAACAGCTTTTATTTTATTTATCAATTGGTTTATGTACAACACACAACAAAACAAATACAAAAATTTAAACTTATGTATAATGAAAAAAATGGTACATACATTATTTCAAAAGCAATCTCTTCTACCAGACCCGCAAGAGGAAATGGAAATTAAAGAAATTACGGATAGTGTGCGTAGGTCTCAAATCAACATACCTACTAATATAAGCATATATACTTAGATACATACATATACAGATAAATATAAACGACATAATATTATACGTTATATGTATATGAAAACTTAGGATGAGATTGAGAGATCTCCTTGACTCGTTTTTTAAATAAAATGCTTGAGTTACAACTTTTTGTACTTATGAACAAGAGCTAGAAATCATATATCGTTTTTTAGGGTTCCGTACCCGAAGTAATTACTAAGACTTCGCTGTTTTTCTGTCACCAGGCTCAAGCACCGCGATAGTTAGACAGTTGAAATTTTCACAGATGAAGTAGGTATTTTAATTGCCGCTATAACAACAAATACTAAAAATTAATATTTAAGGGGGGCTCCTATACACAACAAACACTTTTATTTTTTGCTCGATATCAATAACGGCAACATGTAGAATGTAGACGCTTGAAATTGGTACGGAACCCTTCGTGCGCGAGTCCGACTCGCACTTTTCCAGTTTTTTTATTACATACATTTTCCCCGTGCTGTAAATGAGTGCTATTCTATAAAGTTAGAAATTATTGGCAATTCAAGAATTGGGCACTGACATTAATCCTGATATTTTAAATACTAAAGAAAATAATGATTTTGGCTCATCAAACAGTTTTATTTTGAGAGATGATGATTAAATGGCCTAAGTATACTTATATTGGGGTTGCGACCTACATTTTTATAACTGATAATATTTATTTTATTAATTCGAAACCATGCATTAAAAGAAAAAAAAACCGAGAATTCGGATTTCATTGTAGACTATACTCTATTTTATTTTTTTATTCTATGTCAGTAAAAAAAAAAGATAAAATACCTGCCTTAGACATCTATTTCATATACATATCACGTCCTATTACTTTCAAGACGGAAAAAAAGTCACCCAGTATAAGCTACAAAATAACTTGCCACAGACTAATCAAAGAACCGTATCATTTTACTGCATTTAATCATAATATGATATGTTGAGATTTATAATGACATGAGCCAATTACGATGTTTATAAACATGGCACCCGGGAACGTTTCATCTTTCAAGGCCTGGG
Source organism: Nycteola revayana (assembly GCA_947037095.2). Classification (NCBI taxonomy): domain Eukaryota; kingdom Metazoa; phylum Arthropoda; class Insecta; order Lepidoptera; family Nolidae; genus Nycteola; species Nycteola revayana. Next base: position 17,255,100 of record OX344851.2, on the reverse strand, counting down.
AATTAGATTAATATCTCTACTTACTTACGTAGAAATATATTAATTTGATGAGCTTCGTTATTTAGTCGAGTTTCTATTAATAACACGTTGTCTAATAATGTTATGTTAAATACTACTACTATATCAATCGACCCGCGTAATTCCTGTTTCCGTGGAATATCGTATATATCCTATAACCTTTTTTGATAAATGGGCTATCTAACACTGAAATGATTATTCAAATCGGTCCAGTAGTTCTTGAGATTGGCGCGTTCAAGCAAACAAACAAACTCTTCAGCTTTATATAGGTATTAGCTGCGTCCCGCGGTTTTACTCGCGTCACTCTGCCCCAGTAGGTCGGAGCCTGATATTTTGTAGCCTATATGGTAATTTCGGCTTATAAACTATTCGCCTGCTCAGCCAAATCCATTCAGTAATTTTTGAAAGAGTAACAAACCTACATACTTCCACACATACAAACTTTCGCAGTTATAGTATTAGTAGGATTAATATAAATAGAGTTACGACAGGACAACGTCTGTCGGGTCAGCTAGTCTTTGATGAAACTGATAATAGTGATAACTGCTAAATTTAAGTAACTGTTTGGATGTTTGAAAATTGAATAACATAAAAATGTATCTCAAAAAAAATTAAATTATTTTACTAAAACTGAGTTTGAAAGAACGTCCTCGAATGATCATGCCTATCTTAAACAGTCAGTAATTATTCATTGTGGTACGGGTACAGATTCTTGATAGGTATTATAAATGCGGTTTGTTTTTTTGCTAGCAAAGCGGTTTCACCTGCGTTAGCTTGCTACTTATTTTTTTGTTCAGTGTACGAGATCATTTATTATCTATTTTTAAATGTACGTTCGTAAGTTTACAGTTTCCGTCAATAGATGGCGCGAAATTAAAAGTCGCAAGCGTTTGCTTCATCCGGTTTTATAGCGTCTCATGCTTTTTAATATATAGAGGCATTCATACAGTGGGTCGTTTTAGCCATACTTTTATTTATCCCCTTGTCATGCAGCCATTAGATCGAGTAACACCTTCTGTACGAAACAAAAGTGTCGCGTTGTAAAGAGGTTAATTAGGAATTATAATAAAAGTATTTCATATAGGAGCAACACTCGTCGAGCTCTTGGATAATTAAAGTAAATTCAAACACCACAATCAATTTTGTAATTTTGTTTGTGTTTAATATTATTACAACTACATCATATGAAACTCAGGCAAAACTAAATAATATGTTCTTGATTTAGTGATAATAAACTTTGAATGATTGTGTAAGACAACATGAATCATACATATTATTTACTAAAAAACATATTTTGTCTCTTTTTATTATATATTTTTTTCGATAAATGGCAATGCCGTTCCACCTGCCCATATGTTAGTCCAGCTTATGAACGACGACAATCATTAAGTTTATATGCGGAAGACATTGTTTTCCAATTGCAAAAATGTCATACGTCCATCTATTTAACACACAAACCGCGAAAAATTATTTAGACAGATCTATGGTATACATCTATACAAACTTTCGCGTTTATAGTATTAGTAGGATAGGCTTCTAAATGTTTTCAAAATCAACATTACAATTTATATAAAAATATTGGAAAACCTGTAAATTATTCATGTTGTGGAGAAGTAATATCAAGAAACTGTCAGGAAGATTTCACAAACAAGATAAGATATCTTGTTACATTGTTTGGTCTGTTTATTAAATATATCACACATTTCCAATATCAAAATGTAGTTTTCCTGTCCCACTCATTGATTAGTCATTCTTAATGCACTGATAAACAAAAAAATTGAGACATAAGGAATATATTTACTTCTATACCATATAAAAAACCTAATCTAATCTAACTAGCCTGTGTTGTCACACTGTAGGGCAAAGGCCTCCCTCTCCCTTTTCTACACAACTCTGTCTATTGCGAGTGGCGGCCAAAAAATCTATCATAAAAAAGAACACCATGTACACATTACTGGACTGATTTCAAAAATACTTAAGTAAGCTACATTATCCAGGAGTAACAAAGGCATACATTTAATAACGATGTTCCCACGACATCGGGAGCTAAATAGGAAGCTAGTTTTATATATTTTTGTATCTTAAGTTTTGTGATCGACTTCAAATCCAATGAGTCCTAAGTGAGTAAGTAATAAGTGTTCTAGAATTTCTTCCTGCGAGTTTCTTCTCCTCATATTATTTGTATACAATAACAACACGGGACAACAGGCCGTCGCCAGATTCGACTAGTTACAGAGAGTAGTTAGAAGTCGATTAGTTACAATAAAATGCTAAAAGTATGAGCTGAGGTCCAAGTCCGCAAGACGCAGATTGTTTTAAACCATTTTATTACCTTCATGTCTGTTGACATAGCAAAAGCTTGGTGCCTATTGTACAAATGTCCACCAGAAAATAAAAACTCCAATATTCTGTTCCAAGTTACAAGCTAATGTGTGATTACATATATGGTTAATGATACAGTAGACTCCACCCTTCTACTGGCAAGCCTCCTAACCGTTGTACTACTTCCAAAAGACGTAGGTAATGAGTAATGGTGTTTAGTCATGGTACGATAAAGAATGCAGCCCATAGGTAGGGTCTCTCAACGATATTGACATTCAAATATTGTCCAATGCAGACTAAACAATGTTGAGTGTACTGTTCTATGTGAGTTATTAGTTTATTGATTGAAATTAATGAGAGCGTTAACCTTATTTAGGTTAAGTTAAGGACTCATAAAAAAGCTATTACATACAGATCAATGGAAACTTCTTTAAAACGATATTTATTATATAAATAGGCTTACAATAAAGGCAAATTAAAAAAAAAACTTAAGCATCAAATTAAAATAGCCTATAATAAAAACTAAGTAATATATTATTAATTAAGTTATGTGGGATCATAAACATCGAAAACCTAATAAACCTGGAAGTCTACCAGTGACTTGGAACTGTTAAATTGCTGAATACAAACCATCCAACCAACCAAATCAGTAGCGGGAATACATAGACAACATCTAAATTTTTAATGTTGTACTTAAATCTAATGATAGCATTTCAAGGCATTGCATTGGAAGGAAAATGTTGCAAACATTTTAAATCGCATTAACTGTGTATTTACTCGAGACAAGTGTTGAGTACCTATTGTTTTCTGAGAAATACACGCAAGTTTTGTAACAACACATTCAGTTAGAATATTAACAGTAAATGTTATGTATTAACATTTGGTATATTATGCTAAAGAAGGTATTTTTCAAGCGTTTTCATGTTCGAACGAGAAACAAAATGTTTATTTGATACCTACCGGTTTTTTTATAATGTATTTCTTCTTCTTCCGCTTGCCCTTATTGTTTTTTGGGGTCTGTGAAATATGTTTTGTCTCTTAAATTCTTCCCAGTCAGTCGCCATTTACTAACTCACTCCTTTTTTATTCATATATTTCTTCACACAATTCACCCATCTTTTCTTCGGTCCCTCTCTCTCTCCATCCGTCAACATGAAGATGAAAATGGCGACCAAAATTATAATACACAAGTGTAATGTAATAAATATTTGAATAGTTGCTTTTCTCGTCTTACAAATATACTACCAGTATCTAACCTGCCACTATTTACAAAGATAATGTCATCGTTCATTGTAAACTGAGTCACTGACTCAATTGTCTTAGAAAAAGCACGAAAGACAGATATAATTTTATCACTGTTATGTTACGATTTTTATTCATGCCCTTATCGTACTCTAGATGGGATCGGCACAATATGTTTTATTCTTCCACTCATCTTTATCAGCCTTCTTACTCCTTTCACACACATATCCTTTTCTATCAATCCGTCCACACCTTCTTGGGTCTTCTCATACCTCTATATTCATCCACATACACGCCGCTAGTGAAATACTTTTTTACCTTTAAAAGAGAGCATGAGGTTATTATGCTACCTTCACCTGACAAAAATTCTTCTTTTTAGACGAACATAAATGTAGTAAGCCTGGTTCTGCACGCTTTCATAAGCGGGTGGGGGCCGCCTTATTAAATTGTTAAAACTAAAACCTTATAACTTTCAGCTTTTGAAAATCGCTGGCAGGTGGGATTTTTACATTTGGCTCTTCTTTACGTACAGTTCATGTGCCTCGCGGACTTTAAGTCTGCATCGTAAGCTCCATTACAAATTAACGCTGTCGAGATGAACTTTATTGGCGCATCCGTGCACAGTTCGTGACTCCAACAGTACATTAACTAAGTAGATGGGCGGCGTTTCTCATAAAAACCCCTTGTATATCCTTGACACGAATACAGAAGTAACGATGATTCTTGACCTTTACGATTAGCCTAATCGAAATTTTTCTCGAAACTTCGGCCTAATGGATAATTACGACGTACCGCCTCTATCTTTTACTAGATTAATTGATACTGATCATGCTATCCGAATTAAAAGTACAACATAAATCATGGACGAGCCTCTTTTTGAACTTTTGGATATCTTGCTGTTTGTACTCAGCGTTGAAACGTCTTTTTTCACATAAAATTCAATGATATTACAAAAAAAAAAAATTAAGTGATGACCGTTAAGTTAATTAAATATTAGTTTATGCTGTAACGTATAAATAATGTAGGTATATATAAAACAATGTTAGTAGATAATACTAACCAGTAGTTAGTTATCTATATTTGTAGGTAATTTTAAGCGTCAAGTAATCATAATTAATTAAGTTAATTTCCTTATTTTTGTGGTTGAAGAAAAAAAAATGTTATTTCTTATTTTGTTCTTGAATTTAATGATCAAACAAAATATACTAATATTGGAAAGAAGAAAGATTTGATTGTTCGTTTCCTTTGAATAAGTTTCGAAATTACTGGACGATTCCAAAAAATCTTTCACCATTAATTAGTAAGCTATACTAAATTAAGATATTCTTATGGGGACTGAAGCTTCCCGGATGAAAACGCACGCGGGAAGCTAGTATGAAATAAAATGAATGAATTATACATGACTTGAGGACATAAACAGAATGTTCAACAGGTAAACGTGTCCTTACATACAATGGTTTTTGTCCATCTCCCCATAAAATATGCCAGTTTGGTGCCTAACCTATAGGTATAAGACACAAGAAAGCAAGGTCCTACACCATTATTTCGTAAATCCTGGCAGGTCTCCTATAAAAATGACGAATGTGTTAAGATTGTTTCGCGTCCACCATGAACTCTTAAAAGCCAGGTTATCTCAGCTGATGTTAATAATGTACTAGATAATTATATCTGACGTGATGTAATACGAACAATTTATTGAACTGAATAACAACAGGAAGGGTAATCTATTTTTCTCGTATGAAAACGGATCTGTTTCTTTTTGAGATAGTAAGTAATGTTTCTAATTGAGGACGTGGGTTCGACCCCTATAGGAAATTTTTGTGTGATTCTGTTTGTTTGAGGGACTTCCCTCCGTGCCTCGGAAAGCACGTTAAGCCGCTGTCCCGATTGTTAAAACATCATCTATAATAATCGTATATCAAGAAACGGTCAGCAGCGTTTCCTTGTGTGGTACAACAAAATACTGCGGTCACCAACCTGCCTGCCAAGCGAGGTGACTATGGCAAAATACCCTCCCCGGGAGGAGGCCCATGTTCAGCAGTGGACTTTTTACGGGCTGATACTGATGATGTTTCTAATTAAGATATTGACTAAAATATACATGTCAGCTGTTCCCGGTGCCCCCAATCGAAGGAGCACCCGGTGGGTTATAGTGGGTGTACCTTGCCTCGTAGTATGATTAGCATATCATCACTATGGAGCGGATAATCTTACCAAGCTATTATGGCGGTGGGAAACTTAATGCATTTGTCTCTCGAAAAAAGAGTTATATAAATCATAATAAGCGGCCTATATTGGCCATATGGGCCGCTACCATTGCAGAAATTATTTTAAACTCGCAAATATAAGACCTAGTCAATACATTTATAAATTTCATTTAGTATTGCGCTATATATGTAAAATGAGAGATAACATTAAGCCTTTATTTACATAAAAGTTCTAAAAGACAATGTTCTTAACAACATTGTCTGTTGATAAAATACTATTTTAAGTATCTACTTATCTATGCATGTATGTACTTATACTGTAAAATTGGATAGTCCTTGATTTTAAACAAAATATCGTATAAAGGAACTAAACTTTTTCCTCTTCCATTTATAAATTCCTTTACAGAAGAATCAGGAAATGAATACTTAACTAAATCGAATTTAATTCCTTTGTCAATTAGGTCACCTTCAAAAAGTGTCACAACAATCTTATAACTACTTATTAAAATATTATTTTCGCCAAAACCTGATTGTTCCATACTGACAATTATAATTAACTCTGTTCCGGTTAATGTCACAGTGATTTATTCGCAAAAGTTAAGGCTCCAATTAAGTTACAATCATGACATATCAACAGTTAAAGAAAGGTTAAATGACTTCAATTAAATACTCTCTTTAATATTTTCAGAATCGACCGCAAAGAAGACTGGACCTTATGATGTGAGATGTACAGTTGAAAATAAGATGAGCAGCCAAAAAGCAGTGTCCATCGTTTACGCCAAAGTCACTTAAAGCAACGAAGGTAAGGTTTTTGCTAATGTCATTTTAAGTACCAAGTATTTGCGGCTGCGCTTGCGCAAAAGGATGAAGTCATTAGCTTTTATAATCGGAGGAAATAGTAATATGTTTTTTTTATCTCAATCTATACATTTAGACAAATAAAGAAAATTAATGTGTCTGTTTGTAATTGAAAAATAACAGGTTTTACTAAATGCATATGGCTGTGTATTGTATAGGGTATCTACTAATAACTCATTATTTTGTCTGTCCCTTGGTTCTGATTTTGTAGGGATTTTCACTGGTACATTTATGAGGTTTTTATAAGGTATATAAAGCTACTTTTTATTTTGTCAATCTGTTTGTTTATTCGTGTATCCAAAGTCAAAGTCAAAGTCAAGTCTAGTCTCCAATATGTGCGCAATGACCTGTGCACTCGCTACTGTATGAAAAAGCTACAAATACCTAATAACCGTCAAGAAATGCTGACTTTGCACTTTTATTTAAGTGTGTGAAAGTGTATCTTTTTATGATTTTAATATGTTATGATGTTATAATATAGAGATAACGATTAAACGTGTTATTGTGGCTTATTTACAGTGGCGTAGCTACCAAGGGGCTAGGCGGGGCAGTGCCCCGGGGCCCTCAAGCTCAGGGGGCCCTCGAATCCTTACCAGAAAATCTCAATCGAACTCAACTTTTGAAAATTTCTGCCATTTTCAAAATAAATATGACAGGTGGCAACTCGAGTTTAATCATGGCAACACAGTTGTGAGAAATTCCAAAGTTGTAAAAAGGGAAATCCCCTAAATTATTTGTGTGGGTTGACAGTGTTATTAACGTTTGCATCAATTTGTCGGATATCAATATCTGCATATTATTATTTACGATTTCTACTTAACTTTATTGTTGAATGTGATAATAAGGCGATAATTATGTTTGTTATATCAGTAGAATTAGAAAAATGTACTAAATATTTTTTTTTTCATCCATTGATTATTTATTAACATACAAGTTAACGTTTTCATAGACAGGGTTTCTTTTAAATTGGCCAATAGATACCTAAATCCGTAAGAGATACCTACAAAAAAAATTGTTAGGAGACTTTAGCTCTATCTTGATGTAAAAAAAATTTAGGCGTATTTTTTTTTGGTCAGGTGTGACTTGTCAGAAAATTCTAAAAACACACAGGATTACTTGCATAATATATTATATTTATTTTTAGGCAGTAACATGAATAGAATTAATTCTTGTTCAATTAAATAATAGTTATTGATTTTAATAAAAAAATATCAAGTATCAAGATGATAGGTTGGTACCATAGCGGGTGGCCATATAAAAGCACAGTGGTGACCCCCGGATTTTCTGCTCTTTTTTGCCAATCTATACGTGATGTTTTTTTGTCATTTTTTAAACCGTCAAATGTGGTAACACTGGCGGCGATAAAATGTTTGCCGGGGATTCCCCAACGACGTCTTGTATCGTATATTACGTTTCTATTTTCTTTTACTTGTAACGTTGTCAGTGAACAGTGTAACGGAACGTCCGTACGTTACGTTATTTATGTTTATCTATTATTTAATTAGTTCAATTTTACTTTAGTCAAACTTGTTTGTAAGTTTAATTATCATTAAATTGCGGACTGCAACTAAACGTAATATCTTACTAAAGAACCCCCAAAGCATTTGAGGGGTGATAAAATATATCGATTAAGATCCCTTATAAACGGATAATAATATCTACAGCTATTTATAGATAGGGTAATCAGTGACATCTAGTGATAAAATGCAAAGTAGAATGCATCGGCGATAGGTTAAATAACTAAGCTGGTGCAACGTATCTCCGAACAAATAATTATATAATAAACGCTTGAATCTTTTCTATTTCGTTTTATTGCCCAATACCTAAACCAAGTATTAAAATAATAAAGTTGCTTAGCAATTTTAAAGTATCTGTATATTTAATGATTTAACTTCAAAAAACCTTACCAGTTTTGATAGCAGTGGGCCCCATTTTTTTATTTGCCCCAGGGCCCTTGGTTACCTAGCTACGCCACTGCTTATTTATAAAAGATAGATATATGCTACTGATGACTTTTTTGTAGATCCTTGTTTATGTTCACACCTACCTTTAGCCGTAACATATACATAGAAAGAGCAAGGCTTTTTTGGATGATAACAAACGATATGGCAAGGGTTATTTATAGTATTTATAGTATAGTGTGTTGCGGACTATTTTGTAGATATTTATAAGATCTACAATTAATTAAAACATTTTATGGTTCTATCTTTTATAGTTTAGGAAGCGTACGCAAAATAAGTAACTTTTCTGGTTGATTTTTTACACCTTGTGTCCGAAAAACCGAAATATCTTAAGGAACCCTATTTTTTTCCAAAAAAAATTTATATAGCCTATGTTACTCGTGGATAATGTAGCTTTCGAATGGTGAAAGAATTTTTGAAATCGGTCCAGTACTTTTTGAGCCTATTCATTACAACTAAACAAACAAACAAACAAAGTGTTCCTCTTTATAATATTAGTGTAGATAGATAAAGAATAATTATATTTCTTTCCGGACGATATTCCACCTTATTAGCAATTGTGATCGCAGTATCACCGAAGAATAGTTGAATAGATTGAACCCGTGACAATTTAGGTCACGCGCAAATTAAAAATTACCGTTACATTGTTACGTTCGACATCATATTGATATATCTTTTAACTGAAATCTATGGAACGGTATATTTCATATATCTTAAAGTGAGGCCAGGAGGTCGTAAGAAGGAGGCATAGGCTGCAGCGTCTATCAACTCAACGTTTCTTTACACCTTACTGCGATCACCAATCCGCCTACCAAGCGAGGTGATTTTGGCAATATCCCTCATTGACCCTGGTTTGTAAAGAGCGGCCCATGATCAGCATGTGGACGTAAAAAAGCTGTTGAAGATGACTAATATTGAGTCTGATATTTCTATAGAAAAGGACAATAACATTCATGTCCATTCCCAATACGGATGTAATAAAAAAACCATGAACAGAGTGACAGTTGCTCTAAACTTCCCGAAATAACTAAAAGTCACAATTCCTCAAACCTCCCGGCAGCGACCGACATGAACCGAGTTCCAAATCCCACAAGAGACGCCTTCTCGCGCAGGTTGCTTAGTTTGTAGTTTTTAAACCAGTTAATAAGGCTAGAACCCTACTTCCTTTCATGCCTGTTGAAATAGTAAAAGCTTCGTGGTAGGTATGTATTCATGAACATTAAACATATCTTAAACTTACATTGATTCGCCCTTTCCATGTATTTTTGACTCATTGCTATACCCCGAAAGGAAGAGAAAGGGCAAATAAAATTTAACGACCGTGAAATAAAGTGTGGGCACAATAATGATACTTTTTATGTTACAATTAAAGCAGCAAATAGTGGCCTTAACAGGAATATATTTTTGGATAAATGCATTTATAAAAATAACATTCAATGGTAACTGCCAATATAAATTGTTTGTGTAACTTTTTATTAAAAGTGGTTAACAATGAATTTAAAAATAACGTATATTATGCATCCGAAAATCAATAAAACCTGAACTCCATACAAATAAAACTAAAAAACTTTAAATACCTACTTATTATGGGAATACGATACTATCTAGCTGGAAAGTATAAATATTTTTACTTACCAGTACAGTAGTAATTTTTAACTATCTATTATTTCTGTGCACCTACCATTTTTTCTCTGCACCGGTCGCCTGGCAGAAAATGCCTATGGCATTAAGTCTGCTATGCACTGTCATTGTGCAAAAGATTTTAAATAAATAAATAAAGCACATAGCTGGTCATCAGCCCATATAACGTCCACAGTTTAACATTGACCGTCTCGCGATGGAGGGTTTATCCATAACCGTCACTTCCCTTAGCAGGCGGATTGGTGACTGCAGCATTAGAGTTGTGACACACAAGGAAACGTTGCTGCAGGTTTCCTGGTATACGCTTGTTTTAGATGTTGTTGAAAAAATAGGGACCAACGGCTTATCGTGCTTAGGCACGGAAGCAACCTACCAGACCCAAAAAGAAATTAGAATTTACACAAAGATTTTTTGTCCGGCTTTGTGATGGAACTCACGACTTTTGAGAATTATACCGATAAGCCACGGAGGTTGTTTGATTAGTGAAGGTTAATTAGAGGATAGGCAAATAATTGCCGATGTGCGGCTTTCAAAACAGGCGGAACTTCTTTTATTGAATAAAATCTCATTTCCAGGTAGTGGTCCAAATTAAAACATTGACGCTTGCGTGCGGTCCAATATAGGAGCTATTATTTACTTGGACTAATAAAGAATCGTGTCGTCTCTTTTTAGCTAATTAGGGACAGTAAATGACAAAAAGGGCAAGTTAATGTCGTTCGACTTCATACCGAATTTTTATACGGTACGAGGTAGATATATTTTACTTTTGGATTTGATTAATGAAACACTTCACCGCTATTACTAAAATGTATGTTATTATTACGTTCTTTTAATTATTTTATATAAATTGCTATCTTTAGTCATCATCATATAATACATCGTCATCAGGCCGTATAACGTCCACTCATGAACATCGGCGTCCACCCGCCGAGGAAGGTTTTTGCTTCACATAAGTAGTACTACATACAACTATATTATTCACCCGATTCTCATAAGATCTTCATAATATAAATGTTGCCTGATGTCTTCCTAATAAATGCATAAATTCGGATGTGCCATTATAGATCAGAAACATTCGTCGTATGTGCTTTTAACGTAAACTAGCACTTACGACCAAATGCTTCTGAACTATAATAGACATAATTATCTGTCCTTATGCGTTTTACGTTCTAGATTTTTTTTTGAAAAGTTTCGATTATTCACTCCAGGAAAACAAACAAACATTTGTTTACTTTTACTGTGCTAATATATGTATTTAGTACACGCCTTTGTTATGTGTATAAAACAAATGAAATTATTATGTATTGGCGCGATCGGTTCAGATTAATCTAATCTATTTTTATCTGCGATAATGTTGGCAATCAACCACTCGGCGTTATAACCGATAAACCAAATTATCACCTTTGATTGTGTCATATTCTATACGCTTCCCAAATATAACGTACTGTTAGGCTGATCCACATTGGCACGCCCAATGTGGATGGAAGTGTTCCTCGAGTATGGGCCCTTCTCGCCCTCCCGACCCTAAGTTTACAACGAACCCTCCGATCCTCGTAGACCCGAAGTTCCAGAGGCCCGCGAATTGTAAAGTAGCTTTACTTTGCACACAGCTGACAGTTTGACAGTTGCACAAAACTTCTCTAAAAAACTAAAAGTCATAATACCTTAATCTCTGCTAGCGTCCGCCTTGTCCAAGCCCCACAGCTTGCAGGTTGTTTGGTTTGCCTTTTTTAAGCTATTAAAGCTGGAGCTCTGCACGTCTTTATGCCCGGTGAAGTAGCAAAAGCCTCGTAGCTACGTATGTCCTTCTGTATAAAAAAGCTCGAGTGTGTGGACGACCCGAGCGACGATCTCCCAAAATTAGCATTCGTTACTCACATTATCGATTGTAACATAAAGCATAAAACTTTCTTTATTACGTTTTGATGGTGTAAAGAAGCCTGAGATTTGCTTGAGGAATTATGACTTTTTGATTTTGTTGGGGAGTTTTGTGTAACTGTCGGTCTTCGAAGGCATCGGAAGGTTCTTTGCAGAGTTAGGGTCGGGAGGGCGGGGTGTCAAGTTTAGTTAATACCTACCTTATTCGCCAACGTTTCTAGGAAAATGCTTCAAATTGGACCGGAAGCGTTTGTTCTGCAACCAGCCTAATTCTTCACATTACTTATGTAACAGTCATCAGTCACCAATAACTAGATAATTGAATAGTTTTTATTTATCATTTCAGATGGTACCACATCATCGAATCCCCACCGTAGCCACTTTAATACTCTTATTACTACTACACACACCTCTAGAAGCCAAAAAATCCAGAAAACTTTGCCCCATAGGTTTTCAATTAACATATACCAAATATCAAGGAGACCCAATATGCTATCGGTTAAAAGGTCCAGAGAAGATTTCAGATACATTTGCTGGATGTACCGGTAATTTATATAGCTCAAAACTATTTAACAGTTTAAATTTAACCAAGACAGAGGTAGTTTTATGGACTGAATACAAGTCTCCGTACCCCGGAGGTCCTTTTGTTGATAATTCCTATACAAAAACATCAGGGTCTCTTTTACTGACTTCATTTGAAGTCAACAACCCCGTAATAGGGGTCGAAGAAGAATTATGCGTAGTGATAGACCCTGTGGGTAACTTCACAACAACGAATTGTGATGAAGAGTACTATAGGTATTGTTTAGTGAAACCTTATCCTGATGACGATGAAATGTCTCGGGAAGGTTGTGAGGAATTGAGTGATTCCTGGAGATTTTGGTCTCCCAAAGCAACCTGCTTGGCTCCAGTTACTGGTGTTGGAGGTGGTGCAATAAGAGCTACCTGGACTCAGGCTGAGGAACTTTGTGAACGCAGGAACGGCACTATCCTATACAATGGTTGGAGGTATTCCAACAATCCGTTGCTGCATATATCGGGATCATACCCTGTATATCCCTTGGGTGTCACACATAACCCTGATGAATCGAGGAGCATTGTGGATGGTAAACTCGATACGGTGAGTTACTTTTATGCATTACTTTTTAAAAGAAGACATACTTCATTTTCTATGATATATTCTGTGTAGATTGTGTCAGAATAAAGAACGCTATTTCTTGGTGTCATAGTTTCCGTAGTATAAGTCTATTTAAAATATTTTTATTTACATCTAGATATGGAAATGTTGTCGCTGGTCTCCTTACATTAGTCACGTAATATCTCGCAAAGTATTCTCGTACGAATTGGAGCATTGCGAACGTCCTCAGCGGTCTTGCAAAATGGGCAAACAAAAAGTGTACAAGGATGTCGAGTTAGTGGTGCGAATATATTAGTATTACCACTAACTTTGATAATAAAGTACTAATTCATGTGTTTATTGCATGAAATAGGTGTACGTAATTACGTGACTAATATAATATTGATTTAAGCTAATATTAGAAAGCTAATTAATAATGATAAAACGCTTCTAAATATCGAAGGTGTTAAGTACTACTCTATGGAAGTTAATTTACTGTTGTATGGTTATGAAAGGAATGCATTTTAATACAAACTATTTAAACGATTGTATGCCTAACCCAATAAGCTAATAGATGTAATATAATCTGAAAATGTGGTTAATGGAATGCCTAGTTTTAACTGTTACACATTTTAGGGGAATTTGTAAGTTGTATAACAAATTCTTAAATTAGTCAATGATACCAAGGCTTACACATGGTACTGTTAAGTATATTTGTACACTATCAGCAAACTCTTCACCTATAAATAATAACCGGGTGTCGTACTGACATAAACATATTTATTTACATTAGTTGATACAGAAGGTGTCCCTATACTATCCCATTGATCGACTTTACATTACTTTATTGTTACGTCAAATTGCAGATTCTCGATATCGAAATTGGTTTGAAATTATATTCGAACTTATTCTACATGGTATGTTTCTTTCAAGAGAGTTTACTTTTATGATACATACTAATTAGTTTAACAACCGCATGAAATGTAACTAATTAAATCCTTTAGATGTTCTGGCAATTAATTTTGGCATACTGTATTTTTACTAGGATCTTTAGAAATCGTACAGGATATCGAACAGAATAAATACAGGACACACAATTGAATTAAGTATCAGCTTCCTTTTTTGGGTGGTTGTGTAAGGTCCGGAAACTGTTTACTTATTAGATTAATCATAACGATAGAGCTCGCAGTGGGTAGATAATTTATCAGTCCGGAATTGTCTGGAATCGCTTGACCTTTTCACGTTATCTATGTTATAATACGAGTATCTGCTATCGATTACGACTTAATCATGAAATCATTATGATTGATATTTTCACGGTATGCTTCATAAAATATAATTGCGTAGATATGTACTTCATATGTGCAAATTTTCATTATTTTTAATATTTATTTTCCGAATTACAGAGCCCACCATCAGAATGGGGTTTTGACCCAAATCTTATTCATAATGGCACTTCCTATGGTATCGTACGAAACGGCAAATGGGATTTAGTCAACACTTCCTTTGTATTTTACGACGTCATTTGTGAAAAAAACGTCGAACTGATCAAAGCTGATTTAGAAGTGACTATTGATGAGTGAGTATATTATATGCAAACTGAATACTTAAAGGTGTATGACGTGTTTTATAGTACCAAGGGAAATATATATTTAGTCTGTTATGTCTTTTACACAAACAATGTATTTTTTTCAGACAAGACAAACTAGTGATGACATCAACTGAAAATATAGATAGAGATAGTATATCTTGCTTTACAGATTCCGATACTTTCTTCCCAACAGAAGTAAAAATAAGTAATTCCAACTACAACAATGGCTTTTATAAGTATGTTATAAAACCGATAGCAAGTGGATACTACTGGTGTAAGATAATCGACTCAAAACGCTACCATACTTCAGAGTCAAACAAACTGCTATGGCTCAGGGAGGAACAATCTCTCAAAAATACTTACGCAGTAAAAATTCGTGTTAAGAAACAATACAGATTTGAAACAGTTGATAAACTTAAAAAGCTTTGGGAAAAGAAATTGAAAGAATACGTATTCTTTTCAACGAGCTTTTACAATGAGACTGGAGATTCAAAGCAGTATCAAGACCCAGAAACGTTTGAGCAAACTTTGAAAGACTTTCGCTCAAGTCACCCAGAAATGAATCCTAAAGAAAATGACATTTTCTATGACATGAAGATAAAGAAGCTGTACTTAGATCAGAGTACGGTGCTGATGCATATCACTTTGGACCCGAGAATGAAAACTGTGCAGCCGGGGTCTTGGGAAGATCTTAATATAATTTATATGAAACCTGTTCATTTCTGCAGTGCTGAAAATAAAGAATTTGGTAAGTGATTAAAACTTTGATGCTATTTATCAATCTCGAAATATAATTTGTTCATCATAAAGCGTTCTTCATTGATTTTTTCGATTAAGATCTTTATATTTAGCACGAATGTTTATTTAAAACAGCTGATAGTTCTTATGTGTCATTGAATGGCCTCAATCAGTTCCTAGTTAATAGCTGTTTAGTAATTATATCTTCATTGTGTTGTTTCTTCAAGGAGATATTGTATACAAGTTGACATGAACAGAAATTAATTTTAATCTAACCATAAAATATTATTTGCTACCAAAGTGAAAATTTAGTTAATGATGTAATTGCGATTAAAAAAGTTGTTGGTATTTTTTTCTGCGGTACCTATTAGACTTGTTATTGTAATATTCATTCCGTTATTCTTTCTAGCTATCAAAATATAGTATTTTTTGAGGACTATAGAAAGCTCTAAATAAATATTTAAAAAAGTGTCAAGTGCTCCTAGTTTTTCTTGATTCACATATTGATTTGAACTAAGAAATTCCGTATCTTTATTTTTTCTTACGTGGTTTTTGTTTCGTGTATTCCTCTATAAAGTATAATAACTTTTGTATTAATATATTTATAAAATTACTTATTTGATAGTAACTGCTAATGTTTTGCCCTTATTATTGTATATCATGGAAAACAGTAGTACTATTGTTTTTGCTCTCAAGTGTGAATACTTGCGATGTCTCAGTTCGCTAATTGATCTCATTTGCTTCGTTTCCAAGAGCAAAGGTCGCGGTCAAGGATTAAGTAATAAATGAAAATGTGCCGACGGTCACAGGGAGTGGGCAGAGTAATTGCTCTTTCTGAGGTAAAATGTTATAAAAGAAATTAACATATTTTATTAAATTGCTTCCACGCGACACTTTTACAGTGTTAAGTAAAAGTATACAACGTTTATGTTTACGATATTATTAAATATAAACTTTATTGAAGCTTTGCACGATAGAGTTAGGTACTAAGTTATATTTTAGCAATTGAATATAAAATATAATGAACAGTGAAAATGATAATTTCATGTCCACAAATAAGATAATCAAGATTGTATTAAGATTCTTAATTTGTGGTATATTAAGAAGGTAAAGCCGGTGAGCTATATTTTCAAAACCGTATTGCCAAATGAAAGACTTGTTACCTCATTCTACTCTCCATACCTACCTGTTTAAATTATTACAGAAAACTAAATGTTCATAGTGAAGTATTGTATATAAAATAATACGCTATATTGTGTAATGTCAAAAACTGTTGAATATTTATCAGTAATAGAACAGACGAAAAAAAACAATTTCGTCTTTCATCATCATCAGCCCGTATAACGTCCACTGCTGAACATGAGCCTCCTCCTGAAGGAGGGATTTTGCCATAGTCACCACGCTTGGCAGGCGGGTTGGTGACCAACGGCTTAACGTGCTTTCCGAGGCATGGAGGATAGTCCCTCAACCAACCAGACCCGGAAAGAAATCTTAGAATTTACACAAAGATTTCTTGTCCGGTGTGGGGATCGAACCCACGACCCCCGAGAATCAAAGCGGGATTTATACCTACGCCACAGAGGTTGCAGTCTTTCATTTTCATTTAATTTCGTCTTTCATTATTTATATTTTATCTTTTTCCTCACTGCCTAGTGGCTACTACTACATGACTGTATATCAATCTACACATTCCTTTCAATAAAAATGTGATAAAATAAAACCTATTTCCTCTATATTACTAGATTAAAAATGTTTATCAGGTTCATTTATTGCCTATATTATTTCCGTAAATGTTATTTCACGCACTTAGTTCTTATCTGAGTCTATTATTTTATTCCGTGGAACCTCTGAGTACTCTTAGTCTATTACAAAGCCTTCAATTAAAGCATTATCATTCATTGTTAATGATCAATCTACGTTAAATTAAAATTCTTGTAACACATTGTTCTTTTAGAGTACCTTGTCACAAAGAAGGAATTTTTAATTTTTGCTTGTTTAGTTCTATTTCAAACTTTGATTGTAGAGGAATAAAGTTTGTTTTTCATTAAATGGTGAACTGGAACTGAATCTCTAATCTTGGCGAATATGAGAAACCCTTAACGTGTTTTTCGAGGCACGGATGGACCCTCAACCCGGAAATAAATCTGAACTGCGGCGCGGGAATTGAACAGACTGCCTCCAAGTTTAAGACGAGATTTATACTGAAGTCTTTTTAAAACATAGAGGTTTTGAACGCATAACATAACTTGAGACGGTTTTTAAAGAAGTAAATACCAGCGACATAATTACTGATATAAAAAGATAATTGTTATGTCATTGTAGATAAAGTTTAAATCCAAGCAACGACTCCGATGAGTTCGTTGATTCTTGTATCTAATAACATCGGTTCAATTAGCGATGTTAAACTGTGCGTCACAATCGCCGAGTAAAATGACCATTTTTACTTCCCTATTTGCAGTGAAAGTATTACTTATAGAAAATTAATTAAACTACATACTACTTATTACTAAACATTTTTTTATTTTTGTATGTCCTAAAATGTGATAATGTTTTCTCTAAATTATCTAGACTCGAAGTCCGAGAGGCCCGTGAATTGTAAAGTAAAGCGACACAAAATCCCTAAAATAATAAAAGTCATAATCCCTCAATCTCATTGCCAGCGACTGGCCTGAGCCGAGGTCCAAGCACCACAGGGGGCGCCCTCTTGTCCAGGTTGCTTAGGTTGTAGTTTTTAGCCATTTATTAAGGCTGGAGCTCTGCTCGCCTTTATGCTAGGTGAAGTAGCAAAAGCCTCGTAGCTTACTACGTATGTCCGTCCGGGATAAAAAGAAAAAAAAAGAATCTAAATAATCTTAATTTGTATTGTAAGAATTTTAATTACAAGCAGTAGTAAAATTTTTCATTTGTTTTTCTATTTACAATCAGAATAATATGTCAGACAAGATTTCTCGAGCCTTCCATAATATTTGAATAATTAACGTTTGGAACATACACAGTTAGTCATATTCTCAACATTGTCGAAAATAATAATCATAATGTTTGGATGACATGACTCATCTAATTATTATTTTCGGCTCAATTCAAATAACAGCAAAAAAAGATCATTAAAAATAATCCATACGCAATATCATTTATCACAAACTAAAACTAGCTAGATTTGAAATAAACATGTTTTTGGGTTTTTGACTGTTCAGCTTCTTCCTTCCTTGTATTTGTATTTAAAAATTTAAATTAATTTTTTCAGTGGACATCCTATCAGTGATCTGCAATACGTACACCTGCATCGGAAACTTCAATGATGGCGTCCAAGTGTTGACCAGCTTCAACGAGAAGTGTGCCAGCTTAGCCAAGGAGCTGGCCGCTCCCAGACTGAATGTGGAAGTTCCAAGTGTTGATGTCATGCCGACAGTCCCGATTTACACAACTACGATTCCACCAAAAACGGTGAGATATTTTTTGATATTTATTTGTCTCATTTAACATTATACTTTTTTAATCTTCAACTCTATAAACTAGGTAATTGATGAAGAGTCCTGAACAGATGCTAACAAAACCTATTCGCTACAGATAGAGATAACCCGTCTTATGTCTAGTATTCTAACGATTCAATACTTGAATACAATGCTAGACTTTACTAATTAGGATGATAAGCCATTTTAACGAAGATTCACTTTTATCATAGCTTAAGATTCTTGACCTGAGTTAATGGCATATTGTTATAACCAATTAATCACATCTAACAAGTTCTATTTTATTATTATATATTACATACATCCATTTGCTTATCATTGTCTTGCATGGATAAGTTTATGACGTGATCATTATTACGATAATTTTGATGATGTATTATTTTTTGATGAGGCACTTATATTAAATCATTTTTAAGGACGCCATTTACTACTTCTACGCATTCATTGTCGGATGTAAGCAGTGCAAATGCTACAAATTTAAAACGAAATATATAATTATTATTGTGATGGTATCTTTAATGGTTTACCATAATAATCGTTATCACTCACCTGGAGTTCAACATTCCTGCATTTCCTAGGAAGGTTCAACAATATATTTTATTAATGTTTTTTTTCAACTTTTGCGATTTTTACACATAATATAGTAACCATGGGTCTCGATCGTGGTTCCGACTCGCCGAAGAGGAGTGCAGCCGCAAACGCGACGCGTCCCATCTCTGATCGATCATCTGATTGATTTGTGTCTACTATAAATTAAATATATTCAATCTAGATTTTACATCCATTTAAAGACTTACGACTAGACTAACTAATTACACAACACCAATGCTACCATTGCGCACAGCACAACTAACCTATTAACATTTGTAGACACCACATCTATATCGGAATCAGGAATCAGGCAGTTCTTCCGAAGAAATCACGGAAGCACCGGCTTCTTCCACCACTGAGATTACTTCTACTGAAATAACAAGGGAACAGCAAGATGTAGTCACAGTTGTAGAAAACGAAGCGTCTTCTATAGACCCTTCAACACTTGATATTCAGATAATACAGAAGCCGACTCGACCCCCTGTTATTATTACTTCAACGGATACACCTATTACTACAACGGAGACTTTCACCCAACTCCCACCTGTGAGTTATATATGTTTACTTTTTAATTGAATTTATTTTTTGTCAATAAGTATTGTCTTATTCAAATCCTACTAATTTTATAAAAGCATAAGTTTGTATCGATAACGTGTATGATTGATGCAATAACTATTTAACGAATTTAGCAGAAATTTTGCACGAGGATAGTTTATAGGTAAGCTGGATTTGCTTATACTTTACAAAATGTCCCACTGAAGCAGAGTAAAACGCGCAGCTAGTGTTAGATAGTAAATTCTAAAAATGAAATATATGATAACTAGTAATTAACTGGAAACATTCGATATGCAAGTAACATCTGCAGTATTATCTTTCTGTTTGTATTCAAAGTAAAACCTTAATAACGGCTTCGATGGGGGAGGCCTATGTTCAGCAGTGGACGATAACAGGCGATGATGATGATGAATGGCTATCGCAACCTGAACTCGATTTAAAAAGATATCGGAAGACAATATAATAATTTATTTTCACTTTTTTTTTTTTTACTAATGAATGTAATCAAAAATAACAATGAGTTTATAAATGCACTTTTTGAGAATATTTTATAGTGATGGTATTGGTAAGTTAATCATAACTTCTAACAAAATTGCATTGCCTTTCATATTTTTGCACTGTCATTGAATGATAAATGTTGATTTTTAATACTGATGATCCGATGTTGGCTGAGAATATCCCATTGGAAAGATTTTGCAAACACGTCAATTTCTGCCCAAGCTTGTAACATCATTAAATGCATATTGCTGGTATTTAATCTCTTCCATAATGAGTTATAGTCGGAGGGTATTTATATCATGCTTTGAATTTAACCTTTTTTCACACCATTATCAAATTAAAGCAGTGATATACTATGTATTGATTCCCTTGATTGTGGAATTTTAGATTATAACTATGTAATAGTTTCAAGAGGCTGCATGATCGCAAGTCGAACTCTGTAGTCTTTATAGGTACATTTGAAATAAAATTAATGTTTGTGGATAAACGAGAACATTGACAGCCATCTTTTTCTTTTTATTAGTAAAAGCAATCACTAGATGTGAACAAACATGAACATGTTCATCAATGGACGTTTAACGATAATCAGACTTTTATTATGTCTTTCTAGATACCCGAGGAACAGTTGGCGCAGGTGATACAAGATTTAGAAAACCTGTTGAATAATGCATCAGCAGTCGTTTATCAAGAGACTATCAGTGAATCTTTTAACCAAGTAAGTGATATTTAATTTAAAATGTAACCGAAAAATACGTCCTTGAAGAGATAGGTAATCGAAGAAAGAAGAATCGCATTTTTGGAAACAAAATGTAATTGTAGAAAACGAAACAATACTTTATTGGAATTTGCTTTTATTAAAATATCAATAAAAGTTGACGAATTTTGATCCTGTCTGTAATGTTTTCTACGTGCAGTATTTAATTTTGCAGCTACTAATGTTGCAGGCGTTCAAAGTATAAATAAATGTTTATTAACAAAATTCAGTAGCTCAATTTATAGTTTGTCATTTTCTCGTCGTAGAAGCTATCTTTGACAATAATTAAATTCGAATCGTCACCATAAATAATGAACGAGATAGTATCCTATATAGGTATCTAGAATGGTATGGTATCCACGAGAAGTGAATTTTCATGCTAAAAGTCTTGAAAAAAAATATATTCCTTCATAAATTCCAGCCACTAGTATTAGTAACTGACTTAACTCCTAGTCGTTTCGTTTATTGACTGCTACTGATAACGGATGAGAACCTGACCCCATTACTCCACTGCCTGTCTACCCGTCTATATATCATGCACGTGAACGTGACAGCTAGACAGTTGAAATGTTCAGAATTGTTGTATTTATTTTGCCGCTATAACGAAAAATACTAAAATCAGATTCTCTTCGGGTCTACGTGGGCATCGGAAGGTTCTTTAATAACTATGGGTCAGGAGGATACCGAAGGAGCAGTGGTGAGAGCATGAGTGGGATTAGTCCCACAAGAAAATACACCAGTTAACATAACAAAATTCTGTTCATGACGTTATACTTATTTTCCAATTTCCAGGTAGACGAACTTCTATCTGAAAACCTGGAGTTAGAGATTCCCAGTAACCTTCTGCATTTGCTTGATGAAATCGGCAACAGAATGAATCTCAACGGTTCTGCCGAAGTGACCCAAGTGAGAGATAATGTGGCGTTGGTAATAGCTGATGCAGATCCTGTGCAGCCGGTCAAAGGTCTCAGGATAGCGGCCCGGGATAACGATTCGTTTACTCATGAAGCTTTTGAAATTATTAGAGGTGAGTAAGATAAAAAGCTTGGTTTATTTTGTTAATAACCTCGAGATAAAAATATCTATAACACGTAAAAGGTAGGTCCGTAGTATGTCACACATAAACGCCCCAGCCATTGGGCTACGGCCGCTTACATTGTTCCGTATCGCATCACTAGTATTATCACCAGTAACATAAATGTTAATTGCTTGCGTAGGATTTTCCAAATGCCACACAGATAATTATCCGTAAGGATAACAAAAACAATATTACTGACTTACAATTTCAACCGGAGTATCATTTACATTGAATATTCATTTAATAGCCAATTATGAGCTGATGTAAATTGATTCAATGAACTAATCTAAAGTGTCGTGTGGTTTCCGGGTGGCGTGTGGTTTCCGGCGTAGAATTGATCACCCCATAACGTCCTATGTGTGTCGTAAGAGACGACTAAAGGATATGTCCTTTAGTCGTCTCTTACGACACACATAGGATGGATGAGCAGCAGCATCAATCAGCTAAAAGAAACTCTGCTCCAGTAGGTCGGAGCGTGATGTTTTGTAGCCTATATGTTAATCCAGCGTATAACCTATCCCAGTGCAAAATTTCAGCCAATTCCGATTCCGATAGTTTTGCCGTGAAAGAGCAACAAACATCCATCCAGCCATACTTACAAACTTTCGCGTTTATAATATTAGTAGGATTTACTTGATGGAATGCTCAAACCCTTTTCTATGATTACATCCAGATGTTCTAAAAAAATAAATTATTATATTCAAGAAGAATAGCCATTCTCCAAAGTAATTTCTATAGATACAAACAAGTCTACTAATCTAGCTACAGAACATCGACTCTATCGTTTAGAAAAACTGCATTAAAATCCGTTGCGTAGTTTTAAACATCTGATCATGATGATGCATAGGGACAGACAGACAGCGGGAAGCGACTTTGTTTTATACTATGTAGTGAAGAATCAACGATCGGACCACCAATTATTTTCATATTTTGTTGACTTGTCATTCTCTAATTATTTAAATTCCCGAAACCTACCGGTTACAGATGAAGTTAACTCCAGTCATTTGAAATCTGAAGACAATGAAGCGGTCGTCCAGCTGCCTGATTCCGTAGCGGTTTCTAATCGACGCATCAGTTTCGTGGTGTTCAGGAATGACCGCGCTTTCCCCAGCGACACCATGTTCTTCCTCAACAGCAGGATTCTTAGCATCAATGTGGAGAATCTGACACGCTTCGATGAAGGAGAAGTAAGTTTTAAATAAGTAAAATAAAAAATATAGTGCACTATGTACAACAAATATCGGGCAAATTAGTTTGGTTTTGCGACTGGCAACAACAAGTGGCCGTTCCATTTTTTCCGTTTTGTACCACATCATAAAGCCTATATATTATATTCTTAATAAAAGACAAACCTAACTTAGCATAGTATATCATTGCCAACTGACACTAGAGTTTTGCCACTGTCAACGTGTGCAAGTGTATCCAGTGACCCAGGACAGGACAGTAAGAGTTTTCACTTAATGTGCAAAAAATGCAATATTTAAAATTTATAACTTTAATAATACACATTAATAATATGTCTTTTAGAATACTTCTATTCTAATTTGCAGACATATAGAATATTTTATCATTATTATTCATGATATATATACCATATATCTGTTAATTCTTTGTGTTCCAGTCCGTGGACATTCACTTTAGTTCTCTTCGAGGAGATCCCGAGCGGAACCAGAGTCGTGCTTGTGTGTACTGGCACTTCAACGAGGACGGCACCGGCTACTGGTCGCGAGACGGTTGCACCTTCATCGCGGCGACCGACTCCAGTCTACTCGACACTTGCCAATGCGACCACTTAACACATTTCGCCGAGATCCTCGTCCCTCGAACCGTCTTCTCCGAGAAGAACGAGAAAGCATTAGAAATAATCTCAATAATAGGATGCGTATTTTCGATGTTCGGTCTGATCGCCATAGGGGCGACCGCCGCGCTGTTCCGATCCTGGCGCAGGGACTTCAGCAACAAGATCTGGCTCCAGCTGTGCGTCGCCATCTTCCTGCTGGTGACGTGCTTCCTGGTGGTGACGCTGGCGAAGTTCGACACGTACGACGTGCCGTGCATGGTGCTGGGCGTGCTGCTGCACTACGGCGTGCTGTCGTCGTTCTGCTGGATGCTGGTGGCGGGCGTGCTGTCGTACCGGCGCCTCGTGGTGGTGTTCGCGCGCGACGCGTCGCACAAGCTGCTGCGCGCCGCCGCCTTCGCGTGGGGCGCGCCGGGCGCCGTGCTGGGCGCGCTGCTGGCCGCGGCGCCGCACTCCTACGGCACGCTCGACGAGACCTCCCCCACCGGCGCCTTCTGCTACCCCTCGGGCCTCGCGCTCTGGCTCACCGTGTACGCGCCCATAGCGGTCATGCTGCTCGCGAACTGGACCCTGTTCGTTCTGATAGTCCGTTCCGTGTTCGCTTCGAAAAGGATTCAAAGGCACGGCGACACGAACGAGGCGCTGCGGTGCGCCTCCGTCAGTTGCCTCCTGGTGTTTTTGTTCGGGTTGCCGTGGATCTTCGGTATGTTCTCGTACAATGTGGTCGCCGCGTACTTCTTCGCTTTCACCGCGACCTTCCAAGGGTTCGTGTTATTCATCTTCTTTGTGGTCGGCAATAAGAAGACCCGAGATCTTTGGCTGAACAAGTTGAAGATCAAGCAGACTCGTAAGGTTCCCGTCACTTCCTCGACTTACACTAACAGGAGCACCGGCCCCGGGTGGCGAGGAGCAGGTGTTTCCTCTAACTCGGTGGAGGCCAAAGCTTCTAAGCCGAGGTCTTTAGCGTCCGCCGATGATTCTAACTTCTCTTGACGAATAAAGTCAAAATCGACCAAAGAAAGGTTGAAGACATAGTTTCGTTGTTCTTGCCAAGACAATACAATATTGTTTGCAAAAGTATTGAAAAGCCTTGTTTTCAAAAAGAATACACATTCCTACTGTTGCTTTATTTTTAAATGATGCCAACATACAAGATGACCCGAACTATATAAGTTTACATGAAATAGAGTTTTCTCACTTGAATATAGTACCTAATAGTAATTCCTCTACGAGCAAGCTATGGTAGCAAAGTTTTGATAGTTGAGAAGAAGAGATTATCGCGATACACAAGTTTAGTGTATTCATATTCATGAAATAGCGTAAGCTTCCTATAACTCTTGACGCCATGATCTAAGCACACAAACAGTTTCTGAAATGACGATCAACATCGAAATTATCTAATACGCTGTTAAAATACTTGTGTACTGTAAAATGAGTTTCCGAAAACATGACCGGCTAAATTTAAAAAAATTAGATTTATAAATTTGGGTCACCGGCAGTATTTGAACCTGCATCTTAGGTATAGCCCCCAATGCCTAGAAAATTGATTTTCGTGTAAATTCGTGTCAATTTAACAATTTTGTCCAGAGTCGAATGTCAAGCGTAATTTTTGATGTACTGAAAATTTTCTTAATTCATGTTGAAGAAACTGTATTTGATTTAGCATCAAAGATAAGTTTACCGTTAAATTATTCAGCTAGCCAGTTAGAACTTTTGATATTTAAGTAAATTAAAAACACAAAGTACCTATGTAGTGTTTAGTTCAGTTCTTCTGGTGTGGTGTTTGTGGAGAAGCTTTCACAATTTTGCCACAGTTTAACAATATAACATCCTAACTTGTTTTGTAAAATTAAAATATGTATACCAAAATTTAATTTCAATCAATTTGATTGAAATTAATTGATTGAAATTTAAATTTCAGCAAAGTAACGTCTGATTTTATTAATATATTCTAGACCTCATAAGGACGGATTTACTATGCTTCAGAAGTCAGTTTACGATAAAGGCACATACGACGAATGTTTCTGACTTGTAATTGGATATCCAACTTTATGCTTTTGAGCTCTAGATTTAATAATTCTGTATTCCTTTGATCTATAGCTTTATTTAATAAAATTATAGTATTCATTGTATGATTTCCAAATGCCAACTTCACTTTAGCTGCCCATTTACTTCCACTCTGAAGGGCCTCCTCTTATTGCCGTAATCACCTTGCTTAAGGCGAATTGGTGATCGCAGTAAGATGGTGAGTATATTTGAGCTGATGATGGTGCTGCCATCAGGTGTATGTCCCATAGCCGTCTCTTTACACCCATGGGAAGTCATGGGATCATCTATTCTAAGAGACTTTGGTTATAATTAAATATTGGCTATGTAAAAAGTATTAGTGCAATTAAGTCTATTTCTAAGATTGTACGTATCATTGTTCTAGTCTGAGTCTATATTTATTTTCGTTAATGCTGCTTTAGATATAATTAAAATAAATAGTTTAATTACTATAACTTAGTACTGAGGACCTTATTTTGGATAAATAATAGGGATGACGACCAAAAAATGATATTCGGTCCGTCAGTTAAATACGTGTCCAAGAAACATTAGGAAACGTATTTTTTGTTTTATCAAATCAATTAAAAATGACAAAGATACAGAGCAGCTGCGGAGCTCTCTTGGTTCAGGAGAAGGGCTTGTGACGTCACTCCTATGTAAAATCTTTTTAGGTAAAGGAAGCGGCCGTAGCCCAATGGCTAGGAGGTCGGACTGGTGATCATGTGGTCGCCGGTTCGATACCCACCCATTACACTACCGATGTGAACCCACTCGTAACACAAGCATTTTAGCTTACCACGAGGGGTTAACAAGAATACTTTTAGACTGAAAAATTCTGCTTCATTTTGAGAAACAATAAAGTACCTCAAGTGACGTCACATGAAATTTTAAAGCATTGTAATTTCGGCTTTTTTTTTTAACGAAACGAAAAAAAAAATATATGGACACGTAATAGTTTTATATTTTATTAATATATTTTTTGATTATGTAACTGACGGATCATATTGATTTTATTTTAGTCTTCATTCATCATTTACATGATTTTGATCGTAAATATATTTAAGAATATTATTCTAAGTAAAAGGCATCAAAGAAAGTTACCAAATATAATAAATTGTATTGGAATTATTTCTTATTTTAATTATTGTATAATGTGTAATTTTTAAAAAATTTGAACAACTGTAATCAAAAACTTCAGTTTTCTTTGTTAAACGCATTTTACTAATATTATAAACGCGGAAGTTTATAAGTATGGATGGATGAATGGATGTTTGTTACTCTTTAACGGCAAAACTACTGAACAGAATTGGCTGAAATTTGTCACTGCCACAATCCAGCGTATAACCTGGTGCAATATTTCAGCCAATCCCGTTCAGTAGTTTTGGCGTGAAAGAGTAACAAACATCCATTCATCCATCCATCCATCCATCCGTACTTACAAACTTTAGCGTTTATAATATTAGTAGGATGGCCTCTTAAGAGGTTGTTGGTGTCTTACAAATAACCCTGTTTATGCAAATATGTAAATCTGAAGATTTTATTTGTTTGTTTGATCATTGTATATTTGAATAATGTTATCTGCACTAAATAAATTGACATTTTAAAAATATCTATGATTATGGTAACTTGTTTCTCAATGATTTTAAATGGAGCCCAAATTTTGTAATTTCGCCTTGTAGCAAAATACTTTAGTAGTAAGAAACTAGATAATGGACTATTAAGTAATAACAGACAGCTATTTGTAAATACTAAATAACGAATAGTAGGTAGGTATATTTAAATCATTGTGTAGATATATAGATCAACATTAAAGACCACAAATTATACCGTTACAATAACTTACATAGACACAGGGCCGGATTTAGAAGTCCGGAGGCCCCGGGGCAACAAAGGCGAAGAGGCCACAAATTAGTTTCCACAAAGTATGTAGGTACCTACTTTTCAGGACGATTTGATTTCTGATATTTTGCTGATTGTCTAATTTAAGTGAATAAGTATAGATAATAGCCGTGATTACAATATTTGAGACCTATTACATTAATCACGATTGCACAAAGTACTATATGTAAAGGTACATCACCGAAAAAAATATTGAAAGAAAAGTTCTACGTTCTCTGTTGCCCGGGATTTCCTCCCTTAAAATCCGGCCTTTTCATAAAAAGTATATCAAAATACATCTCATAGTTAATATTTATTTTATGGTAAACTCAACTTCTATTTTTGAGAATTCACGTTTATTACTACAGAGGCATTTATTATTGTAACTTAAATATAGACATTTAAGAGTTCTTCAATAAATTATTTTAGAATATTACTGTGTTTTATTATGTGTATATTACTTCTCTGTTGGTTATGAAATGTCTTTAAATATATCTCCTATTTGATCCATACTAAATATATTGCTACTGTATTGTAATGGGCGGATTTGTTTGTTTTATTTTAAAATATATACAGGCCCCACTTCCCCACTGGGCACACTGGGCGCGTGCCCAGGGTCCTGCCATGGTTTAGGGCCCCCTCGTCCCTACTCCAAAGGATAACCGATAGCCACTCTGAGGACTAATCGTAGATGCTTAGTGTGGATTACGTTATGTTGTCTACTCATAATATCTAATGTCACCGTAAAGAAGTAAAAATAAAACAAACTTTTCACATCCCATATGCCCAGGGCATAGGTGAAAGACGGCCCTAAATATATAAAGGACCTTTTTCTAATTCACCGGGCATAATTAACGCAAGCGGCAGTAGCCCAATGGCTAAGGTGTCGGACTTGTCATCGCCGCCGGTTCGATCCCCACCCATTGCACTACCGACGTTAACCAACTCGTAACAAGCATTTTAGTGTAGTACGGGTTAACGAGAATACTAGTAGACTGCAAAACTTTGCAAGTAATCTTTATAAAAAAAGAAAGAAAATTAAGCGAGCGGGAGTTCAACTTTTTTAAATACTGTTACTAAAAATTACATTTTAATTGCCTCGATTTAACGGTAATATGATCGACCGTAACTTAAGAGGACGATCCCCGAGTCGGACAACACAATTCTAGAAAATTAAAAATCATATTATCTAGGAATTTCGTTGTGCCTCGAGAGCACGTTAAATGTCTTTATTGCGCTGACACGACTGGTGAGACGTCGGTCACCGGTCGTGTCGGTAAAACCGTCCCACAGGATTTTGAGAGTAAAGGAATAGAGATAAATTAAGTGCAACTGTGTTTGCGCATACACTATAATATGCTCTGTATATATGGCTAAACTCCTTAGAGATAGACCGTCGTGACCGAAATCAGTCGGGAGGACTATATAGTATTGCAACAGTGTTCTTTTACGAGAGAATGTTCCAGGTGACTCATTCGCATCAACAGCCCGTTCAACAGTTCGCATCAATGCTGCTTTCCATCCATCGTGCGTAAATCCCTTATTCGCATTTTACAACACCCATGAGAAGAAATGGGGTTATAGCGACATCTACAGTAGCCGCACAAAAACTACTTGTAGACGAGCAGCGCCATCTACCAACTAGCGTCCCAATTAACCTGTATCGCGCAATACAAGTTCGCCAGCCAATTTGAATATATATATAAGTTCCGAACACTAACAAATGGCCGTCGATCGCCGGGCATACCACCTCGCCCGGCAAAGAAGATCTTCCTTTAACTCCACATTAAAGGAAGATCTTCTTTGCCGGGAACACTACCAATCGTTCGGTGTTTCGGTTCGACCAATCCGGTTTACCGGTCTATCTATCGTATATATATGGTTGTGATACTAGACTGGCAGACAGACTACTAGCTAATCCGCAATAGATTTTAGTTGCGATATTTTGTATTTAATTATATTAATCATATTTCATTGTGTATAACGGATAAGTACAAGTGTATGTAAATAAGTAAGTGCTGAATAAATATCGTTTAATTCGTTTAACTCATAACAATAGTTAAAGAATTAAATTTAATTAAGGGAGTACCATTGACATAAGATCTTTGTCGTTTTCAATAACTTCTATGGATCAAGCCGCCATGAAAACCTTGCATGTTAAAGAGGTTGAGTTACATACGCTTTTTAGTATTTCGAAGGGGAAAAAAAACGTTATAAATATAATTAAGCATACGTGTAACTTTAGGTTTTGCGTTAAACCTTATTTAATTTGGTCATTATTAAGAAAGAGATTCAGTACATTCAGATCATCAAGTTCTTTTGGTAACTTTTTCATATCACCTACCAATGTAGAATCAATATTCTTCATTGTTGTTTACTTATCTATTAAACTTAAACTATAAGAATTGTTTTAAATAAAAACAAATCGTGGCAGAAAAACACGTGTATTTGTTTTATTTACAACATCGTCCATGCTTCAAGATCAAAACAAAAATAGTCGACACCCACATCAAAGGCTTGCTCCTGTGTAATCGATAGCTACTCCGACTTATTGCCACTCGAGTTGATAATTAGAGCTGCGACATGTAACTAATTAGGCGTAGGAAGGTATACAACAGTTGCAAGAAAATCGTAGTCATAATTATCTGCAACCATAATATGTTTTTAATATAGCTACAAACATTTTATGGTTGCAGATCGCATTCCGCCTAAGGTCCCATGAAAATCTAGTTACCGGTACCGATAGGGGGCGCCGAATGTCATAATTCTTCAGTTTCCATTCCCGTGCCTCTAATTTTGGTGTTGAAAGCTGCCTCGATATGATAAGTGATTAGCTGTGGCGGTAGGAATACCTAATATTCTTAATCTATATCTTAATCTATACAAGGTTATTTTTAAAACATTAACAACCCTTTAAACTCAAATTGGTCAAAGTACTGATAAAAAAAAATAGCTGCTCCATACATTTTGTAGCGGTAAGTAAACATAAATGACCGGAACAGCTGATTTTCTTCACGATTTCAGGGTAGGTCTCATTGTAAAAGTTGCTTATAATCATCAGTACATTCACAACCTGAAAGGTTGTTAAAGTTTTAAAAATAACCCTTTATAAATGCCAAAAAAAGGATTCCAATAAGCCTGATGTTATGTTAGTATGTAGTCGAAATTCTAGAACAACTGGTATTTGTGCTGTGTATGTACAACAAGTAGCCAAAATCCATGTCCCATTTACGGCGACTGTACCTGATTGGGTACAGTTAAATTTCATTTATTTATAAAAATATAACGTAGGCTAACATATTTCCTTAATTAAATATGAATAGACGGTAATATATCAGATTTTTTGATATAGACAAAAAGTGGGTAGTTTTAATATTTTAGTGATTGTCATTTAGTCAAAGTTACAATTCTGAAGATAACACAGGTAAGTCTTTTGAATTATCAATATTTTTTTATTCAACGTGTTAAATATTATTTTACGTGCTAAATATGATGAAATATATACTTGTTTATAATAATTATAAATATTTACCGACTGTTTTATTGTTTTTGCTGACATCTGTGAATATTTATATAGGTGTACCTGATTGGGTACAGTGGCCACTTAGGTATAAAAAATATGTTATGTCTTGGTTTCAGATAAGTTCAACTAAACCATGAATCGACAAAATTTCAACTTCCCTAATCAATATTGTGGTCTGGAACAAGCTCTTCAAGCTATTTTAGAGAACAGTGATGATGATGCCGAATATGATTTGGCGATTATACCACCCGATCTTTCCATCGTCACTGACGAACAAGAGGGTATTGATGAGGACATGGAAGCTCACACATTACCCAGAGATGTACCGGGAAATATCGAGGTTTTTGTTCACGAAGAAGGCTCTGTATCTAGTGCTGGTGATAGCAGTGATGAGGAGCCACTAGCTATAAAACGACGACGTCGACAACAGCAGGAAAAATCACCAATTTGGCGCAAATGTTCTCCTCTTATTCTTTCAGTTCTCAAGAGACTACGGATGTAGTGATACTGTTACAGTTCCGATTTTTACGTTTGAAAATCTCTTGATGCAACCACCGAGCCTTTGGGTTCAAGGGTTGTGAAGTCTTTACTTCAAAAATTTGACACTAATTCATCAAACCATAAAGTATTTTTTGATAACTTTTTTACAAATTGCAACCTATTGGTCGATTTACGGAATGCAGGATATTGTGCGACTGGAACTGTACGTGAAAATCGTACCAAAAAATGTCGTTTGACTAGTTCAAAACACATGAAAAAACAAGACAAAGCAAGCTTTGATCATAGATTAGACAAAGCCAATGAACTGTTATTAGTTAGATGGAACGATAATAGCGTTTGCACTATGGCCACTAACTATGATAATATACAACCAATAGGAACTGTAAAGCGATGGTGTCCATTGAAAAAGAAAAAGTAGATGTGAATATTCCCTTACTATTTCAAAATCATAATAAAGGCATGGGTGGAGTTGATGAATTAGATCGATCGATAGCGCTATACCGAATCGCAATTCATGGCAAAAAGTGGTGGTGGGTCATATTTACGTACATGGTGGATATGGCTGTGGCAAATGCATGGCGTTTGCATGTACTGAGCAACGAACAGCCTATGGATCAACTCTTGTTCCGTCGTAATATTGCCCGATACTATTTGAGGCAAGAAGTACATAAAAGAGCTCGGCCTTCTTTTTCTATGGTCGAGGGCTTACCCCAAGATGGCTCAGGATACTTCTCAAAAAAAATTGAGAAACCACTTCGTTGTGTTATTTGCCACTCAAGAGTACGCTGGGAGTGTAAAAAATGCCACAAGACCCTTTGCGTCGAAAAGCCCTGCTTGGAAAAATTTCACCTTTAAGTGGCCAGTGTACCCAATTGAGTACACCCCATAAAAACATAAAAAAAAATTTTTTTTCAACCTTTTTTTTTCATCTTGTGCTTCTTATTACTTAATTGATTATAAAAATAAATAGTTTGAAACAAATACGTCTTTAATTTAGGTTTGGCCATTAATGGGTTAAGGAACATCATATTATATTGAATGTTTTTTTTATTTTTTATTACAGAAGTAGAAGTGTGAGCGGCGTATTTTACGCGTCAGTGTCTTTAAGTGCCTCGTCAGAAACCTAGGAATCACTAACCATATGTAATAATATCTATCTATTCGGCCCGGGATCGAACCTGAGAACGTTTTTACAATTATTGCGCCACCAAGACAGCTTCATGATGTATGTAGGTAGTACTAATAAAAAGCCGACCTGTCTTATTCAGTAAATGATTTTAAATATAGCTTATGATGAAATTTTGTTGTTTTTTCAACAACATCTTCTATTAGCAGCCCGCCCGGCTTCGCACGGGTGGATTTTTATAGCCTATGTTACTCAGGGATAATGTAGCATTCTAAT
Source organism: Nycteola revayana (assembly GCA_947037095.2). Taxonomy (NCBI): domain Eukaryota; kingdom Metazoa; phylum Arthropoda; class Insecta; order Lepidoptera; family Nolidae; genus Nycteola; species Nycteola revayana. The sequence continues at coordinate 17,221,433 of OX344851.2, read as the reverse complement.
GGTGAAAGAATTATCGAAATCCGTTCAGTAGATTTTGAGCTTATTCGAAACAAACATACAAAAATACAAACTTTTCCTCTTTATAATATTATTATAGTATAGCAGTATTATAAGTTAATTCATGCTAGTTAATTTTTTTATGGTTACCTATTTTTGTAACACGTCATAGACATTATAGACTTGTGTCCTTTGAACGCGCCAATGAGCCCATCAACCCGGAGGCTACGAGTGCATAAATAGGCTGTTGCCATAGCAACGCCCCGTAGAATAAACTTGCTTCGCTAAACGTCGCCATGACAATGAATTTCATTCGCATACGGTCCGTCGATACGACAACACAAAATGTTTTGGGGCATCAGTCCAGCAATCGATTTGCAACAAGAATATCTCAACCACGGGGACAAAAACGCTTACGAACTCAACTTCCTAGTGATCGGAGGCTGTGATGGAAGACATCTCCTCAAAACGTTGGCTCAGGCGTATCGTCATAATAGACGCTACATGAACATCTTCGTCGTCGATGGATGCTCAGAAATGATAGCTAGACAAATTTTGTTAATGTCTTTGGCGCTAGAGAAGACAACGAGATGTGGACTTTTGGAGAAGACCAGACGTTATCTCGAGGTTTATGGAAACATACTGCTACGACCTTCTTCTTCAAGATATTTAATCGCCAAAGCACGCCAGTTGGTCGGAATGGTCACTAATCCTGATTATATGAGCTGCTTACTGCCTTGCGTCTCCGTAGAACAGATGAAGTATAGAGAACGGGATTATTTGGAAAACTTGATGAATTTCTGGACTACTGGTAACACAAATCAATTTAACGCTTGCAATCTTTGGGAACATCGTCTAAGACACAGTCTTACTATGAGGTACGACAGTAGAGCAGGAGTATACGATTGGGACTATCACATGAGAATGAAGGATATAGCCAGCCAAATCTGTTTTCCTGAATACAAGCACTTCAGAGAACACGGTGTGGCGTTTACGTGGCTTGAAACTGAAGTTTGCCGCCCTAACGTGAGCTTAGCTGCAGGTGTGTATAAGTGTGGTGATAGATATCTTCATAGGGGCTATTTGGGAGATATAGTGACATCTCCATACATAGGATATGGCCTTGACTGTGAAGACAAGGACATGTTAAAGTCTTCCCATGGCGTCAACTACAAACGTGCTACAGACATTGCAGAACGAAACGTTATGAGGATGCTGTACGAGTTAGAAAATCACCAAAAGTTTGACGCATCTATATTGGAAACAGATAAAAACTTAGGTATGATTGTATTAAGTCAGTTTGATGCAAAGATATCGGAGTGTGGTCCTGAAACCCCGTTAGTTCTCCGAGAAGACCGTGATACTTACATCAATGTAGATTACGGAAAGATACATTTTCTATCCCTATCAGCGTTGGATCAGTATCCACATAAGCCACAGTTTCAAGGTCTGTTCCACGGCGTGTTTGTTGGACATAATGTGTTACCTCGCGTGAAGCCAAGTGTTTGGTCGATGGCTCGTGACGACGCTGTAGTGTTGATGGAATCTAGAAAATATATGATAGAGTTGAAAAAAGAAGAAATAAAAGCTTTTGGGGAACAAATAAAACAGGCAGCTACTGCTGCGCAATGTGAAAAAATTGGATCGTTTGATCCGGAAACGGATGATTTTGCCAAATTTGTGATTAAAAGGAGAAGTTTAAGTATTGACCATTCTTAAAAAAGTTATGAATTTTAAAGATAATACGAAGTAAACATTCAAGTGTGTTATTGTAATAAGAATTGAAATGTTTATTTTGTTTATCTATAATATAAAAATGAATCGCAAAATGTGTTGGTAAGCGCATAACTCTACAAAGCCTGGACCAATTTGGCCAATTCTTTTTTTTTAATGTTCGTGAAAGTTCAAGGATGGTTTTTACGGCGAGAAAAATTCGAATAATTGCCTGAAAACCCCTTAAAACAGCCTTTTTCTTTTTCCCATACAAACGTGTTCTAACTAAAATGTAGAGTCAATTTGAGCTTTATTTTGTTAATTAAAAACTTGAATTTTTTTGCCAATATATTTTCGGGTAGGGGTAGTGTAGGGTAGGGGTAGTGTATGGTAGGGGTAGTGTAGGGTAGGGGTAGTGTAGGGTAGGGGTAGTGTAGGGTAGGGGTAGTGTAGGGGAGGGGTAGTGTAGGGTAGTGTAGGGTAGGGGTAGTGTAGGGTAGGGGTAGTGTAGGGTAGGGGTAGTGTAGGGTAGGGGTAGTGTAGGGTAGGGGTAGTGTAGGGTAGGGGTAGTGTAGGGTAGGGGTAGTGTAGGGTAGGGGTAGTGTAGGGTAGGGGTAGTGTAGGGTAGGGGTAGTGTAGGGTAGGGGTTGTGTAGGGTAGGGGTAGTGTAGGGTAGGGGTAGTGTAGGGTAGGGGTAGTGTAGGGTAGGGGTAGTGTAGGGTAGGGGTAGTGTAGGGTAGGGGTAGTGTAGGGTAGGTGTAGTATAGGGTAGTGTAGGGTAGGGGTAGTGTAGGGTAGTGTAGGGTAGGGGTAGTGTAGGGTAGTGTAGGGTAGGGGTAGTGTAGGGTAGGGGTAGTGTAGGGGTAGGAGTACCGCATAAACGAAGTCTCTACGGCCCAGTTTATTTTATACAAATGTTTAGGTCTTTTATGTATCGATTGAGGCAGTACGAAGTCTGCCGGGTCAGCTAGTAATATTATAATTTTAACGAATAAAACTCAGCTTTTATTTGTATAGTAGAATAGTAAAAAAAATATATTTAGTTCAGTCAATTCAGTTAAATTACCAAAAATATTGGACACTTATTTTTTTCGGTTCTCAAACAAAAAATGACGGAGATATAGCGCGTTGAAATTTCATGTGACGTCACTTCTAGGTACAATTTTACCTAGTAGTGATGTCACAAATCCTGAACTTTATAGTTTTTTGCTCTGTATCTTTGTAATTTTTTATTGTTTTGATAAATAAAAATACGTGTCCAATATTTTTTAGTAATCTAACTGTCGGAGTAATTATAATTTTTTAGTCTTATGCCTAGTATAATTCCTGTTCATAATGGCTTCTAAAACATAAATATCTATTAAAGTAAAATTAGTTTTAATATGTATACTTACCGGTATTTTTGTTGTTGCGTATACTTACGATGGTATATCCAGGTTTTTGCTTTCCAACTTCAACTGCTGTTCTATATATGGACCGGTAGAATTAACATTTGTATTTGACTCACACTTGTTATATATCGTACAACATTGGGTACTTCACTATAAGATACCGCCAGTCTGTCAACTTATATTATACATTTCGTTTATGAATTGAATTATGTTTAGGGACTACTTTCCCCCAACAAAAATACCTTGCAATGTTAAATTATCAATAACCCCATACCAATTGACTACGCTAGTGGCGCAATGCTTATGGTAGTGACTTCTCTCTATGGCAGTAGTTCGGTTGTAGTCTGGTTGACCGAACGACCGACCGAACTTTAAGTTGCGATAGTTTGGTTTTAACAATGCACGGTTCAACAAATAAACTAGGCATATAATGTGAAAGGTAATGGCAGATAATGCCTTGGGGTGGTTCCAAAAAAGAAAAATAAGCTTAACATAAACCAATGGACTTGAACAGGGACTTTTTGAGGTTGAAGTTTTTGTGTTGTATACATTATATGCCTTGTTTATTTGCCGAAATAAAGGGAGGATACATATGTAAGTTTCAGCAGTTTGGTGCTTTGTTAGAGCCGAACTATCGCAACTGAAAGTTTCAGTAATTCGGTGCTTTGCTAGAACTGAACTATCGAGACTGACAGTATCAGTAGTTCAGTCAACCGGACTAACAACCGAATTACAGCAACAAGACCGTGAATTCAGAGATCAGGTGTTTGATTGCCACCTGGGAGAATTATCTATTTGTGTGAAGCACTTATAGTTGTGTGGAGTCTGAGTGTGTTTTGTATCCGTGAATTATGTCTGTTCCACGTCCCCTACGACACATAATCCATGTGTTGCCTTGGCTTAAGTTCAATGTTCTTTAAACCACACCTTCAATTGATTACACACAACTTCTGGACTACCATGTGGGGGGGAATCTATGGGTAAACCTAAGCTAGTAAGGTACATTGACTACAGATATTGTTCTGAAGTGGAAACATGTTGCTGTGGCTCCTGACCTCTTCCACTTTTAAGTATGACATGCATGCAATTTGTCAGCTGTATAAAGTAATTTTTAATTTTAATAAAATTCTTGATAGTTTTTTTATTAAGTTTTAGCTATTGTTACTTTGTTTTTTTTTATTGGATTCATCAACAGCCCATATAACGTCCATTGCTGAATATGGGCCTCCTCTCGAGGGAGGGTATTTGCCATAGTCTCCACGCTTGGCAGGCGGTTTGAAGACCGTAGTATTATGTTGTACCACACAAGGAAATGCATTGCCCGTTCCTTGATATACGATAATTATAGATGATATTACAAAAATCGGGACCAACGGCTTAACCTGCTTTCCGAGGCACGGAGGCTCAACTAACCAGACCCGGAAAGAATCTTAGATTTTACACATAGATTTCCTGTCCGGCGTGGGGATCGAACCCACGATATCCGAGATTCAAAGCGAGCTTTGGCTACGGAGGTTGTCGGTTTATTGGATTGGACTATAATAAACAAAACCTAAAATGATGTTATCCCAGATGCGGACAACAATTAAAACATATTACATGTTATTTAAAATATGTTTTTTGCCTGGTTCCGAAAAATAGTTTAAATTTTGATTTGTTCTAAAGACCCTTTAATAATATGTGGAGAATTCGTGAATGCCGAGTCAATCAGAGCAGAAATGAGTAAGTTTCTGTTTACTTGCGGAGCGGTTAGAGAAAGAATGGAAACGAAAGGGTTCAACTCACTAAATCACAAGGAGCTATCTTAAGGATGGATGCGGGTGGATTTCACTAAGACCGCACCAGTCCTCTCGCTCTTGGCGAACACACACACTATTTTGATAATTTCAATGCGGAATGTTTAGAATTTACTTAGAAAAAGTATTTTTGTTATATTTTTAGAGCGCACGTGACACTGTTCTTGGATAGTTTTATGAGAATGCAATCCAATAATAAATGCAACGTCCAAAAGTAACATTAGGAAAGTTTGTTATTAGCTTTTGTTACTTTGACGTTTGTTTAAAGGAGGCTGACTCCTTACCTCCTACTGACTTTAAACAAACGTCATTCGAGCCAGGTGTCACGTTTATTGGCGCGAGTTATAGCGCTAAGTAACTCAGTATAACTTCTTCTTTAATGGAAATGACAATTTTGGAATGACAACCTCCGTATTTGGCTCGTTTTAAATCTCGGAGCTTGTGGGTTCAATCCCCACGCGCCGGAATCTTTGTGTATAATTTTTAAGATTTCTTTCCGGGTCTGGATGGTTGAAGGACTACCCTCCGTGCCTCGGATACGACGTTAAGCCGTTGTTCCCAATTGTTATAATATTATCTATAACAAACGTATACCATAGAACGGGCAGCAGCGTTTCCTTTTATGTTACAACATAGAACTGCGGTCACCAACCCGCCCGCCAAGCGTGGTGACTATGGAGAAAACCCTCCCTCGGTAGGAGGCCCATGTTCAGCAGTGGACGTTGTACGTGCTGATGATAAAATGTCTTGTGAAATTTGTAAAAATGTTGAAGAGCAAATAATATAACACCATCTTGAAACAAAATAAATATTGTTTGTTCTTCCTCCGTTTTTAACGGATTTCTCTCTTTATGGCAAATTATGATTAGGTAGGGGACTAAAATAAATATAGATAATGAAACCACTTTTAAAATTTGTGTTCATCTATTTTTTCATTAATAATATGTTACATTCATTTAGTAAATCATATAGCAAATATATTTACAAGGACAAAATCAAACGGAAAATTACAACGTCTCAACGTTTTTTTTTCGTTTAAAATTCGTATTTTTATATTACATAATAATATCACTTAACTTTAACACCCCTAAATCAGTAGTTCGGTAGTGGTGAACGGTTTCTACGAATCATCGCAACCTCCGTAGAGAAGTACGAATCATTGAGCATCAACACTGACGAGTGCTACTTGCGCACCGGCTACATAATAGTACAAAACATTCAATATTCTCGAGCGATTACCGTTCGGCACATACAACACTGATACACTCACCGACCGTGCTACGAAAGTCATATTCATAAAATGGCAGTCATGGAATTACAAATAAACAGAATCGTCTAACTGAAAGGTCACCTGTGACGTCACAATAAATGTCACAATACACAACAACGCACATTCAAACATCCCACTTGTGGACAACACGGCGACGTCGTAGCACGGCCCGGTCGCTTGTTATTCAATAGTTACGAAAATTCGTATAAAGAACAGAGCACTACCGTGAGCAATGGCGGGTCTGGCGCCGCCGTTCGCAATTGACGTGTTAGGCCTACGCGGAGCGAGCGAGCGAGCGACCGGAGCGGGTCCCGTCGCTCCCGCGCCGCTTGACATGCAACGCGCGCACGCGACGCCTACTGGGTGCGAGCACTCGCCACGTTACTACACGCCATGGGTTGCTACTACAGGACGAGAGCGAGTTCGTTCGCCCCGCGAGTGACTGCGGTGAGCGAGTGCCGCACCCAGTCACAGAGTATTGCAATCACATCTACCCTGTACGTGTTCATAGAACCTATTTAGACTTACTTAACGAATATCTATGAGATTAATTAGTTGGGGGTAACGGGGCGCGGAGTCTCACAGCGCCAGTGAACATCGTACCGGAGTGACCGAGTTTACTTTATTATTTATTAAGATAACTGTTAATCGCTACGAGTTATATCTGTGGCCGCGCCACCTAGCCTAGCGTAAACGCGAATGAAACGATAACTTCCTAAATTGTCACAATAAAATTAAATTTGAAAACTATAACATATCATCATTTTTAACATACATTTTGTCATATTATGGCATAAATTCGTTTTAATTCAATACAATAATAATAATAGATATTCTGATAAAATCGAAATAACTTTTATTCACATTAAGTTTTAGAATATGTGTACCGTATGGGTTATTTATACGAAATAATGCGTGCACGGTGATACGAGACCGCTGAGCATTGTCTACAAGTACTCGCGGAGGAGAACACGGCGTGCTACGACGACACATAACGTAACACATAGTAACATGTTAAGTGCTAATGACGTTGGTGTCCATTACTCGTGTAAGGGTTCGCGATGGTAACAATGTAACACGAAGCTGGGCGCAATGTCGGAGAGGTGATAACAGTATGAAAGCGATCTGGTCGACTCTCCGGGGACGGTACGTGTCGCCCACCTTGTGACGCGTCGGACCGGCGGTGACGTCGACAGGTGACGTCACGTCGACGCGCGTCGGCCCCCACTAGCACGTGTTACATTAAAGCTTCGCTTATGATAATAGCTCAATTTGTTAATCGCCTATCTAAGTTGCAAGCTACTTGAGCTTCGTCCGTCGGAGCTGGAGCGAGAGGAACTCGACGCGTCACGGACCTCGGCACCGTACAACTACTCTTATGCTACGTCATACGACGATGATCGTCTCTTAACTTACTTTAGACATACAATCCGCCGCGCCGTCGCGCTCGCTCCAACAGATATAAAGAGTCATAAAGCGTATCGATTGAATGAACGAATATAATATATAATAATAAACACGAAACGTACCGGAGACGGGGCGGGGGCGCGGCGGGGCGCTCGCACGACGAGCGTTCGACGGTTACGCTAAATCGTTCATATTTTAGTTTCAGTCATATCTTTAATGTATGTGCATTTAATACTCATAGTTCGATAATATTTACAATACGAGTCGGCGATCGTCCCGTGCGAGAGATCGCTCGTCTACCGGTGAGCTATGTGCGGGGCTAACAGTGCGGGAGTACTGCGGGAGTACTGCGGCAGTGCTGCGGGAGCACTGCGGTCGTCAGTGCGTGTACTCGGGGAAGGCGGCGGGCTCGTCCGACTCGCTGGGCGACGGGAAGTAGCCGCGCACCGCCTCTTCACTCGCCCACCGGGCTAACTGTTGTTGAGCTTGAATAAATTCATCACTAGAAAATGATAGAGAAGAGGAACGGACAGTCGAGGCGCGCCGCGCTCCGCCCGCCCGCACAAGACACGCAGTACGACATTTTGTTCGAGTCAACTCACAAGACTCGCTTACGACATTTCGTTCAAGTCAACTCACTTCTCGCTACTCATTACCTCTCGATCAGTATTACTTGCTACTAGTATCTAAGTAGGTACTACTACTGTGATAGGATGGCACTACAAGGAGCGAGAGTATATTATAGTATGTATCACTCGCTAAAAAGAACTTGGCAATATTAAAGTTTACTTTAAATTATTCCTATTGTGAAAATGGACTGATAATTTTTTTTTTATGTAGGCCTTTTTTTTGTTCTATATCTATTTATCTATGAGGCTCTAACTACTTTGCCAGATATTAAATTGAGCCCTGCTCAATTTAATGTCTGGCAAAGTAGTTCTCAATTTAAGGTCTGCCTATTACTTAGTAAAACTAATGACTGGAAATAATATACTTGACCACCGTTAAGTTAGGCATTTTTTCAACCATCAGATAAAAATGATCCGAGGACTAAATTTTATAGAACCACCATATAGAGTCTGCCATTTCTTTTATTAAAGTATCAAAATAACTGTAGATTAGTAATAACTGATCAAAAATATTATATTAAACATTCTGATTTCGTTACAATTTATCAAGTTAAAAGGAAACATCACATTTCACACAATATTTATTCCAAATATAGTAGCGACTAAATATAGAATGGACTTGATTTTTTTAAATTTAGAATTTTCCAATTATCCAAAATGGCGTACTGTGCGCGTTCTGTGCCGCCAATCAATGCCAGGCGATATAACTACGTGTCTATTGTGCAGTAACTACTACAAATGTGTGTCAAAACTAAATGATTTCAATATCTAAAATGATTGCTGAATTTCTATAGATAATACAAGCTGAATAATGGCTGTTTTACCGCGGCAGAACGATTTTATAATAGTAATAGAAGTAGAATTGACAATAAATGAGTTTAAAACAATAGGCTAGTTGAGTTGTAGAAAAAATGAAATTATTTTTATATGGTTAATTTTACTAGTTTTACTAGATCAAAAAAAAATTGGCTTGACATTTAGAGATAAAAACGATGTCAGCTATGTTTTTATCTATAAATGACAATAAAAAACATTATCTGTGTTAAAGATCGATGACGTCATGACTCAGAAAGTGTAATAGTAAAGGATCACATTCATGGTTTTAAAAAAGATGTATGACGTCCCAAATGGCTGATAGCATTTTCGGAAGTGAAAGACATAGACCAAAGAAATAATTTTCATATTGAATGTATATATATATATATATATATATATATTATTGAATATGTTTGATTCAAGTTTTATGAACAGAAATTATTATATTTAGGTTCCATATGACAAATACTTTTATAAATAAACATCATTGTAACATTATTTAATATGTGTCAACTAGCCTATCGAGTATTAAAGCCAAGTTGTATAGTAGGGATTATAAAGCTTCTAATTATTTCAGTAAACAAAACTGCTTGGCATTGAGTCGCTCCAATTGGAATATAATTTTAAAATATTCTGATACCTAGTAGTATTTATTTTTTAATAATAAAAACGTTTATCAAATCAAAAGCGTCAGTAACTAAAGTACTGTGCGTTTCGTGCTATTTTGTTTTGTTTGCTCAAATAGTAGGTAAATATTGATTCTACTTAAAAAATAAAGCCATTTTGCTGAAGGAAAACAACCATGGATATTTCAACATTTGTATTATTTGTAGAGTGTAATCCAAATTTGGAATAGCGCCCTCGACCCTCCGTAGGGGGACACTGGATTGCCAATTGAGGAATTTTATAATTTATTTCTTTTTAATGTTTTTTTAAACCCTTGAATGTAATGATAGAAATTGGGCAATTGTGAGTGAAATTACTTATATTTATATAATTTTATTTCATTTCATAACATTTGTGACTGAGTTTTATTCGACTTCTTTTATTGTTTGTTAATATAATCTAAAGAAAAGACAATACGAATGTTTCGTATTAAATTATTTCTTCATTGCTTTTATCGAACTGATTATTAGATTTTATTTTAAAATCTAAGCTTTAGTGATTGTTTTGAACACATTTGTCATTTTCTCATCATAGGTATATTTTGTTATTGTTAACAAAATATGAGGAATATATGTAATTAGTTTTTAATCTTCCAAAGATTTGTGAAAAATATATTTGCTAACAATTTTTTTTTCATTTTCAAGCTCTGTGATTTTTTGTACGTTTACTCGCACACAATTAGCCCGTTGCTGCAATCATTGCACCCCAGGGTGGGGTCTCACCTCTCGCTGTCGGGCGCGTCGCGCAGGCGCTCGGCGTCCGCCGTCTCGTACAGCGCGTCGTCGTCGGGCACGCGCGACGCGTGCGCGTGCGGCGCGTGCGGGGCGAGCGGGACGTGCGGGGCGTGCGGGGCGTGCGGGGCGTGCGGGGCCAGCGGCGCGTGCGGGGCCAGCGGGGCGGGCGGCGCGTGCGGCGCGTGGTGGCGCGCCGAGCCGCCGCGGAAGCGCCCGTAGCTAAAGCGAGTCTCTTCCTCCGACCCGCCCGCGCTTATGCGACCGCGGCACCGTCTGGAGAACGTTTACGTTTTTTATTTTTTTTTGCTTTTGAATTTGCAATCTGTCGCGAGACCATAAGCGAATTTGTTGTGCGATAATATGGGTTTTCTGGAGGACCGGCTAGCGCCGCCCATACCAATCACCTAAAAAGGTACCTTTTTAGTTTCTTGACCATCGCAGACAGGTCCAGCAAATCAGTCTCTATATATTGTTTCCTATCCGCTAGACTTCGGAAGACGGCACGTTCAGATATTCATATATTTTTTTAATTTTTGTCTGGACCAAGGAGCGTAGATGCGCCCTCAAGATGCAATTTTGTATTCGTTGCAAACAGAGTATGTTGCATTTGCTTGCAACACCCCATTGCTGGATTCCGTAGGTCCAAACTGGTTTTAGATAAGAAGCTCGAGTTATAGAAAAGAAGCTTGTTGTCCCTCGACAGCACAAAATGTCTAATCTGGTAATGGACTTGGTCTCTCTTTTGTATATGATATATCCATGTTAGGCGCCTATCAAGATGAAAGTTAAAGTATTTCACACAGTCTGAGTGCGTTAAAATGCTGTCACCAAGTCTTACAGAAAGACAGTTTGAATGTGATACGGTTCGAATTTGCTGCACTGGCGCGTATACGCTTCTTACGTAGCCATTTGTGGGTTCCGTCTAGTTGCTACTGAAGTTTAAGGCTAGCAGTGGCTGGATCATTAACAACGGATAAGAAGGCAATGTTATCGGCATACGTTGCCATGGTGATGTCGCTGATCATAGGTAGGTCGGATGTTAATATTTTATACAGAACCGGACCGATAACCGATCCTGCGGTACGCCAGCTTCAACATAATGAAGGCTAGTAGATCTTGTTTCTCTTTGTTTGACTTAGAAGGATCGATCCGAAAGGTATGATGCAATTAGCGTGAACATCGAATGTGGGAGACTCTCTTTGATTTTTACTAGCAACATAGAGGTTATTTGTACATTGAGGAAGGTAGCTGTGCAGTATTTTTTACGCTCAAGGCTTTTCCTAATGGTGTTTTATACTCGATGGACCTTTTTTTCGCAAGTCTCATTTAATAGTAGGACTACTGTTAAATGAGACTTGCGAAATACGAACTGATGTGATGGAATAGCAGCGCAGTCGTCTTATGCTAATTTGAGTCTGGTGAGGAATATCCTTTCCCATAGCTTGAAGAGCACTAGTCGGCTTATTGGTCGATACGATGATGGTTCATGTTTTGATTTCGCTTGTTTATGAAATTATCACTTCTTGGGAAATTTCCAAAGAGCAGGGAAGTGAGCGAAGGAGTTTCCGGAAGGTTTTAGTAGTGTAGGGTCTTCTCCACGTGGTATGAGTAAAGCATACTACTGCAATGGAGAGTGCGAGTCCCAGATATCTCACCGCCAGCGCGCAGGTACGCTGCAGCGGCGGTGGGAATGCGTAAATGCATTTCCCCCGGACAATTAAAGGCCTTGTTATAAATACTTAAAAGAATGGACTTCATTTATTGTAGACTGTAATTTAAAACATAGGTATAACTCACGCTATATCTCCCGGATCAATTCTGTAATGTCTATCGGCCTCCGTCTCGGACATTCTGATGTCTTCAGAGCCCGAGGGGCTCATGTGTCGACTGGAGTGGTGCTCCAACTGACGGATCAAGTCTTCGAGGTTCCTGATGCGGATTGGTCCACATTGTGGAGCCTCATCCTCATCGTCATCTCCGCGTTGTCTGAAAGTATTAAAAAGCAAAATTTAAAAAAAGTTTTTTTTTAATACTATAATTTGAAGAAGTAAAAATTGGAGCGGCCATAGCCCGATGACTAGCGCGTTGGACTTGCGATCATGTGGTTGCAAGTTCGATCCTCACCTATTGCTTTATTGAAGTTAACCCACTCTTAACACAACCATTTTAGCTAAGCACGAGGGTCAAGTTAGGTCAAGTCAATAATTTCTTTATTCAGATGGACACAATTAAAAAAAATATTAAATCAGGTTTGTTGCGTATTCTTTAATTACTTCTTGTGATGCGTTCAATTCTTTACCTTCCACCAGTCCAGGACGTGGCAACTCTGAGAAGAACTCTCAAGAAACTCAGAAGACTCAGGGCTTAACAAGAATTCAAATAGTGTGCAAAACTAAATTATAATGGTTATAATCCTAACCCACAATTACATAAGAAGGTACATGGAGTGTCACAAGGATATACAGTTGGCCCAGCATTGTTTTAATTTTCGCATTTATCAATTCGATTACGCATTAGAGTATATGTATTATAAATTTTGTAATGAATTTTATAATAAATTAAAACAGTTCATATTATTTTATATATAGCGCGCTGTGCCGCCGTGGTCTTCAGGGCCACTATTATTTTCCCTATGACACCCGCTTACCTCCGCTCGGCGTCGTGTATCTTCTCGGCGGAGGGCGCTCGCTTGTACTCGTACTCCTGCAGCGCGCGCAGGTCCCCCGACCCGCCCGCTGCGCCGGCGCTGGCGCGCTGAGCCGCCGCGGTCTTCAAGGCCACTATTATGTTCTCGTGGTAACCGTTTAAATCCTGCAAATTTGATAGATTCTTGATTAACTAAAACAGAAAAAAGAAGCGCAGTTGTAGAAAATTCAGGATTAAAGTTGGTTTTAAGAACTGTGAAAATCAAGTGATTAAACCAATTATTGTAATCATAGACGCGTGACAATTTCCATATGTGATATTGCAAGGTTTTGGGAAACAACAAAAAACGTGTTATTTAGTATTAATCCAGTAAAATACATGAATAAAATACATATATACAACTAAAAGTAGCTAAGTTAAAATAAAACTTGCTTATAAAATACTATTATTCTAAATCTATTCTACTTGGCAAGGTTCCTAGAATGCTGGCAGCATTACCCCGTTGAATGTCAATGCTTACCTGCTGTGCAAAGTAACAACCAGCACTCGGAGAACGTGCCGCACTTAAGAGGGCCGCTGCGAGGTTTTTATAAATTAATTTGGCTCCCGGTCGCCACGGCCTCAATGTTTCGACTAGTGATGAGCGTTGAATGAACGAACTAGTTAATTCGACGTACTGTGAACGTATCGATGGTTCACCGTTATACGATGGACAAGTCGAATCCGTAGACGCCTCAGAGAGCTAAACTGAAACTCGTAACGCGACGACCGACGACGCGCGACGGCGACGACGGCGAGACGAGACGAGAACGTAGTCGGGTGATAGAAATTCATTCGTCCGTTGAAATATAGTGCAAACAAATTTGAACTCTAAATCTAGTAGAAGGGTGTTGATATTTGTTCGGGTCGAATGTAATTATTGTTGTGCTATGTGAAGAAAGGATGCCGAAGGAAAGGTCTATTTAATAAAAATAATGTAGATATATAAAATCAGTTGATGTTCTAAGTACGCAAGAATAGTGAATAAAACTTTATAATTAATTCTATTCAGTATTCAGCCAGTCCTAAGCATACGAGAGACTAGTCTAAGTCTACCGCCTACGTCGCCGTCGCCGCCGTAGACTTCGTCCGTTCGTCGTAATGTGTACCAAGTTAACGCGTAAACTAGTTGACGAATTCAACTAGTTGATCGACTAGTCGATGAACGAAATTGGACGGTCTAGTTTCGTTGACGTCAAATACGTCGACGACCCATCACTAGTTTCGATACCAAAATGCACAAATACATACCCACTATCAAGGGTACTATATTTTTGCCTTTTGAGATTCTCCTCGGATTCAGCCGCCATGCCAGCCCTACTCTGAGTCACGGGAAGATGAGACGGCACGAGGGCGTTGATGCACGTAGCGTCACACCAAAACGACGTTTAAGTCTTAATAGAAATACAAAAATTGCTACACATTTTTATTCGGGAAGCTATGTTTTTTTAACACATAAATTGCACATATCGAAATAAAATATGCACATGTGGAATTTGGCACGCGCAACGATGATATAAGACTTTTGTAGGTACCTAAAGAAAAAGTGGAACGGGTAAAATAATAATTAGATTTTAAAGTCGTCTACCGCTTAATATATTAGCAAACGAATCTTATCTGAGATATGTTTCATTACATAATGTACCAAATTATCTATATCAGTATTTCTATCATATCATACCTTAAACTTATACTCCATGTCAGCAACAGCTCCCGCCGGCTCTTGTCCATCAGACTGGGAGCCTGCCTCCAGCTGCTCCGACTGCGAGTCATCGCCCCACTTGTCTTTGCCGTCCACCGCACCGTATCCATGCTTCTTCAGGATACCCTTCTCTGGAAGTTTTGCCACGTCTATGAATGCTATGTCTTCTTCTCCTGGAATCCGTGAATGTATTTTGTAGCTATTTATTTTGAACTTTTAATAATCGAACTGTATTTTGAAATGTGACAGTTTGATATTTTTAGGAGATTGGGCATCTGCGCAAAACATCGTTATAGAGCATCAATGTGTGCATTCTCTCCCTTATTCTCCAAATCCGGTGGGAGGAGGTTAGCGCCACCACCAGTGAGATCAGACACGAGACTAAGAGCTTAGCGTGGTTTCCAGGGCACAGGCCACCAGTTCCTAGATTTCGGCAGTTACGTTTGGACTATGTATTGTCCAAAATCATTAAATACAGTAGGTTTATGAACTATATTAAATTAAATATTGCAGATTGTTTTTATATGTTAAGTAAGATTACCAGGTAGGTAGTAGTAATGTGTGGTAGCGGTTTTTGGGTAATAATCTCCAGTTACCTGAATGAGTAGGCTCATCTTCACTGCCAGAATGTACCCGTTTCATTTGCTTGTGATCCCTGAAATAGAAAGGAAAAGAACATTATGAAACCAATGTAATAAAATTGGTGTCTCAAACTTAAAATTTACCCGTAAATATCCAAAATAACCCAATAACATAACAAAAATCCAAATAACATAACAATCATCTATTTTTGTTTTTTGATGAAATAAAAAAATGTATCTATACTCGGTGCAACCACGCGCGCGAATATTTTAGATGGCGTTTACTTTTATGGTCTTCAATATTTTTAATATTTTAAATTTATTGGCAAAATCACTACTTATTGCGGTGATAAGTGATTAATTGAAAAAGAAGGGAAAAAAACATCACGGTAACATAGGATATATTTCATAGAAATTACTTGTCTCCAATGTGGTTACATTGGAGACAAGTAATTTTCAAATACTTACGGATATCTACTGGTGGTGCCAGCTCCTGACATGTGGTTACCATGCCGGAAGATCACTCGTTGTGAGTCACCGCGACTGTATGAAAAAACTCATTTAGTTTTCGTTAACCGTAATTATAATAATTCATGAATCTAAGTAAATTATTGCAACTGCATCGATGAATAAAAAGCTTTCATTTTCATGTGATTCAGCTTTTCAAATCTAAATGGCAATTAAGGACAACCCTTAATTCAGCAAGGTAGGTATTAACTATGGTTAAAAGTAAATTTTATATTATAATTAAGTTACAAATCCGAAGTGCAAAGGTGTTACAAGAAAACTCTATGTCAATAAGAAAATAAAAGAAAGCGTGTCGCGAGTGCTGCCTCATTTTGAACACAAATAAAATTAGCGAAATCGTCCAAGTCTCTGCTATTGTCCAAAGCATTTAGGACCTAAGCTCTGAGTAATACAAGCGGTAATCGAGTGAGCGGATACAAACAGCGGTGTGCAGGTCCACGCGAAGCTTCGACATACCTTAAAAGATTTCTTTGAGTAGACGAGTTCCGTTAAAAAGAGGAAAGAAAATTTTAATTTTGAGGATACACAAGATGCAATTACCCATAACGAAACTAGTTTAAGATTTTGATTATATGTGCATTGTAAGATATTTTATGCATAAAAAATGTGGATGTCGTAGAAGATTATAAAGTATTAAATAATGCGTAGCAGTACCTAGTAACATAAAATTAATCGTAAATATTAACCGAAATAAATTATGTTTAATGTTCTGTATCAACATTTTTATTAAAATTTACCTACATTAAATAAGCGTAGTATTCTAATAATCACTTTTTTAAATAAATGTAGTCCCTACTACATCTATTAAAAAAGGTTATTTAATGTCGGTTTTTTTTAAAACTTCAAACAAGATAATCTTTTTATTACGTTATTGGTAAAGGTCAGTCAAGAGAAGTCCGTTTTTCAAAAACATAAGTAACAATCTAAAATATTCTGTATGCTCAATAATGTTTCGGATATTCAATGGGTAATTGCGGGAGTCTAAATAATAAAGGGTAGAAATTGAATTCGAAAGTCATAACGTCAACATTCAAAACAAAAATACTTTCAATGGAGATATCAACACGGGACGTGTTTTGTAAAAGATTTAGAAGATTAGGTATTAATCACGAGGTATACAAATACTCATCTCTGTATAACTGACTCGAATGTATAAATCAAATTATTTGGACAACCTAAATATTGTATTCGAGTGGCCTATGTAAGAAAATGATGAAAATATGTACTTTTTTTTGTAATTATAGTGAATTTCTGGCAATGGATCTCGCAGCATGTAGCACTGGTTCTTAGCTTTTTTTTTATTATTTAATTAGTGTTTTAGTTTTGTGGAGTATATGCATAATATGAAACACGTCCCGCGTTAGGGTAAGAGGAATTTCATTTCATTAAACGTAAATAATATGTATATCATAACAATAAATGCAGTGGCTTTGTATTGGATTAAATAGACATCAACACAGTCATAAGAATCATAATTTATTGCCCGAATATGAATATGAGGTTTTCATTCAGCATCTAAAAAATGTAAAACATGAAGGACGAGCCACAACCATCAATCAACAACTTGAAATTATTGGTTCGACTTTTTTACCTCTTGTACTTGAACAATCAGAAGCTTTCGAATGACAATCTCAATTCCTATTCGAACTTTCTCAAAAAATCCCACATACCTAAACGTGTTATTGAATGAATGCATCTTTCCACCATCCAAAGATATATCTTCCTGCGAGTTATTCGATGTGGTAGACCCAGCTGCGAAGCTCTTGGCGATGGGTTTCTTCACGTAAGGGGGGTCGTACTTTCTCGAAGTACTTTTTTTCCTGGGGCAAGCATGGCGAGGGAACGCACACTCAGATCAATCGATAAAGTTTATAAAAGTGGAGGGTTGTGACGACAACATTATTGTCGCCACCTCGCTGAGGAATAGACGATGTAAATTCGTAAAATCAGTTTAAAAATGTAAGTACGTTATAATATTTTTTGGTACCTACTTAATAATTTTGCCAACCTAGTTTACACTAGGTGAGTAAAATTATTAATTACAGCAGAGAAAATTATCTAGATTCTGATATTTTTTTTAATTTTGTATTTTTGTATTTAAGGTGCTGTCTTTGTTCTTTGTCATCATCTATTCCTCACGAGTGTAAAATTTTGATTTCAAATACTGGCGCTTTTGGATATTACAGACAAAATTTATTTTATAAATTTTTGAATTGGACTATAATCAACTTTTCGTTTCGTTCCTCATGGGAATTGATGTCACATGGAAAATTAATTATCAAGAGTCTGATCTTAGCTTAATGAGTGCTAGGCTCCTTCCAGGAAATTGGCATGATTCGACACTTTTGTATGTTTTATGTATTGTGAATAGAGTTTGCAAAGTGTGAGTGTACGAGTTTGCTGGAAAGATCCTACAACCTTAAATGTAACATTAGGCATTGCTAACTAGATAGATAGCTGCTTGAAAGAAGAATCCGTGCATCGCACATTCGCTTCTCGTGCAAAAGTTAATAGAATTTAGTGATAGTGGTAGTGATTGGTGACGAGTCGAGCGTTCTATATCTTCGTCGGTCGGATGAAGTCCGTACGTACCTCGGCGTGGCTCAACACTATACCGCCACGCGATCTGTAACTCGCGAACATTTACAAGTAACATCGGAAGATATAGACGCGGCAGCCGCCGGGACGCGACCGGTGTTCGGGCGCCCGGCGACCGCCTCCGACCAAGAAAGGAAACGAAAACGAGTCACAGTTCACATAAGCCAATGCATACATCCAAGAGCCCAGAATCTTAAGGGTTTGAGTCGAGGTGTCTCAGTACAACGAGGAAAGCCTTGTCGGCATGCAGCGAGGCGGGCGGGCGGCTGCGGCGAGCGGCCCGCTCGCTCGCGGACACAGAACCACAGATCAAATGCAGTTGTGGCGCGCCAGCCAGCCGGCGCGCCACCCGCCAACTCTAACGCTACGACCACAAACGTAAACGACATAAAGAACGTATGTCCAAAAGGAAAAAATAAAAGTGAACGAAAACCAATCGCCGACGAAAAAACGAACAGAAACACCAACGCTAACGTCTAAAATAAACATACAAGTATACGAAGGTGACGATTTAAATTTCTTCTTAAAGACTACCTTTGGTCTGTTTTCTGCTCACTAACCTTAGGCACAGGGAGAAGTTTTTGTGTACTACGACTGACCTGTAGCAGAGAGCGCTCAGGGCAAATACTATGAATACCCCCCCTACCACAGACATGAGCACCGCCACGAGGAAAACCGTGTTCGAGCCGTGGTAGTTCTCTGCGCCCAAACAGAATGGTATGAGTCGCGGCCGACGCGATCGGTGACGTCACAGCGCAGGCGGTGACGTCAGCGAGGCGGGCGGCCGGCGCCGGCGGACACGACACGGACACGACACGACAGGCACGAGCGACAGACACAGGGCGACAACACCGAGTTACCGGCCGTTACCTGAAGCAGTACGCCATCCAGGCGAACCCCACGAACACGGACAGCACGACCGCGAGTAACAATATCACCATGTTCATGGTGCTCATCTTTTCCCCCTCGTGCTCACCTGCAAGAGAGGGGTCCCGCGCGTTAGTGCGCCGGCGCCGCCCGCTTGAGCTCCGAGCAATGCTCCGTAGGTAATCAACTCACGCCTAACTACTGCCGAGGCATGTTCACTGACTAGCCGTCTTAATTTAATGTACCTACTTATTTTGTACATTTTCAATTTTGTCAATCACATTTACGGATAATTCAAAACCGCGCTCAAAGTGTCCAAATATCAAGCGGTTGTCAGCAAACACCGCCAGTTACCGCCTAGCATTAAACGAACGGTCCTTTTGTTGAATTAAGTAAAGCGTTGTCACAGGACACGACGCGACGCGTTGCGATGCGATTGTAACAAAAGCAAATTATTTCTCAATTTAGAAAAGCAGTGCTCGGATGCTTTGGCCAATTGTTTTATTGTTAAAGTAGGGGGAATATTAATAGATACAGTACAAAACACCTGAAATCATAAAAATCAATTAAAGTAGAAATATTTGAAGTAAGTGGTATTGTATAAAAGTAAAAATAGAAAAGTGTTTTGGATAGTTTTCATTGTGATTTATTTGTAAGTTTTTTTTATTTATTTACATGGTTGTGATTTTGTTTACAGTACCAACTGATTCGTGGTACATTGCTGGGTTAAACAGATTGCTAAAGAACTTCATGTTTCTAGCTTCAGATTAGAGAAAAGACAAATGTGTATTTATAATGAATCTCTGAATGTAAACTAAAAAAACAATGTTCTTTCTCTTAAGTAGACGGAAAACAACATAAGGTTTCGTCATAAACTTAATGAGTAATTTGTATTTTGTGTGCACTCGAGATGCGTATGTTGTTTTTTTTTTTTTTTAGTCTGAGTCAAGAATTGTTTGTTATAAGTTCTTTTTTTTTCAACCATATATTTTACTTTTTTTAAATTCAAATTAGATAGACGATAGAAGTAGCCTGCTTTCTTCTCCGATCTTTGCGGCTACGAACTATCCTGTTTTCACATTATTTCGTAAATATATTATTGTTTCAGAATCGATTCTTTTCATCATCAACTAACATGAAAACACATCCAACTGATACCAAAAAAATGAAGGCGAGTAAAACTTGGTGACATTTTCAATAACAATATTAATAATATCAATTATCCATTTTTTTTAGATTAAAATATCATTAGTGGAATCTCTAAACTGGTGTTGACTCACCATACGGCGTTTCCTTCTTCGTCATGTTGTAGGCGGCTTTGGTGGTGTTGTCGGGGGTGTAGGGGGTAGGGGAAGGGGGGAGCGCGTCGTGGTGGGAGCAGTCCGGACCGGTCCAGCCGCGGTCGCAGACACATTTGTTCACGTTGGAACATACCTGAAAAAAGGAGATCATGATATTAAATAATTATTTCCTCTCTTGCCAGTTCTTCTCATCTGGAAATGATAGTAGTTAAGGAAAAGGGACGTATCATATACATGATTTATAATATATGTAAACATGTCAATGTGAATAAAGAATGTTTTAATTTTATTGAAAACATTTCGTAGTTCTTCAGGACCCGACGGGATGATTACATTTTTTTTATTCAAATAAATCATTATTTTAACCTAAGGACGTCCACTGCTGGACATAGGTCTTCCTCATAGATCTCCAGTTATTGCAGTTGGAATCGGCCACCGTGATTCCACGGCCTTAACCAGATCATCCGCCCATCTAGTGAGTGGACGTCCTACGCCACGCTTGCGTGCTTCCTATAATGTCATACATTGTCTATATCTTATTGATCATTGTGAGTTACTGCTTTTCCTATATATATCACTATGTAAATCCCATCAAAAGAATTAATTTGGAAGTACGGAGAGTATATAAATAAAAAAGGATCGCTAAAATGTAGGTACCTATGTACGCGCATAACTTGAGAACAACCGTGTTTCTTTATTATATTCGTAATCCCGAAGACTACATTTTTATGAAAGAGGATGTTGTAAAATATCCGGGGAATTGTCAGAATATTTGATGAGAAAGGCACTTACAGCTAGTTAAATATAATATTATTCGCGGAAAAAAATGCATGGTATTTTATGAGTGAGGCTATTGAGAACAGCTACAAATTTATAAGCAAGATACAATGAATCAATCCGACTTCTAATACCCCCGAATCTATTTATTCCAATAAAATCATCATCATCATCAGCCCGTATAACGTCCACTGCTGAACATGGGCCTTCTCCCGAGGGAGGGTTTTTGCCATAGTCACCACACTTGGCAGGCGGATTGGTGACCGCAGTGTTATGTTGTGAAACACAGGGGAAACGCTGCTGACCGTTCCCTGATTAATATGATAATGTTATTACAATAGGGATCAACGGCTTAACGTGCTTTCCGATCGAGGCACGGAGGGGTAGTCCCTAAACCAACCAGACCCGGATTTTACACAAAGATTTCTTGTCCGGTGTGGGGATCGAACCTACGATCCAATAAAATAATCGTATTTTTAACTGTTAAACACATTTTTTAATTATCAACGTGGTGATACTACAAATCATACGCCTTTTGCCGATAAAAGGATTTAAACTTAAACCATTAACGTTTAAATCGAGTTCTATAAGACACGCAAACTAGAATTATTATCGGATCGGTTCCAAATGGAATAAGTTGGATATTAAAGGAATTAATTTCGTAATACCGATTCATATTGCTTGAGTGCCGCAAATTGGATCGTGGTGACTACTATTATAATTAGAGCGTATAAGTGCATTATATTTGCATAAGGGTTGATAAAGGTTGTGGGTCATTCACACAAGGGACGCCCCCTTGCGCAGTTTGCTTAGTTTGTAGTGTTTAATCCATTTATCTAGGCTGGAGCTCTGCTCGCCTTAATGCCCTTTGAAGTAGCAAAAGCCTCGGGGCAAAATAATTACGTCCGTCCGAAAAAAAGGGGTCATTCAATACCTTTATTTCTTTTTTAACCTTAGTAATTTATTTTGTCTCTCAAATTTTCACTAAGTTATTAAGAATATATAAAACTAGATTCCCACACGCAGTTTCATCGTTTCTCCCATTCCCGTAGGAACTTCATAACTAAATGTAGCCTTTAGGGTTCCTCAATAAATGGGATATTTAACACTGAAAGAAATTTTGTAATCGGACCAATAGTTCGTGAGATTAGTGCGTATTCACAATGCATATAAAATTAATTATGGATAGGTAACATTTACTATTTCTTGTATTTATTTCAGGTAAGTTTGGCTGAGTATTCATCACCATCATTATCAGCCCGTGTAATGTCCACTGCTGAACATGGGCCTCCTCCCGGGGGAGGGTATTTGCCATAGTCAGCACCCTTGGCAGGCGGATTGGTGACAGCAGTAGTATGTTGTATCACACAAGAAAACGCTACTGCCCGTTCCTTGATATACGATTTAAAGCAAGACAAATACCGCTACGCTACAGAGTGTATAGTAGTGGCCGAGTATTAGCGTTTATTAAAAAAAAAACAAGGTGGATGCAATTAAAACTCATATACTGTAGGTAATCAGCAGTAGACTTTCATCACAAATTCCCAACAGTGAACAACATTTTATACTCGATTGGAACCCAAAAGGTGCAAATGAATGAATTAAGAGTGACTTTGTACCCAGCTCCTTGAGTAATTCAATTCTATGCGACTCGTGTTCGGCACAAATTGACGAGTTAAGTGGAATCGGTGTTAATTCCCGCTCAGCCGAATAGAGGGAGGAACGGTGAGAGATTGATTAAACTTTATACCAATCAGCTTATTAATGAGACGATCGCGTTCTCTTTGTTTGGGTTTTCGAAAATGGAGTTTTAATTCGAGATCTAATTAATCTGATTTAGTTTCCTATTTTTTATGCAACTTTCTATCTAAAATATAACTATTTACAAATAATATAAATATTTACTGCGATTAACAAACAATCCGCCTGCCAAGACGGATTGTTAGGCGTTAGGCGGGCGAAGCCTATATGTTAATCCAGCGTAGAACCTATCCTGGTGCAAAATTTCAGCCAATTCCTTTCAGAAATCAAATCAAATCACATAAATTATTCGCACAAATTTAAATATGTGTTCACAGAGTTCTTACAAAAAATACAGTCCATTTCATATTAGCCGTTCGGCGTGCAAATGTTTACAGTTATAATATAGATTTATTATTTAACAGTTATATTCCTTGACATATACCTACATATTAACTTAAAAGTGGTCATTAAAATATTCACCTAGGGTATAATACGCTTTTTTACTAAATAGTAGATTGTTTATCTAGGGAGCAAACAACTATTTTAAAGGCGAGAGTGTTTTTTTTAATCCTGAGCGCAGCGAGGGATTAAAAGTATGTCACTCGAGCTTAAAATAGTGTTGCTCCCGAGGTGGACACTCTACTTTTTATCATCCTCTATGAGAAAATAAGTAAGTGCAACTTATGAACAAGAATTTATTTACGTACAATGAAGAACCAAGACATAATAATACTTTCACTTGAGGAAGACGCACTCATTTTTTATAATTCTAAAATCTGAATATGAATCAATGCATTTAATTTCGCGCGTTGTTAATTTTTCATCATCTTTTTTTAAATTTGGCGCGCTCGCATTTTTTCATCCAGTCACATATTCAATACATTGTTCCCGCATGGTTTGTGATTCACCTCTTTGCTGATTGAAAAATTAATATTAATCCACATTCCAAATTCAAATCAATTTTGGTCCCTAAGGGATTAATGAGCTATTTTGGTCCCTGTTTACGAGGAATAAACTAGCTCTTTTTGAATAGATGTGATAAAAATATCTTTTTTATCACATATATTCAAAAAGATATGTGAGATATGTGATAGAAATATGTGACTGGCTGAAAAACTGCGAGCGCGCCAAATTTAAAAAAAGTTGATGAAAAATAAACAACGCGCGACATTAAATGCATTCTGCTTTCGTTCGTAGTTAATTCATATTCAGATTTTAGAATTATAAAAAATGAGTGCGTCTTCCTCAAGTGAAAGTATTATTATGTCTTATGGTTCTTCATTGTACGTAAATAAATTCTTGTTCATAAGTTGCACTTATTTTCTCATAGAGGGTGATAAAAAATAGTGTCCACCTCGGGAGCAACACTATTTTAAGCTCGAGTGACATACTTTTAATCCCTCGCTGCGCTCAGGATTCTAGTCTACACTAGAATCCTTCGCTCCGCTCTGGACTAAAAAAAAACGCTCTCGCCTTTAAAATCGTTGTTTGCTCCCTAGATAAACAATCTACTATTTTATACAGCATTGAATACGCTATGTTTTTCTGTATTCTGTAGTTTAGTATAAAATCAACTACTACACAACTAGCGTAGTAAACTGACAAACACAATCTCAATAAACAGCGGACACCAACATTTACATATTTCCCAGCGAATCTACGATATTTTCAGCATAAATTTTCTAACTGCGACAATTTGTGACACGCCATTTTCACGAGAATTTCAGTGGAAGCACCTTAACAAAATCTCTCTGATTTGTGCAGAGCTGTAGGGTTGTCCCTTGGATAAACTAAGGTTACAAATATTTTTATATCTATATACTAATACAGAGCAAAAGATTTTTTTGTTTGCATTGAAAAGGCTCAAGAACTGCTGACCCAATTTCAAAATTTATTTTCCCCATTAGAAAGTGTTACTTATCCAGGAGTAATATCATCATCGTTATCAGCCTGTATAACGTCGACTGCTGAAAATGGGCCTCCTCCCGGGGAAGGTATTTGCCATAGTCACCACGCTAGGCAGGCGGGTTGGTGACCGCAGTATTATGTTGTACCACTCAAGGAAACGCTGCTGCCCATGCCTTAATATACGATTATTATAGATGATGTTATAACAATTGGGACCAACGGCTTAACGTGTTTTTGCGAGACACGGAGGGTAGTCCCTAAACCAACCAGACCCGGAAAGAAATCTTAGAATTTACACAAAGATTTCCTGTCCGGCGTGGGGATCGAACACACCTCCGAGATTTGAAGCGAGCCAAATACTGCTACGCTACAGAAGTTGTCAGGAGTAACATAGGCTCGGGGGCCGGATTGCTTATGCATACCCGGCCCCTGCCAACGGCGGTTCGAAGGAGTGTCCGGGGGGTTTTAGTGGTGTAGGGTTCTCTCCTCGTGGTATGAATTTAGCATATCACGCTATGAAGAGGGCGAGTCCCACATATCCCACCGCCAGCGCGCGAATACGCTGCAGTGGCGGTGGGAATGCGTAAAAGCATTTCCCCCGGACACCAAAAAAATAAAAAATAAAAGGAGTGACATAGGCTATATTTAATTATGAAGTTCCCACGGAGACGGGAGCTAAGCGTGTGAAACCGCCCACAGGATGCTAGTATCAAATATTACCCTAAATATTTGTTTTTCGTTTTATATCAATACGCTACAAATAGTTAATTAATCTGTGCCAGCGGCGTTATGCCGGATACACCTTTAAGTGTACCTAACGTTAGTGTGTACGTGTATTGTGCATGAAATTACAAGCTATATAATTAACTAGCTGCGCCCCGCGGTTTAACCCGCGTTACTCTGCTCCAGTGGGTCGGAGCGTGATGTTTTAGTAGCCTATATGTTAATGCAGCGTATAACCTATCCCGGTGCAAAATTTCAGCCAATTCTGGTCAGTAGTTTTAGCTTGAAAGTGTAACAAACATCCATCCATCCATCCATACTTACAACCTTTCGCGTTTATAGTATTAGTACGATTACTTGCACATGCACTTATAGCGCCGTACGTACCGTATGTATCTGTAGGCACTATGTTATGAGACTTTCATCGATATACCTTCATCTTAAGTGTGTAGCCAATGATGCAAGTCTTTATTAGACGATACACTATAGACTGCACACTCTTTGAGGTTCATTTTATTTAGCTGTTTCATTTATTGTGTGTATTATTATATTTTGTATGTATTTTTTTTACACCTTAAATATAACACTACCTATCTGCATGACCTGAAACTTGCACGGCATCGGACTATACATAAGCAATACGAGGCTACACGCCTTGTGAACCTGGATGCTTAACGTCAACTTCAAAACACGAAGCCAAAGCTCGTATACACATAACCCTTCTGGCCAACTATGCTGCGTGTTATGTGTATTTAAGACAAAATTTGGGTTTGCGAGCCATGTATCATAGAAATACATACGCACGAAGCGATTTGCTTCTTCTTTCATAATGCGGATGGCTAAGGAGTGGAATTCTCTGACGGGGTCAGTTTTTCCGCTATAATCTAGACATCTTAAAAGCTAAAGTGAACATACACTTTCTAGGCAAGCGTGTATCATCTTAGGCCTTATCTTCGCCTTCCATCAAGCGAGATTATGGTCAAACGTAAGCCTATATATAATAAAAGAACATAAAAAAACATAGCTGATATTTGCCATCGACAGACATGTCGTGGAGGCCTTCTCATCATTAAATATAACAAACACCGAATAATTTTCCACCAGGTCTCAGAAGCAACTACGGTAATCATTGAGTTACCGGTTCAGTTGCCAGTCAAATATTAGTTTATACTTTAAAATGCTAAAACTGCATTACTTTTGTGTTTTGAGGAGAAGGCGATTTAGTTATATTACAGACTTTGCAAAGTAATTAACTGCGATCGCCGTATACCCAAACTTCGGGCAAATTCACCCAGCTGGCAACCCTTAGTCAAACAAAATCCAATTGGTCGTCATGTGGGCCGTGTCTTGAATTCAGTTAGCCGAATAGTTGAACCCTCGGTTAGGGTAAATAGTTTAAATTCTGTGGCAGCTCAGATATGTAATGTTGTGTGTGTTTTGACATCTAGTAGTGTCAGTTTATTATTTGTTTTGGGTCGTGGGTTCATTGCACAGTGGGGTTGATATATTACTTGACTGTCTTAACTTGGTATTTACTTGTAATTTGGATTTTGAAAATAGGATAAGATAAGATAAGAAGTCGAAATACGTAACGCCATTACCTATTAGGACTCAGCGTTTACTGTATGTTAAACATTATTTTTTATATTTCAAAATTGAGATTACCTAATAAATTTTGACTACCGGCATGACTCGAACCTGCATCTTAGGTATAGCCCCTAATGCCTTAACCAATTCGGCTACGGTGGAACCCAACCGATCATCGAAATTTATCAATCTCATTTATAACACCTCTCTAAGGGAAACTTTAGTGCCATCTATCGGTAACAATCAGCATTACTTCGACAAATATCTCCAAAGTTGCATTAAGAATTAAATATTTAAACGACGACACTACCCGTATTTACATTTTGTAAATCTCAATTTAAAAATTAGTTAGCGGTAAACTAATCAAAAATTTAAAAAAAATTGTCAATATCTGCCAAAATATGGGTAATAGGAACGTACATATATAGGAATTGGGTTAGAATGATCCTACAGTAACGAAAACATTTTTATCGAAATCGTAGTCATATTGTTACTTGATTAGCCTTAAGAACGTAGGTCTGGTATTTAAAGCCCAGCTCGAAATGTCTAGCCAATTCAACTTCAATGAAAGTTTGGAGGCGCTGGTTTACAGTGAACTATTGTAATCTAAAAATGATCTACAAGGTTCAATTCATAACACTACTAATTATCTAACGGTAAATCCAATTTTAGTAGAACAGGTTCACAAAATGGGTCCTTTTTATTACCTCCAGCATTAATTAAGGAAAAATCGCAATTATTTTGGGAGCCAAGTTGTTTTAAAGTTCAAGTACTATAAACATCTAGATTTTACTTGCGATTACGATTTCTCTACAAAAACTTTGGACTCCCATTTCTTCGTCTAAGGAGGTGAATTTAGAAAAATCATATGCTTAATCGTCATCGACCGTGACGTCCACTGCTGAACATGGGCCTCCTCCCTAGAGAGAGTAGTTGCCATAGTCACCGCGCTTGGCAGGCGGGTTGGTGACAAACTGCTGCCCGTTCCTTGATATACGATTACTATAAATGATGTTATAACATTCGGGACCAACGGCTTTAACTCAACCAACCAGACCCGGAAAGAAATCTTAGAATTTACACAAAGATTTTCTGTCCGGCGTGGGGGCTAACATTGGCTAACAATAACTGGCTTCTCCAGTTGTAAATTACCCCTCAAGACTACTTATGTCTTATTATTTTATTTTCCTATTTGCTGTCTCCCGCTTTGCTATGGAGGGAAGTGAAAATATAAGTCTTTCTTACTCCTCCTAATCTCTTTCTAATTAAATTCGTTGCGGGTCCCAAGGCAGTTTAACTTTTTCCCGGGACTTGGTGAGCCTCGGTGCTCATTGCCATTACTAGTGTGTGCCACTGTTGATCCTGCCTTGCAGGAGTTGCAGTGGTGGGAATGTGGGTGGGATTAGTGTCCGGCGTTGGGATGGAACCCACGACCTCCGAGATTTGAAGCGAGCCAAATACCGCTACGATACGGATGTTGTTATTACATGCCAAATTTCAATGCCATCTGTTCAGTAGTATCTGTGGCTGTATGTTGACGAAACAAGACAGATAATTATAAATACGCTGAGATATAGCTTTCAGCGTTTTTTTACATTATTAACTGATTGTGCGCCCCTTCATCCCTCCGAATTCTTATTTGCAAAAAACTTTTCGATGCCCTCTTACATCCGAAGTCCGAGAGGCCCGCGAACGTAAAGCAAAAATTGCACAAAAATTCCCTAAAAAATAAAAATCTTCATTCTTCAATCTCCCCGCAAGCGAGGTCCAAGTAAAAGAGAGGGCGCCTTTTGCGCAGATTGCTTAGTTTGTAGTTTATAAACTATTTGAT
This sequence comes from Nycteola revayana, assembly GCA_947037095.2. NCBI lineage: Eukaryota > Metazoa > Arthropoda > Insecta > Lepidoptera > Nolidae > Nycteola > Nycteola revayana. The sequence goes on along the minus strand of OX344851.2, from coordinate 17,192,183 downwards.
ATAGCTAGAGCCCACGGGCCCGAGTCTACTGTCGTAATGGTGTGTCGTGGAACTGTCACTGACGTCTCGATCGTCGGTGTTTTGCACATTTGGTAATCTACTAATCCAAAAGACAAAGAAAACCGACCATCGAGACGTCATTGACAGTTCCATGACACACAATTACGATAGTAGACTCAGGTCTCTGCACACTTTTATGCTCTGTGAAGTAGCAAAAGCCTTGAAAAGCCCAATTCGTTGCAGTAGCGAAAGTCTCGCGGTAAATTACACAAGTCCGGAAAAAAGGCATAATGCATTAAATATGCTAGAACAATACAAAAACAAGCTGGTAATTACCTTATATGAATTTAACAAGCATCAGTTTACATGATCGAAATTAATTCGTGATCGTTTACATTTTGCCGACGCTCCGTAAATAAGTGCTGAGTAAATAATACCTCAGGGAAAATTATAGCGATGCGGGAGTAAGCCGATTATTGTATACGTGTAAAGAGAGAAATATAACTACATGTTTTTTTAAATTGTAGCTTCTAATTGGCAGGACAATTTGCCATCTGTACCTATTAGCATCGAAACGTGTCACACCGTTTTACCTGCGTTACTCTGCTCCAGTGGGTCGCAGCGTGATTTTTTGTAGCCTTTATGTTAATCGAGCTTATGAACTATCCCCGTACGAAGTTTCAGGCAAATCCATTCACTAGTTTTTGCGTGAAAGAGTGACAAACATCCATCCATCCATCCATCCATCCATACTTACAAACTTTCGCATTTAGTTCGATAATATTTGAGACAAATGGCAATAAATTAATAATAATTACATTATATCTTAAATGGCAATGAGCATCGATGCAAAAATGTTAAATGCCTTGCGACTCGAAACAAATTTAATCACAAAGAGCATTAGGAAAAGTTACAAAGTCTAATTATTTTATATTTTAAGTTCATTACCATAATAGTACAGGTAGTTTTTTAGTTTACGACACATTTAAATGAAAGATTTAGTTCTTGGCGTTTTATCTAAAGGCATCCCCACGTTCACATTCGTAAAGTATCCGTAGATTTGTATCATATTTTTATACACCTGAGTCGAGTTACTGTTTAATAGTTTGAGTGCTGCCTCGGGATGGTGTTATTCAATTGTTGCTCCCCACTCTGTTATAGTTATATATGTATATGCAAATGTCGCCAACAATATAGGATTAGAGTAACATATTGATGAATAAATGGAGTTAGGAGACACAGCTTCTGTTGGAACTAACGCTCGAATTACTAGACCGTGTTTCAAAACAACTTTTTTTTTTGTTTTCACTTAGTGCAGCACGTTTTATTACGCTTTCGTGTTTCGATTAAAAGTATTTTTACGATAAAAATTGTAGTTTTGTTGGCGAATACATGAAGTAAGACCTCTTTTTTAGGGTTCCTTCGGGTAGAAGGGTAAAAACAGTCTGTCTGTCTTTCACCATCACTAAGACCCCGTATCTCAAAACCCGCGATAGCTATAGGTACAGTTAAAATTTTCGCAGATGATGTATTTCTATTGCCGCTTTAACAAAAAATAAAATAAAATAAATATTTAAGAGGGGCTCCCATACAACAAACTTTTTTTTTGCCCTTTTTTGCTCGATATCTGTAACGGCAAAAGGTAGACGCTTGAAAATGGTACGGAACCCTTAGTGCGCGAGTCCGACTCGCACTTGACCAGGTTTTTTTTAAACCTTATTTTTTTATTATTATGGTTCTTTAATCATTTCTTTTTATGTTTGATATGACAACAACAAAACATTGTATCTTTCAGTGCTGTCAGGTCACCGATAAAAATACCTGTAAATAATTTGGAATTAAAACACCGGGCTACCTTTTAATTGGAAATGAAAAAAACCTGCCAAGTGCGAGTCGGACTCGCGCACGAAGGGTTCCGTTTCAGTTACAAGTGCGTACCTATTTTTGATATCAAGAATAAATAAAAAAGCGTATGTTTATGAAATGAAATGTTATTTTATATTTTTATATTCGAGTTGATTGAATGAAAGCTAAATTGTGGTTTACGATTTTTGACGTATTAAAAAAAACTACTTACAAGATCTCGTTCAAACCAATTTTTGGTGGAAGTTTGCATGGTAATGTACATCATATATTTTTTTCAGATTTATCATTCTCTTATTTTAGAAGTTACAGGGGGGGGGACACACATTTTACCACTTTGGAAGTGTCTCTCGCGCAAACTATTCAGTTTAGAAAAAAATTACATTAGAAACCTCAATATCATTTTTGAAGACCTATTCATAGATACCCCACACGTATGGGTTCGATGAAAAAAACTTTTTTGAGTTTCAGTTCTATGTATGGGGAACCCCAAAATTTATTGTTTTTTTTTCTATTTTTGTGTGAAAATCTTAATGCGGTTCACAACATACATCTACTTGCCAAGTTTCAACATTATAGTTCTTATAGTTTCGGAAAAAAGTGGCTGTGACATACGGACGGACAGACAGACAGACAGACAGACATGACGAATCTATAAGGGTTCCGTTTTTTGCCATTTGGCTACGGAACCCTAAAAAGACCAAACTAGGATTCAAAAATTTTAAAGGCATATTGTAGTGAACCGTCAGATTACGTTTAAATCCCGTGGATTTATACCTTCTTCCAATAATTCATCAACCGCAAGTCAGGTTACTCGATAATTATTTATCACTAGTTCATGCCCGACGTCGTCGCCCGTGCATCGTACTGACAACTCCCGTGGAATAACCAAAATTACGCATATAATAAAAAATCAATTAACCAAATTGGTGAACACTATAAAGAGCAAAGTACAAGACTTACCCCTTTCCCGGAGCATTCGTTGTTATTATGGTCAGTAGCACACTTGGTGTGGTCGATGTAAGGGAAGATGCTGGTACAAGTCTGGTTGACGCAGACCAAGTTCTCGCCGCAGGGAGTACCGTCCCGTACCAGGCCTAGAGGAGCAAGCTCCTCGTGTTTAAGAAGACCTGTCGTAGCTCTGGAATAAGTAAAATTGAATATTTAACATGGTTTGAATCTGATTGAAATTGTCGTTGAAAATTACCATAAACGAGCTCCTAGTGTAATTTATTACCTAGGAATATAGTTCCTATAAGATTTAAATAAGCGGCTGTAGCCCAATGGCTAGGGCGTCGGACTTGTGATCTTGTGGTCGCCGGTTCGATTCCCACCCATTGCACTACCGACGTGAACCCACTAGTAACACAAGCTTAGCACGAGGGATTAATAAGAATAGTAGTAGATAGTAAAATTCTGCTAGTAAACATAAAAAAATAATAAGTAAAGGTTTAACATTCAAGTTAGAATTAGGTTAAGCTATTCTTAATGGATCAAACAGATTTCAAATTGCTAATCTTATTGGACACAAAATAATTAAAAAATTAAGATATGAAAAAAAAAAAAACTCAAATGCCTGCATAATTTGTGAATTTCGAAAATGTTATCACAATAGATAGATTAATACTAAATTATTGTTTTGAGTATTTGCAAGTGCCTGTAAAAGGTTCACGTAAATACAGTATTTAGGAATCATATTACTGAAATGAAAATACTTGAATTTAAGTTGAATTCACTGGGCATAAAAGCAAGAAGGACTCTCTTATATATGTGTAGCAGAAATTTTATAATTGTTGGTGAAACTGAAATTTCATTTGACAAAACCAGTGATATTGAAATTGTGTATACTATTGCTGTAACTTTTCTTTTGTCACAACTGTTCATCGTTAATTACTGTTCTTTGTAATAATGGATTTATTTAGCTCTTAGGTATTTCATCATCGTCATCATCATCAGCCCGTATAACGTCCATTGCTGAACATGGGCTTCACGACGCTTGGTAGGCGGTTTGGTGATCGTAGTATTATGTTGTAACACACATGAAAACGTTGCTGCCCGTTCCCTGGTATACAATTTGTTATAGATGATGTTATAACAATCGAGACGTTAAGCCTAACGTGGTTTCCGAGGCACGGAAGGTAGTTCCTCAGCCAACCAGACTTGAAAATAAATATTAGAATCTTCACAAAGATTTCTCGTCCGGCGTGGGTATCGAACCCACGACCTCCGAGATTTAAAGCGAGCCAAATACCGCTACCCCACGGAGGTTGTCTTAGGTTTACATACATTTGTCTTTGTCAGAATTCTGATGTATAAAAACTATAACTAGTTGACTGTTATTCTCATTCCATGAATTAAACAAGGTAACAGCAGTAAGTAGCAGCAAATCTGTATGTATATAATTAATTGTTATTGAAATTTAATCTATTACATCTTAATTTATTTTTTTAATAGGTTTTATAATTAAATTAGGACTCACTTGCACTCATATTCATTTCCCTTGATGCTGATGACTGTTCGGGTGTAGTACTCGTCCATGCCCGGCACTATCGGGTTTCGGTGCCCTTGCTGGCACTGAAGAGACCCACACCGGACGTTTCTGGAGACAAATCGATTTCTTTAGCACCCAAAATTACAGGAAAATCAGACATACTTGCATAAACAGATTCTTTAACAACTAAGAAATATAGTTTTTACAAGATTTTCATATTATTCGTTTTAAAAAGATTTAAAGATGAGTTATTTTAATCAAAATAAAGCCAGACTATTATTCTAACAAACAGATTTTGCATTTTTATTAGGATGATTCATTTTCGATCATAATGACTATCTTTATTGATAGTTTAGGGTTACTTTATTAACCGGTATCTCAATTTGCTATGTAGATACGAGGTTAAACTCTATAACACTAAGTATAAAAATATTTAGTCTGCCTTATACTTACTCTATCTCACACTTAATATAATGTCCACCGCTATCCTTCCCGCAGTGTCCAGTCACAGCCCCTTTAGAATTGAACTGATCGAAGCACTCTTTATCAGCGCCAAACGTTCCTTGTCCCCAAATTTGTTCGCATTGAAGGTTCAAGGTAGGGCATTGTCCAGCAAAGCAGTACCCATGGCCGTCTTCGCAAGGTTCACCGTTCTTCTTATGAGCATCAGGGGGGCAAGACCCTGACATGCCGGTGCAGGTTTCTTCAAGGTCACATTCGTTGGATGCGTCACGACAGATTACCCCACGAGGTTTTAACTGCAACAAGATTGTGCTATTTAAGTCTAATATTATTTAGGTAGTTCTTTTGTAAATATATATAATCTGAAGATCTACATATTAATACATTTTCAAAAGCTCTATAATCTTTCTTTTTATTTGTTAATCTACTAATATAGGTATCGTCTATTATACAGTGTCGTCATGCTGAGTGAGAGATCAGTGCAGGTAGATCCTATCATCTACATTCAAATTTTTGAACCAAAAGCCTTGTTTTGCACCTATAACCTATACTTTTAGTTGTTTGTCCTAGATGCAAAACATAATGTTTCTAATTTGCATAGTAACCCGGCTGCTAAACTTTCTATTATTCAAGTTATGACTCAAAATGGCCACTACTTTAATTAGTTTAAACTTTAAACATCCACGTAATTCGGAGCACGACGAAATTTTGACAGAATACATTTGTACGAGCAAAATGCAAATACCGGAGGACGATATTTAAATGTGAGAAACACGCTTATTATGAAGAACATTCTCAGCTTTATTACTTGGCTGGTTTAAGTTTAAAATGTTTAAATTTAGGCATTTGCTTTACGACTGTCTGTGTCTTTATCATAACACAATTTTAGTTGGTGTAGCATAAATTTTTGGCGCTATGCTAATTCTACCTGCTTGTTTTCGGGAATTATTGTAATTGCTGCTTTGTTTTAAGTCTTGGGTTTTGCGAAAGTTTAATTTTGTTCCAATTTAAGATGATATGTGATGTTATAGTCAGTACTTGCATTAATAAGTTTAGCTTAAAAAATAGTATCTATCTATAAATTCTGAATATCAAATATGGATCGCAGTAAGTGGTCTACTATTAAGGGAAAAATGTGCAAGAGGATGTTTGTGCCAACTTCCTTTTTGTCACATTTTGTAGTTTAGGAGTTTGAACTAAGTTAGTTTCCACAATTTAATCATCATCAAAGTAAAATGGATTGAAACGAATTTCGGTACCTGGCATCTCTCACAGCACTCTCCAGAAGCGCATTGCGACTCTTTAGTCAACCGGCAGGTGAAGGGATCGCAGCATGGGTTGGTGTTCTGGCATTCGGTGATGGTGCCGCAGTCGCACTCTTCACCTTCATCCAATCTCCCATTTCCACATTGATGGTGGATCACCAACTACGAAGAGAAAATAATATTTACCGTTACAAAAATGTCAACTTAGTTTTCTACATAATTTTGGCACGATATGAAATGTAATATGTTTGTACGAGAATTTTTACAAAATAAAACATTAGTATTAACATTTTTAGATCTGGATTGATGAACCTGTCTAACGCAGAATTTGATGATTTATATACATAATTGATATCACTATGTTACGAACAGAAATATATGTTAAAACATGATGACGTGCTGTGACAGTTTAGAAAAAATATTTATTATCTGTTTATGTCAAAAGATTATTTATTTTGCAAATAAATGCTAAAGGCAAGAACAAATTGCATTACAATAGCAGTCCAAGGAATTTCTATACAATGCTAATAGTAATTATAGATTTTTTTTGCATAATGATGATAAACATAGGTCTATTACTACCTCTACATTCGCAGACTAAATGCAAAATTTAGGTATAATTGTTATTATTAAATAATTGTTATTATTAAATTTTTAAATAAATTGTGCGTTAAATTCCCAAAAGCGCGAACGTTTTACCTTAATATACAAAAACATGTTCTGATTGCCAAACGCACACCATAAATAGATATAACTTTCATTTTCTTAAAAAAAAATAACAAATGAAAGAACAAAAGATAGCAACATTCCAACAAATACATTACTAAATCATCAACCTGAATTACATACATTAATCGTCAAAAACAAGTTCCCCGTGCGTGTAAAGAAAAAAGAAACTCAATATCGTATGCAGGTAACACAACAATCTCAAGATACCAAAAATAGAAAGGAACATAGGTACACACACAAGTCACCCGTCAAAGCGAGTCAAAAAAGCATTAAGCGAACAAGAGAAACATTTCAGAACACCCAAAAGGGTTGCGTGGCCCTGTTGAATTTACATCGGGAATCGGGCCTCAAAGCGATACCTGTGGTGTGTGTTTTGTTTTGGAGTTTATTCGGATTGATCAAAAGGCAGGTATTTACGGATTTTGATGTACCAGTAGTACGATCGTAGGTTTTGATGGCTTCCATTTTTTTGTTTGTTGCTTTAGGGTTCTGGCTGCTATTTACGGCGAATATAGTCGCAGAGGAGTGGATATTATTTTTTAAAACGAATTCCCTGAGAACGACTTTTTTTTTAAAAGCAGAAACTGATTGACAGATCTCTCAACGCACAGCTGAAACAGCTGGGTCTAGAACTCTACAATCATGAAATGTTGCACAAAGCAACCGTAGCCCAATGGCTAGGGCGTCGGACTTCCTATCATGTGGTCGTGAATCTACTCAAGTGACACATGGATTATAGCTTAGAACTATGTGTGACCTATGTGTGCCAAAATTCTGCTAGTAATCTTTATAAAAAAAAAGAAAATCCCTTAAGTAACGTAGGTGTGCACAAAGAAAATATTTTTGGAAATTGAATCCCTAAGGGAGTGAAAAGGAGTTACAAATTTGTATGAGGAAATTGAAATCAACGCGGAAGAAGTAGCAGGTAACAGTTAGATATAAAAACCTCGCAGCGGCCATCGGTAATAAGGCACGTTTCAAGAGTATTTACTTTGCACAGCAGTTAAGCATTATCAATCAACGGCGAATGCTGCCAGTATTCTAGGAACCTTACCAAGTAGTATAGATTTAGAATAGTTAATATTTTATAAGTTAGTTTTATTGGGATTTGCTAATTTTATAGACCTAAAATAAATTGTTATTGAAATTTATTTTATACAGTGTTGGTACGTTCGCGAAAGTCTTAATTCGTTCATCCTAGGATAAACGTATTCTCCAAAACGAGAGTTATGCAACATGGTTGAAGACGCGCATCTTAAACTGATGGATTTTGTACGGAACGAGATTCAGCGACAATCTTTTATACGTAGATGCAACTTAAATAGATTAGATGTGGGAATAAGGTTGAGATTGCTGAACCAACATCTGATGAAGCTAAAATGTTTCTTGAGATTCGTTTGTCATTTACTTTTGTTTGATAAGTTTGTCGTATGAAATTATATTATAAGCTACTCAACTCGTATATATACTGTACTGTATCAACATCTGAACATGGGCCTCTTCTCCATAGACCATGGGATACTGGAAGGTCGCTGAGGATTATTGCCATAATCACCACGCTTTGCCGGCGGGTTGGTAATCCTAGTATAAACACAGACCGCGCCCGTTCCAACTCGTTTCCAACATAGATGATGTTACAATAATCGGGACCAACATCTTTACGTGTTTTATAAGGCACGAAGCGTCGTCCAGCAAAGATTTTTTGTCCAGACCCACGATCTCCAATCAAGGCGAGCCTAGGCTTATACCGCAGGTTGTCCTATTGTTACTATTGTACTTAGAAGTGTGATATTATATTTATTAATGATATTTTTATAACACACAACACAAGTATTTAAAGAATGAAATATACAAAAAACATTTAATAAAAATTATAAAAAGCCGAAGCTTCATAAATGCGGCAATGGAGACTTTTATCGAAAATCATTCGTGGGTAAAACGCCAAAAAAATAAGCCCGATAATCTTGGATAACAATATTCCGACAAGCAAAATGTATCAGTATTTTTACAGAAGAATAAACAAAACGCACATGACTACCCAGATAAGCTCGCACGATATCAAACCATTCGCACGATCGAACCGCCCTACAAATCGCATCACCATGAGCAACCGCTACGCAAAGAAAATAAAGGCATTCACAATCATACCCCGATAAATATGTAAACGTGAGAAATCGAAGTGAAGTACCGGGGGCGGTATTATCATCTCTGGCTATGCAAATTTATTCCAATAAACCAACCCTGGCGTTCGTTCCTGTTATTATATATTCGCAAACGAAGAGATAATTCAGCGCGAGGGCAGCTTGCATTACCATAACTTTTATTAAAGGAGTGGGCCTTAGCTTGGCTGGCGACAAACAATACGACAGAGGCGCTGATTAATTTTCGACGTGGAAATCTGTTTTGAATTCGAATAAACGCTGGTATGAAGACAACAACTTGAGAAGGTTTTGATATATTAATTCCTCATATAATTAGATAACCAATTTTGTAAAGGGTACCATAAATATGATCCAATTGACCTACATACTAAACGTGTTTAAAAAAATGTACAAAATGGTTAATTAAAGACTTTAAAAGATGACGAAAAGAAAATGATCTCAGAGTTTCTTATAGTGTCACAACGTAGGTAGATAGAGAAATTATTTTAGGAAGCTAGGATAGGGTCGGTTGTCCTCGCAACCTCGCAAGGCAAGGCTCGGAATGCGTTATATGCTTCTGACCCGATCCCAGCCCGCGCTGGTTGATTCTAATTATATTTCTAATACGCGACTACATACATTTATACATTTCATTACAACATTGGTAAATGTTATATAATAATATTATAATATTGTTATAGAAACGTATTTTACATTTCAACGATAATAATAGGTTGGGGAAAAAGTTTCATCGCATTTTTAAGAAAATTTAAAACATATTTAATATAGGTAATTTACATTTAACTAAAGTATGTAGGTACCATTTTGTTCGATAACTGTTTGCCATCTTGTAGGTAGGGACATGATACCATTGCTATAGAAATTTTGAGACTTCTGATCAAAATACTGCGACAGGTGGTTTTGGCAGTCCTCTCGTGATGTTAACCTGACACTGCCTAAAGAATTCTGAAGAGACCGAAACAGGTGGAAATCTGAAAATGCTAGGTCAGGACTGCGGATGCATTAACACCTCCCAGCCAAACTCTCTTAATTTTTGCTGAGTGGCTAAAGTGTTCTGTTGATTAATTCCGGCCGCTTTCTCTCAACTTCTTGCTTTAATCTCATCAGTTGTTCGCGGTAGAGTTCAGAATTGATGGTCCTGCCTGGTGGTAACAGCTCATAATGAATCTCACCACACACAGCATCACCTTGTTGCGAGTTAACGCGGGTTTGCCACAGTCTGTGAAGCCTGACCAGCATTTGACCACAACCTTTTTCGCACGTTCTTGTCGTACATGATCCACTTTTCATCACCAGTTATCGGCTTCTTCAAAAATGGTTCAAAAAATACAAGAAATAAACACAAATTGTGTGCTGATTACCACCGTCTGCAGAGAGTCCATTCTTCGTTTGTAGGGCTTAGTTTGCGTATGTATAACAAACTACCGGAATTAGTGCAAGAGTTACCACTCAATAAATTTAAAACTCATGTAAAGACTACCTTAATGAAAAAAGGTTATTACACAATAAATGAATATATTAATGATAAAACTGCATGGTGCTAGCGGTGTAACACACTCAAACTTACATTATTGGATGTTTTGTATTTTTTATTATTTTATTGCCAATGTTGTTATTGTATACTCTGATGTACTTCGGAACATGCTATGCTGAGTCTAACTTTTGCCTCTCCTTTTAAACGTGATTCCTCAAATGTTGCTATCAGTGTGCTCGTCATGCTCCCATTGTTTGTCATTGCTTGCGGTGGCGATGTGAGTCGGGTCGCCTCCTTCCCTCTAATATGGCGAGGGAGACGATGGCTGTGTGCTCACACGTCATACTCGTGAACGGGTGCTGCTTGCGGTGGCTGGTCGGCTTGCTGGTGGTTGTATTTGAGATGGTTGTTAAAACATGAGTGTGTGACCGCTTAAGACGATAATTTTCTCACATGGCTTGTTCTTTGGTAATGTGTGTGGATGCGCCCTCCGTTTTCAAGTGCTAGAGGTTTATGAGGCTCTTACTTACTTTTTGCTTGAGGATTTTTAATCACTATTTAGCTATATCTATGAAAACGTCTAGAGCGTGCATTAGCGCACATGCTTCATATTATACTTTAAATGAAATATTGTAAAGAAAACATATATTTAAAAAAAAATGGACACACTGTGATAAAAAAGATGACGAAAAAAAAAATCCCGGAGTTTCTTTCTCCCTTTCTTCTCCGGGTCGTCCACCTAGGTAGCTAGTGAAAGGTTGCAGGTTAGCTAGGGTAGGATTCTCGCCGGCGAGGACCGCGTTGTACCCCTACCCCTGCCCTGTGATCCAGCGCCTGTAGGCCGTGCCAGCGATCACTTCCTCTTATATCCACAAATCTGACTTTAATATCAGTGGCACCTCTGGGTTGTGGTCCTAACCCCATAAGGGTGCCCCCAAGTGTGTGTCACTTAATTGTATGCTTTCAAATTTTTTTAATGTAAATATTAACTAATTATGAGTAGAGGAATTAATGACACACGGACAGACGTAGTAAATTGTCTGTAATGTCCTACAATTAGCAGCACTCACAGGTTGCATTTGTTAGTTATAGTTACCTAAGTAGTTCTATTCATAGAATAAGAATAATAACCTATTAATTATATTTCTTTGTTATTGTGATTTTGACAAGTACAAGTGTATGTAAATACCTAAGTGCTGAATAAATTCATTATTTCATTATTTCATTATTGGTTCGGTTTCATTACGTCGTAATAAAGAATCACAAATGAGTACACGGTTCATTAGATTTCTTTCAGTGAGCTCGTGAGATACCCAATCGAGCTTTTTTGTGTACCCAGTTTTTTTCAAATGCGCCAAAACTGTTTTGTGGTCAATTCCAGTTCTTCAGCTACGTCGTAACTACTGATATGCCGACACTTTTTCAAAAATGGCATTCATTTTATCCGTAATAGGCTGACCAGAGCGACGTGCATCTTTGACATCGAAATTTCCGGATTGAAAACGATTAAACCAAATTTGTGCTCGTCACACAGGCACTGCACTAGGTCCATAAACATCGCAATTTTTTTTCGCGGCTTGCTTTCCATTTTTCATTTTTTTTAATAAAATTTTAAAATGTATCGAATTGGTTCATTAGATTCACTCATCTTGACAGTACGAAGAACAAATGAAAATCACTCATTTTCTTATTTGAATTTGGAATTATGTTCTTTAAAATTTAAACTTTCAATGATACCAAAACCAGACAGATACAAATAGTATAGCCAAAGATATTTTATTACAAGTTCATACATACTATAATGCGAAAAGACTTTCCCCAACCTATATAAAGTAAAATTTATTAATTAAGATATTTTTTTGTCATTATCTTTGTATTCGACTTATAATAAGTTCGATCTATTTGTCTACATTATCAATAGACGTTTATATTAAAAAAAAAAAGAATTACGCTTAAAATAAACAATGAAACTGCTAGGTACTGCTTATGTGGGTGATTGATATGATAGTGATAAGCCGAGAACAAAATACATCATCATCAGCCAGTATTACGTCCACTACTGAACATGGGCCTACTCCCGAAGGAGTGTTTTTGCCATAGTCACCACGCTTGGCAGGCGGGTTGATGACCGCAGTATTATTATTATTATGTGGTAACACACAAGATAACGCTACTGCCCGCTCCCTGGTATACGAATCGGGTCCAATGGCTTAACGGAGGGTAGTCCCTCAGCCAAGTAGACCCGGTAAGAAATCTTAGAATCTACACAAAGATTTTTTTCATTTTTTGTCCTTCGTGGGGATGGAACCCATGACCTCTGAGATTTAAAGCGAGCCAAATACCACTCACCACGGATTATTTAATTCTGATTAAGCAGCACACACTGTTGTCGACATAATTTCTAAGACTTTACTAAGAAACCACTTTCTATAAGATAATAAACGTTTTTAATCGAAAATTCAAAGTGATTTCAATCCAAGCCTCAAGTAGATTGGATTTGATTTCACGATTCAAAGTTAATTAAAGTTTAAATAGGTAAGTTGGGAGTTGGATATGATTTATTTGAAATGGTTTCGTTAATTAATTGTTTTGAAGCTTAAACTTATTAATTACTAGGTATCGCGCGCGCGGTTTCGTAGCTCCGGTTCCCGTGGGAACTTCAAAATAAAGTATAGCCTACAGGCTTCCTCGATAAAGGGGATAATTAACAAAAAAAAAATTTTTCAATTCGGTCCAGGTGTTCCCGAGATTAGCGCGTTCAAGCAAAGAAACAAACTATTCAGCTTCATATTTACTGTCGCTTAAGATACAGGTCACCCTGGTTTAAGAGGCAGGGCTCACCCTATTGATGTGCAGACCTTGTGGTTACAGCATGGTTATGTAGTACGTCTTCATTTTTTTTTAAAGATTACTATCAGAGTTTTGCAGTCTACTAGTATTCTTGTTAACCCAAGCCAAACCAAGCCCCACAGAGGGCGCTCTCTTGCACAGGTTGCTTAGTTTGTAGTTTTTAAACCATTTATTAAGGCTGGAGCTCAGCTCGCCTTTATGCCCGGTGAAGTAGCAAAGGACTCGTGGCTAACTAAGCTAAGCTGACAGGAATAATATTTACAAAACTGACAATGTAAGCCAAGTACATAATATTTAAGGCGGAAACATATTATTAAAACGCCACGCCACGCGTGTTGAGTCGAATCAAATGTATTGTTTTCTATAGACCAGAAACACTATGAACACCCGAAACGACGCCACGCACGTACTGATTTACAGGTGTTGACACGTGGCGTGGCGTGGCGTTTTAATAATGTGTTTTCGCCTTTAACATGAAACAATATTTCTCAGAAATGTAAATCGAGCAGATATTTTGATATCTCGACTTGGAGTCTAATTAAGTCAATTAGAAATTCAAATAATAAGTTTGGAACAAAATATTTCGATCAAAACAAAACTTTCTATGAAGCTCTTATACGAACTAATGAAAACCGTTATTGATATCAACTTCAATTTATTAAAAACACGTGTAGGTAGAAGGTTATGTTATTTTAGAAATTCAAAATGTACAGTAAAGTATTTGAAGCTCCTTAGCGTAGCGTAGAGGACAAGATATCTGAAAATTCTAAAATTTCCTTTTTGGGTATAGTTAGTTGAGGGACTACCCTCCGTGTCCCGTTAAGCTGTTGGTCCCAATTGGAACAACATATTATAATCTCTCACAATCCTGTACTAAGGGGCAACCGCGTTTCCTTGTGTGTTACAACATAATTCTGCGGTCACCGACCCGCTTGCCACTCGTTAGGACTATGGCTACACCGTTAGCGAAGAAGGTCCATGTTCAGTAGTAAACATAATACGCTGATGATAATGATGATAGCTGCATAACTTATGTACGAAAAAAGGTGATATGCAATTACTTTTATTCTATCTTACCTCATTGGGTTTGTTGAGCAAACACAATCCTTGTCCCACTCTCAACTCGTTGATGTAATCATTCTTAGAGCAGTCTGAGAACTTGTAAGGCTGTACGTTGTCGGACCCCACGATGGACTGCGCCATGATGCAGCCGTGCCAGTCGCGGCAGAAGCACTGCTCACGACCGTCATCGTGGCCCATACCTGAGAACAATAAGTAACAATAGAAGCAGTCTTCTCTGCTAATATTATAAGGAGGAAAGATTTGAATGTTTGGATTTAATAAGCTCCTGATCTACAGGACCGATTAAACAATTTCTATCACCATTAAAAAGCTGCAGTATTCAGGAGTAATATAGCTTATCCTTACTAATATTATAAACGCGAAAGTTTGTGAGTATGGATGGATGGATTACTCTTTCAGGCAAAAACTACTGAATGGACTTGGCTGAAACGTTGCACGGAGATAGTTAATAAGCTCAATTAACATATAGGCTACAAAAAATCACGCTTCACGTGTTACGAGTGGATTCACGTCGGTAGTGCAATGGGTGGGGTTCGAACTCGAACCGGCGACCGGCGGTAAAACGGCGCACGGAAAACTAGTTTTGTAGTTAGAAAATATCCGCACTAGAGAAATCAATTACTGTGCCGCTGGTAACAACCACTCCCAGCCCGGCTAGCATAGGCAGCGCGACTCGAATCTACACTACGGAAGCCGACCAATCACATTGCAGAAAGTGTCACGTGACAGTGCGTTTCTGCAACGTGATTGGTCGGCCTCCGTAGAGTAGACTCGAGTCGCGCTGCCTATGCTAGCCGGGCAGGGTCAAAATACCTATGGTTATAAGAAATAGTGGTCCTGTTCACGAATCGAACTCTAAACACCAGTTTTTTTTAATATTACTAGCAGAGTTTTTGAACACTACTAGTATTCTTGTTAACACCTCGCGGTAAGCTAAAATGTTTGTGTTACGAGTGGGTTCACGTCGGTAGTGGGTGAGGATCGAACCAGTGACCACATGACCACAAGTGCGACGCCATTGGGCTACGGCCACTTAATAAGTTAATCTATGCTGTGCTGAGCTACCGTTGTGATACAAATGCACGTTAACTGTATTATTGCAAATAGTTGCAGATTGTCTGATACTTACCAATATTATGCCCTATCATATGAGCCATGGTGCCGGCGAGCAGGTGAGGTTCATAAGTATTGGTGTCCACTGAGATCCCCACTGACTTGGGAGTACAGAGCGTGTCGGGCACTGATATACCGGATTCGCCTCCCGGGAACGTCAGCCCACTGGAAGAGAAAAGAAATATTAGAATAGATGGTCCAAAAGGCTTTCAAGTCTTGTATATCTAAGTATTTTTGATTTACAAATTAAACAAGGAAAATTTTGATTGAATTGAAAAAAGAAGAATCAAGCAATGAATGACCGTATTTTTTTCTCACGTCCGCTTAATCATCAATGTATTATTGCCAATTTTTATCACGTGACAAATGTCAAGTATCCATTGCGTTAGCGATTTTTTACTAGCGATCACTTCGCTGCAATGCCATTATGTCTAGCTTTTCTGACCCGGAAATAAATCTTAGAATTTTCTGAAAGATTTCTTGTCCGCAGTGGCGATCGAACCCACGTCCTCCGAGATTTAAAGTGAAATAGCGCTACCCCACGGATGTTGCCAAAGAAGATTTTTTTTTTGTTCGGCGTTTAGACCCTCCATCAATTGTAGTGTATATTAATGAGACATACGTCGATTTATTCGCTGTAATCAGTCAATAAAGTTATAACCTCAAATTATATCATCTCAAACGTAATTCTACTTCCATAAGTAGTTGCACTTTAAAATACGCTTTGCTTAAAACATTACGGAACTACCAACACACCGATACTTTACAGTTTGAGTCTTTCCTGGGAATATGCAAGCTCTTTAATTTACTACTTAAATGAGATGTTATTTAGTTTTGAAGTGCAATTTAGGTTAAGTAGGAACGGTAGGTAATTACTTAAGGTGAATCATTTGCACTGTAAATATTTAAACATACAATTTGCCCGAATTTAACTTTTCAATAACCTTTTTTTTGGACAACCTCCGTTGCGTATGCGGCATTTGGCTCGCTTTAATTCTCGGAGGTCGTAGGTTCGATCCCCACACAAAAATCTTTGTGTACATTCTAAGATTTCTTACTAAATATATACTAATCTTTACTAATATATAAACTTGAAGAGTTTGTGTGTTATTTTGAACGCGCTAATTCATCAGGAAATATGGGTCCGATTTGAAAACTTCTTTCTTCTTTACATAGCCCATTTATCGAGGAAGGCTATAGGTTATATTTAATTATGAAGTTTCAACGCGAACGGGACTTTCGCGAGTGATTCCTCGCGCGGGAATCTAACAAAAATATATTTCCAACCTAAGAAAGCATACTCTTAGCAACCGATAAAAGTAATATTAGATTTATTATGTAAGTATTTGGGATATTATTTTATCATAATAAGACCTTTTTGTAAATAAATTACGAGTACGTTGGCAGGAGAATGGGTTCCATGTTATATTAATTGGCCACTAAATTAATAATGAAATTGACCCGCTTATTAAAGGAAATATGTAAGAGGTGTTGCTATAACTAATATTTATATAACAACAATAAATCTCGCTTTAACTCTCGGAGGTCGTAGGTTCGATCCCAATGCCGGAGAAGAAATCTTTGTGTAAATTCTAAGATATTTTTCCGGGTCTGGCTGGTACCCTCCGTGCTTCGAAAAGCACGCTAAGCCGTTGGTCCCAATTGTTATAACATCATCTGTAACAATCGTATGCCAGGGAACGGGCAGCAGCGTCTCCTTGTGTGTTACAACGTAATACTGCGGTCACCAACCCACCCGCAAAGCGTGGTCTATGAGACTATGGCAATTCACGCCCTCAGGCCTCGGCTCTATAACGTCCAGTACTGAATATGGGCATCCTGCCAATGTTCAGTAGCGGACGTTACACATAGACATCTATAGAGATAGTATCTTTTTATGATATTAGTAAAGATACATTATCATATGCATTTATGGTAAGTGAAGTTTAAGGGAGAATCTACATTAGGCGTGCGCGTTCCTTAATCGTGTGTCACATGCGGACAACGGCGTAGAAGACGGGATCTGGAAGTCGGCGGTTAAATGGTTCGCGTCTTTACGTTCTCTCAAGGATCGCAGACGCCTAATATGGAGTCAGCCAAAGCGTTGTTGGTGAAACATAAACGCCCACATTAACGAATAAAAATTATAGTTTCGATATGAGAATCGTGCTTATCCTCAGTTAAGGATTAAATCTAAATCCACACAGACAGCGCAGAGCTTATCGTTTCAAAGTATAAATTCACTATCGAGTTTTAGATCGAACGCGAATTTGACAAACTAAGTAACGAGGAGCGATAACGTCGAAACTTGTGGAAATATTACTTGTTGGGAAACATACGGACACATAATAGCGACGGTTCCGCTTCGTGTTGTTAATAAATATTGCTGTCAGCTGTAGTATAATTCGCGGAAGTCCTGGCGTCAATTCTAGCGTTGCCTTTAGAACAGAAAATAGATTTTTGGATTCAATGATTTCTTTCCGGATCCAAATAGTTAGCAGGTCCGCGGATAATCCTCAGTGCTCCAGAAAGCACGTCAAGCCCAACCCATCTACTAAGCGTAGTAGGCTATGACAAATCTCAATTCGAAGTAGATCCATGTTCAGCAGTGGACGTTATACGGGCTGGTTTTAGGGCCGTTCTTCTACTGAAAGACATCATTGGACCCAAAGGACCCCACGGATGCCTAAACACAGCAAGCGATATCGCACCAGATCCAGACGGAGATGGTGAGATGACAGTTCATCTCGTCATCTCCGTCTGGATCGGGTCTGGATCTGAACTGACTATGTTTAGCAAGCGGGTTGTCTTCTTTGATAGGGAGTTTTTCCGACTAGCACGGATGTATGGAAGGAGAGTAAGAAAGTTAAGGCTAATGATGATAATGTTATTGACAATTTTTTTCTACGCTTTGCGTTAAAAAAAGATCTGCGTCCCTTCATAACGAAATCCTGTATGTTTCCATCAGTACAGAGTACTTATCGACGCAACTTTCAAAGGTACACTTGATACTCAAAGAGCTGGTATACTCCGACAAGAATCGATTCGACTCGGATATCGAAAATTATAGTTGTATTACTTTGCCGACAAGCGACAGCTTCAGATTTCTTTGTGCCATAACCAGAAGTTGTCCTGTCCAAATTTTTATAACTTTGTCATAGCTATTCTTGTTGCCGATATGTTTTGTTGGATATTATTCTATTATGCATTATGTAAATATATGGCACTGTGAGTTGATTTTATATAAAACACCCGCCCCGGCTTCGCACGGGTGGACTTTTATACCCTACCCCTGCCCTACCCTACCCCTACCCTAACCCTACCCTACCCCTACCCTACCCCTACCCTACCCCTACCCTACCCCTACCCTACCCCTACCCTACCCCTACCCTACCCCTACCCTACCCCTACCCTACCCCTACCCTACCCTTACCCTACCCCTATCCTACCCCTACCCTACCCCTACCCTACCCCTACCCTACCCTACCCCTACCCTACCCCTACCCCTACCCTACCCTACCCTACCCCTACCTAAAAGTTAAGTTAAAGTAAAAAACATACTCATGATTTTCAGCTTAGCTACACACTATTATAATCCTAGAACACTAAATATGAATAAACTGTTTCGCCCACGAACTAATCTAACAGCTACGAATAACAATAGTTTCATCATGTGCATTAAAATATATATTAATATTCCTTATCCGTTCAGAGATCTAGCATTAAATAAATTTAAAGTACAACTTACTCAGTGGCTCTCTGATAAATGTTTTTATAGCATAAATGATTTTTTTCAATATAAAAAAATATAATTAATAATATTTCCTATCTGTATCCGACATTTTTTAAACTGTGATTTATTGTTTTAATTGTGTCTATAGTGACATTATAACTTACATTTAAGATTTTAAGTTTTTAAGATTTTGCATGTCATAACTTGTGACCAAACATGTGGAACATCATATTATGTTACATCAACACCTGTTCTTCCTACCTGTACCATGTTTTATGAGCAAAATAAAATTATTCTATTCTATTCTAATGTTTGTAAGGCTAACTATTATTTTCGTGTACTTTCAAGACTTTTTTATAATAGGCCTGGGACATTTTTCGCGTACATTCCGATTTCTTCTTACAAATTTTGCCTTCCTTTTGCTGTGAAATTCAACCTCTGTGAAATAAAAATAAAATCCTTTGTTGTCGGATGCCTACACCAAAGTTTCACATTTCTACGACTATCCGTACTCGTACTCTGTATTAATCCGTCAGTCATTCTGGACAAGGAGTTTTATTAACATAGATATATAAGGTTTCTGTTTTCTTAACCACAGATGTACCAGCAGCCAGGGCCGGATTTAGAAGCCCGGAGGCCCCGGGCAAAAAAGGAGACGAGGCCCCCAGGCCACAAATTAGTTTCCCTCTAAATGTGTAGAAAATTCGAAGTATGTACCTTCTCTTCAGGCCGATTTGAATTCTCATTTCTTACTGATCGTCTAATTGAAGTGAGCAAGTATAAATGAATAACCGTTATTACTATATTTAAGAACTTTTAGATTAATCATGATTCTACAAAGTACTGTATGTAAAGTTACAACTCCGAAAAAATAAATCAAAGAAAAATCTCTATTGTGGGGGCCCCTCTATTTTGGAGGCCCCGGGGCAGTTGCCCTGGATCATAGCTAGCGGGGGAGCATAGACATAATAAAACTCACAGTCCCCTTACCCGTGTAAAACGTTTTAGTAAACCAATCACTTCAAATTTCGGCCTAACCTTCATGAATTAATAAAAACCCTATTTGGTAATTCCGGCACTCTTTACTCTGCCAGTAAAACTATAAAACAAGGTTTGTTAGTACGTTCGTTTGATAAACGGATTTATGTCAATGTATCAGATTTAGAAAACCTTTCGCTACACTAATTAATGGAATTCAGAATGTCATGACTTTTCCGAACATTTCCGAACTTCGAGGGTTGTGATGCTGTGCCGGGCATAAAAACGTTTGGATTTTTAAGCCATTTATTAAGGAGTCCTTTATAAATGGCAAAAATAATCTAAGCTGAGTAAGCTGCACAAGAAGGGCTCCCTGTGAGGTTTGGATCTTGGCTTAGAGCGCTCGTTGGAGGGGAAGTTAGGGCATGATGATTGTTAGAATTTTAAGGGAGACTCGTTCAAATGTCGCTCGACTTTACAGGTTGCGGTCATCTCTTACATCGAGTCCACTAGGTTATCGGAAGATTCTTTGAAAACTCAGATTGGGAGGGCAAGCGGTCTTCCAAACAGGCTTTAAAAAGTAATCAAAGTCGAGTGATACTCTCATCGAAGTTGGGTAGATTATCTTTTTATAAATAGCTCAAATAATGAGACCAGTTTATCGTTTGAGCTATGTTACGTTTAAAGTTACAATCTATCTCAATATACAACAAAATCTTTTAGAAGTTACGACCCTGTGCCGCTCCTAAACGATTCTGTCGAACAGTATACATACATAAGGTATGTAAAGACAATACACATACATATATTCGAGTAAAAGTAAATTGGTAATGCCACCGTATGTCACGGCAATATTCCCTACACGGTAATAAACCTGGCGTAAAATGTCACAGGGACCTAATTTCCATTAATTAGCTTTGGCTTCTTACTGAAATACTGGCTTTTCTGTTGTCATTTCCGTTTCACCATGAACAGTATTAATTAGCAATATTTGCCTAATTCCTTTCGTATGTGAGAAATTAGATGAAATTCTTTACATTGAAAATTGTTTTACTGATAGAAATGAAATTGAAAAACTGTTTTTAAGAAGAAAAATATTTTTGATAATTATGGCTTAAAACGGCTTTTTCTTTTAATACATGTTTGCCAAGGTACAGGCGAAATTCTTTTCGTCGATGATACTCAGATATATATGTATGTATCATCGTCATCATCATCAGCCCGTATAACGTCGGACGGAACGGAACATGTGCCTCCTCCCGAGGGAGGGTATTTGCCATAGTCACCACGCTTGGCAGGCGGTTTGGTGACCGCAGTATAATGTTCCTTGCTATACGATTATTATATATGATGTTATAATAATCTTGACCAACGGCTTAACGTGCTTTCCGAGGCACGAAGGGTAGTCCTTCAACCAATCAGACCCGGAGAGAAATTTTATAATTTACACAAAGATTTCCTGTCTGGCGTGGAGATCAAATCTACGACCTCCGAGATATAAAGCGAATCAAATACCGCTTCGCTACGGAGGTGGTCAAAATGTATGCTATACTTTAAATAGGAATTAGTGTCACGTATTAGGTATGTGATGAAGTTTTTGTGAAATATTAAAACATATTCATGAGATACAAGAAAAAAATAAAACATGAAATGTGGAAAAATGTGAAAGCAATTACTGTTATTATTCTTAGCATGGCAGTATTACGTGTGTAGAAATCGAACCCACAAACAGATTATGTTATAATGACGTTGAGTAACGGAGACGATACGAGTATATCTCCATTAATACTCTTCTATTAGTTTCCCAGTCCCACTATGAACAACAATTCAAACAACTTAGACACAGACGCCTACTGTCTGTCTGCAGAAATATGAATGTCAATAATAAAATTCCTTACATTGTCAAAACAACTCCATATCTCAGCATGCCAACATCTCCACAAATCCAAAACAAATGCGTGGCCAAAATACCCCATAAAGTGCAAAGTGTCAATAAATGCCAAAACCGTATTGTTCCGTCTCTCGTATCAGCATTCTTTCCCGGCGGCTTTGAGCCCATTCCTGCCTCCCGTTAATATTTGATGGCATCAATCATTCAGGCGACAACTTCAGTACTAACAAACTCACTCGGGCACAGAAAAGAATTTCTAAAGATATTTGCGGATACACACACTTTCGTATGTACGGTTTGTCAGTACATACATATTTTTCCAATTCCCTTTTTCCATTGTGAGCAGGTAAACCGATGCATTCATTCGTCTCCTTGTCAAAGGCAGGCAATTGCACAAGAAATACATTTATTTTCTTCCGTTAAGTAAAATGTATCAGAAAATTCTCAAAATTGTTGGAGAACTAATAAAATTACAGGTGTTTTCAGCTGACAGTATTAGTTAGTTATGGTATTAGTACAAAGATTTTATCCACTTAACCTTACTTTTGCTTGAATATTTCAGAACATTAAGAACTCCATTTCATGATTAATTAACGTCAGTTACCAACAGAACAGCTGTCATTTGTGCAAATCACTAACAATTGTTTCACCTAAATTGAGCTTCCAATATGAATTGTCATAAAATGAAAGGAAACCTTTAATTTGAGCTTCAATTAGAATGCAGTGACGTGGTCGTTAATTACATCGATGTAATTATATATTTCGGCCACCTGGCGGTTCATTTCCATTCACAATTCGAAATGCAGTTTCTGTTTTGTAACAAATCACTGTTAATATGATATCGTCCTGTCAAAAGAACATTATTTTGAAACTACTGATCTCTTCAAAAGAACATGTATTATTCTGATAATACTATTTAAATAAAATAAAATGCATTTATTCTCTTTGTTGTGACTGGCTGTGGTTCGACCTCTTTTAACTATAAGCTTTATTCTTTTTGAATTATTATTCTTTTGTAATTCCTTTTTCCCTTTGAGACGAGCACAAAATTCATATAATAAAATTACAATATCCATCAGTGGTGTATGGTCATTGAGATTGTATGCAACTATTTTATATTTAAAACAAAATAACGGGCATTTGAAGCATTAAATAACTGATATCTCTCTATTTGAGATTTTTTATAACCGTGATTTATACAATATTCGTCGTGCGTTTTCTGGCTTAGGATAGTCCAATCCATATCTTTCTATGGGTGTCGTAAGAGGCGACTAAGGGACATACAGCTGATGGATGGGCAGAAGCATCATCAGCTTAAAGATCCTCGTCCCATCTTACTGCGATCACCAATCCGCATGGTGATTACGGCAATATCCCTCAACGACCCTGGCTTGCGAAGGTCTGCTAAAGAGGAGTCGCAGTATAAAGTGTAACTGAAAAAAACCTATTTATGATTAATTAAATTTGATTATGGCCCTACTCCAATAATCTTTAGTACACTATTCAAACGATGACAGACCTGTTATTTGGCATAATCATTGGTCTTCAGCACACCAAACTTAATAAAGTAATACCTCGACTTACGCTACCCCGACTTACGCTACCACGACTTACGCTACCCCAACTTACGCTACCCCGACTTACGCGAATTCGGAGATACGCGGTTTTTATTTTTGATCACCACGCGTATAACTTGTAGTAAACCGAACACGCCGTTCGGTTATCTGCAAGTTAAACTGCTAACTGCTAACCTAACATGAAATGAAAAACACTGTCTTTTGGAGTGTATTCTAAATATTATCATTATAACCTTAAGAGGACTTAATTGAATCTAAAATAAAAAAAGGAATAAACAAAGATTTGATCGAACCAAATAATAAGTGATAATCTTTCTATTTTAATTCAGACGTCACGGTATTATCGCTTAGATGGAAACCATGTTAGAATTATGGTGTGATAATATAAAGATCAATTATAATTTAACGTAAACATGTTTCTTCTGATCTATTGCTTTTTTTAGACTCTGTTCCCGATTACACAAACATTTTATGTATTTATAGGGAAAGTTGAACCCCGACTTACGCGAATTCGACTTACACGGCTATCCCGTGGTCCCACCTATCGCGTAAGTCCGGGGTATTGCAAACATTTACCACTCTGCTCTATTCCCTTTTCTATAACCAGCGGCGATATCAACATGTCGATCTGCGTCTGACAACCTGAATTATGACATGATATCTCGCTCTGCTACGGATTTCCTACTAATTTGTAAAATTATACCGATAATGGTTCATGATACTTGATGAAATCCGCGAATCATAACGCCATATGAAAATAAACTTTGCCGGTATAGAATTATGGTAGTTTTATCATTGTGCCTAACGCTTTTCAGTGGATTCGTTTATCGCTCGAATTAATTCTCGACCGCGGTTCGCTTTTGAGATTAATTTTCAAGCTGTTTAAAGTAGGTAGCTAGCAAATGTCTGTCTATACAGCAATTTCGACGGCTTCAAAGGATTGTGTAAGCAGATTTGTGAAACGGTCTTGTGAATATTTGTGCAAGTACTTTACAAAATGCAAGGCAGAAAAGGTGTGTGTTCTAACGAAATGCATCGCAACAGTATTAACACTGTATGAAATTTGAAACGAGCTTCTGAATTTGCAAGCTCAGTTACATTTAAGGTTTTAAGTGTATATTATTCTAGAGATTTAATGAAAATGTCTCTGTTTTGGGAACACTTATGTCTTTTAGTCAATTAGTTTCATAGGCATGTATTTTGTTTGTTAAGTATAATCCTGTACTATTGAGATAATTTAGAATTTGTTTAAACCAAGGAACGGTCCGCAGCGTTTCCTTGGGTGTTACAACATAATAGTGTGGTCACCAACCTGACCAAGCGTGGTGACTATGGAAAGAAATCTACTCGGAGAGGAGACACATGTTCAGCCTTGGACGTTATACGGGTTGATGATGGAATGACGAATTCTGGAACCTATATACTAAAATATAAAGCTGAAGAGTTGGTTTGTTTGATCGCGCTAATCTCAGGAACTACTGGTCTGAATAAAAGAATTCTTTCAGTGTTACTTAGCCCATATATTGGCTATATTTAATTTAGAAGTTCTCCCGAGAACTGGAGCTACGCGGATGATACGTGTGTATGTTAGCTTTTTTCTAGCTAGTACTAGTTAAAATAATCTAAAAAAATCCAATTCCATCATGTAACAATTTAACTTCTCTGGGAAGAACAACAAGTAGCATTTTAGTAGACATAAAGCATGCTAAACACTTTACCGGCAGCGGACCTGGCATGTTACCAACCAGCTTGGAGATGTCCCTGCCAAAATAATTGAGCGGCCAGTTTCTTAGTACTAATGACTAGCCCGCATGGCCCGGGGCATGATGGCTACCTAGCCATCATGCCCCGGGCCGCCCACCTGGGCGAAATACTAGTATTAGCTCATCGGTATAAATTATATATAATCCACCCGACTATGTGTTAAGCTATGGTGACCACATATACCATATGTATATGTGGTCACCATATACATATGGTATACATTTATACAATACATGTATAAATGTATTATACATTTGTGCACTATAATAGAACATATTATAGTGCACAAATGTATGCGCAAACACTGGTGCCCGCTCTATTCCTCTCCCATTGAATTTTGAATTCGGTCGGACGGTTTTACTGTCATAATAGAGCCTCAATAAATGTCTTAAAAACAAATACAAAAACACGTTTCATTTTGTACTACGGAACCTGCGTAAGAGGGCGTCCCTTATGGGACTTGAGCCTTGGCTCAGCACAGTCACTGGCGGGGTAATTGAAGATTTATGACATTAAATTTTTTACAGTTGGTCTATTTACAGTTCGAGGGCCTCTCTAGTCTATGAGGGCATCGGGACTTCAGGTTTATGAGCGCATCGGGACTTCAGGTTTATGAGGGCATCGGAAAGTATATCACAAGCCCTTCGTCAATATGCTTGTTAATCGAAATATTATAAAAATTAGTATAAATTGATGGCACAACCGGACAAAAAAAAAATAGCGTGTAATTCGAGAATATTCAAAGACTTTCATGTTAGGAAAACTGACATAAATAATGTTCGTTGCATGTTAATGTCATACTCTAAATACCCGATACAACATGACGATTAAATAAATGATGCGAACGTTTAGTTTGTTTGGTGTATTGATCAGTGTTTAACCAATATTTAACCTGATTTCTGTTTATTATAATGCTAATGCAAGGAATATTTGCAGTTGCTACTATAACGTGGCATAATTTCAATTTATACGCGTGTTTACCAATTAATTATTATAGTTGGGTGAACTATTTTAATTACGAGGCAAATTAGAGTTTTTGAATTCAATTCTGTTTATCTCGACATCAACAGCAATAATAATATAATTATAGAATAGAATGGAATAAAACATTATTCGAAAGATATGGTTGATACAAAGATGACAATATAAATCGAATCCTACTAATATTATAAACGCGAAAGTTTGTAAGTATGTATGGATGGATGTTTGTTACTCTTTCACGCCAAAACTACTGAACTGAATTGGCTGAAACCGATTTTTTGCAGCATATAGGTTATACGCTGAATTAACATATAGGCTACAAAACATTAAGCTCCGACCCACTGGAGCAGAGTAACGCAGGTAAAACCGCGGGGCGCAGCTAGTGTAAAATAATGTTCTTGACATACTTATTATTATTTACCCATGATGGGCATACAAATATTATAGATTGTCTAATTTGAAACGATGCGCCCCTCCCGCATTTTGCAAACATTTTACATTTGCTAATATGCAAAATGCGGGAGAGGGGCGCGTCATTTCAAATTAGACCATGTCTACCTACATATATATATATATATTTAATAATTTCCTTTGCCCCAAGGAATTTAATCCCTGTGTTTTGGAAACTTTACAATTTCCGTTCATGGACACAAAGCACACCCCGACACAGACTATTTGTGGTTCACACAAATAATTCTCCCGGGTGGGCATCGAATCCAGAAAACCAGGACTCAGATGCAACAACCGTAACCACTGAACTACCGGTGCAGTCATAATTATGTATAAAATATTATATTGATGCCACCTAAGTCATGGACTATTAATAAACTTTACAGTCCGATATTAGCAAGTATAAGATAGTAGCGGTCCCGCGCATTTTTACCTGCTTAAGGATGTTTATTTACAGTTGCAGCCCCAAACCCATGAACCATACCTACGGCCTTGTAAAGCCATACCTACAATCTCTTGTCAACGGCCATGCCTACACCCATGTCTACCTACCTCCTTGCATACGCTCATGCCCCCCCCCCCTCTTCGTTTTGACACCCACAACAATTAAAACTATAAAAGTTCCTCAACCATTCAGACCCGAAAAATACTAACACAAAGATTTCTTGTTCGGTATTTTGAACCCACGAACTTATACTAAAAGCGAGACTATTACTACTGAGTTTGTCATATTCAATTTAAATCTCATTTATTGTGCTTAATTAATAGCATTCAACGAGTACAATTTTCAGCCAATGTAGACAGGGCTTAAGTTGTAAGTAATTGGTCAATTACATTTTAGGTTTAATCTAAAAGGTTTAAGATTTAAAATCGAATGACAATAAACTGTAGATAGAAAGGTTTTTATTATCTCGTTAGTACAGTTTTCTGTATTTAGCAGAACATTGTAGTTTTACATTTTGTTTTTTGGCTTGATTAGCAAGAATTTTTTGCACGCTTTTTCTTTTTGAACAGACCAGAGCTACAAACTTTCATTCTTTTTGTCAAGTGGTTAATTCCAAGTAATTGCTCATCCGATTTTGCTTTCATCTTTTACTTTATTTTATCCAAAAAATGTAATTTTCAAAACTTTGGAATCAATGTTTAGAATAAAATTATTTATTGTCATAAAACAACCACCGTAGCGTAGCGGTATTTGGCTCGCTTTAAATCTCGACGAGGTCGTGGGTTCGATCCACACACCGGACAAGAAATCTTTGTGTAAATTCTAAGATTTCTTTCCGGGTCTGGTTGGCTACCCTCCGTGCCTCGGAAAGTCGTTGGTCCCGATTGTTATTACATTATCAATAACAATTATTGTATATCAAGGAACGGGCAGCAGCTTTTTCCTGTGTACGACATAATACTGCGGTCGCCAACCCGCCTACCAAGGGTGGTGACTATGGCAAAAACCCTCCCTCGGAGGAGGCCCATGTTCAGCAGTGGACGTGATACGGGCTGATGATGATGATAATGATTGTTATAAAGTGTACAGAAGTTGTTATAGTCTAAAATAACCCGAGACACTTTGTCATAACCATGACGTCACAATGAGTCGATATACTAAGTCGGTTTGTCGAGGGCAATAGTGATTAATTTAGATATACAAAATGAATAACTAATTTCCCCCTCGTTCTCCCGATCCTTGCAGCCTTGTTTGCAAAGAACCTTCTGATGCCCTCGGAAGCCCGAAGTCCAAAAAGCCCGTGAATATCCTAGAGCGATCGATTTGAAGATAGTTCAATTTATATATAAGTATTTATATTTCAAGTAGATAGCGTGCACAATTCTTTTTTCGGATGGACATATGCTTTTTTTCTTTACCAAAGGGTCTTAAGGCGTGTTAAAAAAAATACCACCTAAAAATCTAAAAGTCATAATTCCTTAATCCCTTTGCAAGCCTTGAGCCGAGTTTTAAGTCCGCAGCAAGCCCACAGGGGGTGCCCTCTTCCCGCCGCCTACCGCCCTAGGCTCGGACTCGGGGAGTGGGGGACATGGGCCCCGCTCCCTTCAAGGCTGACCCATGAGGAGTAGGGACGCCTCTACACTCCGGGCGTCCCTATAATTGGGCAAATGGGCCACTGTAAGTGTGGCCCTGGAGATCCCACGGTACCATATTGGCCGCGGGTGCCGTCGGGGGTATTATAATCTTTTGGATAATTGAACTTCAAATCCTGAATTAGATTTTCCAAAGGGTTGCTTAATCTAT
Organism: Nycteola revayana; assembly: GCA_947037095.2. NCBI lineage: Eukaryota > Metazoa > Arthropoda > Insecta > Lepidoptera > Nolidae > Nycteola > Nycteola revayana. The sequence goes on along the minus strand of OX344851.2, from coordinate 17,163,069 downwards.
ACTTAATATATAAAGCTGAAGTTAGTCTGTTTGTTTGCTTGAAAACGCTATTCTCAGGAGCTGGTGAACTGGTCCGATTTGAAAAACTCCTTCTCTATTAGATAGACCACTTATTGAGGAAGGCTATAAGCTATATTTATTTATATAAGAAACCGCGCGCATGGAGATAGTATTACCATAATTATAAAATATTTTGTGGAGTAGGTCCTACAACATAATTATAACATTATAATTAAATGGAATGCTTATTAACTTACATAATTTGCTTTCAATTATTCGACAAAGTGAAATAGTTAAAATTTTAATTTAATTTTGTTCAATAAATGGATGCAATCAGTTCGCTAATAGTAAAGTTGTGTTATATATACATATAAATGAAATTGATGTGTCTGTTAACACATCAGAAAATTTAACATTAACAGGTTTTAACTGAATGCATATGAATGTATAGATGGTACCTACATGTATAACTTTTGCAAGTGAGTCTAGACCAGGATTGGCCAAACGGTCGATCGCGATCGACTGGTCGATCCCGGCAGCTATTACAGTCGATCCACTTTATATAATAAAATGTGATATTTTCGTCCATTTTAGTCTACATATGCGTGCCACAGACGTACAAAGTTAGTGTTTGTCCGTTTGTCGTATAAAAATTCGGAGAAATACCTATTTATCATTCGATTTTCTTATACGATACATAATTCAACATTATTTATGCTATTGGTCGATCGCACACAGTATACGAACGATCTCAGTCTTATTAACTTGGCCACCCGTGGTCTAGACCCTTTGTAAGAAAATGGCAAATGTTCAATTTTAAAATAAATTACGAAACACAGAAAGGTTCTCATATTATAACAATTTATTTTAACTTTTGCCAGATTTTGATTAAAATCCAGTTGAACTAAATGTGATTATGATTCCTTGAAACACATTAATGTTTGTTTAACACTAAATGCTTCATTATTTCAGCCGTAGGAGGTCCACGGCTGGTCTGGCCTCCCTCATAGATTAAGACTACATTCTTGTAATCTAGTAATTCAATCCTCTCGTAGGTCTAAAATTTGAGTATAAATTAAAGCTGACTCGCGCGTTTTTACTAGCTTAGCTCTCTTACAAAAGGGAATCATCATTATCAGCCCGTATAACGACCACTGCTGAACATGGGCCTCCTCCTGGGGAGGGTATTTGCCATAGTCACCACGCTTGGCAGGCAGATTGGTGACCGCAGCATTATGTTGTACCACACAAGGAAACACTGCTGCCCGTTCCTTGATACACGATTATAATAGATGATGTTATAACAATCGGGACCAACGGCTTAACGTGCTTTCCGAGGCACAGAGCACATTAAGCCGTTGGTCTCAATTAGTACCTATAACATCATCTATAACAAGCGTATACCAAGGAACGGGCAGCAGATTTTCCCTGTGTTTTTACAACATAATTACAACTGAGGTCACCAATCCTCCTGTCAAGCGTGGTGACTATGTCACAAACCCTGCCGCGGGAGGAAGCCCATGTTCAGCCGTGAACATTATAGGGGAGGATTATTTCGCAAGGACTTTTATTTAAAAAAAAGAATTGGCCAAATTGGTGAAGTCGTTCTCTAGTAATATGCGTAAAAACCATTTGGCGATCTAGTTTTGTTTAATAGATTTTATTTTTAATAGTAAGTACCAGTAACGTTATTAGTTTATTTATTATTTTTCTAACAAACTCTGAAAGTTCAAGTTGAAATTAATTAAGTGTATACATTATTAATTAAGAAATACATAATTAAGTCACCCAGCTAAACAAGCGTCCTGTCTAATTAATAAGGTATATACCTACCGTCTTAAAATACTTTTCTTTCAGGAAACACACGGCTTATTATTTTTTGTAGTTTAAAAAAATAAGACTAATTCTTCGTCTTCTTTCGTTCGTTATTAGTATTTATACGTTATTTAAAGCCATTTTGACCAGTAAGCAAAAATAAGGCTTATGTTGTAATTTTACGATTTTTCTCATTTTTTTTTTTAATCTCTAGTATTTATTATAATTAACAAACATGAATAAAATACAAACTAAAAGTAACTAATTAAAAATAAAACTAAATTATATACAACTATTCTAAATCTATACTACTTGGCAAGGTTCCCAGAATGCTGGCAGCATTACCACGTTGAATGGCAATGCTTACCTGCTGTGCAAAGTAGTAACCAGCACTCGGAGAACGTGCCGCACTTAAGAGGGCCGCTGCGAGGTATTTATAAATTAATTTGGCTCCCGGTCCCCACGGCCCCAATGTTTCGACACCAAAAGGCACAAATACATAACCACTATCAAGGGTACTATATTTGCGCCTCTTGAGATTCTCCGCGGATTCAGCCGCCATGCCAGCCCTACCCTGAGTCCCGGAAAGATGAGACGGCGCGAGGGTGTCGACGCACGTAGCGTCCCACACCAAAGGCCGTCCCATCCTCCAAGGCATTTTTCTTCATTTTTCTCATTAACATTATATTATTATGTTATAAGGTTGAAAATCATGTAAATATTTTATAGAAAGTTAACCTAATTTGTTGTAATAAATCTATGGAGTGTATTTTAGAAAAAATGTGATCAGACAGATTTCTTGATAAGAACGAAAATAAAATTACATTTATTTCACTGAAATCCTATCATTTATTTCGCGTAACTGTTTTATTTGTGTAATTTGTTGAGTAGATTTAGTTATTTTGTAGGGTTCGATACCCGAAGGGTAAAAACGGGACCTTATTACTAAAACTTCGCTGGCTGTCTGTCTGTCACCAGGCTGTATCTCAAGCACCGCGATAGCTAGACAGTTGAAATTTTCACAGATGATGTATTTCCTCTGTTTCCTGACGGGGGCTCCCATACAACAAATATTTTTTTTGCCCTTTTTACCTCGATATCTATAACGGCAACAGGTAGACACTTGAAATTGGTACGGAACCCTTGGTGCGCGAGTCCAACTTGTACTTGACCAGTTTTTTGTCGTTGTTTTGAATTTGAATGTCGCTTTTGCATTTATAGGTTTTTGACGTTGACGTGTAGTGCTCACTGCACAACAAAGTCATATAACAATACTTTTTGTTGAAATACCTTATCAAAGGAAAGGATCTTTATTTATTTAAACTTTATGCTACAGGTCTGTACATAAGGCGGACTTAATGCCAAGAGGCATTATCTCCCAGTCAACCTTTGGGTTAAAATGAAAAGTTAAGCGCTGCAAACAAAGACCAAGTTATAAAATTCAGAGAGAGATAAGAAGCAATTTAAATATTAATATATACTTACATAAATATACATATACATATAATACAATACTAAATAAGAGATCTTTTTTTTTTTTTTTACTATATATAGGCTTACCTACGTTTGACCATAATCTCGCTTGATGGAAGGCGAAGATAAGGCCTAAGATGATACACGCTTGCCTAGAAAGTGTCTGTTCACTTTAGCCTTAGATCGATTTGGAACAGACGAATTTTATATATATTTGATATCCAGTTACATAAATGTGGCACTTACGTTAACAACTGCGTAGTGTCCTTCTCAATCTTGAATAGTTTGCGGGCGGTGTAGTCGCTGAACTTGTGTATGGCTCGCGTGATGTCTGCCTTCCTGTCGATGTCCGCTTGGTCTGCGCTCTGCCACGACTCGATGTACACCAGCGACACCCTCGTGTTGAGCGTACGGAAATACTGTGGACAAGCAATAACATTTATCATAAAATAATCAATCGTATGATTTTGACACAGAGTTTTGATTAAAGAGATACTCGTACTTTTTTAAAGATAACTAGCACAGTTCGCAGTCTACTAGTATTCTTGTTAATCCTTCGTGCTAAGCTAAAATGCTTGTGTTACGAGTGGCTCCACGTCGGTAGTGCAATGGGTGGGGTCGATCCGGAAGCCACAAGATCACAAGTCCGACACCCCTACGGCCGCTTCAAATTTGAATTCAATATGAACTTTAATAATTTATCGTAAGTATAAAATTACATTTATGTTCGGCATATTCTCGGCACGACAGTCAGCTTACTAATTAGGTGGAAACGATTTCAAAAACATAAATATCAAAATATTCTATGGAAATCGTAAAAATACCATTTCTAAATCATCGACACGTGAATCTTGCCATAAAAGTCCAACTTTAAACTAGCAGAATAATAACAAGATTCATATTACTTAATCGCTTTAAATAGTTATTGTAATCAAGAATATACTGTAAGCAGACCTGTTCATATTACGAATCACCGAACAAATCAGCGAATCGAACTCGCAATATATAGAAATACTGTTAAACTTTTTACGTCCTATATAAAACGCGAGCCGTCAAACTAAAACCACTCGAAAAACCAACTGCACTAATAAAGCATAGCGTAGTTCTGCGAATAGGAATTAACCCTACACAAAAAAAAATCATACCCAAAAATTCGCACTCGTGAATGTAACATTTTTCCATACGAAAATTTTGAAAGCACAATTTTCGACCATCGATATCACGGAGCACTTTTTGCAAAACTAGGCTAGGCTGGGTCATATGGCAAAGTTCGTTAAGTGTAAAATTGGGCTTTTAGCTTCTGTTTTAAGCCGGAAAATACCCTATTATGCCAGCAAAATGTTTTGATTAGCACAAAAATTGAATTTTTGACAAGGATTTCCTTTGGATGGAACTTTTAATGAGATCAAGAGTTTTCGCTGAGTATGCCAGAAAATTTGGGAGTTAGGCGGGCAATTTATTGGGTTTTATAATAATATCATGAGCTTGGATGAAAAGGAGGGATATTTTTAAGCCTTTAGTATTCATTGGAGTAAAGTGTTTAATTTTATTTTATAATGAGTATATATTTGGAAGCAATTTGACCGGATTAAGCATATTTTTCTCAGAGATTATTTATATTTCATGAATGGATTAATCCGCAAGACGTGATCCATTTGACTGAAATGTATAGACTCATTATTTATTATTCAATAACAGCAATTGGAGATCTTAAGAAATAGAAAAAATACTAAAAATACCCTGAAAATGCTTTTCATACTAAATTTATTATCATGGAACAAATAATTTTCTTAACATATTAACATACATATGTATGTTCTTTAACCTTATTAGACTTAAAAGTCTTAATTTAAAATATATTCTTATAAGTCTTATAAGTTTATGAAAAAAAAAAAACGTTTCGCCTCATGCCACGGAGTGCGTGTTGAAATAATTATTAAATGGTTTATGATATTTTGTTACAATTTCAAAAAATCGAAGAACGCCTTTATTCAGTTATCATCATCATCATCATCATCAACAGCCCGTTTACGTCCACTGCTGAACATGGGCCTCCTCTTAACAGACCTTGGCAAGCCAGGATCGTAGAGGGATATTGCCATAATCACCACGCTTGGCAGACGGATTGGTGATCGCAGTAAGATGTCAACCTTGAGCTAATAGATGCTGCTGCCCATCCATCAGCCATATTAGTCGCCTTTTACGACACCCATGGGAGGACATGGGGTGGTCTATTCTAAGCCGGAAACCATACGGCCATTCAGTTATAGCATGCTATAAATTTGATGAATTTATTTATGATAATATGAAGTTTCCACAGGAACGGAAGCTACGGGTGAAACTGCGTGCGGGACGCTATCATTGAAGATAAAGATAAAGTATGTGTATAAAGCATGTGTTACCAGTGTTACATGTTTTCAAGTGGTAAATAAATGCTATCTGAATGAAAACCATCAGAAAACATTTATTTAAGATAAAAAACTGTGTCAGATTTCTGTAAGCGCCAACCCTTAATAAACAAACTCAACGCATAATACAGGTTTATTCATTTCGAACTAATCGCCGCGCGGCGCCAGTCAGTAGGCAGCGCTAGCGCGCTGTTAAAATGGCGGGAAAGCAACAGTGTGCATTCACAGATTCAGTTTATTTAAAATAAAATAAAACAGTTTATTCGGTAATTTAAAAACTTGGCTGCATGCTCTAACGTCTTTGCCAACATTTTCACGCAGCTACGGCAGAAAATAATCCTCGCGCCATTTTTCTCAAATTTTCTTTTCTTTGTACTTGTATTGTGAAAAATGTTTTTTTTTCTGTTTCCTCGCAAATGTGTTAAAAAAAGTCGTATGATATACGTGCGTATTGGTTATAACATATACATGTTTTCATGTGGTAAATAAATGCTATCTGAATGAAAACCATCAGAAAACATTTGTTTAAGATAAAAATCTGTGTCAGATTTCTGTAAGCGCCAACCCTTAATAAACAAACTCAACGCATAATACAGGTTTATTCATTTCAAATTCAATTTCAAAATGAAGTTTCTAGAGACTGAGTTGAAATAAATGGTTCTTGTTTATTTGATTAATAGGGATTACGGACCGAGTTAAGAATCTACTCTTTTAAGAAGTGCCTATTAATAATTTGTAGAGTGTACTTGTATAAACATTGACAAGCTGAAGTTTTATTGAAATATAAGAGGTGAAGAAATTTTATAGAAATAAACCGTTGGATTTGTTGGTGAAGAAACTAGATTTATATTCTCCTTTAGTAGACGTACGTTATATGTCATCATTATCAACCTGTATATCGTCCACTGTTGGACATGGGTCGCTCGTTATGGAGGGTTTTTCCATTGACGCCACGCTTGGCAGTTGGTGACCGCAGCATTATGTCGTAACACACAGGGAAACGCTAGTGCCCGCACCCTGGTCTACGATTGGTATACATGATGTTATAATAATCGGGACTAACAGGTTAACGTACTTTCCGGGACACTGAGGGTAGTACTTCAATCAACCAGACCCAAAACAAAAATCTTAGATATTACACAATGATTTTAAGTCCTGTGCGGGGATTGAACCCACGACCTCCGACACTTAATGCGAGAGTTATGCCGCTATGCTTTGGAGGCTGTCCGTTAATGTACCAAATTAGCAAATAGTTGTGTGATAGACCATATACTATTTTCAGATAAGATCGGTAGATAAACACCTTATTTTACAATGATATGAACAAAATACAGAACAGTAATCGTAAAAGAATAAAGTAAAAAAATAAATGGTAGTGAATACCTGACTTTTCATAGTTGCCATAATAGGAAGATGATGTAGGACCGACAGCATAGTAATTTCATGAACCCTCGTATTTCTGACAGCTGAACTCAGGTAATTTAGGATATTTGTCAGTTTTTTTTTATTGCCTACTAACTAGTTCATGCGGTTTTACCCGCTTAAATCCCGTTCCTGTGGGGACTTCGTATTAATATCGCCTATTCACTCTCCCATGTAACATAGCTTTCTATTGGTACAAGAAATTTGAAAATCGGTCAAGTAGATCCTCAGATTACTCCTCTATAACCTAACCTAACCTAAATAAACCTAACTAATTCGACTACCATGTCTTTATATAATATAAGTACCTATAGATTTGTCTAATTTCTTACTTTCAACTTGCACAAAACTCCCTTAAAATTCTAAATGTCATAATCCTTCAATGTCATCGCCTGCGACCGCCCTGAGCCGAGGTCCAAGCGCCACTTGGGGTGCTTGCTTGCGCAGGTTGCTAAGTTTGTAGTTTTTAAACCATTTATTAAGGCTGGAGCTCTGCTCGCCTTTATGCCCGGTGAAGTAGCAAAAGCCTCGTGGTTACCTAAGTAAGTCTATCCGAAAAAAGAAAAAACTTTCAATTAAAAGAGTAAAGTGTTGATATATTTTAGGGAAGCGTCACTTTACTTTTAGAGTTCGCGGGCGTCTCGTACTCCGGATCTACCAAGGCTTTGCAATACGATTTAAAATGTCATCTAAACGTATTAGTAAAACGACTGCTTTAAGCAAATTTTACTTAGTTTTTCTTCATCAATTGTCCTTTTACATTCACTGCTGAACATATGCATGCCTCCTCTAAAAAGATTATAGCAAGTGTCGCGAGGTTGATATTGCTTTAATTATCACACTTGGCATACAGATTCGTGATTGCTGTAAGATTGTAACTTCATCATCAGCCCGTATAATGTCCACTGTTAAACATCTCGAGGGTGGGTATTTGCCATAGTCACCACGCTTGGCAGGCGGGTTGGTGACCGCAGGATTATGTTCTACCCACATAAGGAAACGCTGCTGCCCGTTCCTTGATATACGATTATTATAGATGATGTTATAACAATCGGGACCATGCTTTCTGAGGCACGGAGGGTAGTCCCTCAACTAACCAGACCCAGAAATAAATCTTAGAATTTACCCAAAGATTTTCTGTCCGGCGTGGGGATCGAACTCACGCCTTCCGACATTTAAAGCGACCCAAATACCGCTACGCTACGGAGGTTGTAACTTACCATGAGTTAATACATGCTGCTTCTTAATCTTAATCTATGAGCTGTATATCCTTTGGTTACCTCTTACAATACCCATGGGAAAATTCTTCACAAATGTGTATTTATTTTAAAACAGCCAGTAGGTACCTACAGCGTAAACATTTCGAGTTGGACAGACGTGGTAACGCAATTTGGGCGCATATTAATGAATTTTGTATACCTACTAATTACATACCGCGGACGTGACATGAATGCTGAATCAAAAGGCCGTTAATCTCATGTAGTTACGCTTTTTGCATTAATACATACACATTTGGAATAGGTTTTGTTGACTTAATTGACGGACATATTCTACCAGGCTTTTGCTAGTTCGTTGGGTAAATGGCGAGCAGGGTGTGTCAGCCTTTTTAAATAGTATAACTATTATTACAAATTAAGCAACCGGCGCATGAGGGCGCCCACTGTGGGGCTTGGACCTTCGTAGAAAACTTTTAATGCTCAGGTCGCTGGACCAGGTTGAGCCCATTTTTATGTGAAAGATTTGTTTTTTAAGTTTGTATGGAGATCTACAAAGAAAAAATATAAAAATACGTACAAACTTTAAAAAAAAATCCTGTTATGTTTTTTCAGACGGACTTTATGTAGTTAGCCAGCAGGCTTTTGCTACTTAGCCGGAAATAATCTTTCTGTCCATAAAATATAATATAAGCGATACTAACTACTGAATAAATCGCCATGAAATATCGGACACAAATTGTGATACACCCGGCATACATTTTGAAGTGGCCGTAGCCGAATGGCTAGGGGATCAGACTTGTGATCTTGTGGTCGCCGGTTCGATCCCCACCCATTACACTACCGACGTGAACCCACTCGTAACACAAGCATTTTAGCTCAGCACGGGGGGTTAACAAGAATACAAATAGACTGCAAAACTCTGCTAGTTTTTATAAAAATATATAATATAATTTTATTTATACAGATGGTCTAGCTGTTGCCATCGTCCGCTTAGATTTCGATTTCTCTAAATCTGACTCAAACTCTGTTTAATCGTCTTAGGAGTGGAAATATTTTTTTTTTCTTATCAGATATTTAGTTCAGAATCAGGTCTCTACGATCAGCGATTAAGGATGTACTTTAATCCATCAGTCTGTCAGTCATTTAGGACAAAGAGTTATATTAAAATATATTTATCTACTATAGTTACATACAAATAACTTACCAGATCTGCAATATTAGCGACTTGTATGGCATCGTGTACCACTTCAGACCTGGTGCTCCCATTCCTCCGGTCGAACATCGCCTTGTCTATGACCAACGCGGTCTCTATGTACTTTGTGGTCTCTCTGACGTCACGCCTGCGTCGGTTCAGGGCACGGAGACCGGCGTCCTGCCACCAGCGCCATGCACGCTGTTCTTTAGTATGGGGGGCGGAGTTCCTGTAAGAAGATGGAAAATTATTAGAATGTGGTCGGTACGTTTATGGAAACTGGAATAGGGTTTACGATGTAACATAATAATATTGTAATTGTCATATTAGCTCGTATGGCGTTAACTGCCGAACTCATCTTGCTCTAAAAGAGTTTTGTCATGGTTACCACGCTTTGCAGGCGGGTTGGTAGTCATTATATATACTGCACAGAAAATACAAAGGAAAACGATACTACCTCGTATGCGATTGTCATAAATGATGTAATGAATATCGGTACCGTAAGTTGGTTTAATGTGCAATCCGAGGCATGGAGAGTAGTCTTTCCAACTAACCGGATTCGGAAAGAATCTTTGATTTTACTCAACGATTTTAAATTTGGAGCGGGAATCAAACCTCCGACATTTAAGGCAAGCCTTATACTGCAACCTCACGGAGGCTGCCATTCTAACATATTTATTTTATTAAAGTATAGCAACAGAAAGTAAATCATTAAATTGTAGGTATAAACATTTTGTACCACGAAAGAAAAATGTTGGACAATTTAAAGTTTTAATTCAAACCGCATGCAGTAGTATAATAACGGTTACAACTAATGTTAATAACCTGTTAGCTCATAAGACAAGTAAACAGGTATTATTTAAAAAATAGAATCACATTTGTAGAATCACATTTCTTCTTTTAATTATCTTCAAAAGTTACAAGTTTATAAACAAGCTACATCAACATCAACAGTCTGAATGCACGTATTCAACTCCGCTTACTTTTCTTAAAGATTACGCAATAATTGTTATCATGCGCTCAAATACAAATAATTCACATTATCTATCTATAGTTAAAATCAAAATCACTTCTAAAATAAACGTCAAAATACCCGCCAATATAAGTCTTAGTCTATGGTTACCACAAATAATAATTTAAATGGCGAATCTTCAAAATTCGTTTTTAAACCTATTAAGGCGTAGGCATTTTATATCTGTCATCCCCTAGGTCGGGGTACTCCTTAATCAAGTTTATCGGGTAGCAGGAGAGCTTTATTATAGGAAACTAGGGAAATTTCCCCGACCCTCTGGGAATTGCTTCCGGGAACTTCGATTGGGTCTATTGTAATAGAAATCTAATGATCTTTGTATGAGCGGGTACTGAAGAGTGCATGAATAATTGCGGAAGTGTTTTTAAGACATATTGTATTGTGAATAGTAAATGAGTGATATTATATGTCAGTATGGTATTAAAAGGAAAAAAAATGGATTTACTGATATTATCAACTATATATTTGTTCACATAATTTATATAAAATGCGAGTTTCCATCGCAGTACAATAAATTAACAGGCAAAGATTTACCTTAAGTTTGAATTGTGATGAAAGACCCGCGTCTACTGTAAATTGTATACAATGTTACATGTTTATGTTTATAACTATGATGCAGTAACATAATGGATAGCGGATACATTTGAAGCTTATATACATCGCTAAGAACGCATTTAAGACGTTAAAGCAATATAGACTTATAATTTAGTTTAATGTCCATAATAAATCACCCGATAAAAGTATTTTTTTTCATTAATCTTTGTTTCTGAATAAATTAAATGTATATATTTTATATGAGGCACTTTTTTTAGTCTCAGTCGCCTGCAACACTTAGTATTTCTGTCACGAGACGGTCAATAACAAATAAACTTTTCTGTATGAATCTAGTATACGACCATAGACGATTTTTACCTATACGATGAAGGGCAGGTCGATATTCCAAAAAAAGTAAGTACAAAATGTTTCCCTTTTTAAAAAAAATTACACAATACTATAAATATAACACGACTTGAAGAGACTAACAACATAACATACGTGATATTACAAGAAAGATTAATTTCTCGCTCGGAGGGGTAGGAGTGCGTGCTCGTAGACGATTTGTCTGTGGTAACCCTCGCTACCGAATACCGTATAAAGAAACGTGCTCGTACATTTCGTCGAACGTTTCGTTATAGGCAGAAAGAAATGGGTAATGTGTAATCGTATTACCTGTTTTATTATTAATGTGGATGTAATAATGAAAGTAAGTGGTTTTTTAACATTTTGTATGTTGTTCTGGATAATGTAAAATTTGTTTATCTTTGGTTGTAAATTGAAATTGAATAAATCAATGTATATTTGGACAGTTTTAGGAGTAGCATTGGCTACTTTGTAGAGGCATATGATAACGAAAATATTAAGTAATAGTTAGAACTATTTGTGGTTATGCTAACTACTTTTCCAATGGACGTTGTTAAAACAATGGTATTTTTTTCATTATCCTCTTCATCATTATCCCTTATAATGTCCACTGCTGAACATGGGCCTCCTCCCGAGGGAGGGTATTTGCCATAGTCACCACGCTTGGCAGGCGGGTTGGTGACCGCAGTATTATGTAGTAACACCCAGGGAAACGCTGCTGCCCGTTCCTTGGTATACAATTGTTATAGATGATGTTATAACAATCGGGACCAACGGCTTAACGTGCTTTCCAAAGCACGGAGGGTTGTCTCTCAGCCAACCAGACCCGAAAAGAAATCTTAGAATTCACACAAAGATTTTTTTGTCCGGTGTGTGGATTGAACCCACGACCTCCGAGATTTAAAGCTAGCCAAATACTGCTACGCTACGGAGGTAGTCACTACGCTACGGGGGTTGTGTTTTTTTTATTTTAGGTGCATAAAATAGCTATGATTTTTAAAATTAGTATTGTGTATACAACTAAGGAAATTCAATCATAAACATGTAGCAGGTATTATGAAGTTAAATAGCATTGAACGATAACTTGTTTTCCTCATTTTTCAAATTATATACAGGGTGTCCAAGAACCTGGCGTCCAACTGGATTCCCACGATGCCCCAAGTTCTAACAGTACTCAGAAAAATATTTTAAAAAATCCACCCCATGTACTTACAGAATTATACTGATTTAAAAAAAAAGGGGAAATGAGCACCCTGTGACATACTTTTGAATGCTGTGACTGCTAATGCTGATAATTTCGATATTTCTTGGAGGTTTTGTAATCTAGGGTATTGCTGTGTCTAAATAGAATGTAAAAATAAAGTACTTATTGTACCATTTTAAAATAAAATATTATTTTAACTAAAGGTGATATGGAAAACTATTGAATTTCGCAACTTTGACCGACTGTAGTGTAAAAAAAATGTACCAAAATAGTATGGCAAGTGACGTCAAATTTTGACGCGTTTATTCCTCTTTTTAAAAAGGTATAATACTTACACATTAATTTGAAAAAAAAAATTTTGATAATATTTTTACTCAACAACCCAATTTTTACGATGTCTTACAGAATTCTTAGAAAGAAAAATTTACGACGAATTGAATCTAACCTGTAAAGAATTACTATTGTATGCTCATAAAAATAACAACAGGCCTCTCAAAAAACAGGTTAGACCGTAAGGGACGGTATGTGCATGCATCTCACCATAGTGATTCGTTATTACAACAGGAGGGAGCAAGACAGAAACTATCTTTGCGATTTGCTGGTTCTTCTTTATGGTACCCCATTATTCAGGTAAGAGTGAGGGAGAAAAAGGTTAGAGGTGCGAGTGAGATAGATAGTGACGCTATCTGGGATCGTGCTATTTAGGATAACAGTACGGTCAGTACGCGTCACTGCCTCCTGCCGTTACTACGCACCTCTCTCTTATTGTTACCATTGATCACGTACTACGATTTAAAGCTTTGTTTATTGGACTCGATTACTCTTTGTGCTCTGGACTTTGAAACGAACTCTTTACGACGACCTTTGCCTGTGTTTGGACAGTTTGTGTTTTGTGTGTGCTACCATGGCGACCTACACTCCGCAAGAATACGCAAATATGCACTACATTTATGGAGAATGTAGAGGTAATGGACGAGCTGCAGCGAGACTTTACAGAGAAAGGTATCCGAGGGCTACGCGATATCCCGACCATCGAGTTTTCATTAATGTGCACAGATCACTATGTGACGGGCGGTTCCCCAATCAAGTAGCTGGTGAAGGACGACCCGTAAATGACTTCATACGCGATGAAGTTTTAGAGGCGGTGTCGGCAAATCCAAGCATCTCTGTGCGAGGAATAGAAGCTGATACGGGGATACCGAAGAGCACAGCACACAGTATTCTCCAAAAAGAAGAATATCATCCGTACCACGTACAGCGAGTGCAAAGTCTTTTACCTCGAGACTATCCGAGCCGAGTCGCGTTTTGTGAAACAATCCTGCAAAAACATCGAGAAGACGAAAACTTTATCGACAAAATTTTGTGGTCAGATGAATCAACATTTAAGAAGGATGGCTACATGAACCTACACAACTTGCACGAGTGGCATGTGGAAAATCCGCACTTGATGCGAGAAGATAGATCCCAGTACCGGTTCAAAGTGAACATGTGGACCGGTATTCTCTGTGGGAATATTATTGGTCCATTTGAGATGCCCGAGAATTTGACTGGCGAATCATATTTAAATTTTCTTCAAAATGATTTGCCAAACTTACTAGAAGAGACCCCACCAGATATGTGGTTCCAACACGACGGCTGTCCAGCACATTTTCGCGTATCCGTTAGAGAGTTTTTGGACGAGCAATACCCGAACAGGTGGATTGGGCGATCAGGAACAATCCCGTGGCCAGCCCGCTCACCTGACTTAAATCCGCTGGATTTTTTTTTCTGGGGAACTATGAAGGAGCTCGTTTATGCGAAGCCCATTAATGACATCGCTGACCTTCGTGAGAAGATAACACAAGCAGTGCAGGTGATACGTCAAAAAAGTTACTCGCGAAACATAAAGCGGTCCTTTTTAAGGAGAGTGAGAGCTTGTATTGCCGCGGGTGGTCAACATTTTGAACATTTATTGTAATAAAATATCTTTAAACTAACATTCTTTGCTTTTATTCTACTGGGAACCCATCTACCTGTGTGTATTTCCTTCTTGCTCACTCTTGGAACCGAAGTAAATAATAGTAGTAACATAACAGTTTCTAAGATAAGAAAGGGTCCGACAGTTACCGTTAGTAGGTAGGCACTTCGTAAAAATTGGGTTGTTGAGTAAAAATATTATCAAATTTTTTTTTTTCAAATTAATGTGTAAGTATTATACCTTTTTAAAAAGAGGAATAAACGCGTCAAAATTTGACGTCACTTGCCATACTATTTTGGTACATTTTTTTTACACTACAGTCGGTCAAAGTTGCGAAATTCAATAGTTTTCCATATCACCTTTAGTTAAAATAATATTTTATTTTAAAATGGTACAATAAGTACTTTATTTTTACATTCTATTTAGACACAGCAATACCCTAGATTACAAAACCTCCAAGAAATATCGAAATTATCAGCATTAGCAGTCACAGCATTCAAAAGTATGTCACAGGGTGCTCATTTCCCCTTTTTTTTTTAAATCAGTATAATTCTGTAAGTACATGGGGTGGATTTTTTAAAATATTTTTCTGAGTACTGTTAGAACTTGGGGCATCGTGGGAATCCAGTTGGACGCCAGGTTCTTGGACACCCTGTATAAAAGCAAAGATAATTAATTAAAACTTCCATTTCATTCGTTCAGTCGTTTATTAACTTCCAAAATGAAATCGTTCGCTAAACGACACTTTGGGAATGTCACTGCTTTTCCTTTTTATTGTTTCTTGAGATCAAAAAGAATGAATCAAAGGATCTTTGATGGGAGAAACTGTACAATGTACCAATTTAATTATGTATCATGTAGTAGCTATTGAATAAAATAAATATTGATGAAATCATAGTGGAGCGCCTAAGAGCTTGAAGTTTTGTTAAAGTAAAAAAAAAATGATTCTTATTTTTAATACAAATTTTACCAAAAAGTAGTACTATTGATGAAAAAAATTATAAATATATTTTTTTATATTTATATAGAGCAAATAAATTGAAATAATATCATGTTGATGTACACTGATGTATTCTGAATGTTATGGCAGTTTAAATAAATTCCTTTTTTATGGCAATATGTCGATTTGCTCAGCAATTTCTGCCAGTGCCAATGACAATTCAATGCGACTTACGATTATGCGGTCGCCGGTTTGATCCCCACCCATTGCACTACCGATGTCAACTGACTTGTAACACAAGCATTATAGCTTAACACGAGGGGTTAACAAGAAAAATGCTTTAAAAACATGTCAGGTTACAGGTGTTATGTGCTGTCATAGGGACACCGCAGACCGAACTGCAAAATGCGCGCGCATGGTCAACCAACATTTTTACTGCTCGAGCATGCACATGCTCGACCATGCACGAGTCATCTCTGTTTAATATGGTCTGGGATGTCCGGCGGGTGTGCTTTGATTTGATTTTGAGTTTTGAGTTTGATGCCAAACGTTGATAAATAGAATGCATACTCGAATACGCAGTGTATTCAATTTTGCGATGTATGACAATAATCATAAGATATTTTTTTCAATAATCTCAGAAAATGCTCCGCTCTGCTCTGCTCTTGGTGCGCGCTTAAAAATAACCGTTTGGTTGGTATGGTTTCCTAATGTATAATGACACAAAGTTCTAGTCTATATGTTAATCCAGATTATAAAACAGCAGTATACAACACAACCACAATAAATGAGTTTTTTGTAAAACGAAATGAAGTGACAGGTACTCAAATATTTAGCTATAAATTCTCAACGTATTATTATTCCTATCCGTCGCTGTGCCATTACAGAGTCCATGTTATTGTATCATCTATATTGTAAACTCATGAAAAAAGCAATAAAGATACTAAAGACCGTTTAACTGTTAACGATAATTACCCATTACACAAAAATCGATTAACGAACATATCGAAAGAAAAGTTAAAGCTAAAATGAAACGACATTCACCTGAAATGGTACTGGTACTAATTAAACCATTCGATTTGAAATGTTAAACAGTATTGCGTCAACGAATTGGGCGCGAGATTATTAATTCGTAGTGACATATTGTAGAGGATGCTTTATGATTCATCATCATCATCAACAGCCCGTTTACGTCCACTGCTGAACATGGGCCTCCTCTTAACAGACCTTGGCAAGCCAGGATCGTTGAGGGATATTGCCATAATCACCACGCTTGGCAAACGGATTGGCGATCGCAGTAAGATGTTAACCTTGGGCTAATAGACGCTGCTGCCCATCCATCAGCCATATGTCCCTTAGTCGCCTTTTACGACACCCATGGGCAGACACGGGGTGGTCTATTCTACGCCGGAAACCACACGGCTTTATGATTTACTATTGATATTTTCGGATAAAAATATTTTTTTTATTCCTGACCATGATAATGACTCCTCATTATCTCTCAACAACCTCTGTGGCGAAGCGGTATTTGGCTCGTAAAAAAGAAACTGATTACGATAATAATCTTGTACACATTTCCTTAAACACCTATTAATTTTCCAATCGCGAACACTATTAATAACTTTTTATTTAACAGCGAGCTAAGTACTTTTAACCCCGTTTCCTGAGCGAAATATTCCCAACTAATTCCCCTTCATGCAACGAAATTATCGTCAATTTCAAACAGAAAAATACTCATAAATTTCTAAAGAGAACTGCGTCATAAAGTAGAGCCTTTGTGAGCAAAGTTTAAATGATTTTCTAAAATGAATTCAAATACAGGAATTTTATAATGGCGGCCGCTATGCTGTGACTGGCTAAATATGGAAGGTATATTTTTATGTGTTAATTTAAATGTAATTTAATGTGATAATTTCAATGTAAAGTGATAATTTAAATTAAAAGGCAAATTTCAATTTTAAAAGCGACATTTATTCTTCTCTACCTAATTTTAAAGCTGACCCCACATCGGAACCAAACCGATTGTCGAAGTGTATTAATCTCTTTAATAATTCCATAGGTAGCAGGACGTAGATGCCATCTATCGGTAATAATAAACATTACTTCGACAAAAACTTTGAATACTTTTAAACAGAAAACTTTACCGATAACTAAATTTCAAATTGGGATTAATCAATTAAGAACTATCTGAGTAAATTTCTCGATGGTCTAGCGGTAAGGTAGCGGCCGTAGCCCAATGGCTAAGACGTCACACTTGTGTTCTTGTGGTCGCCGGTTCGATCCTCACCAACTGCACTTCTGATGTGAACCCACTCATAACACAAGCATTTTAGCTAAGGTTAACAAGAATACTGCAAGAGTCTGCTAGTAATCTTTATAAAAAAAAATCCCGGGTTGTTTATGCACACACATAAGTGTGCACTTTAATGTGTCATAATATGTCCCACGCAGATGGTTAATTGAGACTGACCACCGTGGCTGAAAATGAGCGGGAGGACTATATGTTTACACATTGTGAAGCGCATTTTAAATTGATATGGCCACGTTTTTGTCAAGAGTTTACTGTTATGTGCCACTCCAGTACACAACTAGCAGCGAACTTTTCGCCTTTAAAGAATAGACATAAATATATAAAAAAAACCGTCAGTTAAGTTACCAAAAAAATTTCACGTGACGTCACTTTTAGGTACAATTTTACCTAGTAGTGACGTTACAAGCCTCCCTCTCCTGAACTTTATAGTTTGTTGTTGCTCTGTATCTTTGTCAATTTTTATTGGCTTATGTTTAACTTACCATCAGATATAGTAAAAATGATCACCAAAATTAAACCCGCATTTTAATGTAAAATTGTAACCAAAGTTTTAACATTTCGCTATCGTATTTAAGCAAAATGACTCCAAATAAATCATTGTTAACCCAAAAGTAGTAAATGATCACCAAAAGTACCTAAATGTTTTACTAATTTACTATTCGGTTCTGGCACTCGCCGGCCGCTGCCGCGGCACCGCTCGCTTCGCTCGCTCGGCTCGTGCGTTGTATGGCCGCAGCTCTAACCTAACCTAACCGATTGTCATTTTTCATTGATTTTATTAAGGTAGAAATAGCGCAATAATTTGCTCGCTAAGATTTGGTGATCATTTACTACATTTGGTGTTCGAATACAATTTGAAGTGCAGTCGTGACTAAAATAGCTAGTACTATTATAATTTTAGACTTTATTTTTCTGGTGTCAAGTATATATTTTTGGTGGTCATTATATTTTATCCCATTTTTATTGATTTGATAAATATAAAATAATTGACCAATATTTTTTAGTAATCTAACTGACGGACTAAATAGTTTTTTTTTTGTCTTCATGACTAAAAAAAACACAGACAAACATATTTATTAACATTATATGATACTGACGGTGTAAACCTATCTTTTATATTGACTGTACATACATAAGTAAATAATGAACAGAGTAAATTCATACACATTAACATCAAAGACTCGAGATGCCAAATTAACCCTAAGATGACCAGTCTTACTGACCACGTAATGATTGGTTTTGACCGTTCCTTATCTATTTTAGTTTAAACATAGTTAGTTCAGAGATCAGAGCTTGTGGACACTTGAATGACTCTTAAAGCAAATTGCCGGCTCCTTGTCAGGGCATGCTTGAATAATTTATATAGATCTTAGTTTGTTGTGTCGCTTTGTAGTTGATCAAATGATCATTCAGATTATCTTGTGAAGCATTCTCTAGATTAAAATTATATAAGGAGCCAAATATAGTATTAATGTTAATAGAGAAATTGTACTGAAGTAATAAACCTTTTTCCGTACAATAATCGCTTGCTCGCTTAATTTTAATAAAAAGTTTTTTTTTTAATATAAATTCAAGAGTTTATTATATTTGGCACATCAATAATGGTCGTCGATATATATTTTTTTTTTATATAAATGGAGCTGAGTTTTGCAGTCTACTAGTTTTCTTTATTAACCCCTCGTGCTAAGCTAAAATGCTTGTGTAAAGAGTGGGTTCACGTCGGTAATGCAATGGGTGAGGTTCGAACGGCGACCTTAAGATGCCGCACTTGTTATACATATAAATCCCTGTTTCGCACTTTACAACCATTCACGGACACATAGCACATCCACACTCAGACCATCTATCTGTGGTCGAGTAGACACAAATAGTTGTCCCAGGTGAAAATCGAACCCAGATCACCGGGACACAGAAGTAACTGCAGTGAAGTCCAGTTGGTTTTAAAGGAAATTAAGGAGCTGCAACTTTTTAAATAAGGATGTTCAATACTCACATATTGCCAGGGTCATCAGCCAGCGGTTCCTCGACATAAGACACGTGCTTGGTCCGCCTACTCTTGGGACGGAACTCCAGCTTGTTGGCGCACCCCTTGTTCGCCTTCGTGCGCGCCTCAAAGATGACATGAGGGTGTTTCTGCTGGAACAAACCGATAAAACGTAATACACATTAGTTTTGTTATTAACTTCCCATGGGTGTCGTAATAGAGAGACCAAAGGACAAACACCTGATGGATGGGCAGTCATGATCATTATCAGCCCGTATAACGTCCACTGCTAAACATGGGCCTTCTCCCGGGGAGGGTATTTGCCATAGTCACCACGCTTGGCAGGCAGGTTGGCGACCGCAGTATTGGCAATTAAAAATTGGCTGGTTTTTTACCGAAATTAGCTTCATTAATCAAACGTAAGACGGTCGCAGTCACTAATTTATAAGGAATTACTGTTGATTCATGCAAAAACAAAAACTTTGAGTTTTGTTCGATCATCTTTCTTCTTTACATAGGTAATGATAATTTATTATTATGGGTTTGAAAATAGGTACATTGGCATAACCAATTGTTGTGGGAAATGAATAATTACTTTCTGAATAATATTAATGTTACATTTCACTCGTCCTATACCATATCCTTTAGTCCCTTCTGAATATATTTACTTACTAAATAGAAATTGGCTTATGATTTGTTTATCTTAGTAACTTTTGCCAAACCTGAGGTTATTATTTACTTAATATATCGATTGAAATTCTGATTAATTTGCTACATTATGTATAAATTCCATAGTTTTCAATTCATCATCATCAGCCCGTATAAGTTGTATTCCGCCGTTTCCGTGGCCGGATACCGGATCCTGCGCAATGCACGGCGCCGATACTGCTGAACAAGCAGTAATCGTGTATAATTTTAGTTATATATTTTAATTGTTTATGTATAGTATTTTATTTTATATTGTATATTATTATGTATGTAATATGGGTCTTTGTTACCTGAAATAAATGAATAAATAAAAAAATAACGTTCACTGCTGAACATGGGCCTCCTCCCGAGGGAGGGTATTTGCCATAGTCACCACGCTTGGCAGGTGGATTGGTGACAGCAGTATTATGTCGTAATACACAAGGAAATGCTTCTGCCCGTTCCTTGATATACGATTATTATAGATGATGTTATAACAATCGGGACCAACGGCTTAACGTGCTTTGAAATAATTTAAACAAAATTTATAGCATCCTTCCCGCACGCAGTTGCACCCGCTTGACTCCAGTTCCCGTAGGAAATTTATAATTAAATTCTCCCCCTTTTTCACTTCCTTAGAGCCTAATTTTACAAAATCCTTTCTTAATAGACCTACTATATATCACGAGACGTGATATTTCTTCAGCCACGGACGAAATATCACGTGTCTTCAGTAGTTTTGCCTCAGCGTTGATGAATCAGTCAGTCAAGACATGTTACTTTATACCTATACTAGCGGCCCGCCCCGGCTTCGCACGGGTGGACTTTTATACCCTACCCCTGCCCTACCCTACCCCTACCCTAACCCTACCCTACTCCTACCCTACCCCTACCCTACCCCTACCCCTACCCTACACCTACCCCTACCCTACCCCTACCCTACACCTACCCTACACCTACCCTACCCTACCCCTACCCAACCCCTACCATACCCCTACCCTACCCTACCCCTACCCTACCCCTACCCTACCCTACCCCTACCCTACCCTACACGACTTTCTTTTATATATATAGATAATGTGTTGCAGTCAAGACGCTTAGCCAGTCAAAAGTACTTTTAACAAGCAAAATCAGTCAAAACTAACCTAACCTGTTTTTTTTTTGACCGTGGTAAATGTATTTACGTATTCCCACCGCCTTTATGAAACTGGCGGCTGTATATGTGGGACTCACCCTCTCTAAATGCGTGGTATGCTGAGACTGCAAGATTAATAGCAATCTTTTATTTACGGAGAGATTCACAAATAAACTCGAACATCAAATTCCCAAAATACCACTCCCATGAAATTTATGAATCCCAAAAAATTCTGAATTAATCCCTTGTAAATTGCATAATTTACTAGAAAATGACTTTAAAAGTCTTGACATTAAGTTATCAAATTAAATGATAACAATATGACTGTCGTGTCGACTGTAAAATAAATTGTCAAAACGTCGATCGTCTGAGATTACGATAAATGTAGGGACGAGGAAAGTATCCAAAGTGGATATATCTGATTGAATGAATAAATTTACAGGGTTTAAGATAAGTAACGACATTTTTAACTGATCTTATAACAGTTGGTCGCGTAAATTTATGTTTCAATGAGATTAAAACTTCTTTTTGAATATTAGTTGCGCATTATTTACCTAATATTAGACTTAGTGTAATTTCTGAACTCTGTCTCTCCGTCAAAACACTTGTAAGACACTGATTGAAAATTTCTGCTCGAGACTGCAGCAGTGTCAATGTAATAAAAGATTTTGTGTAGGTACTTTCATCTATCTATAAAAGATAGGTATATATTTATTTTATATTTATACGATTTTAAATATTCTTACTGTGGTATAGGTAGTATGGTATAGGTGGTATAAGGTGTAGGTTGTAGGCTATACTTATCCTACTTAAATGGTGCTGGATTTACATATAGGCTAAAAAATATCACGCTCCGACCCACTGGGGCAAAGTGATGCGGGTAATACCGCACGCGGGAAGTTAATTATCAATAAATAGTTTTTATCCCTTATCAGTACTTTTTTATCATCGTTTGAGATATAAAAAGACTTTTGGCTCCCCTTTACTACATTTAACTGATTTTTATTTTTCCATATATACTTAATATAATTATTTTAGTAAAACTTCCGTAAATACTGATAATAATACTTAAACTGTAACAAAGTAGCTATAAATTATAATATTATTATGTTAATATTATAGATGGAAAAACTTGTTTGTTATTTTGACATTCTTTCACGTGGAAACTTGACAGCGAGGTTGATTGATGTATTTTTTGTACGTAGTCAAAATATGACAAAGGCTACTTTTTAATGCCGGCAAATATTTAACTTTCGCGAGAAAATCCGCTGGCAATAACAGTCATATTATAATTTACAATTCATATTGTTAATTAATTAAATGACTTATTTAATGAATGATTATTGGTGATTTTGGGAATATAACATGAAATTATGCATAGACTGACTACACTTTAAAGAGCGATCTGTAATTTTATTTAGGCTATTTTATGACATTTTATACACTTTTTAGTCATGTTATACTCACCGAAATCATTTATTTGTACCTACAATCAGTCTATTCACATACTTTTTGAACAGCACTAAGCAATACAGATAAAACTGACTTCTAACCTTTATAAAGGGCGTGCGATCGTATTGCCAGGGACTAGAGCTCTTTTTGTCTTGTACATTTATCATTGCTATCTCCTTAAGGGAAACCTACTGTAAAACGTATCATTAACATTTATTTTAAAATGTTAATTATACGTTGCGATAGTAATACTGATGGTAAATTGTCCTATTAATTTATTAGTTACGGTTAAAAAAACGATGTACAAATATAACGTTTAAGATAAAATCGTATTCACTAAATGAAAGACTCATTAGATTAGAAATTGTAAAACGAATTGACAAAAGCTTTATATCGTCAAATTTATCAGTTAAACCCTTCTTCGTTTTAAAGTCTTAATTGTCAAATATCAATACTGACTTTAATCTTTTGTCGAATTTCGTCACTTGAGGACAAAAGATACCTTTGCAACTTCCCGGGGGAGTCGGCCTTGCTCCGAGTTTCGGAGGACAATTCAGGTCACTATTGATTAGTAGGAAAAAGGAAGTTAATTTGACCGGGTGCTGGGAGTAGAGATACGATTGAGGATTACCGCTATTTGTCCAAGTTATTGTTGTTAATACTGAAGCCTAGGGTTGCCAGTCAAAGTAAAAGCCGGACAGACGAGACAGTTTGGCCGGACATTTTGGTAAAGAAGCCGGACATACTACATTATTGAGGATTACTGAGAGATTACGCGGACACAGTCACGAGCAAAAGTAAGTAGGTTGAAAAACATCAAGCTATCATACGTTGAGGCGTAGTAACAATGTCAGTTTTCAGATGGACATATTCAGTTAACTACGAGGCTTTTGCTTCTACACCATAATCAATATTAACGAGTGATACTGCGGTATAATAATAATAACAATAATAATGAAATTCTTTATTGTACACACATATATATAAATATATATAGAATATAAATTTGGAAACAAAACAAAAGTAGATGAAATGGTCTGTCTTATCGCATAAAGCGATTTCTTCCAGACAACCTTTGGATGGATAGGAGTAACGTGCAGATATACATAACAGCAGTTAATAGGTGTGCAATAATTATACCATAAATTTACTTGAAAACTTTATTAACTATATAATAAAAGTGGTATATTCCTAGTATATTTCCAAAAGCTTCATCATCATCATCATCATCAGCCCGTACAACGTCCACTGCTGAACATGGGCCTCCTCCCGAGGGAGGATTTTTGCCATAGTCACAACGCTTGGCAGGCGGATTGGTGACCGCAGTATTATGTCGTAACACACAAGAAAACGCTGCTGCCCGTTCCTTGATATACGATTATTATAGATAACGTTATAACAATCGGGATCAACGGCTTAACGTGCTTTCCGAGGCACGGAGGGTAGTCCCTCAACCAACCAGACCTGGAAAGAAATCTTAGAATTTACACAAAGATTTCTTGTCCGGTGTGGGGATCGAACCCACGACCTCCGAGACTTAAAGCGAGCCAAATACCTCCAAACGCTTATTCAATTTATATTTTCTGTATATTTAAAATACCGTATAAATAACGAAGTTTACATATAAATGGGGGACAATTCAATCAGATAGACAGCTGTTCGTAAAAAATATTTTATTCAAACTTTATTTGCGAAAGCTTAAAGTACGTTAGAGTGTCCTTAGACTGTTCTAGACAACCTTCATAGTTTAGTACTTTAGGGATTTCGCTTGTTTAGTTTCATAAACTAAAGGTTGAGCTAAGTAGATAATATTATTGATAACTAGCTTCCCGCGCGCGGTTTTACCCGCGTAGCTCCCGTTCCCGTGGGAACTTCATAATTAAATATAGCCTGTCTCATCCGTAGATAGTGTAGTTTTGGAACGGTGAAAGATTTTTTCAAATCGGTCAACTAGTTTAGTAGCTTATTCAATACAAACAAACTAGATGTTGGTGTTTTGCGACGCCTTTATAAAGTTCGTACATTTCCCGTGATATTTTCCATTCTTTTTATACAAACCTTTACCTCTTAATAAAAAAGACAATAAATTAGGAAAAAACTGCTAAAATAATATAATAATCTAAAGTCCTTCAAACCTTGATGACGTGTTTTAAAGATTGGCTTATTTATTTATTTATTCTTTATTGTACACATGACACTACAATAATTAAAGATGATACAATATGGCGAGCTTAACTCATTTTTAGGTTTTCTTTCAGTAAACCATATTCAGAGTGAGACTTATGGGCCATAACAATGTACCTATACAACAGATTTTCGATAAAATAATTTAAATTTTTGAGTAGAATTGTATATTTAACTAACATAATTAATAATTATTGACGTGTGGTTTCCGGCTTAGAATAGACCACCCCATGTCCTCCCATGGGTGTCGTAAACGGCGACTAAGGGACATATGGCTGATGGATGGGCAGCAGCATCTATTAGCCCAAGGTTTACATCTTACTGCGATCACCAATCCGTCTGCCAAGCGTGGTGATTATGGCAATATCCCTCAACGACCCTGGCTTGCCAAGGTTTGTTAAGAGGAGGCTCATGTTCAGCAGTGGACGTAAACGGTCTGCTGATGATGATGATGAATAATATAATTTTGGAAACAAAAAATAAACATCTAAAAGCTTTAAGCTTACTAACGCAAAAAGCTAACATTTACACATATAGTCATCAGCCCGCATAACGTACACTGCTGAACATGGGCCTCCTCCCGAGGGAGGGTTTTTGCCATAGTCACCACGCTTGGCAGACGGATTGCTGACCGCAGTGTTATGTTGTAATACACAGGGGAAATGCTGCTGCCCGTTCCCTGTTTCGTTTGTTATAGATGATGTTATAACAATTGGGACCGACGGCTTAACGTGCTTCCCGAGGCACGGAGGGTAGTCCCTCAACCATCCAGACCCGGAAAGAAATCTTAGAATTGACACAAACATTTCTTGTCCAACGTGGGGATGGAACCCACGACCTCCGAAACTTAAAGCGTGCCAAATACCACTACGCTACGAAGGTTGTCACACATATTATAATTATAATAAATCAATAAATCAACAGCCCGATTACGTCCACTGCTGAACATAGGCCTCCTCTTAAACAGACCTTAACAAGCCAGGGTCGTTGAGGGATATTTCCATAACCATCCCACTTGGCAGGCGCAGTAAGATGATAAATAACCTTGAGCTGATAGATGGTATTGCAAATCCATCAGTTGTACCATATGTCTTTTAGTAGCTTCTTACAAAACCTATGGGAAGATATGAAGAGCTCTAACTACAAAGCTAAAACACAAATTAAATTCATCCAATCTAAAAACCAAAAAGAACGTTCATCCAACAAAAATAATTCAAACTTCCACGCACTATATCTCCAATCCTCATTAAAAACGATCGGACATTATGAAAAAAAAGAATAAAAAAAAAAAACAACGCGCCATAATGTACTGGACTCATCGAAAGTTTTCTCGTTAGCAAGTTTGGTGCCAAGTTCTGCTCAATTCTAAGCTAAACCAATCAACGGATGACAAATAAGTACATTACTTCGTTATTGATATAACTAAATGGATATTTATCTTATGATCACATGTTATTGAGATACTTTCTTAGTTTGTAATTATAGTAGCACAGAAACTCGTTCCTTTAACAAAGCTTCATCTAGATAAAAAAAAAATGATTTTTTTTTGTCTGGGCGGTGGGATATGTTGGACTAGCCCTCTCCGTAGCGTGCTATGCTAAACTCATACTACGAGGAGAGGACTCTACGCCACTAAAACCCCCCGGACACTCCATCCCGGATCCGCCGTTGGCGGGGGCCGGGTACGCATGAGCAACCAGCCCCCCGACGACGGCACCCGCGGCCAATATGGTACCTACTACATTTTGATACAATATATCACTATAAAAAATATGTTTATATACAGTAGTACATATGAGTAGAGGAATTAATGACAAACGGACAGGCGGAGTACATTGTCTGAAATGTCCTACAATTAGCAGCACTCACAGGTTGCACTTGCTAGTTATAGTTACCTAAATAGTTTAATTCATAGAATAAGAAATATATAATAACCTATATATAATAACCTATAAATCACAGTTCTTTTTCATTATGATTTTGACAAGTACAAGTATGTAAATACCTAAGTGTTGAATAAATCTATTATTTCATTATGAAATGTGTGTTTAAAATTAAAATTGATTTGAATTTCTATACATATGTATGTAGCAGTAAAACTAACTTTGTTATTATAATACTACAAGTCGTTGGTTCTGATTGTTATAACATCATAAAAAATCATCATGAGGTCAAATAAGATCCACCCTAAACGAACGTGATTGTAGGATGAATGTTTTGAGAGTGAATGAAGCGAAAGATGAGTGTAGGGATCGTAGCAAGTGGAGGTCCATTGTCTCTACCTACCCCGCTGGTAAACAGGCGTGAGGTTATGTATGTATGTAAAAAATCATATACCAGGGAACAGGCAGCGATACCCTTTTATTTTTTTTATTTAAAACTTCTTGCACAAAGTTGTACAGTGGCGGACTTAACGCCAAAGGCATTTTCTTGGTTGATGCAGAGATTTATGTTGCAACATGACACTGCGGTCGCCAACCTGCCTACAAAGCGTGGTGACAATAACCAAACATCTGAAACCTCTGGAAGGACCACGTTCAGCAGTAAAGTTCGAGCATATATGATGTTGATGGCAAATAACAAGCCACCATCTTGTAAACTGAGAGTTTTACTTCATCTTGTTCTCTTCTTGAGTCGAAAGGTATATTCATGAATATAAATCAAACTTGACCAGTATTTGGCCACAGCGATTCCCCGGTTATTTGCCTAATTTAGGTCTTGTATTGTGCAGGATGTGGGGCATTTCGGGCATCACAATAAGTGGTTCATTGATTGGACAACACCACACTCGCATTTGTCGTTTTTGTCATTTTGTTTATCGTTAACCCTTTTTGAAATTTACTTCTACATCGCTGTAAAATCTTGAAACCGTATACATAAATACATCAATTACATCCTGTGCTACCTGAAAATCCTTTTAAGCAAACCAATTGCAGTAATGTTCCATATTCCCTTTTAATTTTCTACGCTGTTGAGAATTCCATTAGCTATCGTATAAACAAGTTATAACACGGCTAAATTACGTTGATAGTTAGAAGGCGCAGTCGCTTAATATCATCTAGACTTTTCTATTTGGTTGGGTAGGCAGATGTGGAACAAATTATGTATTCAGGTAAGGCTAGGTTTCGAATTAACGATAGACAAGCGAAACAAATGTTTACAAAGTTTGTAAACGCCTTCTATTTTGTTTTGTGATTGGATTTGGTTCATTGTATTAATGTACTAGCTTCCACTTAATAATTATCCTTGTCCGCGATAAATTGGCTATCGAACACTGAAATAATTTTTCAAATCGTACCCGTAGTTCCTGAGATTAGCATGTTCAAGCAAACAAACAATCTCTTCAGATTTATATACCTATAAGAGTACACATGGATATAAGTTCTGTAAGTATCTTGGGAAACCATTTAGATTTAGAAATGTTTTTTTTTTAATAATAAATAAATGCTTGATACAAGCGTTATTTTGCAGATGTCCATACTAATTAGAATAATAAAGACAAATATCTAGTGCCTATTCCGATATAAGTAAGTTTGAATGCAAATGAAAATGGGATGCACTTTTTGTACCCCTTACTTCATAGGTACGGCAGGGTCTTGCTATAGCTAACTGAATAAAAGTCTTACTTATGATATTAAAGAAAAAGTAAAAAAAAAACAATCATAGCCTTGTAGTTTACCACTTGGCGTTGGCATACGCCTTGTAACATTGCTTCTTTAACTAGCTGTATCAAAGTTTAATGTCTAGAACATTAATAGTTAAAGAATACAGTCAAAAATAATTCTTACATCTTAACAACAAAGAGCTCACTATTTACCTACTCCAAGTTTATATCCAAAACAAACATACGTGAACTACTACATTTTCTAATACATTACTATCATTGTTTAATATTTTAGCGGGAAAGCGGCCATTTTATACACACTCGCGCAACATGGCCGACGGTCTAAATGAAAAATGGCGTCAATTTACAGGGCAAACGCGGCTAAATTGGATATTTCTCACGGCTAAACCTGCTACCAAGAGTTTTCTGTTTTTATTTCAGTTCTCGTTTTATTTGCGGCTAAGGGAAAAACCAAACGATCTTTTGCGGTTACAAATGTAAAAATAATCTTAGTTAGAATTTTTGCGTATCAAGATTTTTTAAGCTAAAATGCTTGTATTACGAGTGGGTGCTCGTCGGTAGTGCAATGCGTGGGGATAAAACCGGCGACCACAAGATCACGCCCTAGCCTTAAACCTTATTTGGTAATACCTGCCATGTGTATACTTTTGTAATAAAATGACTTTAAATCTGTGATAGGGGCTCTTGTTCTTTCAACCTACTTTATCTTGTATTGCAAGGCTCTTTGTAAGCTTTTTTTCCATGTACATTTATGATTTCCGTTTTCTTAAGTAACGTTTTTTTTGAATAAATATATGCCTATTTTAGAATTCTAAGGTTACGTTTCGTTCGATAGTGATACTGATGACAAATTAACCTATGAATTTTAAGCAACTATTTTGAACTTGAAATCGTGGAACGTTGAACTTTTTATATTAATAGTAGATTTAGAAGGTGAAGAAATGAATATAATCGGTTTAGTGTCCATTAAAATGATGTATTTTTCACATCATATTTTTACTTTTTAGGTAAGTATAGATGAATCAATTAAACAAACTTATCACCATAATAATATAGCTGTATGTTTACATTCAAGTAGAAATACTACTCTGCCCTAATGGGTTATAGTCACAATATTTTATAACCCATGTAGATACATCATCATCATCATCATCAGCCTGTTGTAGTCCACTGCTAAAAATAGGCCTTCCCCATCGATTTCCAGCGGGAACGATCACTAGCGGCCTGCATCCACTGACTCCCTGCAACCTTTATGAGGTCGTCGGTCCATCGTGCAGGCGGTCGTCCTATGCTGCACTTGCCAGTTCGTGGTCTCCATAATATAATATTTAGATACATATATTATGTTTTATTGTATGTAATTTATAGTTGCCATGATTAATTCACATATCAAGCACAGTCAAGTCAGTTAAGTAAATAAAATCATAATCACGAGTCTAAATGTAAAACTAGTTACAATATACTATTTTTATATAGCGCCCAGATATCGTAGTACGTAGCATTCTACGGAATCAGTTGTAGCATTTCGTAGTAGTTTCTCGTTACCAGGCGTAGCATTTCGTAGTCGTAGCATCTTACCACCTGACCGATAGTGGACAAAGTTTGTCAAAGTTTCTTCTCGGGACCCACTTGGTATACGCGGCACGTAGAGCCAGTAGTAGTATTTTATTAGATCATTAAGCTTCACAACGTGTTGGCCGGTCTATCAATACGTATTCACTGGCCGAGGCGCTGAATTAGATTATGTACCGGAGCTTTTACGTGTCCGTTTGAGATGAGCTGTATATAGAATATTGGTAAGTATAGGTAAGATGATATAGCTATTCAATCAGTCAGTTGAAGAAGAAAGTACTGTTTATCTTCATTTTAGAAGCCTTGCTAAATGTAATCCTGATCCAGGTAAATATTGACTTCTCTTCGAATAAATAGTTTGAGATTAATTTGCTTAAATTGTTACTACATATTATCTTTCCTAGCATATGGACATTTACATTAACATCGATGTTAATACATGTTTAAAATGTATTTGTAACTGTAACCGGATCTTTGTTAAGTTTTGGCTATAATTATTGGATTTGATTGTTTAGTTGAACTTTTATATTACACTAGATCCCGCGCGCGGTTTCACCCGCGTAACTTCCATTTCCGTGGGAACTTCATAATTCAATATATTCACTCAGGGTGACTGTAGCTATCCAATGGTGAAAGAATTTTTGAAATCGACACAGTAGTTTTTGATTTTATTTATTACAAACAAACATAAAAAAATACAAATCTTTCCTATTTATAATATTAGTATAGATTAGACGTAGACCAAATAGAATAAAAACAAAACTTTTTTGCACTCAGTACTAAGAGCAAATAATATTATGTGATTCAAGCTGGGTGTCATGTTAATTCACACGAGCTGTACTAATATTATTCGATTCACATTATACATTCTCTTGTTCATATAATATTCATCCCTATCTAAATAATACTGCAGTATACATGTGTTTATATCTAGCAGAGATTGTTGCCACCCAAAACAATATTGTCGAATCACATAACATGATTTTGGATCGCTCAACGTCACATCAAATAGATCCAAATCATAAATAGCACTTACACTGTTCAAAGATGAAACTATTTTACTTGCTTATATTAGTGTGTTTGTCACACAAGAGATGGCGTTAATTCGACATAATTAAAATTCGCAAGCGTTGTTATTACATCGTTTGATACACTTTATATGCTTTAGTAAACTCTCGGCTTTAACCAGCACTAGAGTGTATCCATCAAGGATTACGCCCGGTGAAGCAGCAAAAGCCTCCAGGCTAACAGCCCAGGATAGGATAGCTCGGTCGTTAACCTAGACGACACCAAAGACGATGTTCTATAACAAATTGCCAAAATACGTAACTATACATACATGTATTATGCATACAACATTTAATATTAACCGGCGCACAGTAAATAGCACTTCAATCAAATCTTAGCAATAATAATATGGATTGGAATAAATAACGCCTTACCAACCTGCTTCGCATATTTCGTGTACCTCTAAAATTTTAAACACAAATAAAAACCTACCTTACCTTGTAGATTTAAGATCTCTTTTAGCTTTGCATAGATTTGTATTGCTAGGTAGTATGCAAATCAATTTTGGCTTCTTTTTAAGCGAATATGATTCTTAAGCCGACGCGATAAGAGTTTTGGGGGTAGCAAAGTAGATTTGTTTTCAGCAGTTTTATGGCAAATACAATATTAAGGGGAATGATATTTCTCCATAAATCGCTGCGAGGTGTCCCGTGTGTCTTTAAAATATTTTGCGGGAGATTTAAAATATTGAATATGGTTATGGGGGCCGCTTTATTATATTGGAAGTGAGCGTCTTGCCAAGGATATTTCGGCAGAATTCAATACTGGGTGATACTTTGTAGCTGAGTCATATATTCGTATATATATTTACTTTTGGGTAATAGTCGCTTAAGGTTAAATTTAAAAGGAGTAATCAATACTACTATATCAATCTGAAAATATTGTATCTTTGTTTACTTGACCGCGCTAACCTCAGGAAATACTGCTCCGATTTGCGAAAAACAGTGTTAGATATATCCCTTCCGATGGCCTCATTGACCCGAAGTCCGTGAGGCCCGCGAACTGTAAAGTAGAGCGACAGTTGCACATAACTCCCCTAAAGGAACTAAAAGCCATTGTGCCTCAATCTCGACTCAGCGACCGCTCTGAGCCGAGGTCCAAGTCCCACAGGGGACGCCCTCTTGCGCAGGTTGCTTAGTTTGTAGTGTTTAAACCATTTATCTAGGCTGTAGCTCTGCTCGCTTTTATGCCCGGTGAAGTAGCAAAAGCCTCGGTAAAGTAATAGTCGTTCAAGGTTTTATTTAGAAGGATCTAATCTTCTATACTACTATATAAATCTGAAAAGTTTGTTTCTTTGTTTACTTGACCGCGATAATCGCAGGAAATACTGGTCCGATTTGAAAAAAAAACGTCAGTGTTAGATAGGCCATTTATCGAGGAAGGCTG
Organism: Nycteola revayana; assembly: GCA_947037095.2. NCBI lineage: Eukaryota > Metazoa > Arthropoda > Insecta > Lepidoptera > Nolidae > Nycteola > Nycteola revayana. The sequence continues at coordinate 17,130,107 of OX344851.2, read as the reverse complement.
TAGGCTATTATTTAATTATGAAGTTCCTACGGGGACGGGAGTTAAGCCGGTGAAACTGCACGCGGGAAGCTTATACTCATTTATTTAATTATTAAGTTTCTACAGGAATGGAAGTTACGTGAGCGAAACTGTCAGTGGGAAGGTAGTTTATGATATAACATACTTAGGTGGTCGAGTAATTCGATTTGACCGTGCATCGGTGTTCAAAACGTCAGAATATCGACGTTTTGAACACCGATGCACGGTCGAAGCGTGTCGGTGTGACCTTCTATGACTATGAGTTTATAAGCTATTATAAAGTACGGTGTGGAGTGAAAGAGGACGTGATTACGAAGATAGGGAAGGGAATGTTGAGATGATTTGGTCACGTGGAAAGAATGGATAAAGAAAGATTGACAAAACAGGTATACATGGCAAGTGTGAGTGGCACAGTCAGAAGGGGATGACCTTGACGAACGTTCCCTGACCAAATCGGAGATATCCTCGCAAAAGGTCAAATAAGATCCACCCTAAACCGACGTGCTTGCATGAAGAATGTTATGAGAGTGAATGAAGCGAAAGATGTGTGTAGGGATCGTAGCAAGTGGAGGTCCATTCTCTCTGCCTACCCCGCTGGTAAACAGGCGTGAGCTTATGTATGTATGTAAAAGTACTATCTCACCACTCCCAGTTTCACCCACGTGATTGCCGTTCTCTTAAGAACTTCATTCTTAAAAATAGCCTACTATTTACTGGGTATTTTTTTTTACCGTCTTGAAAATAATAGGGCGTGATATGTATATGACATAGATGTCTAAGACATAGTTATTTTATCTTTTTTTTTTTACTGACATACAGTAGAAATCGTTACGGTACGCATTTTGTACCTAAGTAGGTAGTAACACTATTCCACTCACGCTTTTTATTCATTTTCATATTCATTTATTTTGGTAAAGTTATTTTACATGTCAAAGTTATAACATTTTAAATAAATCGAAATTCATCACTAATGGTAAATGTCTGTATTGAAATGTCAATGAAAATGAAATATATCTTATAATGTCTAGTACTACAATTCTTCATCATCAGCCCGTATAACGTCCACTGCTGAACATGGGCCTCCTCCCGAGGGAGGATTTTTGCCATAGTGACCACGCTTGGCAGGCGGGTTGGTGACCGCAGTATTATGTTGTACCACACAAGGAAACGCTGCTGCCCGTTCCTTGATATACGATTATTATAGATTATGTTATAACAATCGGGACAAACGGCTTAACGTGCTTTCCGAGGCACGGAGGGTAGTCCCTCAACCAACCAGACCCGGAAAGAAATCTTAGAAATAACACAAAGATTTCATGTCCGGTGTGGGGATCGAACCCACGACCTCCGAGATTCAAGGCGAGCCAAATACCGCTACGCTACGGAGGTTGTCTTTTCAGGTAAATCATAATGTCAAAATACTTATTAATAGCGTCGGAGTACAATAGATAGTTGGGCCATGTCAATGAAAATCTTATTCATGTGTGATTGCGGCCTAAGTATTGGGCACCTATGTTATTATTATGCACGCGCTATGTAAGGTTATTTTAAGAACTTTATGAGATTTTCGAAAATCTCATTACCGAAATATTTGTACAAATATACTGTGGTCTATATATTCTATTCCACTTACACAACACACCATATAATTATCAAGACGGCAAAAAAAGCCACCCAGTACATTAAATAAAGTACAAAAATTCTTTCAATGTTGGGTAGCCAATTTATTGAGCTATAATAAATGACGGGCTAGCAGTTCCTAAAAATGAAAATGAAAACGTTTATTGATAATGTAGACGAATCGATCGTACTTATTTTAAGTCAAATACAATGATAAAAATAATAAATAAAAAAAAATTAATTGGAAATAAATTCGAAACCTCCTGTTTAAAATTAAAATAGTAGCGCGGAATAGTACCTAAGTTCCTAACGTAGTACTACCATTGCCTTTCTTCAAGTACGCGTGCACAGAGTGTTTCTTTTACGTATCGATTTAAAATTTTTGGTGAATATTTTATTATTTAAAAAAATAAAAACATTTTGTTTTCGAATGGTAATTTTTTTTTGCATGTATGGATGCTATACTGTTGCGGGTTAACGGGAACGCCCTCTGTTAGTTAACATACTGTATACAAAGGAAAAAAAATTCTTGACTAATTAATTCGTTTACATTTCAACAGAAATGTTATTAAGTAAATAGAATTTAAATTTACCAATGTGGCATTTGATAGTCGCGTATTATAAATATAACTAGCTTCCCGCGCGCGGTTTCACCCGCGTAGCTCCCGTGCCTGTGGGAAATTCGTAATAAAATATAGCCTATAACCTTCCTCGATAAATGGACTATCCAACACTGAAATATTGTTTGAAATCGGACCAGTAGTTCCTGAGATTAGTACGTTCTAAAAAACAAATATACTCTGCAGCTTTTTAATATTAGTATAGATTAGAATCAATCAGCGCGGGCTGGGATTAGGGCAGAAGCAGAACAGAACTCGTCGCGAGCCTCGCCTTGCAATGACGACCGGACCCTATCCTAGCTTCCTACGAGTCTTTCTCTATCTACCTACGTTATGACACCCGGAGAATAAAGACTATAAGAAACATCTGAGATTAAGCTTTATCAGTATAGAGATGTTAAATCGTAACTGACCTACTTATTTCTAACCATTCTTTGTATAGCGGAGTATGAACTTTATCATAATTAAAAACTTACTTTAATCTAACAGCAGTATGTCCCGCGTTGAGCGTTCCTCCACCACTATTCATAAATTAGTTATTTCACGATTCATAGTTTAGTTTAAATAGAAACTTAATACCGTCTAAACTTTTGTAAAACTATGCAAATTTCAGCAGAGCTAGCAACATTGGGTTTTAGCTGTATTATAATAAGATTAAATGAGGCAACACTGTATTGTGGAGCGTTTTTTACCGGAAAATTAGTTTGCTGGGTAAGTATTTTAATATTTTAGCGCTAACAATAAGTGTTTGTAGCTTACTAGCACTATATTTAGCACAACTATCATAATTAGGATAGTTCTGTAACATTAACCCTTTAACTGCGAAGATGATCTCTGTGATGTAAACCGTTGTAATTATTGGGGCTGAAAGGGGTGTGTTAATATGTTACGGCTAAAGGTAGGTGTGAATATAAACTTAAGATTAGCCGGCTAAACCTAGGTCTAGCCGACCACATGCGGTTAAACTTAGATCTACCTCTATATATGTCCCTGTTCAACTCCATTGGTTTAGGTTTAGGTTTTTTTTAACCACCCCAACACCTTTTTTGCCGTACATAGGTATTGTTTAATTTAATTAAAACCTAACGCAAACTAACATGTTATCGAACTTTAGCTGCTTCTCGAAGATAAACCTAAGTTTAGCCGGCTAATCTTAAGTTTATGTTCAAGGTAGGTAACCTTTAGCCGTAACATATACATTATCGTATTTATAATGTATTAAGTGTATATAATATCCTATATGATAGCTGTTCTTGTTTCGACTACATTTGAGAATGGGTACTAGATATTATTGTACCAATATTGTAGGAGTAGTTTACAGTTTAGATTCTATGAGGTCGAATTATAAAAAAACTAAAGACAGATTTTGATGGAATTTAGAGGACAGGGACTGAGAACATTGCCAAGTAGAATAGATTTAGAAAAGTTAGAGTTCTATAAGTGAGTTTTTATTTAAATTTGCTTCTTTTAATTGTGCTTTGATTCAAACAGTTAAAATTCATAAGAAAAAGCAATCTATCGAGGTAAGCCATGGTGTGTTAGTCTAAACTTATATCAATTTATAATAATAATTACATTTTCGTTTGTTACTAACTATTGCCCGCTACTTCGTCCGCCTACATTTCGATTTCTCCTTACAAAAACATTGATCGTGTTTTTTCTAAAACATTGATAGCTAGATAAATATCTGCATATATAAAAAGCAAATGTTACTGCATGACCTTTCAACACACAGGTCAAACCACTTAACCGTTTGCGCTGAAATTTGTTACACAGACAGTTGTTAAAGCGTCCACTGGTAAATCATTTTCCAAAATTGCCTCCATAAGGAGTCAATTTTGAAAATAACTTGTAAAACAATAAATAAAAAAAAAACATGTAAGTAATTAATTTGCATATTGGCAATAAATAAGCCACAGGTGGGAAAGAAGCCAGTACACCCTTAAATCAACCGACCCTATAAATACCATTAACTGAGGGTAGTTAGGAATGCAATTTAGTAGCTACAGTCGTGTAATCAATTGATTAGTGTTAATTTATACCTATTGGCATTATACCATAGCTCTGAACTAAAACAGTGCCACATCTCACGTATGTATATCACACAATGATTGCACCTGTAGCTTAGTGGCTCAAGAAGTTATTTTTTTTTAAAGAAAGTTTTCTAGCTGAATTTTGCAGTCTACTAGTATTCTTGTTAACCCCTCGTGCTAAGTTAAAACGCTTGTGTTACGAGTGGGTTCACGTCGGTAGTGCAATGGGTGGGGATCGAACCGGCGACCACAAGACCACAATTCCGACGCCCTATCCATTGGGCTACGGCCGCATTATTATTATTACAATTGTTTTGTATTTCCTCGAGTACATTTTAACGTCTTTAACTCTTAAAAAGTTCTTTAGAGATCTCGTACTCCCACTCGTAACACAAGCATTTTAGCTTAGCACGAGGGGTTAACAAGAATACTAGTAGACTGCAAAAATCTGCTAGTAGTCTTTTTTTTTAAGTATAGAAAAAAAAAGAATATAGTGATTGAAAATGTCCGCTCCAATTTAGGTACATTTGTCAACATAATCAAGGATCAGAATCAGAATTATTTATTTGTGAAACATTGGTGTTTTTACGTAATTAGATGTAGATGTTATATAGAAATATATATGTTACATTAGATTCTCACGCGCGATTTCAACAGCGTAATTCCCGTTTCCATGGTGCATACTAGCGCCCCGCGGTTATACCCGCGTCACTCTGTTCCAGTGGGTCGGAGCGTGATATTTTGTAGCCTATATGTTAATCCAGCTTATAAACTATTATCTGGAAAACTTTCAGCCAAATCCATTTAGTAGTTTTTGCGCGAAAGAGTAACAAACATCCATCCATCCATCCATACTTACAAACTTTCGCGTTTATAATATTAGTAGGATAGACTATCTTCGGTAAATGGGCTACTTAACACTGAAATATGTTTAGTAAGTTGGGAGTATCATTGAGCAGATGAGATTCTGTTGCCCATCCATCAGGTATATGCCCCTCAGTAGCTTCTAACAACACCCATGCGTTGGTCTATTTTACGCCGACGCCCAACCGGCGACTTTCACCATCAGCCCGTATAACGTCCACTGCTAAACATGGGCCTCCTCCCGAAGGAGGGTATTTGCCATAGTCACCTTGCTTGGTAGGCGGGTTGGTGACCGCAGTATTATGTTGTAACACACAAAGAAACGCTGCTGCCCGTTACTTGATATACGATTATTATAGATGATGTTATAAAAATCGGGACCAACGGCTTAACGTGCTTTCCGATGTACGGTAGTCCTTCAACCAACCAGACCCGGAAATAAATCTTAGAATTTACACAAAGATTTTCTATCCGGCGTGGGGAGCCCCCACGCCACGACCCACGACCCACGACCTCCGAGATTTAAAGCGAGCTAAATGCCGCTACGCTACGGTGGTTGTTCGGTGACTTTACTGAATGAATAGTTATAAAATCCATAAGTCTTTGTCAATTAAGTTAGCCGTAACTTTATCTAGCTCAGCCATCAAGTACCAGACATTGATTGAACAGGTGTTCTCCTTTGTATTCGCAGGCTTCTTACTAATATATTGAGCTATATAAATCGAATTTGGGTACGGTCTCACAAAGGCACCTTTTAGTAAGATGTATATTTGTTATAGGCCTCACGTACATTTTACTAACCTATTAATATTGTAAATGCAAACGTTGTTTAAGGTTGTGTGGATATATGTATATTATAAATCAATTAGGAAAAATTGCTAACTCGTTTTCATGAAGTGAAAAGTCAGTTGTCCCACGCAGGCTAGAATATTGCGGGAAGTAATAATGTATTTGCTGTCTCGCGCAGTTCCAACAGCTTTTTTTGTGTAACTAATTAATTTTGTAAACCCTAAATAAATTTAAGATAATTTGGCGATATCGGAATAAGGAGTAAAACATTGAAATTGAAACAGAAATTGAAATTGAAACAGACATCGAAACTGAAATTGAAATTATATCTGAAAAACTACAATTGACTTCTACGTACAAGGAATTTCAAATTTTTCATAAAGGTTACTTTTGCTTAGGACGTAGGCCACACTACGGCATTTTGCAGTTTAATAAGCTTGACGCACCTTTTTTTTTCAAACTACAAATTTAACACACTGACCTAAATCAATATAAAGGTTCAGTTTAAATATTACCTTTAATTAACAAAGATCTTGATTTAAACTGAATTGAGCATGAATTCAATAGCAACGTTACCAAACTAATTCATATCTACAGCTAGATTAATAGCGGGTCTTTCTTAAGAAAGTGCCAAATGATTTTCAATAGTCCGGGATATATTACTCGATTTATCGTTTTACCAACCGAATTTTACACTTTATTATTATGGTCTTTCAGAACTTTGTGATAAACTATTATCTTTAGTCCACAGTTATAGAGTAGGTTTTAGATTGTAGATGAGAATAGGAATTGCTTTGATCGATAACGGTCCTTGTTTTCTTTGAGCAGTTAAATTATTTTTTTTAATGAAAATTTAAAAATATATTATATTAATTGAAAAAAGTTAAGGAATGAAGATAAAATGTGCTGAAAAAAATCGCCAGATTAAAAATAACCTAAGTTTTTCCTTATTATACCTGATTTCTATCAGTAAAGTCTTATCTAAATCGGCATTATCGTTTTAGACATTAGAATAAACGGACACACAGACAGACATACAGTGTTTTCTAGTGTGTTTTTATTATTAGTAATACATTCATATTCATATGCATTTAGTTATAATCTTATGTTTTTATTTTCATTTTCCGAAATTGAAGTGTAACATAAAACTATGATCTCATGAAAAGAATATTTCACGTGATTTCTTAAGTATGTAGTCATTGTTTAAAGTCAACATTTGTTAGTAGTGTACTACTCTACTAACTTAGTTTTGTTTGTAGTTCGCGTTTTGTAGCTACTGAAACAACAAAACTGAAACCTACACAATGTATAACGGATAGTGTTGAACAAGTACCAAGATCGAACTGATGCATAGATTAAGACGGTCAGTAACACAAACAATCTAAGTCCACGAAGACTTATTGAGAACACTAACTACCAACTTTAATGAACGTCTCGAGTGCTTTTAGTCGTGTGCCCAAGGTATAGACATTTTCAAAACAAACTACACTGTTAAGTGGCGCTCAATCTCGGGTCAACATTGCACAAATGCAAATCAGAGCAACTTGCCCGAAGGTTTACGACAATCGCCGAATCTTCCCGAATGACGCTCTTCAAATCAGCCGAAGTTTCACGAACGGTACCGAGCGATCCCGTCCTTAGGGTCATGCAAATTAGAATTTAAATTATGTGGAGGCGGGATACATTGGGATTTGATGGAACGTGTAAACTTAGGCCGGCGAATGAATTAAAGCTTTGTAATGTTTGGCAAGAACAGATGGAAATGGATGGGTTTATTGTAATTTTTGTAAAGTGTTATAAATTGGAAATGATCAGTTATTAACTGAAACGTAAGCATTTACAATGTTTACAACCCTGCATAAAACAAAAATGAAGTAATATCTAAAGAATGCCTAAGCTGATAACACACGGGTTATATATACAAACAAGATGACAAAAAAATGAGCTAAGGTAGTAAAAAGCCTATAAAAAATCTTATAATAAGAATAAAGATATATTATGACACGCCTTCGGAAATATTAAATAATTTACGCTCCGACGTCACAGCTATATTTCATAAAATTATATGACTTACCCGAAAAAATCTTATTCATTTTTTCGTGCTAAAAGGTTTATAAATTATTTAGTACAACCCTACGTTTGTTGTAACAATAAACATATAATATATTCGTTCAAGGGTTTCGTTACAAGTGTACCAATTATATCCGTTGTGTACTTTGGCTACTGTGCGCGCTTTTACAATTGCTTCATTATTGGTTAACATTGTATGGCGCTGAGTGTACTAATAATTTCATAGACTGGAAAAAAAATCTTGTTTTATTTTTAAATTGATTCAAGCATATTTGTTTTCATACAATTCCTTTTATGTTGTGGTTGTATTGTTTGTCTGTTTTGAAGAAAACATGTAATTGTTTTCTTTAAAATATTGTGTCAATTTAAAAAAATAATCATGCATCATAGTGTACTAAAATAATGACAAAGCTATGTAGGAATTATAAATTGTCGACTATAAATGGGTGACTGATTCACCCATTTACAGCAGTGTTGTAGTGATGCATCACTGCTACAAATTGGCTACAGAACAGCCCAAACGGATCCTAATTAGTCTATCAATCTGGTCTATCGGTCTGCGGTTGTACATAGAAACCTGTGGAAGTGACCCCAGTTAAATTACAATTTTGCCTTACGGTCTCCGTCTCAAAATAGACAACTAAAGGAGAGCGTAAACGGCAACTAAGGGACATACAAAAGAGGCATACAAAAAGGACATAAAAAATGAACATACAAAAGGGACATACAAGGAACATACAAGGGACATATAGCTGATGGATAGGCAGTAGTATCTATCAGCTCAAGGTTACTTTCTGTCTTACAGAGATCATCGATTCGAGCGTGGCGTGGCATGCGTCTCGATTATGGCAATATCCTTCAAAATCTCTTGTTTGCCAAAGTCTGTTAAGAGAAGGTTCATGTTTTTTGCGGACAGACATATTATGCAGTTAGCCACGAGGCTTTTGCTATTTCACCGGGCATAAGAGGCTCATGTTCAACAGTGTTTAAAAGATTACTAGATTTTATTGGAACCTATATCCTAGTTTCTGGAAAAATGAAAACCAGCGCTAGGTGCGACTGCACCGGTGGCTCCGTTGTTACGGTTGTGGCTTCTGAGACGTGGAGTTCTGGCATCGATTCCCACCCGGGTCTTTTATTTGTGTGAACTATAAATAATTGTTCTGAGTCTGGGTGTGGTTTGTGTCTGTGATCTGTGTTTGTATAGTTCCCCGCAACACAGGAATTTAATTCCCTAGTGCGGAAGTCATTTTAAACATAGAAAATAAAGAAAAATGGTGTCGCCTAATATACGCTGAATTGGCGACCTTTGTAGCAGAACATGCATTTTTAAATGTCAAAATTGAAAATAACAAATTTAGACCACTGGCAGGACTCGAACCTGCATCTTAGGCCCTAAGGCGTTTTTTTTTTGTCCAGGGGGAAATGCTTTTACGCATTCTCACCGCCGCTGCAGCATATTCGAGCGCTGGCGGTGGGATATGTGGGACTCGCCCTCTCCATAGCGTGGTATGCTAAGTAACTCGCTAACCATACCACGAGGAGAGGACCCTACACCACGAAAACCCCCTCGGACACTCCTTCGCTCCGCCGTTAGCGGTGGCCGGGCACGCATAAGCAATCCGGCCCTAGCCTTAACCAATTCTACTACGGTGGATCCCGACCGTTCATCGAATCTATACCTAAGATGCAGATTTAAATCCGGAAGGTGGTCTAAATTTGTTTATCTCAATTTTTAAGTTTAGTATGCGGTAAACATTTCAAAAAGTGTCAAATGTGTATTTTTACTAATTATTTGTTATGTTCAACAGTGTACTTAAACGGGCTGTTGAAATGAAGTGAAGTTGTAATTCTTAAGTCCATTTAGCATTTTTAAAAACTCTGTTGCGTAAAGCTTTTAAAATAAAATAAAGATACAATCTAAGCAACGTAAGTGCCGTTTGAATTATTAGGCCCTTTCAACTCGAGATAAAAGTGTCGTAAATTAACGAGGAAGGCCGTTTTAACGATAACCAGTGTTCAGTCGGAACCATGAATTAATGTTAGTTTATAACACGGATAAAGTAGCGTTGAGAGTTTTTCTATCTTTAGTTTAAATCATATATGGATTGTTTATACTGTCGAGTAACTAGTTGGCTATAGAATGCGAAAAATAAATTCGCTCATATTGCGATTTGGGGATACGGGCAGGTGCGGTTCACCCAGGTGCGATTCGTACGGGTGCGCTAAGCGGACTGCCTCGAAATGAATAATTATTATTTTATCCTCATAATCACCCCATATGACCTCTATTTGAATTTCAATTGCATACATTGTTTAATGTTAAGTGGAAGAGCGGAGTCACCTAACACAAGCATCCCCTTGCTTAAAAGGTGACCTCCAAATCATATGTGTAACGACCTATGTAATTGAAATAAACATTTTTATTATTATTTTTATTATTATATGACATGAGTGCTGAGTAACCAGCGCAAAGAGCGAATCCGTGACCGCCGTGACAAAAAGCGATACTTATAGCGATAGGCCACGGAGGATGTCATCAAGTACTATTTTGATAGAAAATACAACTCTCGGGTTAGAGCAATAAATCTCTGTGCCACTTCTAACTTTAGAAACATTTTATTTATGGACATAAAATGACCCTGATTCAGAACAACTAGCCATAGTTTTAGTATGTTAAATTTAATAAAATTTATATTATTTCAGGATTTAAATGTTGTAAACAACACCCACCACAAAAATACACTTTTTTTTTATTACAAATAGGTTAGCGTTTGACTACACCCTGCCTGATGTTAAGCATCGGAATAGCCTATGATGGAGCACGCTTACCTAGAAGGAACCGGTTTACTCTTGATTTGAAGAGACCCATATCGTACTTATCGGGAAATATAGACCCCGGCAAGGAGTTCCACATCTTTCTGCACACTGCTATATTATTCAGTTGAAACAGTGCTTGATAGTCTAACCCAACAAACTGTATTAATTACCATATACCTACACAAATACCGGCACATAACAAAGAATATCAAATACATTTCTAGCAATATATTTTTTATATTTCGAGCTTTACGAGAAAAACAGGGAGAAACTGTTACTCAGCTATAAAAAGACCAAATCGACCGCCATCCCTTCATCCGTTCTCCTCAAATTCGGCAACTTTCCCAATATATTTTATGCAGTTTTCAAACAGCACCCAACAAAAAGTTGGTAACAACCAATAAATTATCTGCTATGCCTTCACTTGCAAGTTATGGCAAGCCACTCATCTTTAAGCCATAAATCTTAAGATGGAGTTCGACACTTGGGTTAGTAACTTTTGACTTTTCCAAATTAAGTGACGAGTATTGATGTGCAGGAGTTCCGGATGTGGTTGACGTCATTTGCGTACTGTTGGTAAATTGTTGTTAAGGAAGTATGGGGGAATATGTATGGTGGTGGTGTATTTTATGGAAGGGGTGGAAACATTATTTTGAGCAGATTTGTTTACGCGATATAAAGTAGCTTATGTTTTTTCCGAAGGTCTAGTCCTGTGATTCCCAAAGTGTCCAGGACCCCGAGGGGTGCACGAGACAACGGGGGTCTACCCCGTCATCGAAGGTGTAAAAAATCAAGTTCATAAGTTGTAGGTAAGTGTGTACTGTGTCAGCTGTTGAAGGATATTGCCACACTTCACAGGCGGATTGGTGATCGCAGTAAGATGGTGAGTATCCTTGAGCTGATACATGCTGCTGCCAATCAGTTGTATGTGCCTTAGTCGACTCTTATGACACCTATGGGAAGGCATGGGTTGGTATATTCTGAGCCGGGCACCACACAGCTGTAAGTGTGTAATATGATAGATTGGAGAAGGAGGTCCACCGGAACTTGTAAAGGCTTCAAGGGGTCTACGACAATAAAAGTTTGGGAGTCTCTGGTCTATTCTAACCCAACGTACGTCAAAACGTAGGTATTTAAAAAAATATTGTATCATTTAAGTAAAGAGTACTTGAAGTAACTTTAAGTAATATTTGTTTGAACGATCTAAACGTTGTCCTTTTATTGTATGGCTTTTATTGAGAAAGGATATGATATAAATAGGATTACAGTAACAAACAAATGCAAGTAAAATTATGGATACTTAAACGTCATGATTGTGGAATAGGCGGCGGTTGTAGAATATAAATCCCTTTTCTTTTAAAGATACTGTCCTTTAACCAACTACACTTAGAACTAAATAATTAAACAGGGCCCCCAAAATGTTGCAGCATTATAAATCTTCCCGAAAATCTGCTACCAAACTAAAAACTGCTACAAAAGTTCCTAAATAAAATAATGCTTAAGTTAAAACATTTAATGAAAGACCACGAGAGACTAAAAGAACCGCAGCTAAAGATAGCTCTAATGCTCTTGCCAGCAAAAAGTTGGGTTCAGCCATTTAGTGCAAATAGTTCAAGCATGCGATGCAGATTACACCCCTCAACTGGACACAGACTAATGATAATCAGTTAGGCCAACATGCTGGGAGGCACTGAGTAAATTTCACAATCGACAACCTAGTTTCGTATCTTGTTGTGTTTGTGTACACTGTGGTTCGTGCTAGTTTTTGGACTAAGAAAATAAGGAATAAATTGGAACCAAAGGAAATTGGAAGTGAGCTGAAAATAAATTGGAAGTTAATAAGATACTACTCGTTAACTGATTTGAAAAAAATACACACAATTTTTTTGAGATTGTATTTAGTATAGAATCTCAAAAAAGAATGCCAACGGAATCTTATAGTCTAATTAAAATCCACCGTTCATCCGTCAGTTTCCTTTTATCAAAATCAAAGATTTGTATGTTCAAAATTGTAAAATCAGAAGATTGCTGTTTAATAGCTTCGTTAGAGATTTTCTTACAAAATCTTCAAAAAAGGGAATAAAACTAACAAGAACTGTTCATATTTATATTTTCGCTATCATAAATGTGCCTGAATTATTTTGTGTTCCACTACATATAAGACGTGCTTCCTTCCTTTTCTCTTAAGTTATGCTGCTTACCTACTTTTAAACTAAAGTTTTCATGTGAAATGCTTTGTTTTAGTTTACAACTCAAACAATACAACCGCTGGACATTGTGTCCTTTAGCTTAGAAACCTAACCATGAGTGTGGCATAAATTTTCACCACAATATAATTTAGCCTGGCTGGAAATGTTTGCACAATTTTTATATACAATTATGTAAGAAAACGATATAGGTTTGGCGCTTTAACAAAACGACTTTTGGAATTCATTTTGTTAAGTGTCAGTGTTCAATTCATCTTAGTTTGGACGTAAAACAGCTATGTGTGTTTGCGGCTTATGTGGTCATAAGTTGCGAGTTGGCGAATATACACGTTTGTGGTAAAACTAAAAACGTTTGGTTTTTTTTAAAAATTAATAGCAAAGTTTTTGCGCATTACTAGTATTCTTGCTAAAATGATTTTGCTACGAGTGGGCTCACGTCGCTTGTGCAATGGGTGGGGACCGGTGGGGGTTATCCGGTGACCAAATAGCCATTGGGCTACGGCCGCATCGATTTCATTTCCATTTACTTTTGTAATGTGAGTTTTTTTGGGTAATTTATTTATCTTAGGAAGTAATAGTTCGATTTAAAAAAAAATTCATGATAGTCCATTTATTAAACAAGGCTATATGCTATATTTAATTATTTGAAGTTTCAAAAGAAACGGTAGTAAAACGAATGTAACGGAGCGCTGGAAACGAGTGGTATGATATTCCAACAAGCATTTTTCCTTCAGCCGACATAAATCTAGCCAACTTAACGCCCAATACGTACTCATTTTGCGACCCGTAACACTATAATAAGACCCAAACACGGCATCTCCACGCTTCTTAAACCTATTTACACTTATTTACATAGTCTGTGGCGGAGCTGCGACACGTTGATTACCGCGGTACGAACTAAACTAATTTACTTAAACGTTGCGGACACTAGCGGAATAAGTTCCGAACTACGCTTATTCAGCGAACAATTGAATAGTGTTACACCGGCTTGTTCGCAAGTAGCTTGTGCCGACTGTTTGGGATGCAGCTGACCTGCTGGAGGATACTAGTGTTAAGTAAGTTCGTGATGTCATTGCCATATCCAACTATATGCTTGTATGTACCTACCACTATGGAAAGAGGCGTGAATATATGTATGTATGTCACCGGAAAATAATAAGAATCGTAAATTGATCAACTTACTAGTTAGTTGATCAAATTTATAGTTAGTTGAATAACTATTTATTATTAAACTAGGTATTGGTTTCCGGCTTAGAATAGACCACCCCATGTCCTCCCATGGGTGTCGTAAAAGGCGACTAAGGGATATATGGCTGATGGATCTATTAGCTCAAGGTTTACATCTTACTGCGATCACCAATCCGTCTGCCAAGCGTGGTGATTATGGCAATATCCCTCAACGATCCTGGCTTGCCAAGGTCTGTTATGAGGAGGCCCATGTTCAGCAGTGGACGTAAACGGGCTGTTGATGATTAAACTATTATTATACTTTTACGTAAAAAAAATAAACTATTTACTAAATTAGCACAAAATCTAGCAGTGGCACATTATATATATATATATATATATAGCTTAAGCTCTGTCTATAGCTTAAGCTATAGACAGAGCCTTGTTCGGTTTTATTTAATTTTATTATATTTGTTAACATTTTTGTTTAGGTCAAAACAGTTATTAATATACCTTTAGCCCTATAACAATAAATCTATATATATAAAAGAAAGTCGTGTTTGTTACAACACTTATAACTCGAGAACGGCTGGACCGATTGCCATGGTTTTTGATTTGTTGGATTTGTTTCCGTCCCGAATAGCAGAATACATTTTAAAAACAAAAGAAAGTCGTGTTAGTTACACTATTTATAACTCAAGAACGGCTGAACCGATTTGGCTGAAAATTGGTAGGGAGGTAGCTAAGAACTGGGAGAAGGACATAGGATACTTTTGGGTAGGGGTAGGGTAGGGTAGGGTAGGGTAGGGGTAGGGTAGGGTAGGGGTAGGGTAGGGGTACGGTAGGGTAGGGGTAGGGTAGGGGTAGGGTAGGGGTAGGGGTAGGGTAGGGGTAGGGTAGGGGTAGGGTAGGGGTAGGGGTAGGGTAGGGGTAGGGTAGGGGTAGGGTAGGGGTAGGGTAGGGATAGGGTAGGGGTAGGGTAGGGGTAGGGTAGGGTAGGGTAGGGTAGGGGTAGGGTAGGGTAGGGGTAGGGTAGGGGTAGGGTAGGGTAGGGGTAGGGTAGGGGTAGGGTAGGGGTAGGGGTAGGGTAGGGGTAGGGTAGGGGTAGGGTAGGGGTAGGGGTAGGGTAGGGGTAGGGTAGGGGTAGGGTAGGGGTAGGGTAGGGATAGGGTAGGGGTAGGGTAGGGGTAGGGTAGGGGTAGGGTAGGGGTAGGGTAGGGCAGGGGTAGGGTATAAAAGTCCACCCGTGCGAAGCCGGGGCGGGCCGCTAGTATACACATAAATAAAAAAATAACTATTTTTAATATACAGTATATGTTTATTTATTTACCGACCAGTAAACATTTAAGTAGTAGGTTGGTTGTACACGGTAATTTACACTTTTTTCTCATACTAGTGGTTTTCTAAAAGAAGATCCATTAATGAGCTAAGCTCGCCTTTGTGCAAATTGTATTTCTGCATAATATTTGTATTTTATGTGTCTCTGTGTGTGCAATAAAGAATAAAAATACGTTTTCCTCTACATAAAGACCCCCGGGAAGCGGCCCAAAGTGCAACCAGCATTCATTCTAGTGTTTTTATTTACTCATTTTATTCTAGAACTTTGTTCCAAGCAAGTTAACAAATGTATCTTCTGTAGTAGCGGTGTACGTTCAGTTAGTACGTGAAAGTTACCTTCAAAGTGAATGAATGATTGAGTGAGTGAATGTTTTGATCGAGAGAAGCGAAACCAACAAGTAAGTGGTTCGGTAGACTGATAGTGCTTGTGTGGAAAGAGAATGGTCGTGGCGTAAAAGCGAAATAAGTTCATTATACTTAAATCAATTATACATACGGATTCTTAAAACATTTTAATAATACAGATATTCCCTTATATTATATTATTCCCAATATAATTACGTATTTATCAGACCATTCGCTTTCCGCAAAATCTTTATAGTTTAAAAACAAAAACAAAATAAACTGTATTATATATAAACAGGGCGGATATACAAATATTTACGAATATGTTCTAATGGATTGCTTTTGCGCTTCATGTCAAGTTCCAAATTTGATAATTAAAATTGATATTTTTTTTATTCTTGACCAGGCAAATGACCCAAATGAGTGTGCCAATGGAGTCCTTATAAAAAAAAACCTGATTTTTCAGTGACAAGCTTTCAAAATTGTGCCTGTTTTTTTTTTGTTATATTCCTAATCTTTGCGCGCTAATCTCAAAATCTACTTACTGGTCGAAAGAAATCAAAGAAGGCTAAAAAAAGGGCTATATTTATTTATGAAGTTTCTACGGGGACGCTAGTTACGCGAGTGAAGCCGAGTGACGTAAATACTCCCTATTCATCGGGGCTTGAGACAAAGTGTAAACAAAGAAAACATTGTTTCTCAAACTTTTTTCAATGTTTTTTATTGCTATTTAATTTAATGTAGGGTTTCCTATTTGTGTGTCTAGCAGCTTGGGTTAAGATAAGGTACTTAACTATGAAGATAATAAAATCATAAATCGCTCTTATTGAATTAATTATTCGGAGAATTAGGAGGATTCTGAAGAACTGTCGCCATCGGGAATAACGAAGCGGTCAACTATATTCAACTATCAATTATTCCATCAATTTTAAGCATAATTTGCTCTTCTTTTTCACATTGTCAATGCACTTTTGTCAAGCCTCTACAAGGCTAGTAAAATTTGAACTTAACTTAAAGCTTTTGTTATTCTCAGCAATAAATCCTTGAACTTGGGCCCATATTAACTCAATAGGATTTAATTCACTATGTCCTTTTAGAACCTGTTTACTGTGGCTTGCGATATTCCCATAATTTCAGTGGTTTAATTGATACCTTCGACCACGTTTCTTCTATGAGTTTGAACACATTAATAACAGCCACCTTTTCCGTTGAATGCGTTGGAGTTTTCTTTGATCGCTTTTTCTTTGGCGAAGAAAAAGTGCAAGCGTTGCTTGGTCCAGGTGCACTCATGTTTTAAGCTCGAAAACGTAAATACTTATAACAAAAACAAAACAACCAACAAATAACTTTAAACTTCATAAAAGATATAAATTCTACGAACATATCTATAATAATAAATAAGCAGAACTCTCGTATCAACAAGTTGATCTATAGTAAAAATAGCGGATATAATCCGACCGATAACCAAACGTCACATTTTTATGTAAAATGTTCGGGAGTACCTGTGGTCTATAATTTAGTCGTATTAAAATGCATTCGAAGTTTGGGAATCAAGTCTTTTTTGGGTGTTTTTACATGTAAACGATTTAATAAATCATTATACTTCATAAAAGATGACATTCCTAGGGTTGTTAAGATTTAAACAAATGTCGATAGTAATTATCGACTTTTCTTACTATTATTTACGATAATGTAACAAATAATTGGGATTAATTTAATTACAAACGTTACTAAATTAAACAAATATTTTAATATAAGATACATTTATACTCTCTGAAATCCAAAGTTTATTTTTAGAAATTGGATTTTATTTACTCACTATTATTTTAGATCAAGTACGCGTACATATGTAAATTGTATTATGATACTAAAATATATAATAAAATTTAATAATTAATTTATTTTGAATTAAGTTTTATATAAAAATATCGATAGTTTATAGTCGATGGCCACGATGATTCATTGCCCATCACTTATTAGGTCGCCATGCCCATAAAATATAACATTGGCAGGTACTGTCTGTCAGTACTACTAAATTCAAAATTTCATAGGCTTGATTGTACTGACAGCTGTAATAAAATATATTCACTTCATCAATCGTGACCCTTAAAGTACCCTTTTTATGGTTTGTTTACATTTAATCTCACGCCTCAATGAATAGGTATAATCTATTAAGAAAATTATTACTGTTTCAACAAGCTTATCCCTTGTCTAAATTAGATGTATATGTAAATGAAGCGAAGTAGGCCGGTCTGTAAAAATATTTCAGTTCCTAAATATTTTTATAACTTGAAGATTGCGTGCCCAACTCCGAGATATCTAGACTTTACCCAAGTTACTTTACGCCAAAAAGTGTTCAACCGTAGCGATGAGAAACTTTGAAATGTTTTGGATTGTATGTGTATGTGGTGATGATAAATTTATTCTAGTCCGAGTTCTTTTTCCACGTTAGCCACGTTGAATTGAAAATATGTCTCAATAGTATGACTGTAATTTTATTGTATTAGTGAATGATTATCGCATTGATCTTTCTCGTGCTATCGTATCAGTTACATGAGTCTATGATTTTTTTAAGTAGCGCTACCAATTCAGTATCACGTCGCAGCTCGCTGAATTCGTGGTTTAATATAGGAACATTTTTAACCATTTTTTGCAATGAATGATTGTAGGAGAAGACCTAGGCGGACGTTTCAAGTTCAAATCGAGGACGTTCTTAAGAAAGGCCAGGTTAAATGTGCCCTAAACCGAAAAGGACATGCATGAGGAGATTAATGAAGAAAGTGGTCTCTGCCTTACCCTATGGGAAAGAGGCGTGAATATAACAGTATAAAGGTTTAAATTTAATATATTAAACTGCTCATTTGTTTAACCATAACAAATTGAATAATTTAATGCTTACAAAACGCTTCAAATCAAACACAATCCGATTTGGCATGTTCACAAATGTTCTAACATCACACACATCCATATGAGGTTAACTGCAAAATTAATTTGCACCGTATGTCACATCTAAATTGCGCCATTGTAATCCTCAATTTAGCTGCAATTGATTTCATTTGATTGTACGATGGCACGCCTATACGAACGGATTTAATTGCGAAATTAATTATAGAACCGAATAAAATGATCTTTGTAACATGTGAATTAACGTGCGGACTAATTAAATCGTTTAACAACTTTTCAAAATACACTTTTTATTGTTGTAAATATAAAGAATGAATTTTAATAAATGTTCTTTAAAATTCAATACGGTTGATATTCAGACCCTAAATTGGAATACAGCTAAACGTGTTACCAAATTCAGCTCAATCGGATACCAACAACAGGAAATAAAACGCAAAGCGTTGTGTAGATGCCACCACCGGCACAGTCCGAAGATTATTATTATTTGTGATCAGGCAAGTAGTTGATTTAACTGGTCAGTGCCTGTATCCTGCTCTTCTCCACTAGTTTAGATAAGTGGCAAAAAGGGACGTTATTTCTGTACTTATATAAAGCTGAAGAATCAGTTTGTTTGCTTGATCGCGCTCAACTAGATAACAAACGGAACTAGGTATTGGCCAGATTGGAAAACGTATTTCAGTATTAGATACCTTATTTATCGAGTAAGGCTAGGGCTGCCGTTCGACCGGGTTTACCCGGATCCGGGCCGGATTTGTATTTCGGATGTAAAAATCTAACGTCTTAGGCCAACCCCGAACCCCTTCGTTTAAAAAAACATTTTGACATGTCCGGGTTCTGGGCTCTAAAATCCGGGGTGTTCACGCGTCTTGTCCTGGTTGCCAAATTTTGGAGATGGCAACCCTAAGTAAGCCTATAGGCTATATTTTATTATAAAGTTCTCACGGGAATGGGAGCTACGCGGGTGAAACCGAGTGCGAGAAGCTAGTTTAAAGATAGTTTTAATATCATCGAAAGAACGGAATTATGCACTTTGCATGATTCACTTCATTCCAACATGCGAATATACAACATAGATTGTAGGCATTATTGTATGCTATTTTTTTAACGTTACAAAAAATGAAATTGAAATCAAAACGTAGTCTATACTCCTTATTTATATACGTACTAGCTGCCTCCCGCGGTTTTAACCGCGTTACTTTGCTCCAGTGGGTCGGAGCGTGATGTTTTGTAGCCTATATGTTAATAAAATAAAATAATTTCAGCCAAATCCATTCAGTTGTTTTTACGTGAAAGAGTAACAAACATCCATCCATACTTACAAACTTTCGCGTTTATAATATTAGTAGGATTTTCCTTATTACACTACTATTGGCAAACCATTGCAGTTTTATCCCTTATTGATCGATAAACAGCAAATTTAAAAGACTACTTACATACAAACATCTCATGTAATTCAGTTAATAATAGCTAGAAAATATTAGCCAATTTACCTAAACGCCATTACACAATTTATGCTATTTATAAAACCTTTTAGATAGGTAATCTCGGCTCTATCAATCAGATTGTCACTACTCTATCAATGTTACAGTCACAGTATAAAATACATAGCTAATTTACACGGAAATAAATTTAGTTGTCACGCCGATAGCAGAGCAATCGAACGACCTATCTGAATTGAGATACTGCGTTTCAAATTTAACATCGAGCAGTTTTACAAAGATAAATTGTTGATTTTCAAACGACCTTTGGTATTTGAAATTGCTCAAAATATTGAGTTTCTTTTTTATTCCTTAAATTTCAATTAACAGTGTCGTTTTTGGTTTAGAATAGCTGTAAGGTTTCCAGTTAAGAGTAAACCACGCCGTGTTTTCCCATGGGTCTCGTAAGAGCCGACTATAGGATATTACATTTGATGGATAGGCAGCAGTATCTAACAGCTCAAGATTTGTTACCATCTTGCTGCGATGATGTATTTGCTATAGTCACCACGCTTGGCAGGCGGATGGGTAACCGCAGTATTATATTGTACCACACAAGGAAACGCTGCTGCCCGTTCCTTGATATACGATTATTATAGATGATGTTATAACAATCGGGAATAGCTTAATGTGCTTTCCGAGGTAAAGAGGGTAGTCCCTCAACCAACCAGACCCGCAAAGAAATCTTAGAATAAAATACGCTAATTTAAAATAAAACTAACTTATAAAATACTGCTATTCTAAATCTATTCTACTTGGCAAGGTTCCCAGAATGCTGGCAGCATTACCCCGTTGAATGGCAATGCTTACCTACCTGCTGTGCAAAGTAAAAACCAGCACTCAGAGAACGTGCCGCACTAAAGAAGGCCGCAGCGAGGTATTTAAAAATACCTCGCAGCGTATAGCGGCTATAGCGGGGTATAGCGACCCCTCGGGTAAGTATAGATAAAATTTTGTAATTTTTGTTGTAAATATGTATACCCACTTAAAAAGTATATTTATTTTCCTGAACCGAAAATATTAAAGCCACACGACCCATACACTTCCGTGGTTAATATTTTACTTTCTATAAATTCTCACTTTACCCCTGTATTCATCTTAATACGTCTTTTGTGTTGGGATTAGCCCTTCGGCTCGATTGACGTTTATAAATTTGCTTCAATGGCTTTATAGACCTTTTGGTATAATGGTATAATAAAGTTATACGTACCCTACTTGTCACTGTTTTTTATTGTTAAAAGTTGGCAAAAAACCTTTTGTATGAATGGATATCGAAAGGTAAACTGGATTATAAAAAAAATGTTATAGATTTTGAATTTGGAATGTTTTTCTAGAGCTCAGAATCGTAAGGTCGGATGTGCCATTATACATCACAAACATTCGCCTTTAACGTAAATTGGCACTTACGACCAAATGCGTCTGAAAAAATAGTACATAGATTTATTTTTATTAATACTGACCGCATTTCATTCTAATATACAAGGTGTAACGGAAATGGTATATACATAGAAAGAGCAAGGCTTCTTTGGATCATAACAAACGATATGGCAAGGGTTTCAACTCAAAATGAAATAAAAAAAGTCAGTATTATTTTGCAAACAAAAAATAAAAATGCGGAACCCTTTATTCAGAAATACCAGGAGTAAGAGTTTTATTTTTCTTGCAAATAGTTTGTTGACATCGATCAGCTGATTGAGTGCTATCGATGTATTTATTTAAATTTGAAAAGTTTGGTTTCTGGTATCTATGAATTTAAAAAAATCATTACTTCCGGACTTGTAGAGATAGGATTAAATAACCCTTGCCATATCGTTTGTTATGATCCAAAGAAGCCTTGCTCTTTCTATGTATATACCCTTTCCGTTACACCTTGTATATTCTTATACTAATATATAAAGCTGAAGAATATGTTTGTTTGCTTGAACGCGCTAATCTTAGGAACTATTGGATCAATTTGAAAATTTCTTTCAGTGTTAGATAATCCAATTATCGAGTTAGGTAGGCTAAAGGCTATGAAGTTCCCACGGGAACGGGAGCTTTGCGGATGCTAGTAGCTACTATAAGCATAAAATGCGGTGATAGAAATATTCTTTCCTTTTAAAACAACGATCTTTTCGTTCTATAAAGGTATCTAGCAATAACGATGTCACAATCTTTCAACTTTCCACTTAAAATCTTCAAACCGAAAATTCAACAAACATACAAATATACCATACAAAATAAGCAGGATGGATGAAACCAGTTACAAAATAAATGTTTGCGTAAATTTCGTTCGGGATTAGAAGGGCCTCCGTTTGTCATAACACCCCTGTAAGACCTGTGTTTCAGACTTTGCACCCCAAACTCCAAATCTTACAAATTTATGTTGGCCAACATTTTGTTCAAATATTCCAGTCAGTTTATTTTAGCTTGCGGAAAAGTTTGAGGTTTTCGGAAGATTTATATTATAATGCCATAATATGTGTTATATCGTTAGTACGAGTAGATACTATCTAATATGATGGTTAAAGAATTTTAAACCTGTTTTAAGTTGGTAGATACCGATGTTTTTTTTAAAGACATCTTCCGCATTTTTAAAATGTATCCCCGTGTTGAGAGAATTAACCAATATTCATAAATGGCATCTATAGTAAAATACTCTATATTGTACACCAGGAATAATACAAAATTAATTGTGCATAATAATGACAAGTGGCGGTCTTATCACTCCTGCGATTTCTTTCAGACAACCTCATCACGAACTTGTTAGAGAGAAATCAGAGCTGGCATCTACGTTTTCTTTATAGGAATATTAGAAATTGATAAATTCAACGACCGGCTCCACCGTGACCCAATTAGAGAATGATAAATTGATTGAATTGGTTAGTATACACCGTGGCCGAATTGTGTAGGCATTAAGATACTTAAGATGCAGGTTCGAATTCTGCTGGTGGTCTTAATTTATTCATCGTAATTTTTGGTACTATGTAGGTATGTGATAAACTTTGCCGTTAAGTGTTCATAAATAAAATATAAAACTACATACAGTCACGTCACTGACACAAAGTACACCAATACTCAGAACTATCATCCGAGGTTCACACAAATACTCGTCTTGGGTAGGAATCGAATTATTACACCAGATCTTAGAAGCAATAACAAAAAATGGCCAAAACATTTTTAACCAGCGAGCATGCATGAATAGGCGAAAAAAGTGTGCCAGGATTCAAAGCAAGTGGCGTTCCTCTGTCTCCCTATGAGACCAAACCCTATGAGAGAAAGGCGTGACAATATGTATGTACTAATCAAACCGTTAAAGGACACAACACTTACTAAACAAACATTCTCCTACATAAAAAATAACATGACATCCAATACTAAGCGTCATAAAGCCTACACACAGCATCTTTTATTCTAAATCAGGGCAGCCATACAGAACGGGAACGAGAAATCGATGCGCTATTCAATCGCAAACACACAAACAAGCTGATCCAATTACAGACCCGCTTTGATTCAGATCACGTTCTCCATAATTATTCGTTAATAAGCTCGATAAGTATGCTAGAAACGACAAGCTTTTCACTCAGATTACTACGTAGTTATGATTGGCGTCCCTTCATTTGGGAATGGTTATGGGAAATAAAGGATCATACTTTTCTGAGGATTTTTTTCCAAGTAAAATTTATTGCAAATTTAAGAGTTTACGTAAAGTACTCGTTCATGTTAAAATTGACGCCTAAATTAATTTTTGAAGTTTTCGTTATTTGTATCGTATTTTATCGTTTACTTTGACTACTGGTCTATCGGTAATATGGTCGACCGTAACTACCGAGGTCCCGGGTACACAAACACAGGTCGTACAAAACTTTGTGTAACCAAAAATGTTCTCTGGAAAAGATTTTAAGTATCAGTCCAAAGTCAGGAAGTTGACGGTGTTTTACCTTGGATAACACGTTAGTCTCTCACCGGTAAGGTCGGTAGAACCTTCCCAGGATTTGTAGTAAAGGAATAAGGAGTTTAACTGTGTTTTCACACACATGTGTGTTCTATAATATGTCCTGCGCAGATAGTTAAGCTCCTTAGATATCGGCCGCCGTAACCGAAATCAGTGGAGAGGATTATATACCTACCTATATAATTGTTTTCATCATTTTTCAATTTAAGCTACATTATAGGAAGTAATAGAATACTGACTAACCTTTATGGACACTGTTAATAGTAGCATATCGACCAGATTTAAGATACTTAGGCTTATGTTAAATCTATATTGACTGCGATAATTCATCAAATATATTAATACTATATCTATACTAATATTATGAAGAGGAAAGATTTGTATTTTTATGTGTGTATGTTTGTAATGAATATACACAAAAACTACTATGCCGATTTCAAAAATTCTTTTACCATTGGAAAGCTACATTTACCCTGAGTGACATAGGCTATATTTATTTATGAAGTTCCCACGGGAACGGGAGTAACGCTAGTAAAAGGTGAAGCTAGTATGTTATATGTATATTGAACTTTATACTGTCGTATCGGAAATCCTCTGCGTTACATCAATAGAGCTGTCAGCCTCAAGAGAAGGACTACAGAGATAAGTGAAGAGGACATTGACAGTTGATGCGATGGACAATTACTCTAAGTGGCAATGTCATTGGGAGAGAATTATACGTAGCGTGCTAACTGATTCTACTCAGCGGGTTAGAGTGATGTATGATTATTGATGTTGGTGGACTGTATTATCATTCATGATAAATGCCACTGTGTTATAGACTTTACATTTAATATGTAATATTTTTGTTGTAAATACGATTTCTACACTTATAGCTACATTTAAAAATACTACTTCTCACGCGTAATACTTTCGTTGCCGTAAGAAATGTAAGATTATATATAGCCTATAGGCTTGGCTTTTAATGGCTATCTAACAAAAATCATTTTTCAAATTGGACCTGTCAATCGGTCCTAATATTAGCGCGTTCAAGCAAACAAATGAACACTTCAGTTTTATATCTTAGTGTAGATAGTTAGTACCTAGTTTAAAAATCAGTTTAATTAATGCACTGAACCCATGCGTATACTGGGCGTATTGGAAATACTTTGCTTTCCATCAATAGAGTTGTCAGATTCAAGTCAAGGATTGCAGAGATATTGACAGCTTAGACCTTTCAATCTACACAATTCACTTCACAATTTATCTATCTTTGTATTAATAGTCTTTGAGTATCTAAGTTTCAGTAACTTTACTTCTAATAAAATAACGCACTTACCCAATTTAACATTAATCACATTTGTTACGTCACTACTTCGTCTTAATCACTTGGGGAAATTAACATAACTGCGTTTCAAGAGAACCAACTAGCTGTTTAAACAAAATAAATTGCCTTATATTTCACGGTCCCACTACAAGACGTCTAAATACTGCAGCAATCTACTCATTCCATATATTCAAGCCAGAAGCAACGTTTTAATATTCCTAGACATAAAGGATTGCGCACATGCTCAGCGTGACAGATTTCAAACACGGTCTAAAATTAAACAATGTCAGTTTAAGATATTTCACATCGCTTGCAACAGACGTGACAGCTTGAAATATTGTCATTGTCACGGAGCCGTCACGTGCTCTGCGTGTCACGTCGTCTGGTAGCCAAATGCGGTTTGGATACAGCTTAACGATTCAATGCTCAATCGCATTCGTGTTCGTCAATCGATTTCGTATTAGTGGAATGGAAATAATCGAATAGTCCGATTCGATAGTCTTTGATTATTATGATCGAATTTTGAATTGGAAAACGCTTAATATTTTGGTAGCTAGTGTAATCACGTAGCGTGGAACGTTTTGCGTCGGATTGCTAAAGTAAATGCAAATAACAATGCGTTCATTTCTATTTGTGCTGATGGTCACGGATTAATTCGTTTCAAGGTATTACTTTGAACACGTCGAGCCTGTTACGGTTAAATTGAAGTACATGTATTTTAAATGATAGAACATTGTACGGAAAGGTTTACTGGATTGATAAATTGAGACCA
The DNA here is from genome assembly GCA_947037095.2 of Nycteola revayana. NCBI lineage: Eukaryota > Metazoa > Arthropoda > Insecta > Lepidoptera > Nolidae > Nycteola > Nycteola revayana. The sequence goes on along the minus strand of OX344851.2, from coordinate 17,103,822 downwards.
CCGGGAGTATTCGAAGCTGCATCTTAGATATAACCCCTAATGCTTAGACCATTCGGACACGTGAATCGCGATCGTCCAACCGGTCGTCGAAATAAATCATTATTTTTATAACCGTGTCTAAGGGGAACATGCCATCTATCGACAATGGTCAATGTTACTGAACAAATATCTCCAAAGTGGCAGTTGGAAATAAATAATACAGAAGTTAATCACCTAAACAAGTTGCCAACACGATTAAATATTTTACAAGAAGCACATGCTTGGACCATAAACATCTTTATCTCGATTTATCTAAAATGTAAAGTACAATAGAATTAACTGTACATTTTTTTGTGTCAAAACTGAATTGTGAAGAAGGCCAAAATATAAACAAAATTAATTATTAGAAATTATTGATAAAAACTCTTGTCATTTCTTTTATAATTAAATACATCGTCATTTGTCAATGCTAACAATTATTTGTCATTGTTTTTAGTATAGAAATAGGTACAAATGTCTATTTCATAATATTAATGTTACGTATGTTTTTCATATTATTGCCCACAGGGAGACACATTTACGATGATCAATGAAAATGTCAAAATGAGCTTTAGTGCTTTGCAATACAAGATAATTCAGGTTCGCCAAGCGGGCGCCTAACATAGGTTCGTAATAATTTTAATGTGTAATTTGTAATGTTAATGAAAAAATATATACATAAACTGATAGTACTATCAAAATTTAATAATTTCGCTAAGTATTAAGTAAGTATAATATTAAGTATTAAGCAACGATTAAAAAGACTGGTGACAAGATTTCTTGCTTTTATACATCAAAGAAGATTTAACTACACTTAACTACAGCTTAAAAATGAGTAATTTCCAAATATAATTAATCTTAGTCCATATTATCCTGTGATCCTTGATATCCATTTGTTGCAGCACACACGTTGTCCACAACAAATGGACTGCGACACAAATATAAACAGCTAATCGTGCTACACATTTATATAAAAGGCGAGGGTTCACTAGCTGTCTGAAAAATGCGTACCACCGGCGTGGGACATCTACTATTTATTGGGGCATACTTCAAGTAAATGGGGCTCTTACTAGCGCCCTCAGGGCTCCGGTAAGGGGAATTGTTTATTTTATTTATAAGTATAGCTATGAAACCACCCCGTGGTTTCACGCGCGTTACTTCTTCTCAATGTATTTATGGGGTTAAGGTTATATTAATACGTGAGACCAAAACGTTGTACCCCTTTTTACGAAAATTGCGTGGACGGAGTAGTATATTTTGCAAACTCATAGTGTATACAGGGTTATTTGTAAAACACCAACAACCACGTACGAAGCCATTGTACTCATCATTATGAACAACTTTTACTATGCGACAAAATCTGAAATCGCGTAAAAAAACTCAGCTGCTCTTCTACATTTTTCGTTTAACTCGTCAAAATGCAGGGAACAGCTGATTTTTTTCCGTGATTTCAGGTTTTCTCAAAGAAGCAAAAGTTGCTCATAATGATGAGTACAATGACCTCTTAAGAGGTTACTGGTGTTTTACAAATAACCCTGTACAGAGAAGAGGAGTGCAAATGCTAATATTTTTTTATTATTATGGAATTTCGATCACCGGACTACTACTAGTCTATATTATTATGTCCAAGTAATATTTTATCTATGTGCGAAGTTTGTTGAGAAGCTTATTAGTAACGGACTAGCTTCTCACGTGCAGTACCCGTATGTTACACCTGTTTAGTGGTTTGCACCGGAGCGAGATTTTGACAACCGATTGAATCCACCGGTGATTGAGCGATCTCCGGTTATTCTCCGGTGAATCACCGGAGAATGAAAGCATATTTAAATAATAACTAACTTGATTAGCCATAGCATAGATAATCAAGTGTTTTTATTTCTTGGTCAGGCTTTATTCGGAGTTTAAAATAATAACACACACCTTTTATTCATTACACGTTGAATCAACATAAAAATATTTACGAAGATAAAAAAAAACTGGACAAGTGCGAGACGTAGGTAATGAAATTTAAATAAAAAAATGTTCCGTAGTAATTATTATATTTTACAATTCTAATAAATTATGGTTTTCATGTAGAAAGCATAACATTTCGAGTAGCTAGATCTATTCCTCAAACTCGTTAGTTCCGTGATGCATAAGTTCCAGTCGAATTTTTCCCCACTCGCTTTTTTGTCTGTTCGCGCATTTTACCAATCGCATTAGTTCACAGACGTTTATTTCTCTAATTTTTTTTCCACACGTATTTTTTAGGAAGCACTTAATAGGGGGGCGCCCTTTATATAGTTTTTTTTATTAAATTTTATTTTATAAATGTTATTATTTGACTATTTATATTATATTGTTTATAATTTTAAAGGCGCAAAAAAAAGAATAATAAATTTAGACCACCGCGAGGATTTGGAACAGCATTCATTTTATGGTCAGCTCAATTCCATAGCTCAGTCCATGTCTTCCCATGAGTGTCGTAAGATACGACATGGATGGGTAGCCATGGACTGAGCGTATGTTACTGCGATCAACAATCCACCTGCCAAACGTGGTGATTATGGCAACATCCCTCAAGGATCCTAGCTCCTCTTAACAGGCCTTGTAGGTTTGTTAAGAGGAGGCCCGTGACCGGTAATGAACGTAAAAGTGCTCATGAGTGAAAAAGATGAAGATTAATTCCAAAAACATTTTCGTACAAATAAAATTAAGCACATTAATTAACTAAAATATGGATTCACATAGTAACAAAAATATTTTTTTTAAACACCTTTCAAAGACTTCAAAATAGTCGCTAGTAGTTATTATTCATAATTTGATAATAATAATAGAAACAATAAATAAAATGAAAAACGAAAAAAGGAGAGCATTAATAGTTTCTCAGAAAAATACGTGTGGAAAAAAAACGTTTAGAGAAATAAACGTCTGTGAACTAATGCGATTGGTAAAATGCGCGAACAGAAAAAAAAGCGAGTGAGGAAAAATGCGACTGGAACTTTTGCCACACGGAACTAAGGAGTTTGGGGAATAGATCGAGCTACTCAAATGAAAACTGCGTCATTACGCAACATGCACATTTCTTCGGTTATTAAGAATGTAACCTGTTGTTGAAAAGACTGTTTCTGATCTAACTGACGTTGCCGGTACAGTAAAGTATTTAAACGTACACTTACACACAATATCTAATGTTTTGTAAGTTTATTTCGCATGAACTTGAATAATATACTGGCAATAAACGTTATAACATTATGCAAAAAATTATAGAGGCTTTAAAAAATAATGAATAAAATTTGTAATAAAAATATTTTTAAAATAATATAGATAAGAGTATCGAATACTAACACCGAATAATAAAAATAAAGAATAATCATACACTAATACAGGTTTATTATTTCACCGGAGATTAATCGATTAATCTCCGGTGATTTTAACCGATTACTTTTACCGGTTCATCACCGGAGATTCTCCGGTACTCACTGCTCCGGTGCAAACCTCTACACCTGTTATCGTATTTTTTTTCCGGACGGGCATACCTACGAGTCCATTACTACTTTACCAGGCATAAAGGCGAGAAAGCCTCAGGCCTTAATAACGTGAGAACATCATAATGCCTATAGCCTTCCTCGATAAATGTACTATCTCACACTGAAATTATTCTTCAAGTCAGACCAGTAGTTTCTAAGATTAGCACGTCCAAGCAAACAAACTCTTCAACTTTATATATTAGTATTGCTATAAGCCACTTATTTCTTGAGAAACAAACACAGGAGAAACCATGGGCCTTTGCTAGCTCTAAAGAAAGGATCATAAATTACGCTTTCCTGCTAAATGTGCAAAATGTTTATTACCAAAAACTGGGAGGAAGATAAATTTTGTTGCTATGGTTTTAGCTGAATTATGAATAATGTCTTCAATTCCATACTTTATAATTAAGGCTCATTAGCTGTTTTTATAAAACAAAGGGACAAGGAAAGGAGAATTGTCGGTATAATCAACAAACAAAAACGAATTTGTCGGGTCCCTAGATTAAAATAGTATTTGACTTAGTATTAGAGATATTTATTGAGATCACATACGTAATAATACAGTTTTTCTTACAATCATATAGGTATAACAATATTAATTAGGTATATTCTATGTAAGTTATGTAAGAAATTTCACAGTTCACTAGACTTCACACTAGTATCCCACTGCTGAACATGGGCCTACTCCCATAGGAGGGTATTTGCCATAGTCACCACGCTGGGCAGGCGGCTTTGTGCCCGCAATATTATGTTGTACCTCACAAGGAAACGCTGCTGTCCGTTTCTTGATATACGATTTTTATAGATGATGTTATAAAAATCGGGACCAACAGCTTATCGTGCTTTCCGAGGCACGGAGAGTAGTCCCTTAACCAACCAGACCCGGAAAGAAATTTTAGAATTTACACAAAGATTCCTTGTCCGGCGAGGGAATCGAACCTTTCGAGATTAAAAGCGAGCCAAATACCGCTACGCTACGGAGGTTGTATCACGGTCAGCCGTGTGGTTTCCGGTTTAGAATCCTACTAATATTATAAATGCGAAAGTTTGTATGTATGTTTGTGACTCTTGCAGCGTTTCCTTGTATGTTACAAGGTTCCAACATAACACTGCGGTCACCAACCCGCCTGCCGAGCGTGGTGACTATGGCAGATACCCTCCCCCGGGAGGAGGCCCATGTTCAGCAGTAGCCGTTGTACGGGCTGATGATGATGATAATGACCGTGACACAAACTATCTTAAACACACTACAAGGTGTAGTTAATGTTTCTACCATATTTGTATTGTAGACTATTACATTTAATATGGTTTAAACCTGAGCTCGTATTCTTGTAATCTGGTTAAGAGGCCTATTACAAAACACGTACACTATAAGGCGTTGCACTTCTATTGAGCGTGTTCGCTTTTATTGGCCATAATAGCGGATTGGAAATAAAAGAAGAACAGAAGCAATACGCGTTTATTCTACATTCTGTTAACAGTCTTAAAATAGATTTTAGTATAATATCAATAAACGGGGTTATTCTTAAATCACCAACAACCTTTCAAGGGGTGAAAGTACTAATGATGATGCGGAAAAAGTTGTGTCTACACTCAACATAATACCCATAATAAATTGTGTATGGTTGTGTGTTTCGCTATTGATATATAGATACTTCATGTATCTTATAACATAGTTTCTCTATTATATAGCCGAGTTAATGTCCCGACCAAAATTGAGTTCCGTTTATTTTTATAGGTCAACGTTTTTGATTAAATATTTTATTGCGTCTTTTGTTTGCAAAGTTATACTTTTCAATGAGTGTAGTGGCCATTTTGTTTTAGTTCTAGTTGTCCAGTGCTATTTCATTTGGGTAATGATTTATTTATTTTATGTGATAATGCTTATGATTCTATTATTTCTCATAATTTAAGTTGCGCGATTTCCCTTCGTAGCTTCCGATCCTGTGTGAACTTCGTTATACATAAAGCATGTGTTAAGATGACGCTATAAAGTCTAAACATTAAAAGTAAACATTTAGGTATCAGTTTTAAAGTTTATACGCTACAAAAACTGACAAATCTGATTTATTTATGCTATATCTAGCTAAGCAACCTTCGTAGCGTAGGTCGTGGGTTCGATCTCCACACCGGACAAGAAATCTTTGTGTAAATTCTTAGATTTCTTTCCGGGTCTGGTTGGTTGAAGGACTACCCTTCGTGCCTCGGAAAGCACGGTAAGCCGATTGTTATAACATCAGATATAAAAAGCGTATACCAGGCAACGGGAAGCAGCGATTCCCTGTATATTACAACATAATATCACCAATAGTCACCAATCCGCTTGCCAAGCGTGGTGACTATGGCAAAACCCTCACTCGGGAGGAGGCCAATATTGATGATGAGGATGATGATATCCAGCTCCCCGCTCGCGGTACCTTAAGTTCAAACTATGGTGGTAACTATATTGCCACTACCAATTAAAGGGTTAAATCATAGGTAGTATTCCGCAATACACACTAAAAAAATATAGCAGTCTATCTCGATTAAAGCTACAGGCGCAGTTAGTGACTTCATAACTGTTATAAAACACAACAAAGAAAAATATATAAACACAGTATGCCCAAGAAAACCTCGCAAACTTTCCACTAGCCAAAATTGCTCAGTAAATCAAGTAAAAAACATATTTTGGTACGGAAAAAAGTAACCAATATTTATTTACTGTGTTGGTCCATATTTTGGTTGATATAGCATCTGGTTAGGGAGACCCAGGCAGCTCATTTCCTCAATAAATTCCCGGGAGTCGTGAACGGGTTAAATTAATGCGCGAGTAGATCCTTCGAAACATCATTTTGGGTCAAATAATGTTGTATGTAAATATTTTTGCAATTGAGTATTGCTTGTGAAGAATCTCTGTAGAAAATTTCAGTTCAGTTGAGATTTCGTTACTCTCTAGTCCATTGAGTAAGGCTAAATGCTACATTTTATTATAAATCGAAATCAGATTCCCTTTGGGAGCATAGGTTCGTATCCTACCGGCTGCGCCATGTAAAAGTATTATTCTTACTAATTTATGATTTAAATGAAATTTGGTACAGATATAGTCTAGAGCCTGAGAAAGAACAGGCTATATTTTATTATGAATTTCCCACGGGAACGGGACTTACGCGGGTGAAACCGCGCGCGGGAAGCTAGTATCATAATATAAATAAAACGACTTGATTGAGTGACATCTCAAGAAGTTTATTCTTCTTAATCTCATTTGACAACTACTTGATCATAGATTAAATAAAATTACCCAATCAAACTACAGTTCCCACGGCAACGGGAGCTTTGTTGGTGAAACTGCATGCAAAAGGCAAGCAGTATTAGCATACCACTTTATACTTTAATATTTAATAACATTGTTTTTTTTTAAGGAAAAGTATAATTCATTATTTCCCAAAAAACTCTTAACTAACGTAATCACTATATCTTGTTAAAGGTAATGGCTTATATTTCATTGTCACCTTATATATTTACATTTGTTTATACTCAAAATAATTTTATAAAAAGGGACTCAATTAAAACAGCACAATGATTATAAGATAAAATAGAACGATTGTAGCAAAATAAACACGAGAGTAAGCGGTCCGTTTATCTGAGTGGAGGAAAAAATATGCGATGGGCTCTTCTGATAACCACCGGACTTTAATTACTTGAGACCGGTATATTTATGGACTTACGTTATAATAAATCTATATATGTATATAATGTTACATCTCATGACTGGCTGATTCATTACACGTGATATTTGCCCTGCTTATTGTACTTGCAGTAATCGACATTTTTGGGATTTTCACTTTTTTGCGAAAATGACATTTGATGACCCTAATCTGTACATAAAAAATTTAAAATCATATATTATTTATTTCACGAGAAACGCCGTACTTGCCATTTTTCTGCAAGTACGGCGTTTCAAGTGAAAATCCTAAAAATTTGGATAATTGCAAGTACAATAAGCAGGGCAGATATTTTGACCGTGGCTTCCTTTTGTGACATCCACAAAGAAAGTATTTTGTTAAATTCAACCCGTAAGGGGGTGAAAAAGGGGAGAATTTCATTATAAAGTTCCCACGGGAACGGGAGTTACGCAGGTGAAAACGTGCGCGGGAAGCTAGGATTTCAATAAGCGAATAGAAGTAATTTAAAAAGTTATTCTAAAGTAAAAACAATACGTCATTCGAAAGAGACGGAATTATATTCCATTCTTGAATTGTTGAGTTATAAAAGGTTTTAAGTGATAAGTATTTAGTGCTGTTTGATATGATGTTTTATGGTAGTAAAAATAGAGTTTTATTTTATTTATTTTTATTTTATTTATTTGGCTCACCAACAATTGATTACACCATAAAATATTAAATACATTCATCATAATACATTACTTGTGTAACAATCTCTTACAGGTAAGCACAGCATGCATTAAACTACTTAGTTAAAGTTAAGATTATGACAAAATATAAACACATACAAATATGACATTGTAAAAATCGAATTAAATTATACCAATTAAATTGAAAATTAAAGAATAAATTAATACAGTGCTAAAATTGAAATTAAATTGTTGTTTTAAATAATTATGTTTTTATTGAGGTGTCGCTCGGTGACAGTGCGGTTCAATGGTTTTTCTCATTTAAAAAATGATTAACTAAACTTAAACTTTATAAAATCAAGAAGTTTTAACTTAAAAAAACGTATTAAAGTGATGTATGCTAACGTCAGTTTCTTCATATAATATGGTTATTTTACAAGGTTATCCGTTCACCGCAAACTTTATAATTCAAGTCATGTGCTGAGCAAAGTTCGCAGAGGACGTTGACGCATCCCTTCAGGGCTGCATGTACAATGCCCTAAGAATATTCCCTTAAGGGGAGAATTGTTTAGAAGTTATATTTGTAAACGTGGTATCCATTTAGCTTAACGGCTTCAATTCTGGATCTCGACTTCACAATGATACATACACTAAAGTCTTACTGCAATAATATTATATAATAGCGTGACGCGCGCGGTTTAGCCTCCAACATATGTACCGTTCCCGAGGGAACTTCATTTAAAAAAAACCGGCCAAGTGCGAGTCGAACTCTCGCACGAAGGGTTCCGTACTAGTTGCAAATTTGATCGATGTTAATAATAGTTGATTGAATGAAAGGTAAATTGTGGTTTACGGTTTATGACGTATTAAAAAAAAACTACTTACTTGATCTCGTTCAAACCAATTTTCGGTGGAAGTTTGCATGATTATAAACATCATATATTTTTTTTAGTTTAATCATTCTCTTATTTTAGAAGATACAGGGGGGGGGGACACACATTTTACCACTTTGGAAGTGTCTCTCGCGCAAACTATTCAGTTAAGAAAAAAATGTCATTAGAAACCTCAATATCATTTTTGAAGACCTATCCATAGATAACAAACACTTATGGGTTTGATGAAAAAAAAAATTTTTGAGTTTCAGTTCTAAGTATGGGGAACCCCAATTTTTTTGTTTTTTTTCTATTTTTGTGTGAAAATCTTAATGCGGTTCACAACATACATCTACTTGCCAAGTTTCAACATTATAGTTCCTATAGTTTCGGAAAAAAGTGGCTGTGACATACGGACGGACAGACAGACAGACATGACGAATCTATAAGGGTTCCGTTTTTTGCCATTTGGCTACGGAACCCTAAAAATAGTATATGTTACTCTTGAATAACGTTCGACAACCTCCGTGGCGTAGCGATATGTCGTTTGCTTTAAATCTCGGAAGACGTGGGTTCGATGCCTACGCCGGGCAAGAAATCTTTGTGTAAACTCTAAGATTTCTTTCCGGGTCGAACTGGTTAGCTGAATAACTACCCTCCGTACCTCGGAAAGCAAGTTAAGCCGTTGGTCCCGATTGTTATAACATCATCTTTATCAATCGTATACAAGGGAATGCTGCTGAAACATAATACTGCGGTCACCATCCCGCCTGCCAAGCAAAATTCTCCCTCGGGAGGAGGCCCAAGTTCAGCCGTGGACGTTATACGGGCTGGTGATGATGATGATGAGGATGGATAACATAGCTTTCTAATAGGGTTTTTTTTAATCCGTCAAACAGTTCGGCAGCCTGTTCAATGCAAACAAACAATCTAATATTTCCTCTTTGTTATATTAGTATAGATAATATAGACTACTTCACTTGCGTAAATTCCGTTCCTGTGGGACCTTCGTATTAAAACATACATAGTTAATGACACTAACAAATAATGTGGCTTGTTATTGGTAAAATAATTTACCAAAATGGGTGCAGCAGAATCAGAGATTACCCTCTACAATCTCACGTCTTTGAGCTTTGAAATGAAATGAAATGAAAGTCTACATAAGACATTCGCACTTATTATGAGTCAAATATTATGATAATTAAAACAAAAAAAAAAACAATCTTGACTAATAAATGCGTTTTCTTATCTTGACTAATAAAATTTACCAATGTTGTTATGGCATGTGATAATCTCTTATTATAAAATATAATTAAGATTAACCAGCGCGGGCTGGGATCGGGTCTAAAGAAAAGAACGCGTCGCGAGCCTCGCCTTGCGAGGACGACCGGACCCTATCCTAGCTTCCTACGAGTCTTTCTCTATCTATGTACGGTGTGACACTCTGAGAAGAAAGACTAATATAAGAAACTCCGACATCATTATTTTTGTCATCTTTTAAAGTCTTTGATTAATAATTTTGTAGATACATACATACTTTTGTTATGATGTCTTGTTATTACCCGTATGGAATCCGGCTTAGAATGTCTTCCCATGGGTGTCTTAAGAGGCGACTAAAGGGCATATAGCTAATGGATGGGCAGCAGCATCTATCATCTTACTGCAATTCGCCTGGCAATTACAACAATTCTGGCTTGCCAAGGTCGGTTAAGAGGAGGCCCATGTTCAGCATTATCATCATCATCAGCCCGTATAACGTCCACTGCTGAACATGGGTCTCCTACCGTTGGCATAGTCACCACGCTTGGCAGGCGGGTTGGTGACCGCAGTATTATGTTGTATCACACAAGGAAACGCTGCTGCCCGTTCCTTTATATACGATTATTTTAGATGATGTTATAATAATCGGGACCAACGGCTTAACGTGCTTTCCGAGGCACGGAGGGTAGTCCCTCAACCAAGAAGATCCGGAAAGAAATCTTATAATTCACAAAAAGACTTTCTGTCCGGCGTGGGGATCGAACCCACGATCTCCGAGACTTAAAGCGAGCCAAATACCGCTACGCTACGGAGGTTGTCCTGGTGGTGTTCAGCAGTGGACATGAACGGGATGGTGATGTGATATAAGCTCTCATGCTCCTGGGTAGCGTCTCTATAATGCTAGTAGGATTGTTTATTTACATAATTCGAAACATCAAAATATTTACAAAGAAAATTTAAGATTCTCAACAAAGCAATCCTATATTTATGGTCCTACTCAAATTGCTCCTGATAGAGTTACGAAGATAAAATTTTACGGGAAAACTTCGCGTTTTTAATGCTGAAGTAACTTTGGTTGTTTGTCTAACATTTTGTTGGGTTTATTACCCCAGTAGGTTATAACGGTTGAAATAGTTTTAAGGACTGTTTTGAAGAGGTTTGTGGAGCATCCGGAACCGAATATGATACGTATTCTAGTTCAATTATAGATGTGAACGTTCAAATGTTGGTTACCCGACCGAGCAATTATACATACAAACATAAAGTGGATTTGTATACAATTTTACTGACATAGAGTTCAAAATGATAGATCATAGTACGTTGAAAGAGATGCTCGATTGATGAAGTAACTCTGTACAGAATACCACAGCCAACCTTATTGATTAATTACCATGCGTTAGTATGAGTTGGTCACTCCGAGGGAGAGGAGGAAAGTGAAAAGGCCGGATAATTATTGATGTACAGTCAACAAAAAAGATAGGTTTACGAGCGTGGAACGTAAGACAGAAACACGCTTGTACGATACCACTATATACATGAATCAAAGTTAATAGAAATCTCTATTCCTAGACATAACGTTTTGCCGAAAAATTTGTTGACAAAAAAAAATGTTCGTAGATATTTCGGTCCATAAGAAGCACTGTAGACAAAACTCTCTGTTCATAGATAGCACTTCTCGCCGTATTTTTTATTCATAGAAACCACTGATGCTAGATATCTTTGTTCATAGAAAGCGAATGTTTGGAGAACCAATTGCTAATACTTATTAAATTAACAAATTTCGCATTTCTGGCGCTGGTACATGTCCATACTGAAAATACGTTTATTTTATAACATAATTATTATTTAGACATAGTGAAACGCATTTTTAATTTATATGTACACGTGTTTTTACAGCTAGTAGCAAACTCTTTACCCATATTTTTTATTATTTTTCTCTATTTATGGTGTATTCTCTATAAAAAAATTAAAAAAAATTATCAATTTTTTTTCTTATTTATTGTATAATTTCATTTAAATTAGCTCTATACCACCTATTTAAACATGATTAATGTAATCCTGTCTTCTGAGATACAGGTCAATAGCCTAGTTTAGGAGAGCTTCCATATAGCATGACACCCAATACTTGCTGAAATAAAGAGTTATTATTATTATTATAAAGAATTACCAGCTGTTGTACACACATAAACATATTTATTTACATTATTTCATACTGACGGTGTAAACCTATCTCCTTTGTTGACTTTACATACGAGTTTGTAATGAACTGGCACTAGCTGTCCTTGTATTTGAACCCCTATGCCAACTAACACCATCGACATGGGTCATATGGGGTCATAGTATATTTTATATACGTATTACCTTAAGATCGTCCCAAAACTCATAATAATTTAACTAGGTATGCCCCAAACTTCAGCTGTTTTATAATGCATGTTAAAGGTGACCGCAAGTTTAATGTAAATTAGTTTAGTTCGCGCCTGTGAACAATAGGTAGGTACTTGTTAAGTTGTACACGGGGAGGAAAATTAGATACACGGAAAATAAGATAGGTACGTGGAAAATTTGTGATGAAACACTAGCCAATTTGGTGAAAATTGTGCAGTGGGTCGTAGCGGGATTTTTTATAGTCTACCTCTATAGCTATAGCTTACCAGGCGTGGCTTCGCCTGTGTAACTGCCGTTCTTGTAGGAAGTTCATAATCAAAAGTATATAGCCTATAGCCGCGACAAATAGGCTATTCAGTACTGAAAGACTTTTTTAATCGGACTAGTTGTTTACGAAATTTGCGCGTTCAAAACATAGCACATAACACAGCTTCCCGCGTAACTCCTGTTCCTTATAGAACTTGATAAATATACATCTTTGATAAAGTTCTAACACTGAAAGAATTTATCAAATCGGACAAGTAATAGAGATTGTGCAAATTACCATTGAATAGGTATGAAGACTAAAAAATTCTATTTAGTCCGTCAGTTAGATTACTAAAAAATATTGGACACGTATTTTTTTATTTATCAAATCAATAAAAAATTACAAAGGTACAGGGCAACAACAAACTATAATGTTCAGGAGAGGGGGCTTGTGACGTCACTACTAGGTAAAATTGTACCTGAGTGATGTCTCATGAAATTTCAACGCACTCTATCTTCGTAATTTTTTGTTTGAGGAACAAAAAAAAACGTGTCCAACATTTTTTGGTAATCTAACTGACGGACTAAATGTAATTTTTAGTCTTCATGACTTTTAATAACTTATATTTGACCTAGAATGCAGTTTGAATGATGTGCGATTTATATCAACATGAACATTACTTTTTAAAGTTATATAACAAAAGTTTAACCCTTTTCCCTTCAGGGAAATGCTTCCCCACTATAATATCTATTTCGATGGCAATTATATGCCATGGGGGATATCTAACACTTTTCCCGGCAACTTTTTCAATCAAATATCGTGTGGCGGGAATTTATCGGTGGCGGCCATCTTGTTTTGTGTTGATATTGTTTTATTCGTTTCACGTTTGATGATTAATAAATATTACTTTATCGCAATAACTGGTGCCTACATTACACGTATTTGTTACTGTGAAATACTTAACAAAAATATATCATAGATCTCTAGTTACTGCAGCATCCGACGTGCATGCCTAAAAATATTAGTACTCTCTACAATTTATACTTTTTGCTTCTACTGCAATAATACATAGGTACAAGATAGAAAACGTGAAATAAAAAGATAGCGCATTTAAAATTATTCACATAAAATATATCTTACACCCATTCTCACCACCAAAACCAGGAGCTATCAGTGATCGATGCCTCATTATCCTCAACTTATAGCCAAAAACGTGAGAAAATGGCCACAAATGATTAGGAATGGGTTCGGGACCGTGGCGAGCCTTAATGGGTCTTCAGAGGTACGGCCCTAATGTGCCCATATCTCACAGTTTATCACTGAAGGTGATGCTGTTAGGATTGTTGGGAGTCGCTTTATGTTTATAGCTTGTGGGGAAATAGTATCGCTAAGTTTGTAAGTGCTTATGTGGTCGGTGGTGCACGTTATTGTGGTTAAGGGTTAAGGCGTTAGGCGTAATATTTAAGTCTTTATTATATAATGTTATATCACTACGTAGTATAAAACAAAGTCGCTTGCCGCTGTCTGTCCCTCCCTATGTGTGCTTAGATCTTTAAAACTACGCTACAGATTTTGATGCGGTTTTTTTAAATAGATAGAGTGATTCTGGAGAATGGTTTATATGTATGATATATCAGCATTGCACCCGTGCGAAGCCGGGGCGGGTCGCTAGTATACTAATATTCGCCGGTTCGATCCCCACCCATTGTACAACCGACGTGAACCAACTTGCCTCGTGGCTAAGCACCTATAAATATCCTGAAAATTAAGAACAATTTTGAAAAAAATCTATTAGCAGGTACGAGTGTCATGCAAAATATGCGTATGCATAATATTGTGAAACATATTCCTATAGGCATCCAATCGCCAAAAACCAGAACTTATGTAAAAACGTATGTAAAATTAATTTATTTAATTAAACTTTCAACTTCAATTCAGTTTGGCTACGAAATCGTAACACAATTTGCTCTAGTAAAAATTTACCAAAATAAATAATCCTTCAACCGTTAAATTATGGCCTCAAATTCCTTATTCAAATTCAAACAATCGAAACCGAAATTAACTCTAAAATTATTTAAATCAAAATGGTAATGGGCCTGTACGTCGCACCTGGCTTTCGATCACGTCTTAACAATGTCCGAAAGTTGGTTCGTTCGCCCCACAGATTAGCACCCGGTTAGTAGGGTAGAGTGCCCAAAAGTTGGCCGCGGACGTGAGCGCGTAACGAGCCGTTAACATTTTTACTTCCACTGTGACAAGATTGTTTTACGGTTTAATTTAAATTCAAATTAATTTGTTAAACGTTTTTGGGAGTTGTGAAAGTGTTTTGTTGTGAGTTTGGTATTAATGATTTCCTATGTTTTTAAATTGGAATTTTTTTGTTAAATGCAGGTATATTTATGTATTGTCAATTGAATATTATAATGTAAATAGCACTTGATTGATTTTAATTTTATGGCCATATTACAATACAGATTTTATTGTGATTTAAACACTTTAACTTATCTGGGTTTTCTTACCATTAACAGAAAAACGGTTTAAATAAAATACAGTGTGTTTCTTCGAGGTAATACTCAAAAAGTTTATTTCAGTTTTGACGTGAATTTCACTTAGATATGCCTTGTGTTACAGGTAGATACTCGGCTATCTTTATTTGAGAAAGAAATCGCTATTGAAATTGAGAGCATCTCGTTACATTATTTTATATTATGTCTTCAAGGTGATCCATTTTAAATTGTTTGTTACATACAAAATGAAGCAACAGCAATCTCATTTTACTAACAACTTAGTACACACGCTGTACCGAGGCAATAAGTTTCACCAAACCTTTCTCAAATTACAAACTACATAACTCGTCTCTATTGACTTACGTGGCCGCATTTAACTTCCACAGCCAAGCAGTTCCGGTTCACTTTCATACAACACACAAACAAACAAACATCCAACTGACAGGCGACACCGCAAATTGGGGCCGTGTCGTTCACATCTCGTGCAAGTAATTCAAATCAAATATGGCTGAGGATCGCAATCTAATTTCCCACTCGAATTAAATAGCACCGCGATTCGCTGGATTAGATTAACGTTATAGCTAACGTTTGGTGCGTTTACCCTAGTATGTAAACAGGGTGTGTGTGTTTGTTGAGGATCTAAGAAAAACAGATTGTCTAAGGAAAAGTTAATTATATTTCATAATCAGCTTGTACAACGTAAACTGCTGAACATGGGGCCCTCTCTGGGGGGGTATTTGCTTTGCGTCACTCCACTTGTTTTGCTGACCGCTTTAAAATTGATCATACATGATAAATATACAGTGCATGCCCTAATAAGGCGGACCTCATATTTAACTAAACCAAAGAATGTAATAATTAATCAATGTTGTAAGGATTCGAACCCATTTGGAACATGGTCTATCCACAATTTTAGTATTAAATACTAAGATAGAGATAGATACGTGGACAGACCTTATATTTTTTAAATTATTGTTAGTTTTTGAAACAAATATATGCAATATATCTTTGTATATATTCTTTCTAAATTCTTACGGGAAAGGGTATTACGCGGTAGTTAGATCTTTATATATATATAGCTTATATAATGGTGAAATAGTGCGGTGCTAACCGAGACACGGAGGGTAGTCCCTTAATCAACCAGACCCGGAAAGAAATCCTAGAATTTACACATAGATTTCCTGTCCGGCGTGGGGATCGAACCCACGACCTCCGAGATTTAAAGCGAGCCAAATACCGGAGGTTGTCAACATTGATCTTAATAAATGGTGATACAGCACAGATTCTTATTTTATGTTTATACTAGCGACCCACCCCGGCTCCACACGGGTACAATGCTGATGTAGTATACATATAAACCTTGAATCCCTCTATCTATTAAAGAAAACCGCATCAAAATCCGTTGCGAAGTTTTAAAGATTTAAGCATACACAGGGACATAGGGATATAGGGACAGAGAAAGCGACTTTGTTTTATACTATGTAGTGATGATGTGTATATTTTAATTAAATTATTATGTTTGTCCGGTAATCTGGGCTTGTTGAAATTATCATTTTTTCTTTCTAATTCTGACAAGTACAAGTGTTTTTTTTTTCGGACGGACATATGTAGTTAGCCCCGTTACTTTTGCTACTTCACCGGGCATAAAGGCGAGCAGAGCTCCAGTCTAGATAAATGGTTTAAACACTACACACTAAGCAAACTGCGCATGAGAGTGTCCCCTGTGGGACTTGGCCCTCGGCTCAGGGCGGTCGCTGACGGGGAGATTGAGGGATTATGGCTTTTAGTTTTTTTTAAGGGGAATTCTGTGCAACTGTCGCTCTACTTTACAGTTCGCGGGCGTCTCGAACTTCGGGTCTTCTGAATTCCCAGCTATATGGATGCGAAATTTCAGCGTAATCCGTTGAGTAGATCAGGAGCAGCGACACTTTTAAGACAGGATTTTTAGGAAAATTTTCGATAAAAGTTGGGAAGCTGGTTAAGCAGTACACGCAAGTAAAGGCAGTTTGTAGTACTAGTTCATGTCTATATTATGTTGTTAGTGTCTGTCCTAGTATCGATGGGTCATAGGTTTGATTCTGGTCAAAAATTTTACATGGCTACATCCAACCACTTGAATGTATACTCCTCTAGAACAGCTATAGTTTAGTGCAGAGAGTACGAGGGCATCAGAAGGTTCTTAGCAAACTTAGGGTCGGGAGGGAAGTACAAGTGTGTAAATTCAATTCACATATCCAATCACATCATCAATCACATATACAATACACGGCGAGCTTAAGTATTAACACTGTGATAAAACCTGAGCTAAATAAAAAAAGCACATATTTTCCATGGAACTATGTCACCGTTTCATTATCGGGAGTGCAGTCGGCCATTTTTTTTATTCTGATCAATTTGTTAAATGCCTGCCTGCATCGATCGAACAACGATTTTGTAAATTTTACTCGATATTCTTGAAATAGATTTTGGATGTATTATCTATATCCATAATGCATACTTACTTACTTAGGTATATTATAAATGGGAAAGTATATGTGTGTGTCTGTGTGTTTGTCCGTCTTTCAAGGCAAAACGGGGCGACGAATTGACGTACTTTTTTTAGTGGAGATAGTTGAAGGGATGGAGAGAAATAAGATTGTTCTAAGGGTAGTTTCTGACGTTATGACCCGTGATTAATACCTCGTCATTTTTTATTTTTTATTAATATTTTACATTTTAAAGTTAAGTTAGTTATATTTATAGGTAGGTAACATAAATATTAAAAATTATGATCTAACATGATAATATTATGTACATTAAGATAACATTCTTATATTATAAATGTGAATGTAAGTTTGTTTGTTACGCTTTCACGCAAAAACTATTCTTGTTTTAAAGATCTAAGCATTTATAGAGACAGGCAAAAAGCGGTAAATGATTTTGATATATATGTTGTTTTTTTTCCGAAATATCATCCCTATACACGCCTATCTCCTGTTAAATGGATGGCATATAATTTATATGCACCTTTATTTTTTTGTGTATAAACAAACAACAATAACAACAACAAAAAAGGAGACAAAAAGCCTCAATGCAATTGTCTCACTTTCATTTACCACACATTTAAATATGGAAAACATGCTGTCAAAATTAATTCTGCAACCGTTAACGGGAAATAAAAAACATATCACGCAATTCGTTAAGCAAAGCCCATCGGAATACGGCCGGGCTCTAAAAAAATATATATGAAAAAAAATAAACAGTTCGAAAATGGAGACTCCAGTGAATTTACAAAAATTGCTCCGGGACTGTGGGACTATCCTTGGAATTACGGAATGCGGCAAATATGTTCCCACATTAAGTTTCGCGATCCAAATTACTGAATTTTGCAACCATAGTAGCAAATATAGGGCTGTGTATTTTGTTATACAGTTAGCAGATTAAATACAAACTCATGTTGCCTGTATTATGGAGTTTGACGATTCTAGTGGCTCAGGGGTTATAAAAGTTACTTCTGAGACCTGCTATTCTAGATTCTCTGATTTCTGATTCTCTGGGACTATTGTTTATGTAAACCATGGATTGTTGTGTGTATATCGGGGTGTATTTTGTGTTCGTGTATCTCTGTATTTTAAAGTCCCTCGCGACAAAGTGATTGATTTCCCAAGTGCGGGAGCTATCTTTGCGAATAGTCACAGCAGGATTTCCTTTAATATAAGCGGCCGTCTTGCGATTATGTGGTCGTCGGTTCGATTCCCAACCATTGCACTACTGACGTGAACCTTCTCGTAACACAAGCATTTTAGCTTAGCAAGAGGGGTTAACAAGTATAGTAGTAGACTGCAAAACTCTGCTATTTATAAAGCTGAAGAGTTGGTTTGAACGCGCTAACCTCAGGACCTAATGGACCGATTCGAAAAATTATTTCAGTATTAGATAGCCCATTTATCGAGGAAGGCTATAGTTAGTAATTTCTTTTGACTTTGACTTTGACTTATGAGAACGGGGGTTACGTGGATTAAACCGCGCGCGGAAACAAGTAATGAATAAATTCAAAATTAGTGGCAGCGCCAAAAAACCCGAAAAACTCAAACTAGCTCCATTTCAAAATCATTTTACTGTTACAATGTTCGTAAATTGTTCATTCTCATCCTTCTCTCCGCAAGCCAGACGTCCACCCATTATCGACCGGCTGCCCCAATAAATTGGTAATGTAATGCGATTCCAAAATAATTCAATTTTTCCCCCGAAAGTCATTGGTTGGTATAATGAGCTGAGCAGAATAGACCCCCTCAAAAAAGGGAATTACCGACGGCCCGGTGGTCTCGTAATTGTTTTAAACGTATAATCTGCCCGCGAATTGGAATTCTTATTCATTTCCACTGTTTTTTTGGTACTGTGTGTTTGTTTTTATGGAATCAGGAATTATTCCAAGGTTTTCTACATGCTTCCCTGAGGATATTTAGATTTAAGTCTGATATTTCGATCCGCCTTTGAGAGGAGTAGGGAATTGCTGGAATAAGCCAAATGAGGATAAATATAATGTACCTACATAGCAAGATGCAATTTACAATTATAATTCCTCGCTCTAAATCTCGAAGGAATTGGTTTCGATTCCCGCGCCTATTAAAAAAATCTTTGTGTGAAATTAAATAAATTGGCGTAAAATTAAAGATGGACCTTCCGTACCTTGGAGTCCCATTATTATAAAATCGTAAAAATATCTCGTCCTACACATATTACTTAATTACGATATTATTATTCTGATAAGTACAATTATACTTATATTATGTATGTGCTGAATTAAATTCATTTATTTCACAGTCCAATCTACGATAACCGAGCTTACACTGCCAATCCACCAACATTGTCAACTACATACAGCAGCAGTATACCTAATTAGAAAAAAAAAGTCAATACAGTTAAATTTAGTACTACCAATGTAATTAAAATCACTCCACTGTCAATTGTAAGAACTAAAGGCTTTATCAAAATCCACAAATCGGTGAAGGACAATAAGACACAATGGATTATTTCCACAAAGAAGGCTTACAGAAAGGATAGATGAGACCAGTGTATGTCGATCCCTGATACACTGTAACTACGGAACACTAGAATATACGAGACAAGTCTAGTTATGTTGGTTGATAGGTCCTATCGTTAAATGTAGACAATTGATAGATAACTATCAATAGGCTTTAGCGTTGTATAAATAATTGTATGGTTCTTTCAGTTGATTTATGATCTTAGTTTTGAAAGTCAAGATTTAGTTGGGTATTAAAATGATAGCTTGTTTTGGATTTTGTAATTTTTTGACGTAATTATGTTTATGGTCTTGACAAACTTTGATTAACAATGACGTCTCGCTTTGAAATTCGAATGTCGTGGATGCTGTCGCTGGCTTCAGAACGACCTCTATTTGCCTTAAAATGTACGTTATGCTGTTGTAACAACAGCAACCTAGGGTGTATACGAAGGAACATGCAGTAGGATTTGCTTTTATATCAAAAGCATACTGCTGTCACCATACCAGCCACCAAGTGTTGGGTTTTTGGAAAATTCTGCTCAAAATCCAATGTTAAACACTGATGGTGAACAAACAGTGTTTATTTATAAGCACGGCCTCAGCTGCGTTACTCCTGTTCCCGTAAAACCTTCATCTATACTAATATTATAAAGAGGAAAACTTTGTTTGTTTGTTTGTTTGGTTGGTTGTAATGAATAGGCTCAAAAAGTACTGGACCGATTTCAAAAATTCTTTCACCATTCGAAAGCTACGTTATCCACGAGTAACATAGGCTAAATTTTATTTTGGAAAAAAATAGGGTTCCGTTAGATATTTGGGTTTTTCTGACACAAGGTGTAAAAAATCAACCAGAAAAGTAACTTATTTTGCGTACGCTGCCTAAACTATAAAAGATAGAACCATCAAATGCTCTAATTAATTGTAGATCTTATAAATATCTACAAAAAAGTCCGCGACACACTATAACTATCTATGTCGAGTGAGGCACAACGACCATTTTTTTATTAAGAAATCTTGAATTTTTTTTGGACTACATTTAAAGGCGTTTATTTTACTCATGCTATTAATCCTTATCAAAATAAATTATTTCATCACTAAGTACAGTTTATGTAGATAATATTTGGTCTTTGAATGATTAAAATTGGACGTTTGGTTTTGAAGTTATGGCGAAATTAAAATATTACGATTTCTGCAGCACGGCCCGTTGCGAAGTCTAATAATTTTCGTGCGATTTTTTAAAGATTTCATTCTTAAAACTACACCTACGCAAAAGTTCTTCTCAGAGCTAATCAACAGTTCTTCTCAGAGCTAAACAACAGTTATTTTCAGAGCTAGAATATTATACGCTGTTAATATTTTCTTGAACATTTGAAAATGCCTAAAATGCCTAATCCCTAAAATGCCTATTAATTACATTTTAATATTTTCATCATTAACAACTTTAACATCCACAGAAAGACAATCTGTGCAGCCTGCGGATAATGACTGCGTCGTCGATGTTTATGTCGGTGTCTGTGAATTGACCTGGGAATCATTTTGCTGACCGTGTCTTTCCTGGGTAGGCTTTTTGCAGCGGTAACCGACATCCGCACGGAGCCGCGGGCGACCGCTATCACTACATCACTACATATTATAAACAAAGTCCCCGGCCGCGTCTGTCTGTCTGTCTGTCTGTTCGCAATAAACTCAAAAACGACTACATCGATTTTCATGCGGTTGTTACCAATCGATAGAACGATTGTTCCGGAAGGTTTACGTATATGATTTGTTTAGTTTATGTGTACATTTGACTAATATATATTGATATTTGTCAGAGGTGTCGGAAAAAATTAAGCCATTTGGGAGCTTTCAACGAAAACGCTGCCTAAACCCTATGAGATATAACAAAACAATATATGGTGGAAATATTCTTCTCTTTTAGATCTACAAAAAAGTCTGGGATAGCATATGTCTATCTTTCAAGGTTAACTTGCTGTATCCATTATATCTTAGAAAAATGATAATTTCTAATGCGGTAGTAGTAAAGCTAATCAGACGGATTCAGTATTTATCCTTATCATTTTAAATGAGTATCATTCTTAAGCATTTCATGCAGATTATTTTACCCCTACACTATATAGTTTAAATGAATAACTTAGAAGTTATCGCAAAATAACAGCGCGTGTTTTAGGTAGGCCGAATGCGATTATGCGCGCTCGATCCTTAAGAATTATAGGGCAATTTTTTTTTTGTGTTTGTTGTATTGTTAGTCCTGAAGAGTATTGGTATTTCATACGATAAAAGTATACCCACCTACTTATTTCACTGAGTTTTAGTAGGTACCTATATTAATTTGTTTCTGTTTGTTTTGACCAAATTTCGCACGTTTGTTAGAGGTTTAAAGACATTATGTAGTATAAGTATCAGTATTGTACCCGTGCGAAGCCGGGGCGGGTCGCTAGTAATAAAATATAGTCAATGGCCTTTATAGAAAATCGGACTAGTAGTTTCTAAGATTAGCACGTTCAAGAAAACAAACAAACTCTTCAGCTTTATATATTAGTAAAGATTTCCATCTAACTTCATTAGAGTGTGTTTTATGATCATAGATATTAAATTAATAGTTACATCGATCATTAAATGGCCATAAACAATTTGCCAATAAACAAATAACTCAAACTGTCTTGTTCATTATCCACTTGAATGGATGGCTATCTATAAACTAGGTTGAACAAGAATTATTGGCGGTTAAGCCGTTAAGCCATAAAGCCTATAACTGATTAAAATATCATCTTAAGTTTATTACAACGCCATCTAGTTGTGATAAAACTGATCTTTAGAAAAAAATTAATGAAAAATCACCTACTGATATAGTATGTACTATCTGATAGATTTGAGCACCTAATATATCATTAATTGCACTTAAATTTATTTTAATTAAGGTTATATTAACCATAGAAAATCTCTGAATAAAACCAGAGAAGACATATATTTTTTTTATTTTACCAAAATAAAACTATTTTTCTTTCAAATAAAGTCAACTCCAATACTAAAAGCCACAATTTTCTAAACATTTTTACGTTACATTATGTTTTTGTGTGAATTATATTAGCACTGTATACGTTTCAACCGGATTGAAGAGCGATCCTACCCACTATCCAACACCTAGCTTAGTTGATTTGCGATTCAATCTCTCTGACTACTTCGACAGTCAAAGTTCTGTCAGTATTCAAGTGTCGATTGCTATTCATTACTACTAGCTTCATGTAAGTGCTACGGCGTAGCAGTACTACGGGATTTCAGTATCTCGTAGCATGAAGGAGAAAACTTAATATTGAAGTGTATGAAAACGAGCGATGTATGATAAACTATTTGGTAATGTGAGACTAATATTGCCAACATAAATTGCACTTTAAACCTAAGGATTATAATAATTTATAATAATTTATTTATTTACTGTAAAAACAAGTAACAGTGAAAACAGTTTACATTATAGTTATTACAACACACTTATTGGTTAACTTAATTTTACAGACAGCGATGGACAAATAGTTTTCCAACAGTTTCCTCACTAGGCATAGCCTGTATCGAGGAAACTTTGATACGGGATTGTTCAGGTAGATATGTATATTGCTAGGTCTGCTGAACTTAACTTAAATGAATTTTAGTGGATAAATAAATATAATTTAGTAGGGGTTGTTAAATAATAATAATATGTAAATATAAAACACATATACTTAAATATAGTGGACATGACATAATAATATATCTAAATTAGGCTATGAATTCTAGGATTTTCTCAGTTTGGTCATAATCTAACGTCAATAACCAATTTATTACCGTGCGCTTAGCTTCATTGATTGTTTTGTTTTTAATATCGCAACATTTTACCGCAACGTTATACACATGAATTCTCATAAAGCTACTTATTCGTCGTGCAAAGGAAGTGTTAACAACTGGAGAGGGAATTTTGAAAACTCGGCGATTTAGTAAAGTCTCGAACACAGGGGAGGAGATAACATATTTGTGCATGGCAAGACAGGTTTTGAGAATAAAGAGTCGACGCACACTAAGAACCCCAACATCTCTATAGAGATCTGCCGTGGGGTATCTGAAGGGTTTCCGAAGCATGACTTTTAATACTGAGCGCTGAGCTCTCTCAACCCGAATCATTGAGGTTTTAATGGCACTGCCCCAGCACGTTATGCAGTAAACTATCAACGATTGACATAGTGCATAATAAACCGATGTAATGGTTTCAGTGCTTGCAACATACCTCAGGTTCCGCATAACACCAATAACCTTTCTGATTCGGGCCGAAAGAAACTGAATATGTGTTTTGAATGACAGATTTTCATCAACATGGACTCCAAGGTACTTTAAAGACTTTGTACGAGTAATCAGATCACACAAACAATTTGCACCAAGGCATGCACCGGTATGGATCCTAATATTTGCGTCTCCATCAGGAGCCGAGGCTAGGGTCTTGTGGAAACATAAGTACTGTGTTTTTTTGGAATTTAAGGTTAGGAGGTTTTGCTCTAGCCACTCTGAAACCATAGCCATACCACGGTCCGCAACAGAGTATACAGCGGGCCATGTAGGACCGTTAAAGATCACTGCAGTGTCGTCAGCATAACACAAGATGTCCGCGTTTACAAGATTAAGATTTATAATTATTTGTATACTTTGTGTCGATTTTTAATTCAAATAACAATAATTGTTTTTAATGCAGTGGTGGCTCAGTGGTTCTGCTCTTAAGAAATTTACTTAAAGGCAACCACATATATTTGACTGCACCGGTGGCTCAGTAGTCACAGTAGATAGTGGCTTCTGATACATTGTGTTCTGAGTTCGATTCCCACTCGGGATAATTATTTGCATGAAACACGAAATTTTTTTTTGAGCCTGGGTGTGCTATTTGTCCGTGAATTGTGTGTTTTTACCATAGTGCGGGAGTTATCTTTAAAAAAAGAATATATTTGCTGTGTGTTTGGGTGGGAGCATAGCTGTATTTTCCGAAATGAATGAGTTTTAATTTTATCAGTTAAATTGGCACTGCATATAGTTCGTAAGTGTATGATTGTGGGCAGCCGTATAACAATGACACGGCCACAACAAAATACAAAACGGCTTTTATTTTAATACCTAATGGGTATATAATGTAAGACAAAAGATACAATGCTGCTACACCCTATCTACTGTATGAAAGATTCTCTATTTATTAGGCTATACTACAATAATAAAAATAGTATAAAATAATCAATCAGTTAAAAATATTGTGATTTTTTCATGATTCCGGTGTGTGTATTACGTATCTATACTAATATAAAGCTGACTGAAGAGTTTGTTTGCTTGCACCCACAATTATCAGGAATTACTGATCCGATTTGTAAATTCTTTCAGTGTTAGATAGCCCATTTATTGTTTAATTATGAAGTTCCTACGGGAACGGGAGGTACGCGGATGAAACAGTGCGCGGGAATTTAATACCTATACAATATTAATAAGAATATAATACTATTCACCTACATGATAACATAGTTCAACGAACAGAGTCAACATGTAAATAAATAATTTATTTCCCAAAATCAAACCGTAGGAAACTATGCATTCCCTAGGTATTACCATATCCTAATAATAATATCTCATCCAAGCTGACCGGGCAAATAAAAGTAAAGACAAATTCACTCATGGAATCCAATTGCGTATACTAGACATATGAAGTGAAGGTAAATCCACTTAGTCAGAAATATTTTTTATCTAGGCGTCTCTAGAAATGATTACTAAGCTTGGGGAATTTGGTATCTAATATATTAAATTCCTGATGCTCAGTAAATATTTGCTTTCATTTAAATATACATCAATAATTTGGTTGTTAGATATATATAAAATTATTAAATAATTATCGTATATTTTATTCTAATTAATCTAATCTATTATTAAAAATCAAAACTCGGTGATGAAATTAATAAATACATGACCATAATTATAAAATACAACATGTTTTGTAAATGTACAACATGAATAACTTCATACATGTTTAGTGCTCATGGTGTCACATGTCAAAAATGGTGGGTGTAGTGGATGACGGGGTCAGCCGCTCGGCACGGCACTTACATTGTCCGCGTCAATCACACACTCAAGAAACTTGCACGCCCAATGTGAGGTCGGCTTTAATCTCGCAAACCACACACACACTTACAACAAATCCTAACACAAGTTAAAACTAAATAACAGCTCAGTTTCATCTACCCTCCATGTTAATTATAACTACAAAGTTTCATCTACTATCGCGGATCTCGTGAATGAATCCTACTATGTTTATTAGAATAGTGTATTTGAGTTACAAACTACATCAAGTTCTGGCACATCGTTAAGCTGTTCACAGTGCGTTACGTCACGTCGCCATCTTTGATTATTAGTGCTGACCTCTGGTGGGGAATTGAGTAGATATGTAGAATACTATTAATGGCAGCAAAATATTTAAATCGTGGTTTAAGTGAATGATTGAAAAAAGTTTGTTAAATTGCCCGTTACTAAATTTGAATAAAACACAAAAAAAAAATGCCAATTATGTAAATTTTAAATAACGAGTTTTTTATTTAGAAAAAAAATTGTTAACATTAGAACTGGATAAATATAAAAAAAGATTGCATGACTTCTAATTGCAGATTTAAGAAGGAATGCAATACCTATGTATGTTACTTTGATTATCAAGTCGAGTGTAATGGTTATATAAATTGTTAATAACGCCAAATAATGTCTAGCATCCTGTTAAAAACTGGGATTTCAACCCATAGCTTTAAAAAAAAGTGTTCAGTAATAAAACTATTACGCGGGTTACGAAAGCAAGTAAAAATATTCAACTAATAAGTTTCTAATCCTAACGACAGTAGTAAAGCTTTACTTTAAACAAAGGTCATGTCCCCGAGTGCAAATATACGCAAATATTTGTCAAACACGTCTTAGTTCACAGCCAGAGAGCTAATCTAAACCCCACACATAGTGGTTTAACTCCAAATATCAGAATTTACAGTTTGTTTGTCCACAAACTAATACATTATCTGGGAACCACAACGGCGGCGCATCATTAAGCTTTGACTCGGGATCCGCCATTTTGTTTACATTGTAACGCCATCTAGGTGTCGGTTTGGTGAACTATTTAGGAAATATAAAACAGAATGTAGGTTAATGAAGTCAATACAATTACTGTTTGATTTGTTGTGATACTATTTTTATTTTAAGCTAGAGAAAAATATTTAAGCTAGATTTTTATTAATATTTAGGTTCCTTATACCACTTCTTTAAATGATGCATTTTAGCAATTCCACATACAAATTCAAAATAAATTTAATAATTTAGATCTAAAAATATTAATTCGTAGTTTATTTAAAAAGAAAAAAAAAAAAACATTCAATCTAGTTTATACTTTATGGTTTCCTAGTTGTTGTTACGTTATGATTTTTTTTTATTTAAAACTTAAGCACATACTACTTTATTTATATATACAAATCATGATACATAACATTAATTCTAGTTACTTATATCAATTAATGTTAGCATGAATATCAGTAACACAATAAAACTAACAACAATGTGCAGTCAGAAACAAAGCATTAACCTTACCCAAATAACAGTTCCAAACACGTAACCAAAAATATCCGCAGCATATCTCCATACACACAATATACCGATAAGAATCTCATTTCACACACAAAGAAGGAAACATACTGCGTTTCATTATAGGAAGCGTGTTCAAATAATTTGGAAAATACATGTGTTGGACGTTACCGAGTGGGCTGCATGCGGCAGATTATCGCTGCCGTGACAAATGTGCTGGCGTGACAAGAACACGTGTTGTGTAATGTCACGCTGTTACAACATGGACGATTTAAGGTTAGATAACACGTTTTTTAAGTGCTGTTTCCCCAATTTATGGTGTTTCGTTTTGATAGACGATTGAGATGGCGATTTTTTTTGCTTTGAATGTAGGTACCTATTTGTTTTGTACAGTAACAATAATAAATTTGTTTCTCATAAGTAAATAACATGAGGATGTTAAAGATGAGAGTAATAGGGTACTTAATGTCATTTCAAATTAATTAAATCAATAACTAGGTACTTACTTTTTGTGTCAAATTTAATTCTGGCCATGTCTATATATTCACATCTAAATAAAAGGTGGATTTCGGGAAATGGTTTAATCATATGTAGTTATTTATTCACAAACTACATTAATTGGGTATGAATAAATATTTACAATGTTGATTATGAATATTCAAACACAATTGATTTAATTAGTCACGATTATTTTAACGTCATCTATATCAATTGTATACCAGGGACGGGCAACAGCGTTTCCTTTGGCCCACAATCAGCAGTGGACGTTATACGGGCTCATAATGAATAGGTGTATTTATGTGAATGTCACAATCTTTTGCATTCGTAATAATAGTCGTAAGACTTAGCCTGACCCCGCATTGCGCGAGCATTCCTTGAGCGTGGGATCGACGAGAACAACGCTAGTGCCGAACTCAGGTCCCCGCCATCATCCGTAGGTCACACACCCTGGATCGGTGCACATGCCCAATGTTGGATCAGCTTTATTGTCAATGGCTACTAGTCTTACTAATACAATTTAAATAATCAAAGTTGTTGTATACGTACTAGAAAACAAAAGCACCCACAAACAACAAAACTAAGTAAAATTATATGTATTTTAGAAATAGTTGTCCTTCTCTTATTAAGTGGCACAAAGTTTACAACAATTTTAACAACGTAGGTAACTGCGAGGTGAAAACAATTATCAACTAAATATTAATTAACAAGTTCCAGCATATCTTTTGTTTGTGGCAACATCGCTTTTGTTACAACATAACAATTTGTATTTAATTTAGCTTTGACTACAGAATCTGTTTGTTTGTAAATTAATATTTTATTAGTTTCCAGTGGTCTAGGATGTAATATCAAGACAACATAGCTAATTAGAGAGTAAAGTAATCATCATAAGCCCGTACCATGTCTACTGCTGAACATGGGCCCCCTCCCGAAGGAGGGTTTTTGCCATAGTCACCACACTTGGCAGGCGGGTTGGTGACCACAGTTTTATGTTGTACCACACAAAGGAACACTGCTATCCGTTCCTTGATATACGATTATTATAGATAATGTTATAATAATCGGCACCAACGTGCTTTCCGAGTCATGGAGGGTAGTCCCACAACCAACCAGACCTGGAAAAAATCTTAACATTTACACAAATATTTCTTATCCGGCACGGGGATGGAACCCACGACCTCCAAGATTTTAAAGCGAGCCAAATACCACTACGCTACGGAGGTTGTCATATTTCAACAATTTGTATTTAATTTTAGCTTTGACTACAGCATTTGTTCGTTTGAATATTTTATTAGTTTCCAGTGGTCTGGGACAGACTGCAGTGAACTATTTTGTAATATCTAGACAACATAGCTAATTAGAGAGTACAGTAATATAAATTGTTTATTAGGATTTTACATCGAAAGAACTGACGGCCGATGGAGCAGAAAGGTTTTCGAGTGGAAACCACGAAATGGCAAGCGCAGCTAGGACGACCGCCTGCACAATGGATCGACGACCTCATAAAGGTCGCAGGGAGTCAGTTGATGCAGGCTGCTAGCTATCGTTCCCGCTAGAAAACGATGGGAGATGCCTAGTTTCAGCAGTAAACTATAACAGGCATTAGACCCGCGTTGCAACCGTTTCCGTGAGAACTTCATAATAAAATATAGCCTAGAGCCTTCCGCAATAAATGGGCTACCTAAATCAGGAAAAAAAAATCGAAATCAGCACAAGTGTTCACATGTAAAATAGCATACGCACTTGGTCAGACAGAGTACAGCTGTTATGTTGCACAGAAACAGCGGTTGTTTACACTCAACAGTAATTTTGAACCTTCTGACCATAATTCTCATTTTGAAAGAAAGAAAAACATTTAATTAACACACAAAACGAATACAAATTAGTAATTACAGTCATATCAAAATAAAATAAAATAAAAGAAGTACATAGGTAAGGACAGCACTTTGAGGCTCGGACGCCATACATATAAAACACAAACATGGATAAAGACAGAGAGAAAAAAAATACAATATACACAATAAACTTTAACAGCAGTAGTAGGCAGCGAGGTGCGGGGCGGGGCGAGAACAAGACTCATTATAACATCGTATATTATAAAATCATATCAGAACAGAACGCAGACCGCTCGCGCGCCGGCCGTAGGTTCGCCAGAAGTGCTATTTACCTACCTTCAGTGACGAGATAAGAAGAGAGAGAAGAAACAAAAAAATGTGCGATCTACCCGTCAAGTCCTAACAACAGATTACCTAGTTTGAAAACCTAATAGCAGCTACTTAAGGTTTAGTGCGTAGATGCGTAGATGATTTTGATTACATTGTTCGTGTTATTTTACATTAAAAATTATTATATAATTAGATGGAATTAATTCGGTCATAAAAAGAGCGAAGGTGATAAAAGAAAATTGATATAAATTAATCCAATGAAAAATCATCATCATCATCATTTCAGTCATAAGACGTCCAGTTCCAGTTGCTACGGTTGGAGGCGGCCTGCTTCCACCGTGATCCCGCGGCCTTTACCAGGTCATCCGTCCATCTAGTTAGTGGACGTCCTACGCTACGCTTGCCGATCCGCGGTTTCCATTCGAGAACTTTTCGACCCCAACGGGCATCTGCGTGCTATATGGCCTGCCCATTGCCACTTCAACGAACTAATCCTTTGGGCTATGTCGGTAACCCATAATGAAAAATAGCAATAAACAATAATATTTGACAAAAAATATGTCCTAAGTTTAGCGCGTTCAAGCAAACAAACTCTTCAGCTTAATACTAGTATATAAGTATGGATTTGAAATAAAAATATGCCGACTTTGAGTAATGACGTTTTCCTAATACTGTTGCGCCAAAACAATTGTAGAATTGTCCTCAAGGAGATTAGCGTAAGAGGATTACCGGCTCAATGACCAATAAGATTTATGGTAGCCAACTATATTTTAAAAGCGAAGTCAGTACAAGACTTTAGTACCATCAATGACTCAGGTCATCTACTGAGTAAGTAACTTATTTTTTTGTTATTTACAACTCGACAACCATCGTGAATTAGCAGTAAAAGTCTTGGAAGTCGTGGATTGAATTCCCATGCCTGTCAATACATACCTATTCACATCTGAATATTTTTTGTGTAAAATCTAATTAATTTTATTTCCAGGTCTGGTTGATTGAGGGCAGTCGGCCCTCCATGCCTCGCAAAGCACGTTAAACCGTTGATCCCGATTTTCATAACATATTCTATGACAAACATATACAGTGACGGCTAGCAGCATTTACTGTACTGTGTGTGTGTGTGTATTCTACACAATACTGAGGTCACCAACCCGCCTGTCAAACGTGGTGACTTGGCAACACCCTCTTTTAGTTAGGTCCATGTTCAGCAGTGGCCTTTTTACGGGTTACATGTATGAAAAAACCGGCCAAGTGCGAGTCGGACTCTCGCACGAAGGGTTCCGTACTAGTGCAACTTTGTTCGATGTTAATAATAGTTGATTGTATGAAAGGTAAATTGTGGTTTACGGTTTATGACGTATTAAAAAAAAACTGCTTCCTTGATCTCATTCAAACCAATTTTCGGTGGAAGTTTGCATGGTTATGTACATCTCATATTTTTTTTAGTTTTATCATTCTCTTATTTTAGAAGTTACAGGGGGGGGGACACACATTTTACCACTTTGGAAGTGTCTCTCGTGCAAACTATTCAGTTTAGAAAAAAATTACATTAGAAACCTCAATATCATTTTTGAAGACCTATCCATAGATCCCCACACGTAAGGATTTGATGAAAATAAAAATGTTGAGTTTCAATTCTAAGTATGGGGAACCCCAAATTTTTTTGTTTTTTTTCTATTTTTGTGTGAAAATCTTAATGCGGTTCACAACATACATCTACTTGCCAAGTTTCAACATTATAGTTCTTATAGTTTCGGAAAAAAGTGGCTGTGACATACGGACGGACAGACAGACAGACATGACGAATCTATAAGGGTTCCGTTTTTTGCCATTTGGCTACGGAACCCTAAAAATCAGGCATTATCCTACTAATATTATAAAGTTTGTAAGTATGGATGGATGGATAGATGTTTGTTACTCTTTCACGCCAAAACTACTGGACGGAATTGGCTGAAATTATGTACCGGGATAGATTATACGCTGGATTAACATATAGGCTACAAAACATCACGCTCCAACCCAATGGAGCAGAGTAACGCGGGTAAAACCGCGGAGCGCAACTAGTAATTATATACAACATAATATTATACATTATCACATTAATACCTAGTCAGGTCATAAGTATTGTCACACAGTAAAAACTTTTCTTTTAGAATGCTAGCCACAAAAACGTTTATAGAATTCGAATTTCGAATTGTTCATGAAAATAAAAATGTATACCTACTTTTTAGAATTTTACTCATTTTTAAGTATGGAGTGGACGCTTAAAGAAGACCGTGTTGCAGTTATTGCGTTGCATCGTTGCGGTTACGCGTCAATTAAATTTTTTGACATACTGAAAAAATTGATTATAACCTCAAGATTCGTTTATCGCACCATCAAACGATACAATGAAGACTCTAGTGTAGATGACAGGTCTAGAAGTGGTCGCCCTTGGTCTGTTAGGACTCCAACAGTGATTAAAGCTGTGAAGGCGCGAATTCAAAGAAATCCCAAACGTAGGCAGCAACTGTTGGCCCTTCAGATGGGGTTAAGCAGAACCACGGTGAAAAGGGTGTTAAATGAATACTTAGGGCTTCGGGCATATCGAAGAAAAACAGGACATCGTTTGAATGCTCGTCTAATGGACCTGAGACTGAAGAGATGCCGCGCTTTGTTGAAGCGGTACGCGGGAAAAAAATATCGGGAAATTCTTTTTTCGGATGAAAATTTTTTTACCGTAGAAGAGAGCTACAACAAACAAAATGATAAGGTCACAGTAGTGAAGAAGCGAGCAACCGTATTCCGCGTGTCCAACGAGGTCATTTTCCATTCTCGCTCATGGTATGGTTGGGAGTTTCTTATTGGGGCTTAACAGAGGTACATTTTTGTGAGAAAGGTGTAAAAACGAATGCAGTTGTGTATCAAAATACAGTCCTGACGAACCTTGTGGAACCTGTTTCTCATACCATGTTCAATAACAGGCACTGGGTATTCCAACAAGATTCGGCGCCAGCTTATAGAGCGAAGAGCACACAAGACTGGCTGGCGGCGCGTGAAATCGACTTCATCCGGCACGAAGACTGGCCTCCTCCAGTCCAGATTTGAATCCGTTAGATTACAGGATATGGCAACACTTGGAGGAAAAGGCGTGCTCAAAGCCTCATCCCAATTTGAAGTCACTCAAGACATCCTTGATTAAGGCAGCCGCCGATATTGACATGGACCTCGTTCGTGCTGCGATAGACGACTGGCCGCGCAGATTGAAGGCCTGTATTCAAAATCACGGAGGTCATTTTGTATAAACTTTAGTGTCATAAGAATTTATGTTTTGTTAAGTTCATTTTGGTATATAAATGGTTACATAATGAATAAACTTGTTTCAATTATTTTATATTAAACATGTGACAGAATTTATGACCTGACTAGGTACATTAAATGTAAAAATTAATAATATTCTGTTCATATATTCTCTATACTATACCATATACCTACTGTATAAGCCCGTTAACGTCCACTGCTGGGCACACATGGGCCTCCACTTAACAGACCGGCAAGCCAGGGTCATTGAGGGATATTGCTATAACCACCACGCTTGGCAGGCGCATTGGTGATCGCAGTAAGACGATTCTTAAGCCAATAGAAGGTGTCCATCCATCAGCTGTCACTTAGTCACTCTAACAACACCCATGGGAAGACGTAGGGTGGTCTTTTCTAAGCCAGAAAAAGTAGTAACAAAGTAAAGTAAGCTACAATATAGATCATTGCTACCTGTCGTAGTTTACATAAGTAGCAAAACATGAGTCAAATTAACTGCTTCCCGTTTCCTGATATATTATTATGTATAGGTGTAGAGTAATTATGTTACCCGAATACAAGTTATCCTTCATTCGAACAATGGCTACCTCACCCTTAAGGAAGTACCTACACTCAACGAAACAATTGACAATACGGTAATGTCACAGTGTTATGTAATAGTACGTGCTGTGTGGCAACCTCCGTAACGTAGCGGTATTTAGCTCGCTTTATATCTCGGAGGGGTCGTGGGCTCGATCCCACGCCGGACAAGAAATCTTTGTGTGAATTATAAGATTTCTTTCCGGGTCTGGATGGTTGAGGGACTACTCTCCGTGTCTCGGAAAGCACGTTACGCCGTTGGTCCCGATTGTTATAACTTCATCTATAACAATCGTATACCAGGGAACGGGCAGCAGCGTTTCCTTGTGTGTTACAACACAATACTGCGGTCACCAACCCGCCTGCCAAGCCTGGTGCTATGGCAAAAACCCTCCGTTGAGAGGAGGCCCACGTTCAGCAGTGGACGTTATACGGGCTGATAAAGATGATGAACTCCCGCTTCCGTGGGAACTTCATAATACAACAAAGCTTTAACGCATAAAAGTGTTAAATAGCTTATTTATCGAGAAAGGCTATACCTAGGTTGTATTTTATTATGAATTTCCCACGGGCTACGTAGGCGGAATCGTGCGCGGAAACTAGTTAATATAAAGCTGAAGGATTTGACTGTTTATTTTTTTGCATGAACGTGCTAATTTTAGAATCTACCGGGCTAATTTGAAAATTTCTTTCAATGTTTTATAGTATATTTATCGATTATATTTAATTTAAAAGTTACTACAGGAGTAACCGTGTATGAGAAGCTAGTCATAAAAAGCATTAAAAACATGAAAATATTAAAATAGATTTACTTTCGTCAACTCCTCTCATATATCCGGAACGTCAGCATCTCCATCTCTATTACACGGATTCCTTAAAAAAAATAATTAATTACACCATTCGATTCCTTACATTATTTCCTATCTCCTGATACCCGTTACTTGGGGCTAAGATCTTTTTCCGACCATGTACTTAATTTTGACTTTTTCTCAGCTATTTTGGCTTATTCTCAACTATTTTGACTTTTTCTCAACTTTTTTGTATGAACATATATATACTTTTTATTACACTATTCGATTCCTTACATTTTCCCTATCTCCTGATACCCCTCACTTGGGGCTATATTCAATTTCAGACCGTGTTCTTTTTTAATAAAACATTTCGTGAATTTGCTAACAACTTTAACTTACTTACTGGTGCTTAATTACCCAACAAATAAACTTCTAAATAATCCTAGAAGCCCGTCTTCCGTGACAGGTTGCTCAAGGCAGAACAATTAACATGGCCGCCATTCTAGCTGGCCCAACTTGCTAAGCATTCAGATGTTCTAAGCAAAGTTAGACCGTGCAGCGAAGTTGTACGTTTAAGCATGTATTAGGTGCTAATTCGATAATGTCCGCTTTTGTTTCGTACCTAATGTGGTCTTGGAGATTGTATGAACAATGGACAGAGACACGAAGACGTAAGTGTAAATGAAATTAAATAGTTTAATGAAATGAATCATGAAAAATAATTATGAAATGGTTATACGTCATTTACAATCAACATAATCATCATCAGCCCGTAGAACGTCCACTGTTGAACTTGGGCCTCCTCCTGAGGGAGAGTATTTGCCATAGTCACCACGCCTGGCAGGCGGATTGGCTACCGCAATATTATGTTGTACCACACAAGGAAACTTATTTTTATTATTATAGATGATGTTATAACAATCAGGACCAACGGCTTAACGTGCTTTCCGAGGCAGGGAGGGTAGTCACTCAACCAATCAGACCCGGAAAGAAAGATTTCTTGTCCGGTATGGGGATCGAACTCACGACCTCCTAGATTTAAAGCGAGCCAAATACCGCTACGCTGCGGAACTTGTCATTTACAATGCATTAACACATTTAAAATCATTTTAAACATTAATTTTTTGATTTACTTAAATTAAGATTAATATTTCTGCTGTTATATACAGAAAGTCTTCAAAAGATGGTATGAGTTAAATGTATGTGTATCAATTCATACAAAAATATGTTAAACTGAAACAATTTTTATAATCTTACTTTTAAACAAATTAACAATATAATAAACTACGTCACAAAAATATACAACACGACAAACGGTCTGGTTCAAGCTGAGGACGTATTACTTTTGGATTAATTCGCTTGTGTTTGGTGTAGTTGGTGATTCAAATTACAGGGAAAATTATGTAGGTAGGTATGGCGTTTAAAAAATACTTTTCACGGACTGGCAATCGACAGATTTACATTCCCTTTGTGTCATAAATACATACTATCAGATGTCTTAACTTAAGTTAAGGTAATTCGATGATATCCGCTTTTTT
Organism: Nycteola revayana; assembly: GCA_947037095.2. Classification (NCBI taxonomy): domain Eukaryota; kingdom Metazoa; phylum Arthropoda; class Insecta; order Lepidoptera; family Nolidae; genus Nycteola; species Nycteola revayana. The sequence continues at coordinate 17,067,219 of OX344851.2, read as the reverse complement.
TAAGTACTTCAACCTCAGTTTTAAAGATTGTTTGAATAATGGACAGAGACAAATAGACGTAAGTGCATACGTTTGGGTCAAGTTGAGGACGTTTTTCATTTGGATTATTTGCGTTTGGGCTCGGTATAGTAGCTAAACAAATGATCAGATGTAGTTTTTGCATATTGTAGTAAATATTTTGCAATAGGAATTATTTTATTCATCATTAGCCCGTATCACGGCTACTGCTGAACATGGGCCTCCTCCTGAGGCAGGCTTTTTAATTTAGTCACAATAAAATGCAGCTGCCCTTTTCCTGATAAACAAATGAAGTTATAACAATGGGGAATCCGAGACATGGAGGGTAGGACCGCAACCAACCAGACCCGGAAAGAAATTAGTTGAAAGTTGGGTTTTTTTTCGGATGGACATACGTAGGTAGCCACGAGTCTTTTGCTACTTCACCGGGCATAAAGGCGAGCAGAGCTCCAGCCTTAATAAATGGTTTAAAAACTACAAACTAAGCAACCTTCGCTAGAGGGCGCCCCCTGTGGGGCTTGGACCTCGGCTCAGGGCGGTCGCTGGCGATGAGATTGAGGGATTATGACTTTTAGTATTTTAGGGGAGTTTTGTGCAACTGTCGCTCTACTTTACAGTTCGCGGGCCACTCGGACTTCGGGTCTACGAGGGCATCGGAGGACGAGGAGTAAGTTGGGATGAAACCTACGATCTCCAAGACTTATATCCTTAGGCCACGAATATATACAACTATTGATGTGGTTTATTTGAATATTTTAGTGTCGCGTGGCAATCAACAAAACTACTTTGTGCACAAATCACATCTTAACTCACAAATACTATATACTAAGTAAACTTAGATCGTACAGCGAAGTTATACGTTCAAGCGTGTATGCCGCTAATTTGATAATGCCCGCTTTTGTTTTGTACTTCAAGCTAATGTGTTCTTGCAGATTGTATGAAACATGGAAACACAAAGAATTCAAGTAAATTCATTTGGGTTTTATCACATTTTCTTTCTACTTTATCAGCCCGGTATTGACCCTGGCTTGCCAAGGTCGGCAGTGGATGTACAGTCAGCAAAAGAGATAGGTTTACACATTATGAAACGCATTTTAAATTTATATGTCCACGTTTATGAGAATAGAATATCTTTGTTATGTGAATTTGTACGTAGCTAGCAGCGAACTCTTCGCCCATAAAGAATTACCGGTTGTCGTGCAGTCAAAAATATATTTATTTACATTATTTGATACATAGGGTGTAAACCTATCTCTTTTGTCGACTGTACACTGCTGACCTTGGCAAGCCTGGGTCGAGGGATATTGCCGTAATCACCACGCTTGGCACTCAGATTGGTGATCACACTAAGATAAGAGTACCATTGAGCTGATAGATGCTGCTGCCCATCCATCAGTTGTGTGCCCTTAAGTCGCCCCTTACGACACCCATAGGAAGATATGGTGATGTCTATTCTAAGCCGGAAACCACACGGTCAATATGCCGACCACGGCTAATATATAACAATATATTCGAAATCTATTTAGCCTGCTTAGAAATGTGAATATTATACACACATGATAATTTCAGTCAACAACGTAACGTGATAGCCTTGGCCTAACCGGGTGGCTCGAAGTTGCTTCTGAACCCAGAACCAGGTGTTCTGGGTTTGTTTCCCTACCCGGACAATAATTAAGTATTTTTGTGAACCACGGATAGTTGTTGGTAGTCTGCGCATACTTTTTGTGTCTGTGGAGTTATCATTTTTGTAGTGTAGGTGTTGTTATATAGGGGCCGGATTGCTCATGCGTACCCGGCCCCCGCCAACGGCGGATCGAAGGAGTGTCCGGGGGGTTTTAGTGGTGTAGGGTCCTCTCCACGTGGTATGAGTTTAGCATACCACGCTATGGAGAGGGCGAGTCCCACATATCCCATCGCCAGCGCGCGAATACGCTGCAGCGGCGGTCGGAATTCGTAAATGGATTTCAACCCGGACAAAAACAAAAAAAAAGGTGTTGTTATAAAAAATAATACCATATCAATAATGTAATCCAAACGACGGTAATTTCTGCACGTTAATAATGATTTTATTGTAGGTTAATTAAATTTAAATAAAAGTTGAAAATAAAAGTAGAACTGTTGGCCAGTTTTTCTTTGCCTACATTCACAAACTTCGTACATAGTAACTCCGTACTCCATAGATCATGGTTGCCATGACAACTGGTTGGACCATTAATCTTCCAATTCAACTGGAATGAGTCGACAGTTCGCCAAGTTCTGACGCTTACGGCTGTTTCTTTAGAGGCCTAGTTGAGTACTGAGTGACTAGCGAAACTTGGCTAAGTACACTCTTCGCTAAAGTTAAGCAAAAATGTTTGCACAGTTTGGATATATAATATTACTAATAGAGGAATGGTTGATGGTGTTCTTACACAGAATATGAAGATCTTCACTGCCGGGAAGGATAGTGTAACGAATCGAACCTATTTAGAATATATTATGTGTTCGAAATTTGAGTGTAGTTATAATTTCAACGTCGACGATTAAAGTATAAAAAGCGACTTCACTCACAAAAAAGCGACGCTAGCGACTCACCACGGCGTCTGTGTACTTGAGTTTGATGTACCTTACTGTGAGTGGAAGGAATTTGTGACAGCACATGACAATAACTATGACTTTTAATAGCCGGCCTTCAAACTAGCATGGCCTTCTATGGTCCACTCACCTTACTTGTCATATTTTATACTTTTTTGATTGATTTCATTTGGCAATGAAAAATATACTTAACTTAACCAAGACCAGCACTTCTTATTTTTTATTTATACATAACATATATCAGTGTGCGTAATAGATAGTATGCCGGGCGGTCGACGGCCATTTGTTATTGTTAAGAACTTGTATATGTTTAAACGGGCTTGTGAACTTGTATTGCGTGATATAGGTTAGTTAGATGCTAGGACCTAGATGGCGCTGGTAATCTTCTTGTAGTTTGTGCAACTACTGTAGATGTCACTACGCGTAGCTGGTCTTTATATAGTAATGCTTCGTATTTAGTACTAGCTACCTTCACCTTTACCACCCAACCATAAAATCGAACTAAAGCCATTTTATCAAGGCACAAGGACAAAAACATAATAAATAATTGGGCTGCGACATTTTTTATTCAAAAATATAGTCAACATACAAATTTTGTTACCCAGCAAAAATCCTCAACGCTCATAAAACAGAAAAGCTAAAAGCCAAAGTATAATCAAGGCATTTCGTAATTAACTGTAATTCGCAACGCGGCTTAACAGTAATTTACGACTTTTAAAGTGTTTAATAAATAGGTAATAACGACTCTGTGGCAACGTGACCCCGTAATGGTTGCAAAAGATTACGCTCACCGTAACAGTTTAACATGTTTATAATAGAGATTTATTGAACGATGTGTGTACCTTTGTATGTTACACGATCCAGCACATTTGATACAGTAATGATTTAATAATCACGCAGCATTAATTTGTAAGAAAATTAACGTTGTATGTTTAAAATATCTGAATATTTATTAGGTTTACTTTGTGTTGGAAACTTGGGTAATTCTCAATCAGTGGTTTAATGTTTGTTTAAGTATGCTCTTTACTTAATAGGGCCGTACAGTTAAAATATATATATTTAAGTGGGTGAAGAATGAGTGACGTCAGTATTGGAGCAAGATGAGATGAGAGAAGTTGAAAGTCGAGATGATTAGCAGGTGACAGCGTGGTGGTGTGGGCAAATTCACTTCGATGGGAAACCCATTAGTAAAGATTGGATGTGCAAAACTAAAGTCCTTGTTGAAAAACTGTTTAAAATGACGGGTCTCAGTTTGTGTGTAAATAAGAGCAAATCGGACATTTCAAAAACCTCATTTTTTTAAATATTTTTTTATTTCTGGAAATGGTATACGAAGATACGTATTCTATGTTAAAACCACGTAAATTTCTGTTAAAGTGTATATCAATAAAAAAATAAAAGATTTAAAGCAAGTTAAGGGTAGCATCCTGAAACAGCAATTTTATAACAACATTTTCAGCTGGCCAACATCAAATATAGGCTAGCTTCCGCGCGCAGTTTCACCCAAGTAGGTCCCTTTTCCGTAAGAGCTTCTAAAATATAGCCTATAGCTACGACAAATTGGTTATCTAACACTCAATAAATTTTACGAATCGGTCAAGTAGTTCCTGAGATTAGCGCGTTCGAGCAAACAAACAAAAAACAAACAAACTCTTTAGCTTAATATATATTAGTAGATACCATTCATCAATTCAGGTATTTTATGAGTATGAAATATCCCAAATCCCAAATGGCCTCCAGCTGTTTCCTTTATTCCTAATACATAATCAAACAGGACTTTCTAGAAACTTGGCTACTGTGATCGTGATTGGTCATTCGATATCTTCGATCCGAACTAAACCACGACGAGCTAATCCCAAAATCCACCCGTGCGCTAAGTACACATGATTATTTCCTTTGAGCCGGCCGGTACAAAGCCGCAATTACTACACCTTGCTGCCTATTTGCTTCATTTGGGAGTATAGGAGAGATAAATGTAAGTAATTTTTGACATAGGCTCTGTTTTGCTGACTAACTATGTTTTGTGTTCCTAAAAGCTGAATCTTTTTTGCATAATTATGTTTGATATTTTACTCGGATGTCCATTGGATCAGTCACGCTGATTAAAAATGGACTTCACGGACACAAAGAACACCCAGACTCAGAACAACTATTTGTGGTTCACACAAATAATTGTCCCGGGTGGGGATCGAACCCAGAACACCAGGTCTCAGAAGCAACTTCCGTAACCACTGAGCCACCGGTGCAGTCGATATCATATTTGAATGCTATTTCGTTTATTTATTTTATCAGTGGTACCACTTATATATCAGTGGTACCACTGGTCGTGGTCCTAAACCCTTAGGGGTGCCCCCAGGTGTGTGCCACTTAATTGTATGTATTTACCAATTTTTTCTATATTGATCCATTAAAATCTATAATAATTAATATGAACTTAAACTTATTATGAGTAGAGGAATTAATGACCAGCTGACGGACTTTGTCTGTAATATCCTACAATTTGCTACCGGTTAATTAAGTATCTAGTTTAATTCATAGAATAAGAATAATTGTGTAACATTGTGATTCTGACAAGTACAAGTGTATGTAAATACCTAAGTGCTGAATAAATTCATTATTTCATTATTATTTAGCAACTTTGATATTTTAAGGCATTACGCAAGCGGTGTGTCCTGTCTCATACGGTTCCAGTCATTACAACTCAGATGTCCGTGCACGTCTTCGTTTACGTCTACGCATACGCATCCAGTGTGCTCGAGCCTCTAATTGGATGTCGAGGAAATCAGTCAAACAGTGATGTGCTGCTAGAAAGTAGCATATTGCTGGAAAATAATAAAGCGATCAAAATACATAATGGTTATAGAAGTTGAAATGTAATGACAAGAGTGACAGGCAACATTATTACATAATCTGTTTCAACTAACGTGATATGAGGTCTGATTTCCTAAATAGAAAATTGAATTCAGTTCTATTTAGTAGGTACAACTAAATTTCCAAACAAATAGAAATCGGTTTCATTTCCAGCAACCCGAAACTAGTGTAAACTAATTAGAGAAATAATCACAACAATATTAAATTCAGAATCTATGTACAATATTCCATTTTCAAATATTAGGTCACTCTTCGCCTAGCAGCACACAATAATACAGAAATTATATTCGTTTGTACAAACCCTTATTTACTCTCCCACTGCGTAACACTGGTACAATAAAGACACTTGTAAAAATGACCACATTTCAGGACCACTCACAAAAAGGCAGCTTTACCACAATTACAAGCCTACTCTAACTAAAAAAGGTTATAAAAAATGTTCACAATCCCTTATCTCTCGACAGCGCGTCATAAATAATAAACGGTTGATCCTAACAATTTGTTGTAATATTACATAGGCGTGACGTCAATTAGAGAGGGGATTACAGCGTGACAAACGTCGTGACGGGTTAGACGGGCCACTGCGTTGATACGCTGACGTGTCACGCTTTAAAATTATGAATATTTTTGCTAATTTATCTACTTTGTATATCTACAGGCTTAGGACAACAATGTTAACGTGACATGATAGTAATTGATAACGACAAAATAGCGCTTCTCGCGTAACCAAATATTGTTAGCGTGACAAAATATCGGTTACCTACGTTTTGACGTGACAATATTTTGAAGTCTTTATTTGCTTAGATAATTAGTAGCAACAACATTTTGTTTGTCTGTTATCTAATGCCATTCTAAACAAGTAGGTAAATTCGGACATAATATAATGTATGCGTTAGTAGTAGATAGGTAGTTAGCGTTTATGTTTTTCCAACGCACATTAATGTTTTATTTTAATGAAATTCCATTTAGATTTTGCAACATCATACAATATAGAAAGTAACTGTTAACGTTATATATTATAAGACTTTTACATATGAATAATTTGTTAACAAAGAAATAGGACGCGTACATAATCTATCGCTATGTTATTACACTATGTGTTGCTATATTGGCAATAGAAAAAATACATCATCTGTTAAAATTTCACCTGTCTAGCTATCGCGGTTTTTGAGATACAGCCTGGTGACAGACAGACATACAACGAAGTCTTAGTAATAAAGTTCCGTTGTTACCCTTTGGGTACGGAACAATATAAAAACAAAACATCTTTATCATCATCTCATCTCGTGTTAATTTCGCTCAAAATTGCATTGGGATGTTGCATTGGTATGTTTTTGAGCGAATTTAATTCAAAGAAAATAGCGAATTTAAATAAAGAATAAAACACAAGATATATATATTTTTTTTAATGTATATAAGAAAAGATTTAGGCTTCTTTTTCACAAATGTCAAGTAAAGTGTGATATAATACTAGATATTATTATACTTTACTAAATATAATAATAATTGTTTAATTAAAGCAGAAAAAAACCTAATTGCACCTACAAAATAACCTATTCGTCAGTCTAACTCAAAAATGAATAAAATAAAAAGGTCTTCTGTAACTAAGGATCACATTATTCTGAACCCAAAACTACGCAGGGATAATTGGAAAGATTACTCCTTGTTAGACTGCTTGTTAAGTACAGAATATTGTAGTGTCAGACATTTGTGAGTACAAAATAGTACGCGGTAGTTAATATTAGTACGCATACGTGTTGCGGAGGGCTAGAAAGTTGTACGCAATAATTAACAAGAGAACACATAAATATAGTGCATTGTTTATAAATAGTACGCAGTGATTTCTAACAGTACGCATTCGCGATGTAAAGCGAATGCGTACTGTTAGAACATATACAATATAACCTTTATTTTTAATAGTTATAATTTACTTTGTTTAAAAATAATAACGTGTCGCACCTATAATGATATTCGTGTGTCTAAGTGCTTTATAAAAACTTAAGTAAAGATAACCTAAACTCAACATGCCAATTGAGAAATCAAATTCTTCAAAAGTATTATTAAAAGAAAGTGATGATCATTTTCATTACAAAAACTTTTAAATACTTATGCTAAAATATAAAAATTGCGCAATAAATTCGCTTAGTCGATACTGAAATTGGTCAACAGATTTAGCAAGTACTGCATAATACTTATGCTCTGACTATAAATTTAAAGGTATGAATTATTTAAAAAACCTTTCATACAAATCTAAGCTCTTTCTTTGAAAATCCGACATTTATTCCCTCACAACTTACGCTGTGGTTCCGAAAAGTACTTCGGTTTAAAACTTGGTCTATAAAAGTGCAGTTATTCTTGATAAACCACGATTTAAGAAGTTGTACGTAAAGTCAATTTCAACTGGTGAAGAAATTGGTCCTTAGACAGCATCCACTTGGCTGTTCGGAAGATAAATTACTCGACAATCACTATTCTTTTGAAGAAAAAGCTTTCGTTTAATACGTGCGTACCCAGTGCGTACCCTAAACTTTGTGTCAAGATTTACATGTCCTTTTTTACGATCTGTTTGCAAAATTAATTTAATTAATAAAATACTATGAAATCGTACTCGTCTTTTCTCTATCTCCCTTTAATTTATTATTTTAAATTGTAATATAGTCAAATAAAGAGATGTACAATAAATAACTCTAAATTATAATGTAGTGTACTATTTAACAATTTGGTACATTATTGATACTAAATATAAATCTGAAGAGTTTGTTCGTTTGCTTGAACGATCTCATTGCAGAAACAATTGGTCAGATTTGAAAAAAGAAAAACAGAATTAGATAGCCCATTTATCGAGCAAGGCTATAGGCTATATTTGATTGTGAAGTTCCTTCGGGAACGGGAGATACGTGGGTCAAACTGCACGTGGGAAACTAGTGAAAGTCAAAGTCAACAATTCTTTATTCATATAGACACATTTAAAATATTTTAAATCATGTTCTTATGATGCATCCCTTTCTTTTTGTAGAAAATTATTCATGATTCTCAGAGTTGCCACGTCCAGAACTGGTTGTAGAACCAGTTCTGGACGTGGCAACTCTGAGAAGAACTGGCAAGAATCTCAGAGGACTCTATTAGTTGTAATGTTAAAAGCCCTCTCGTAAACTACCGTACAAATCGTTTATCTTTATGATACAATAGTATTTAAAAGGTATATAATAATATATAGGTTTAAAAAAATAATACAATTGGGCCGTAGCTTCCAATTTTCTGCCCTGTGTGTTCAAGTAATTGCCTAATTCCTAAGGGGAGTTCACGTTTTTACTCCGAGATTAGCTTTGAAGATACAATTTAATAAAAGCATTTGCTTTTCCCTTATATTTAGTTAAAAGCTAATTGATAATATTAAATTTTCGAATGTTGTAACATAGTGACAATTTTATATAAGGAACAGAGGTTGAACATCCCACGAAGGGGCTTTTTGGTATGGTCATCATGTTTGGCAGGCAGTTTGTTGATTCAGGAGAGCCTGTGACGCTAGTCTGGCTGCGGGCGCCTCGGAGGGTGCCCCAGAAAGCCATGGGTATTTGGGCCTCTCACTGACGGCGGACGGAGGAGTAACCGGAGGGTTATAGCGGGAAGGGCCCTCTCTTCGTGGTATGACTAGCATACACGAGGACGGAGAGGATGAGTGCCACATACTCCTTCGCCGCCGCAGTTGCGGAGGGGATGATATTGTTGTCCTCTCACAGTCTTAAGAAACTTATAGCTAAAAAGTTAACCTCTACAATGAACAAAAATATTATTTAGTATAAAAAAACAATCCTAGTCTTAGGTATTTTCAAACGCAACGTAATCCCGGCGTACCAAATTTATGGCTCAACCAAATAAGGGTTAGCTTATCCGGGTAAAGTCACGTGACATTGACCCGGGTACATTGTAGGTACAAATACGTCACTATTAGTTATAACCGGGTGCAGGTAACGATAATTTATGGTTGGGAAACCTTTTGTTTGTTATATTATATTTGGCGATTATTCAATTTTGGTGTAGGTTAGATAAAATATAATAGTTTAGTAAGAATATATACCGGGTGACATTTTTTTACTGTCTTTAAAATAATAGGGCGTGATGTATATAGGGTGACTGGTAATTAGTGACCGATACCTAAACATATGATTGTGCTCATGATAACAAACAACTTTTACTATGGCACCAAACCTGAAATCGCGAAAAGAAATCAGCTGTTCCATACATTCATGTTCACATAACTCGTCAACATGTTAGGGAGCAGCTGATTTTTTTTTCGCGATTTCATGTTTGGTGCCATAGTAAAAGTTGTTCGTTATCATGAATTTCACAATCATGTGTTTAGGTATCATAATTAAACATAATTTATTTATTGTAGTATGAATGTGAAAACTGTTTTCTAGATTTACCCCAATCACACTATTGAGTTACCCCTATATGGGTCTTAACCCATTTTTACCGAATAGGTATGCATTAATACATTTAATTTCTCATTATATACTATAAGATTATTGCATTTCAGATAATAAATTACACTTTAAAAGGGATCATTCACGGTATCGTCAAACAATTTACGTCAAATAGTTTTAGTTATATATCGTCAATAGTTTTTCTACCGATTTCTCTCATGTGACGAAAGGGTGGTGGTAAAATATAAAGACTCAAATTAATAAAAAAATATGATATTACAACCTAATACTACAATTTTAACTAAATACATAAATAAGGTTAAAATACATAGCGTCTTACTATTAAGTGACCATCACCGTTAATGATAAGGTATGACACAACGACGGCTATCTATTAATCTTCTCCTTTTGTTTATCGGGCTTTGGGAGATACGACCATTGTCTTCATGTTTTATAGAAGATATCTTTGTTCACAGTACCGTGGTGTCCCGACCTTAAGGTCAATTTAGGGTGGCTGATAATTTTGTAATATTGATTGAAGGTTGTTCTATAGAAACATGATTTGCATATTTTTTCACACTTCGATTGATACACCTAATTTACTGAATATCTATCATCATCATCATCAGCCCGTATAACGTCCACTACTGAACATGGGCCTCCTCTCGAGGCATGGAATTTGCCATAGTCACCACGCTTGGCAGGCGGGTTGGTGCCCGCAGTTATATATTGCACCATACAAGGAAACGCTGCTGCCCGTTCCTTGATATACGATTATTACCTATAGATGATGTTATAACAATCGGGACCAACGGCTTAACGTACTTTCCGAGGCACGGAGAGTAGTCCCTCAACCAACCAGACTCGGATAGAAATCTTAGAATTCACACAAAGATTTCTTGTCTGGTGTGGGCATCGAACCCACGAACTCCGAGTTTGAAAGCGAGACAAATACCGCTACGCTACGGAGGTTATCAGAATATCTATACTAATATTATAAAGAAAAAACATGTGATTGTTTGTTTGCATTTTGCAAGAAAACTAAAATATCACGTTGTACAATAAAGAGTTAAGAACTTATTACTCCATATTAATTTTATTTAGATCAGAACATGATCAAAGAGACGGCGGCTCAACTAATTATATTATATTTAACGTTGCCGTTGTAATATTATATTCTGTTCTGTTATATTATATAATAGGAGCTCTTTCCAGTAATTAAGTATCAATTATACTCATTTCCACGTGTGAGACTATAAGGGTCCGTATTTTGTGTAATAAAATTGTAATTAGGACCTTGTTTTAATTTTAATAAATTTTCAAGGAAAGGAGTGTTACAGGTCTATAAAATACATCTGCTTTTAGTGGTAGGTGAGAAATGGCATGAAGGAGCCAAGTTTTGATAGAGCTCGGATTGCTTATGCGTACCCGGCCCCCGCCTACGGCGGATCGAAGGAGTGTCCGGGGGATTTTAGTGGTGTAGGGTCCTCTCCTCGTGGTATGAGTTTAGCATACCACGCTATGGAGAGGGCAAGACCCACATATTCCATCGCCAGCGCGCGAATACGCTGCAGCGGCGGTGGGGATGCGTAAATGCGCATTTCCACCCGGACAATAAAAAAAAACACGTTTTGAAAGAGCTACTTGCATTATTTCGGTAGTTTAGTAACGAATTTGGTTGGTGATTTTATTTTTAAGTGGCAACACTGATTACCAACCAAATTCGTTCCCAAACTTCCGAAATAATGCAAGTGGCTCTTTCAAACTACTAAAAATAAAAAATTAGCTGTTCCATACATTTTGTCGAGGTAAGTGAACATAAATGTATGGAACAGCTGATTTTTTTTTCGCGATTTCAGGGTTGGTCCTATCGTAAAAGTTGCTTATAATCATCAGTACTTTTACCTTCTGAAAGGTTGTTAATGTTTTAAAAATAAGTCTGTATACTAGGTAGTTAACTGGGTAAGTATATAATAGTATGTACCTACCTGTATATATACGGTGTTTCTTTTTCCGAGAATGATCTCGGAGTTTCTTATAGTCTTTTTTCTCCGAGTGTCGTAGGTAGATAGAGAAAGACTTGTAGGAAGCTAGTATAGGGTTCGGTCCTCGCAAGGCGAGACTCGCGACGCGTTCTGTGCTTCAGACCCGATCCCAGCCCGCGCTGGTTGATCTTAATTAAGTTTTATAATAAGCGATTATCACATGCCATAAGAACATTGGTAAATTTTATTTAATAACATTATTGTTGAAATGTAAATTCAGTCAAGATGGTTTTTTCTTTTTTCTTTTCATTATCATTGTATTTGACTTATAATAGATACGATCGATTCGTCTACATTATCAATAAACTTTTTCATTTAATTTCATACTGTACATAATACGTCGATCTAATATTCTCTTTTAATCCGAATATTCAAGAAATATCAATATTTTCGTATTGACGATTTCGGTATCGGGTAAAGCATGTTATATCAAGCTCTTAGTATTAATGTTAGCCTCAAAGCTCTGAGGTACACAACGTTTTGTGCCTGTTGGTGACAAATTGCGGCAAACCTTAATAAATTTTACTATGGTTCGTGCCAGAAGAGGTAAGCGTTTTTGCATTTATTCGATGAACGAACTCTTAAAAAACAAAGATTAATCATTATTACGTTATAAATTGGAATTTTCGTGATTTTTTACTTGTACTTGGTATGTGTTAATTTATGTTTAAGTTATCCGAGTGCTGCATTTCCTCCAAATCCGTTATCGAGTGACATACCTCCAAACCCTCCAAAAACATCTGAATCATTTTTAATTGTTATTTCTTACTTTAAATTTAAAGTTAACTGTCATCAAATATTTTGTTTCTTCCTTAACTATTACTAGATGCCTAATAAGAGACTTTTTAATACATATTTTCAGTTTCACTATTTTTTTGATGTCGTTAAGGACCATGCCGCAATAATAATTTAAAGCAAAACACAGCTATTCACAAACAATATAAATATATAAATAAAATATAAATATGTATAAAAAGGTGTATCCGTAACAGATATATTAATCCAAAATCGCTTCAGTCTCTTACTCGGACCACACACTAACCTTAGAAGCTTGCAAATGTAAAACATTTTTTATCGGAAGTAGGCACATGAAAAGAATTTCTGTCGTTAACAAAATGGTGGCAAATAACATAAATAGCACTTCTTCTCGGCGCGTTTTTACTTACCCTTTTATTCTTGGATTTAGGGCCATATGAGTAGCATTTGGGGAAAATACGATTGCTTTGGTAAAAGTATTATACGCTAGTCACTCCGTTCTCCAAACTATATATACCTTCTTAGATCTTTAAAAATACACAACGGATTTTGATGCGGTTTTTTTGATCATCATCATCATCATCAGCAGCCCGTATAATGTCCACTGCTGAACATAGGCCTCCTCCCAGGGGAGAGTATTTGCCATAGTCACCACGCTTGGCAGGCGGAATGGTGTCGGCAGTATTATGTTGTACCATACAAGGAAACGCTGCTGCCCGTTCCTTGATATACGATTGTTATAGATGATGTTATAAAAATCGGGACCAACGGCTTAGCGTGCTTTCCGAGGCACGGAGGGTAGTCCCTCAACCAACCAGACCCGGAAAGAAAAAATGTTAGAATTTACACAAAGATTTCTTGTCCGGCGTGGGGATCGAAACCACGACCTCCGAGACTTAAAGCGAGCCAAATACCGCGATGCTACGGAAGTTGTGATTTGATAGATAAAGTGTGATTCAATAGAAAGATTTATACATCAGCGAAACCTTGGCGTGTCACTAGTATTATATAAGGTGCTTCTGTATATGCCATCTCTTTAACAGTAGATAGTAACGTTTAATCGTAATGTATGTATGAGTATCAAAGTAACGGCCTATTTATTTCTATCGTCACAGTCCACGCTAAGCTCATAATAATAATATAATAATTAATAAATTATTTATAAAAAAAACTTCGTTAGGTCCAGGTTTAGTAATTAACTTGAAACCTAATCAAGATCTTACTACTGGCCTAATTGTAGGGAATAAGTACTAGCTAGAGTATTTTTAATTTGTCTGCTTAATGCGAATTACGAAACGCAATTTATGTTAATTTGTAAATTGAAGCTAAATTTAGAGAGTGTCTCGTATTTTAAAAACTTGAATCAGTAGATCATGCGCCTGAACAATCTCTGGTGGAGTCTGTAGAATAGTTCCACAGAATTTTGAAAGTATAGGAAGTGGGAGTGCATCTGTTTTTGCGCACACACGAATCTATGCTTAATATTTTAAAGAGGAAAGACTTGTATGTAAGAATGTGTGTAATGAATTGGCTCAAAAAGTACTGGACCGATTTTAAAAATTCAGACAGAGAAGTTTTAGTTAGTAAGGTACTGTTTTTACCCTTCGGGTACGGATCCCTAAAAAAGTGGCCAAAAAGGTCAGGAGGTCCATACTAATGGTATTTTTATTAAAATTTTGTACAACAAAGATATAATGCGGGCTAACTTAATTATTCTAAGTCAGAGTTAAGCATGGTGGCTGAATTGTTGAGTTTAAGTTACTGCTGCGGCTAAACTTTTGTATGAAGTTAAATTAATTATAAATTGAAATGAGCCTGAAATCTATCTATACTAATATTATAAAGAGGAAAGATTTGTATTTTTGTGTGTATGTTTGTAATGAATAAACTCAAAAATACTGTGCCGATTTAAAAAAATATTTCACCATTGGAAAGCTTCATTCACCCTGAGTGACATAGGCTATAATACCTACTAGGCCACAATCAAATATGACTGAAAAAATTGAGCGAAACAGCGTAACTACCTACTTAGGTACGCATTTTTACAGTTACGTTTCACTCTAAGCCAGTAAAAAAAAACCGGCCAAGTGCGAGTCGGACTCTCGCACGAAGGGTTCCGTACCTACTAGTTGCAAGTGCCTACCTATTTTTGATATCAAGAATACAACAAGTAACACAGTATAAACGTTCTTGTAGCTCGTTGTAACTCTGATCGATGTTAATAATAGTTGATTGAATGAAAGCTAAATTGCGGTTTACGATTTATGACGTATTAAAAAAAAACTACTTACAAGATCTCGTTCAAACCAATTTTCGGTGGAAGTTTGCATGGTAATGTACATCATATATTTTTTTTAGATTTATCATTCTCTTATTTTAGAAGTTACAGGGGGGGGGACACACATTTTACCACTTTGGAAGTGTCTCTCGCGCAAACTATTCAGTTTAGAAAAAAAATACATTAGAAACCTCAACATCATTTTTGAAGACCTATTCATAGAACACGTATGGGTTCGATGAAATATTTTTTTTTGAGTTTCAGTTCTATGTATGGGGTACCCCAAAATTTATTGTTTTTTTTCTATTTTTGTGTGAAAATCTTAATGCGGTTCACAACATACATCTACTTGCCAAGTTTCAACATTATAGTTCTTATAGTTTCGGAAAAAAGTGGCTGTGACAGACATGACGAATCTATAAGGGTTCCGTTTTTTGCCATTTGGCTACGGAACCCTAAAAAAAGATAAAATCACTTTGCCTTAGACATATATTTCGTATACTGATATGTATATGAAATAGATATCCTATTATTTTCAAGACGGTAAAAAAGTAACCCAGTATAGTAGGCTTGTAATAAAACAGCTTCAATTGGTGTTTCAGCGATGGGACAGATGTCATGCTCACCTAAAGTAACGTAAGTAAAGCTAGGGTTGTGCACAGATGAGTTGAACTATGTGTATCAACGTGTTTTTTTTTTTCAAGATTAAACGTATTAAAATAGGAAGGCAGTTATGATTGGTTTTTTACCTGAAAAAAATACGAATATAGAACAAAATGTAAGTAATGTCACTGACCGATAAGTCGCCGCCGTAGAAAGGATGAATGACGAAGGTCTCGTTGCCAATGTGGATGACCCCGGACACTCCGTTGCAGGTGTGGAAAGCAGCCGACGCTCCCGGATAATCCTTCACTGTGCCGTGGTAGTAACAGTGTTCGATTTCCTGTGAAACAAATATACAATATTGAATGCCTAATAAGGTTGGGGAAAAAGTCTTTTCGCATTATAGTACCTATGAATGAACTTGTAATAAAATCTCTTTGGCTGTACTATTTGTATCTGGCTGGTTTTGGTATCATTGAAAGTTTATATTTTAAAGAACATAATTCCAAATTCAAATTAGGAAAATGTGTGATTTTCATTTGATATTGGAATACATACAACTACGAGAAGTAGTTACGGTAGTTGAACCGAAAAGAGTAGTGATACAAATAGTCTATAGAGACGTAAATCTGTACTGTAGGGAGGCTAGAATAGTTTGTTTGAATGCTTGAACGCGCTTATGGCAGTAACTACTGGTCCGATTTGAAAAATTCTTTCAGTGTTAGATAGCCCATTTATAAAATGGCTAAATTTGATTATGAAGTTTCTACGGGGACGAGACTAACGCGGGTGTAACCACGAGGAAGCTATTATTGGAATATACACATAAACGCGGTATATGGTAGTTAAATATCAAACCGCAAAATATAAGGATTCAAAATATTAATTAAACATCATATCTAATCATAATTTGAATTTCACTGCTGAACATAGGCCTTCTTCTTTCTCCTAATAAGCCTTGGTAAGTTAGGTGTTGAGGATTCCCATAATCACCATAATAGCTTGGCGGATGGGTGATCGCAGTATGGTAAGTAACCTTGAACTAATAGATGCTGCTGCCGATCCATCAGCTGTATGTTCCTTAGTCGCTTTTTATGACACCCATAGGAAGTTTTTTTTTATTTCTGACGGATATCTTTTTTTTAATTATTATTTTTCTCTTATAAAAACAAGTTATATTTTACAGTTTTACCTCGCCAAACTTCACAGTTTGTTGGCGAGAAGCGCTCGTTTACCATACATTTGTTTCAGTTATAAACTTAAATAAGTAATTCAAACATCGTTAATACCTACACACATAAAAAAAAAGTTTGTGATCACTAGCATAAGGTGATAAAAAAAAATTCATTGAACTTTATCAACAATTGACTTGTTTTATATTCTAAATCTATATTTCTAAATAAAGAATCCAAAAAGAATAAGAAATCACAATAGGAGGTATATCGTACCGTAACAAAAAGATTTCGATCTGTAGTTAGCCCAGAGGTTTTTACTACTTCACCGGGCATAAACGTGCAACTGTCGATCTACTTTGCAGTTCGCGGGCCTCTCGGACTTCGGACCTAAGTACGAGGGCATCGGAAGGTTCCATAGGAAATGGGTCACTTAATGGGTTACTTAAAATGATTAAATTATTTAAGCTTTATAAAGAATAAATTTATCGCTTCCTCTTATTTTTTAACTTGCCGTGCCCGACATACTATGTACTGGTTTTGTCTTTGTAACAACTTATTCATACATATAATGCGCAATAAATGAATATGAATATTTGTCTGCACCGGTGGCTCAGTGGTTACGATAGTTGCCTCTGAGACCTGGTGTTCTGGGTTCGATTCCCACCCGCGACAATTATTTGTGTGGACCACAAATAGTTGTTGTGAGTCTGGGTGTTCTGTGTGTCCGTGAAATGAATGTTTGTAAAGTCCCCCGCGACACAGGGATTTATTTCCCTAGTGCGGGAGTAGTCTTTTCTTAAGAAAAACACAAAACACAAATATAAAGTTATGGGGTGGTCTGTTCTGAGCTAGACAAAGCTACACCAATAACTATCATCAAGTCTCAGAACTTCAGTTTTAATTTTACTAAAATTTACTTTAAAGTTGGACAATTGAAAGAAACTTGTTACTCTATAACACTAACGCTGAAGCAAATCCGACAAGCTTGGAAACTCGTACAAATGCTAATAAACGCTTTGAACTTCCAAGTAATTTTAATTAGATGACAAACATGAGGTATAGGAAATTTTAGATTTGTTTACTATGAATTGTTTATGTAGATAAGCGGCCCTCTTTAGTGCGGCACGTTCTCAGAATGCTGGTTTTTACTTTGCACAGCAGGTGAGCATTACATTCTATGGGTAATTCTGCCAGCAGTCTGGGAACTTTGCCAAATAGAATAGATTTAGAAAAGTTGTATTTTATAAGTTAGTTTTATTTTAAATTAGCTACTTTTAGTTGTATATATCGCACCCCTAGATGAACACTCCGGCAACTCAAAAAAACCTCATTTTTCAGAAATGATGAAAAACAGTTTTTAGAGTATATAAGAAATATATCAAAGCTACTAACTCAAAACTCGTAATTTTTGAGTTAGCGGAGTCTTCATCTAGGTGTGCGATATGTATTTTATAATGGAATAAATTCAGAGTATTATTAGTAATTAAAAAAAACGAATGTTAATTTTGTTTTTTTTTCAAAGTTTTTCAGTCTACTCGGATTCTTGTTAAACCCGCGTGTTAAGCTAAAATGCTTGTGTTACGTGTGGGTTCACATCGGTAACACAATGGGTGGGGATCGAACCGTCGAACACAGGGTCAAAAGTCTGACGCCAATGGGCTCTGCCCTGCTAATTGTACCTACTTGCAGTAATCGTAATTTTTGGCATTTTCCCTTTTTTGCGAAAATGACATTTCAGGATAGAGGACATACATAAAGATTGATTTTTCTTATTTTTAAGGTAGGTTTAAAAGTCATGACTTCTTGTTTAGATATCAAAAAATGTGTTTACCGTGTTTATCTCGAGAGAAATTGCGATTTTGCAAGTACTGCGTTTGCATTTAGGAGCTGGGTATGGGTATCGCCGCTTCTAATTAGATTTTTGGCAGTCAGGTAAAGTTGCACATTATTGCATTATGTTGTAGTAGTGACAACCAACAACTTATCAAAAAGTATCTTTAAATCAAAAGTCATAATCATCAGCACGTATAACGTCCACTACTATATCACATTGAGCTATTGGCATTTTGGCCAGACATTTCTGTTGTTAGCAACGAGGCTTTTGCTACTTCACTGGGCATTAAGGCTAGCGGAGCTTCAGCCTTATAAATTGTTGGTTCTAAATCACTACGATTATATGCAAATCGAAGTAAGATGGTAGGTAACCTTGAGCTGATAGACCCATCAGTTGTGTTTCCCTTAGTCACCTCTTTGACTTGACTTATGATACCCATGGGGATAGTTAGAAAATATGGCACTAAGTTATGTAGATAAAATTTATAAACTTCATATTCACAATACATCATCATCATCTTCAGCCCTTACACCGTCCACTGCTGAACATGGGCTTCCTCCCGAGGGAGGGTATTTGCCATAGACACCACGCTTGGCAGGCGGGTTGGTGACCGCAGTATTATGTTGTACTGCACAAGGAAACGCTGCTGCCCGTTCTATGATATACGATTATAATAGATGATGTTATAATAATCGGGAATCGGGTAGTCCCTCAACCAACCAGACCCGGAAAGAAAACTTAGAATTTACTCAAAGATTTCCTGTGCGGCGTGGGGATCGAACCCACTACCTCTTACCGCTACGCTACGGAGGTTGAACACAATACAAATTTGTAATATAACACTTGTATATCAAACCAAAAAAGGCCAAATCTCTCAATAACATGAATAAGTGAACCAAATACAGCCGACTATTCGCAATAAAAAATGGCGAAATTCAATAAAATATTGTACGGGAGCAATTTCGTTGGAAGAGATCCCGTAATTCGTCATTCACAAGTATCGTCCTATAAGAGATGGGGACTTGTGTGTGTTTGTGAGGCCATTAAACTTGCGAGTTTTAAAATATATTCCATTTTCTCTTCTTTATTTTACGCTAACTGCGCAGCGACGTTGGATGCGAGAAAAAGTTGCCAATGTGAAAAACATTCCAAGGTCTTTCAATTCATCTTTAATCTTTACCAAAATGAAAAAAAAACTGTACAATATTGAAATTGTTTCATGCGATAAAGAAATAATGCCGGTGGTTTAAATTTATTAATCTCATTTTTTTTTATATTGCATTAGTTTAACATTGCCGTAAAATGTGGAAAAAGGAAACAAAATAAAAATGTACCTAAATACGGCTGGTGTCACCGTTTATATATTTACTTGCTAATTATTATTTTAGTTTACTTTCAAATGCAACTTTGTTTGTATTTGTCGAGTAATGTTAATCATAATCGATAGATGGCACCCACGTCTGAGATATGTAAAAAAGAAATACATTTCAACAACCGGTTAGTAGTCACAGTGATCGAATGGTCTTAGCATTAGGAGCTATACCTAAAATGCATCAGATTATATCATGTAATATCATAATCGCTATCGCTCATACTAAACCACACATTTCATAGCCACAAAGTAAAAGCCTCGCTCGCAATTAGGCTTCGTTCCTTTTTTTTCGTTCACAGCGAATGGAACGAATGAAAGAACGGACCGCAGCTCACAAGAAATCGGAAAGGTTCCATTCAACGTGAATGAAACTTTCCGGTTAATATTTTTTTTTGTACATTTATTAATTAAATTCGGAAGTAGATAATAATAGTTTGTAGCAAGTATTTTAGTAGCTAGATTGTTATCATTTTGTGTTACTGAAGTAGTTACAAATGTAACTCGGTAGTTGCACTGATCGTATCAATGAATAAATAAAATCTATCGTATCGAGCGTTTCAATTAAAAAGTAGTTTAGGATTACATCGAAGCCTATCTCAAATTCCTTTCCTTTATACGGCTGCATCGATTTTCCGTCCAACAGCATTCGTGATTCCCTTCACTTAATGTAAACCTAATTTTTGTTTTTTACATTTTCGTTTCATCTCGCAATTTTAATATGCATCGGCGTATACATTTCTTGGCCTTTATATTTATGTACTTTATATTGATATCTAACGTAGATATAT
Source organism: Nycteola revayana (assembly GCA_947037095.2). Classification (NCBI taxonomy): domain Eukaryota; kingdom Metazoa; phylum Arthropoda; class Insecta; order Lepidoptera; family Nolidae; genus Nycteola; species Nycteola revayana. Next base: position 17,046,478 of record OX344851.2, on the reverse strand, counting down.
ATAAAAGAAGAAGAAGGCTTTTATAATTAAAGGTCTTGTTAATTTGTAATGCCTAATTACATCCTACATATTTCTTCGATCTGGTAATCAAATAGATTTTTAGAATGAATAAATCAAAAACGAAATAATTTTTTTAATTATATTTATTTATAAGTAATGTTAGTTTTTAACTTAAAATGGCCGTGAAATCAAATTTATTTCTAAAATACGAATTAGAAAAGACCTCGAGAACCTATATACAAAGCCGTATGTCATACGATTTGGTTAAAATAAAAATGTTGATAATTAAGGTCTAATTTTCCAATTCTCAGATAGTAAAATATTTTTAATTTTGATAGAATGTCCGTATAATTAATAGAATCTGGTGTTACTTTGCGGAAATCTATATTAATCGAAAATTAAAAAATAAAATATCTAGTGTTAATTCCGTTAAAATATGTGTCTATATATGCTGTAATGCAATTTTTGCATCGCCCTCATGCCCGCAATAATTATGCCCAAAATGCAGGAGAAATAGTAGCAACATGTAAAAATACAATCAATAGCTGAAGACCCTCTAAAGACCCGGGGTCTTCGGCTGCTGCAAAAATAGCATTGCAGCATATTTTATACTTAGACACATTTTTTAGCGGAACCCTAGATATTTTGTCTTTTTAATTTAGATTGTCTATAGCAACGTTACATTTTTATGATTTTTTTTTATTGTTTTACGCATATCGTGCTTTCGGAAACTCATATAACAATTAACAAGATTTTGACAGCTCATGACTTAATTTAAACGTAAATCATCCTAAGAAACCAAGTCCTAGTCTAAAGTCAGCTCAAAAAATAACCATTTTCAAATTGAATCATTATTCCTTTTCAGTAGCACTTCAGCTAAAAATAATAATATCATTCCGAAGCCTACTTTTCAGGAATGACTCAACATATTAAATAGAGCTCTTGGTCTAACAAATATATTTTTTTATCTCAACTCAAACCATTATTGTGGTAAAGGAAAAGACAAAGAATACCTCACAAAATGATTGATGACTCTTGACTAAAATGGCCAAAATGTCGGTATTACTAGAAGCAAAGTTACGAGGAAAAATAAAAGTTGAATGTTTTTGATTATTGAGATAAAAAGATATACGGGGTTAAGTGAAATCGTATGTTATAATAGAATAAGGAAAGAATGTTAGCATTTATCTATACTAATATTATAAAGAAGAAAAAATTGTATTTTTGTAAATTTCTTTCGAATTAAATCTGTTGTACACTTGCTATTCACTAATTATCATGTATCTCTTTCCTAAAGGTTTGCTGGAAGAGAATTCATAAATTAATTAAGCTCGTTTTATACAGTCATGTTGTTTCCAATTATACAATTTATGTCTTGTAACTTTCTGTGTGCAATAAAGTATAAATAAATACTCAAAAACTACTAAACGGATTTCAATAATCCTTTAATCATTAGAATGCTAAATTATGCCTGAGTAACAAAAGCTATATTTAATTATAAAGTTCCAACGAGAATGGGCTAGCTACGCGAGTGAAATCGCGCGCGGGAAGCTAGTCCTAAAACAGAGCTTAAAAGATAAAGAGATCTTAAGTTCTAATAGCAGTGAACGACAATCTCAAAAACAGTAACTTTTTATGTTAGAGAAAATAGTTAATATTATTTTGTACTAGCTTCCCCTTCACCATAATAACACTCAAGCCTAACAATAAGTTATTAAAACGTAATTAAACATATCAATGACTTCTCTTCTCTCGACTTTATCTGGTTAAGGCCGCGGGATCACGGTGGATGTAGGCCGCTTCTACCCGCAACAACTGGAGATCTATGAGGGAGGCCTATGTCCAGCAGTGGACGTCCTACGGCTGAAATGATGATTATGATGATGAATGACTTCAATTGAGAATTTAAATGTGTGCGTGTGAGGTTGTGTGTTTGTGAGTGACTGAGTGAGTGAGTGAGAGAGAGAGTAATAGGCATAGGTAATGCATTTAACCTATACTAATATATAAAGCTCAGGAGTTTGTTTGTTAGTTTTCTTGAACGCGTCAATCTCAGGAACTACTGGTCCGATTTGAAAATTTCTTTTAGTGTTGGATCGCCCATTTATTGAGAAATGCCATAAGCTATATTTTATCGTAAAGTACCCGGGAAATCTAAGCGGAAGCTATATTTAGTATAAATAAGGATTTTAGTAATACTTCCTCATCCTGATCCTCAGTATTTAATGGATGGATGAAAAGGTTCAATGTATAAGTAGCTATAGATTTTTTACAAACGCTTTCCTCAAGGTGTCACCGAACAAGAATCCCTCAAGAACTTTCTGTCATATAAAACAGTTGAGAAAACATTTCAGATGACACGATGGGACCACTCATTTTTCATCGTGCCAGTACTTGGATGTAATTATCACCCCTCCCCTACCTCACTACCCCCCTCTTCTTTGTGAGAGAAGATGAATTTCGTTTGTGAGTATTAGTTTCATTTTTCATACGGAGGTGTTATGTTCCAGAGAATTCTTTTAATTTTGTTTGAGTCCGCGATAATTTTCTATTTGCTGAGAAAAATATAGAAGTGAGTGAGTACCTACGCTTTTTTGTTTTTATGTTGAAAATGTGGGTAGCAAAAAACTTGGATATTAAAATTTATTACTATTTCCAGTTATAAGGTAGAATTTGATGAAAAATAAATACTTGGAGTTATATAAAAAAATCGGGAATTTTTCTTTTCTTTTCTTTTAAAAGACAACTGCCGCATTAGGGAATGAAATCCCAGTGTCACGGGGGGACTTTAAAAAAACATAATTCGCGGACACAAATATCACCCTGACTCACAATTATTTGTGGTTCAAACAAATAATTGTCCCCGGTGGGACCAGATTGGACCAGTTATTCCTGAGATTCAATTATATTATATCAGTATTTCTTGAGTTCATTCTAATTGCCATATTATTTAACAGTTTTTATTGCACTACGGATTATTCTATTTTGACTTAACAAGGTGACGAGAAAATTTTATTCAATTTAAACTTTCTTCAAATCCAATTTGGATGTCCTGCCGGGGATAATCCCCGAACACTCTTCAACAGTCCTCTTTGCTATACGTCTCAAACTTTTCAGCGGATTTAAATTGTATGTCCAGTATTACAGAATTCGAGATTAGTTTATGTGCCAAAAAAAAACAAAACTCAAAGTTCAATCAGATTGCCAATAGGTATATAAGTTATCAGAAGACTAAATTTGAATTTAGACAGATAAATTTCCTTATGAAATCTTCCAATTTTAAAATTGACGTCTGTTATCATTTTTACGTGTCTTAAAAAATCTGCTTTACAGAGCTGATTTATTAAGTTTTTTGTTGTTGTATTAGGAATATTACAATATCTATATATATAAAAGAAAGTCGTGTTTGTTACAACACTTATAACTCGAGAACGGCTGGACCGATTGCCATGGTTTTTGATTTGTTGGATTTGTTACCGTCCCGAATAGCAGAATACATTTTAAAAACAAAAGAAAGTCGTGTTAGTTACACTATTTACAACTCAAGAACGGCTGAACCGATTTGGCTGAAAATTGGTAGGGAGGTAGCTAAGAACTGGGAGAAGGACATAGGATACTTTTGGGTAGGGGTAGGGTAGGGTAGGGTAGGGTAGGGTAGGGTAGGGTAGGGTAGGGGTAGGGGTAGGGTAGGGTAGGGGTAGGGTAGGGGTAAGGTAGGGTAGGGGTATGGTAGGGGTAGGGTAGGGGTAGGGTAGGGTAGGGGTAGGGTAGGGTAGGGGTAGGGTAAGGGTAGGGTAGGGTAGGGGTAGGGGTAGGGTAGGGGTAGGGTAGGAGTAGGGTAGGGTTAGGGTAGGGGTAGGGTAGGGCAGGGGTAGGGTAGGGCAGGGGTAGGGTATAAAAGTCCACCCGTGCGAAGCCGGGGCGGGCCGCTAGTTAATTATAACAATTAACTTAGAACCTCGAATGAAATTTTATTTTATATCATAAGTAAAAAAATACTGTGGCAAATACACTCCTTTGGGCCCATGTGTAGCAGTGAATGTTATACGGGCTGATGATGATGAAAAAATGGTGTTATAAATTAAACCTCCTTCCTGTGAGAGACTTTACAAACACAAATTTTACGGACATAAAGCACATCCGGACTCGGAACAACCATCTCAACTATCACTGGTTCATACAAATAATAGGCATAAAGAATAAAAAAACATAATTAGTCCGTCAGTTAGATTACTAAAATATATTAGAAACGTATTTTTTTATTTATCAAAGTAATAAAAATTAACAAAGATACAGAGCAACAACCAACTATAAAGTCCAGGAAAGGAGGCTTGCGACGTATTTTTTTTTTCGAACGGACATTATTATTTAATTAGCCCCGAGGCTTTTGCAACTTCACCGGGCATAAAGTGACGTCACTACTAGGTAAAATTGTAACTAATAGTGACGTCACACGAAATTACGTAAATTAAATTAAAAAAAAATACGGGTCCAATATTTTTTGATAATCTAACTGACGGATACTAAATACTAAATAGTTTTTTTTATTCTTCATGCCTATTGCCCCCGGTGGAAATCGACCCTAGAATATTAGTTTTCAGAAGCACCTATTGAAACCACAGAGCCAGAGTACCTACAAGTATTTTCAGGAAACGATATAACGAATGCACGATGAAAAGTCAGTGCATTCTGAGAAATGCTTTATTCAGTACGTGCGGTCAATAAACTTATGTATTTGATGTTGGTAGCCGTTGAAAGCTTGCGAGCTATAAAGCCGTAAAGCAAAAATATTGGTCGTACAAAATCTTTAAAGTAAAGGATCGAGTACTTGCTGGCTCCACCTGTATTCCCAGTTGTGACCAATAGATATACCTACTGTACGATATTTTATGTATGTATTTTGACCCCGTCTGAACCGCAAAGGAAATGTCTTTGAGTGTATCTGCTGATCCCTTGTTCTAAAAGGGCAAAACAGGTTTTCACAGAATCTGGGGAGGCAACGCTGCTGTCCGTTCCTTGATATACGATTATTATAGATGATGTTATAACAATCGAGACCAACGACTTAAACTTTAAAGTGCTTTATAACATAATAACTGTACAGGGCCGAAGTCCCAACGGCAAATAGGGAGCACAATTTGCATATACCTACTGGCACTAAGTACTAAATAAAACACCAAGTAGGATAACACTGAACTTTTTTGAACCGGTAATAGTTAATTATTAACACTTATTCGCAACTAAAAAAAGCTGCGGAGAATCTCTATAGCGACTTCTAACTTATTAATAAAAACGCCATCTTTTGAGATAAATCGGAACTAAATTACTGTCACTACACCAATGTACGTGAACAATAACTTTTATTGATGTTAATTAATACTGTGTGCTCTTCATATCTCTATCATACCCTAAATAAACATAATAACTGTTTATTAATTTCATAGATTTATCCAACGTACCCTTTACGAAAGTTCATAGTTCATTACATAAAAATATTTGGTATGGTTGTTTTTGCAACTGCAAGTAAAATATCGCTCGTGTTTGAAATATTTTCAATATTATTGGAGTAATATTTCTGAATCTAGCGACGAAGCGATTTATTTTAAAACAGTTTCCTTTTAAAGGTCGTTTATAAAATATGGTTTACGTATTTGGTGACAAAATTATGATTTACGTAAAATTTTTAGGGTTTTGTACACAACGGGTAAAATAGGACATTATTACTAAGACTCCGTTATTCGTCTGTCTGTCACTAGCCTATATCTCATGAACCGTGATAGCTAGACAGTTAGTAACCACATTTTGCTTTTTTTGTTCGACACCGTTGCCGTTATCAGCAATATTCACATAACTAGATGCGCCCCGCGGTTTTACCCGCGTGACTCTGCTCCAGTGAGTCGGAGCTTGATGTTTGTGAGCCTATATGTTAATCCAGCGTATAACCTATACCGGTGCAAAACTTTAATTTCATTTCAATTCCGTTCAGTAGTTTTGGCGAAAAAGAGAAACAAACATTCATCAGTCCATACTTAAAAACTCTCGCGTTTATAATATTCGTAGGATATGTGTAATCAGTATTATTCACTCTAGTTTGTTGTATAGCAGGATCCTATACAACATGGCTAGTAGGTTATTTTTAAGTTAAAGTTAAGGGAACGGGTAGCAGGTGAAACCGCGAGAAAGCTAGTATTATCTAAGAACAAGGAATGTGCACTATTCTATAACTTCCGAACGATAGACCATGGCGCCCAGCGATACTGTTTTACGATCGTCTTATCTGAAACGTTTGCATGCAAGTAGCAGCTCGTTCGATACCAACTGAACGTTACCAAGTTAACTACGGTGGTTTATTTTTATTTTTATTACAATTGAGAAACTGTGGACAGATTTTGGATTTAAGAAAGAGGAATTTGAATGCTTTTGTTTCCATATGCTTCGGATAAGTTTTATGTAGGCTGGAGGCTCGCCTTATGCCCGGTGATGTAGCAATTCAAAGCCTCAAGGCTACTACATATGTCCGTCCGAAAAAAAAAAGAAGTTTTAAAAAGTGTCAAGTGTTAAACAATATTTCCCTGGACCTTATAATAATTACCTATGAACACGTAAAAATGATCTTTTCAGTTGACTTAATAACTTTGCAGGTACAGTGTTAAAGTGACGTAATTATATAGATTACAATTTAAAAACACGAGGCTTTTGTTATTTTCTTGGACATAAAGTCGAACCACGTGCTCGTGCACTTAATGTCCGGTAAAATAGCCTTATTCAGCGGTTTAAAAACCACAAACTAAGCAGCTTGCGCAAGGCGCCCTCTGTTAGACTTGAAACCAAGACACTTAAATTGTCCTGTATTGCATAAAACAGAGGTCTCCAAACTACGGCCCGCGGGCCAAATCCGGCCCGCCAGTGCCAACAATCCTGCCCGCGACAGCTTAAGACTAGTGTCATTAATCTATTCCGCGCATCCAATGTCTTATTGCTGTAATAAAAAAGACAACACGAAATGATAATTACTCGGTCTCACACTCGCGACTAGTCTAGAAATAAGAGTGTAGTTAAGGATAGAAAAATTAAAACTGTTTTGTCGAACATATTGAAAAAATCGTTATGGCCCTAAGACGTCAAAGTTTGGAGACCCCTGGCATAAAACATAGAACTACTTCAATAAAATTATAGTAGGTATGTTGAATCTTTTGCACCTAACGTTGAGAATGAATATTCACAAGCTGGTACTAGGAGACTATATATCTTGAGATTGTCGTCACAAGAGCTTGCTATCGCTTTGAACATAAAATATTGTCTCACACCTTCTGGCTTTTGCATTCGGTTCTGCATCTAAGATAGGTTTAAAGTGATTTAGAGTTGGAAATCTCTTCGGGATTAAATAAAACTACGGTTCACGGTTGTACATATAGTTCTGCTCATCTATCTGTGTACGTGGCTTTGTGTGCGTGCACTTGTAATTATACAGCTTTTATGTGCCTCGGAAAGCATGTTAAGCCGTTGGTCCTGATTGTTATAACATCATCTATAACTCCAACGGACCTGCCCCAACTGGTTTCATTAAAAAGTATGAAATTTTGCTCACTTATAGTTTAATAGCTTGACGCGGGATGTTTCAACTGTATCTTATAATGAAATGTAGCCTATAGCCTTCTTCAATAAATGGGCTATCTAACACTGAAATATTTTTCAAATCGGACCCATAGTTCCTGAGATTAGCGCGTTCAAATAAACAAACTCTTCAGCTTTATATATAAGTATAAATATAGATACAGAGAAAAAGTGCACAATGATAATATTTTTTAAATTATGTACAATTTCGACCACTGTGTTAGTATTATAAAGTCACCAAGTACAACTAAATCAGCTGCATTTTGAGTTATTTTACTGAAAGCGCATTTAAAGTAGCAACTTTCCATATAAAATTGCATACTACGAACTAACTCTTATAATAAAATACCGTACACACACTAATACAATCTTTCCAAAGCAAATCTTAAATCCTAAAAATGAAATATATTTAATTTTATTTCCCTTTAACAATATTTTACCACGATTTATAAGCAACGTCGGTTAAATATTGTCAAAGAATCCAATCTCAAGGAGTTCAAAGGTGGAGAAACAAAACCAAAATCCAATCAAATTCATTCGTAGTTGAAGACTGAAGATTATATTTTGCGGAGGTTGATTAAATAGGAACCTATTTTATAGCTCACCTTTTGAAAAACTGCAAGATGAGCATCTTAGTTAAAAAGGTTCGTTTGAAAAGGCGATTTACTCTTCGTTTCTTCAAGAAGTTTGTACGAAATAAGTAAAACAAGCTTTAGAAAAACATTTTAATTACGGTATGTATTTGGAGTTTTTACTAAATAATACTGCGGTCACCAACACGATCACGATATATTTACGGTCACCGTAGCCTAGTTGGTAGTGCTCCTGCCTACGAAGCTGGTGGTCCTGGGTTCGAATCCCGGTAAGTGCAAATATTTGTGTGATGAGCACGAATATTTGTTTCTGAGTCATGGATGTTTTCTATGTATTTAAGTATTTATCTATCTATATAAGTATGTATATCGTCGCCTGGTACCCATAGTACAAGCTTTGCTTAGTTTGGGGCTAGGATGATCTGTGTGAAATTGTCCCTAGATATTATATTATATATTATATTTATACGAATTTAAAGCGACCGTAGCCCAATGGCTAGGGCGTAAGTTTTTCAAATAGTCTTTCTAAATGTGGTCCCCATTGCAACTTGGAGTCAAGAGTAATTCCTAAAAAAAATGTTGATGGAATTAAGCTTAATGGCTCCCCATTTAATTCTACATTAGGAATGTTATTTGAAACATTTGGTAATGAAAATCTTATAAATTTAGTTTTACTTGCATTATGAAGGAGGCGGATTGGCGGAGAACCATTCCGAGATTAAAGCGAGTGTGCGATTTAAATCTGTAACACTTTTATCTTTTCTATTTACATTAAATATAAGAGATGTATCATCTGCAAATAAAACTATATCGCACTCAATTTGACAACATTTAGATTAAGAACATAAACATTAGATTAAGAACAAAAATGGACCTAGGACTGACCCTCTGTGGAACTCCTATTTTGACAGTAGAACCTTCAGAACCTACTTTGTCAATAGATACATTTCAAATATTTTAAATCATGTTCCTATGATGCGTCTTTTTCTTCCACCAGTTCTGGACGTGGCAACTCTGTAATAACTGGCAAGAAATTGTGAGGAATCATTTTTTTTTTAATAAACTATTTTACAATTATTAATAAGGCAGTAGTAATAGTAGTGAGTATTGTTTCAGAGCAACTCACTTCCTAGCAGTTTTGTCATTGGCATAATCAGTAATTTTATAATTAGCTTTTTTACATAATATATCTTTGATATATCGTTTCAACTTGTTTGTAGACATATCTCTTACATTATAAGGAAGTTTGTTGTAGGAGCGTATTTAATGCCCATAAAAGAATTGCTAATTTTGTGGAAACGTGTAGCATATAAAACGAGATTATGCTTAGTTCTATTAACACTATGAGTCAGAATTGTGATCAAGTGGTCGTCGGTTCGACTACAACCCATTGCACTACCGACGTGAACCCACTCGCAACACAAGCATTTTATATAGCTTAACACGAGGGTTTAATAAGAATACTAGTAGTGTGCTGGTAATGATACCTAAAATACTTAAAGCAATATGAACAGAAACACTATAAAAGCACATAACGTTTAATTCTGCTACTCGAAGTTTTTTTTACGGCGCGAGTGAAAGAGGCTTAAGTAATCGATCTACGTAGGCTGCTTACCGACCCAGCGTTTAATTAAACTCCGGAGTAAGTCGCAATCACAACGCCTACGTTTAATTGCTAGAACCATTGCTATTTCTAGGTATTTTTTTATCAGCTCAGTTGTTTTCATTCTGTTTTTTGTTTGGAACAGTGTTATAGTATAGATAGAGTAGTATAAATGCTTTAGATGTTTTGTTCGGAAATATTCAATCAACTGTGTATAAGGTGTTGCTGAAATATATATCTTCCTTTTAAAGGTACATGGTATCATGTGTAAAGGATGGCGTTAGTCAAGATTTTATTTTTCTAAACAAATTATTTTGAAGTATGAATATTTTAGGCTTAACTTTTGCCTGTGACTTGATAATTGACTCAAGTCACAGGCAAAAGTTAGTGTAATATAATTATTATGATAGAGTGTTGACAACTCCCGCATTATTACAGAATTCACGGATACAAAGCACACCCAGACTAAAAAACAACTATTCGTTGTTCACACAAATATTAAGCATGAAGACTAAAACATTATAATTAGTCCGTAGTCAGTTAGATTACAAAAAAATATTGGACACGTATTTTTTTATTTATCAAATCAATAAAAATTTACATAGATACAGAGCAAAAGCAAACTATAAAGTTCAGTCGACGGGGACGGGACGACGGAGACGGGGGCTTGTAACGTCACTACTAGGTAAAATTGTACCTAGAAAGGACGTCACACGAATTTCAACGCGCTGTACCTTCGTCTTTTTTTTGTTTGAGGAACGAAAATAAGAATACGTGTCCAATATTTTTGGTAATCTTTACGGAATAATTGACAAACTAAATAGATATTTTTTATTCTTCAGACCTTTTGTTTCGTAAATGTTTTTTATTAAATTGATTATTACTTTCATAACATGATTAAATATTTGAATACAAAAATTAGTTTATATAATTTAAATAATTCCTTTACGTTGAGTTAAATGAGTGCATGTTGGCTACAATCAATGTACAATGCAGTTATTAATACAGCGTCATATGGGAAAGCAAATCGCGCTCACATTTGTCATTTTCACTGAACATAAATTATGAGAAACCAAATTATGGTTTTGTTTTTATAGTTAACTAGCTGTCACGCACGGTTTCGCACGCGTTTTTTTTCTGTCTGACATATTATGTAGTTGTACCCGAGGCTTCTGCTACTTCACCGTGCACAAAGGCAAGCAGAGCTCCAGCCTACATAAATGGTTTAAATACCTTAAACTAAGCAACCTGCGCAAGAGCGCGTCCCCTGTTGGAATTGGACCTCGGGGCTCAGGGCAGTCGCTGACGGGGAGATTGAGGGATTATGACTCTTAGTTTTTAAATGGGACTACATATGTCAGTCGAAAAAAAAGACGTCGTCATTGTATTTATCACACCATTTATGTCAATAATAGTAACTTTTATGAATGTAAATAAAAACATATAATATTCCTTTCCACTTTCAATTATCCAGCAAATAGCATCAAAATGTTAAAACCGTCAAAAGTTACATACGTAGTACTAGAAGTTATCGAGACTCGAAGTTCTTATAAATACAATAATAATGATTCAACAATATGCCTTTGTAATAGTAATTAAAAATTTTCTCCGCTACCAACACAAGAGCCTTTAAACAGCACAGCAATTGAAATTAAACAGTCGCTGTTTCAAGTTAAAATCGTTAACTTAGACCTTGTAACAAGTTGAATGTAACTTGGCACTTGGTGCAGGAACTGTCGCCATTTTAAATTTGCTATTGAGACCAAATAAGATTTAACAGCTCTTTTGTACGTGAAAATAAAAAAGTTTATAGTGAATCTCTACTGCAGTTCGTCTTGCCACCAGTGGTGGATGACCAACCGGAGGTTTCAGGGAGTAAGCCGTTTGCTCGTAGTATGATTCGTATTTCATCGATATCGGGAATTGTACTGTATGTACTTGAATGTGTATGTATCATACTTATAATAAATATTGATATGCATACAAGTGATGTGTGCTATGGTGGGGCCCAAAGAGCAACGGCTCGCGCGCACTCGCCGTCTGACCGCGGAGCGTGTAGCACTATCATAGTAGTAATCCTGAGATTTATTGGTACCAGTTAAGTAGTGAAGAGCGTTTCCTCTAATAGTACAATATAATACTGCGGTCACCAACCCGCCTGCCAAGCGTGGTGACTATGGCAAATACCCCCCCTCGGGAGGAGGCCCATACTCAGCAGTGAGCGTTAGTGAACACTCCAAGAATGATTGGAGATGGTTCGTATTGCATTGTCCCCAGGAGGCAGCAAAACGTAGCTATTTATATAGCTCAAAATTCTCAGTATCTTTAAAGTCAATTAAAGCTAAAATTAACTAGCTGATGCTAGCATAACTTCGTTATAAAATTATGTTCGGCTAGTTGTTAATATATAAGTTTAGAAAAAACTAACATACAACTTTACGTCATAATTTTTTAGAGACTGAAACATTACCTTCTGTCAAACGAATCAGAATCAAATAAAAGATTTAGATTCAATAGAACATTCTAAATAGTATAAAGAGTTGAACAAAATCTTGATTTGTAGCCAAGTTTTTAGCAAGACAAGGAATATAATGACTTCCGTTGAGCTTTGTGTAAAATAGGTATGTGATATTCGTAGATTTTAGCTTTTCCAGTTTTAAATATATTTCCAGTATTAAACTTAACTGTGTTATCATAAATGTTTGTTACATTAAGTGGGATCCCGTGCCAAAATGTAGCGGACCAAGGTTTTTGTTCATTATTACTACTTAGTTTGCAGAGTTAGTGGTAGAATGCTTAAATTCAGTATTTTTGGAGACAGTTTTAATTGGTGTGTCAGTTTTGTTACGGCGTTTTTTTTTTTAAATTGTTTTAACACCTTTTTTTCGGACGGACATATGTATTTAGCCCTGAGGCTTTTGCTACTTTAGCATAATTTTGTTTCGAAGATCTTGGTGAAGGTTTATTAAACTTCAACTAGATAATGGGACACTATTGAAAAGATGTGATAAGATATTTAAACATTTTTAATATGAACATAATTATTTATATAGTAATTAAGCGGTAGTCAAGTATACAATGGTACTGGAGCAAGATAATTCTGCGGAAAATATCAAAAGGTGCAAATACAGTACTTATCTTTGATAGTGGTTTTGTATTTTTTGGCGTCGAACTATTGGGACCGTTGGGACCAAGAGCCAAATTAATTTAAAAAAACTTACTAGCGGCTTTCGTTAGTTTGGCACGTTCCCCGAGTGTTTTACAGAGAAGATAAGCATTGTCATTCAACGCGGCAATGCTGCATACTGAGCACGTTGCAAAGAAGCATTATCGTCGGCTAAGTATTCTAAGCTGCTAACTCCATTTTTGACTCAACTGACTTTTTGGTATAGATTAGAAAAAAATAATGCGTAACCGTCAAAAATGCTAACGCCATAAACTAACCTCATATCACAGCCAACGCGCCGCAATCTTTTATGCCTTGAGCACACCGGATGCGTATGCGTAGACGTAAGCGTAGACGTGCACGTACCACTGAGTTGTAATGTATGGAACCGTATGAGACAGGTCACACCGCTTGCGTAACGTAGACGTGCGCGTAGACGTAATGCGTAGCCCTACGCAATGCAGCTCCCAAGGCACAAACTGACTGCGTGACTTACGCCGTACCTGACGCAGAGCAGAACGGCAACGTTGCATGATGACGTTGTATTCAATGGCGCGCCTTATTAGACGTCACACCGAACAATTTTGTACACGCACGTACCTTTGCTGTGCGTAGCCCTACGCACGTAACTTGCAGTCAGTTGTATATTTTTACAGATATACTGGCACGTAGTGATGTTTTGTAATGAATAGAGATAAGAAAGAAAAACTTATTGAAATTGTGCGTATTTATGAATGTATCTACAATCCAAAAAGTAAATTCTACAAAAATGCATCGTATAAATATATATATTCCGCAGGATTATTCTGGCACAATAGTGTTAATATTGCTTCTTCCTCGTCATTTCAGACATCGTGCACAACACAACCTTCGAAAACAGAATAAAATATGGCTGCCGCAGCCGGGTACGCAATAGGCCATGTGCGTTGCGTACTCGGCTCGGATGCGTAAGCGTATGCGTAGCCCGGTGTGACATCGGGTTACGCCGTAACTACGCGCGTGTCTACGGCGTGATTACGCCGTAGTCACGCATACGCATTTGGTATGCTCGAGCCTTTATGCTAACTCCGCACCTGTCAAATTGCGTGCGCAATTCTGACAACTCCATATCGTATCGTATTTGGTTAGTTTTAGTTTACATTAGCTACTATTGGCAATAATTATAGCTATTCAGCTACCAGCTACCACTTCCAACAAATGCAAATAGTGAGTTTTGTCGGCAATGACTGGTGCACCTCGAAATTAGCCTCCCAGCTCACTCCACACGGAGCAGTCAAAACTTTAATAAAGATTCAACACCCACTCACCCAACCTCAAACTACCTAATTAAAGTTTCAAGATGAATAATACAAGTTTACTCGATCATTTTTTCTGCAAGGGAAACTCAACCATTAAAAAAATATTTCATTTCCGAAAAAATATATCACGAATTCTAATTTCACATACTTCCAACCGGGGTTTGATCCCACAATAAGAAAGTTGTATAAAAGTAGGGGAAGATTTTGTAATATTTTTCCGGGTTGCCATTGAATGGGATGTTGGGATTTGTCATCAATGGGTCACCTCAATAGGAGGCTTTGCTTCTTATAATAACAAATACTCACCCGTTTTGTTGGAGATGTTGTACAATGGGTATCCATATTTTGTGTTTAAGCTTATTTTGGGAAACGTGTCTGCACTTTTTGGGATATTTTTGCTATTATTTAGGAATTTGCTGTGGGCGATTTTGTTCATGCTTTGGCACGATTTGTCGGTATCACAAGTATGTATATCGTGTAGTTGTTTTGCAAATGTTTTAGACTCATGGTGCTATCGTTTCTCATTCTTATCAATGGCTATCATTGTTTTAATTATATAATTTATTCCATTATTATTACCTTTCGTATTTCTGTATTATACTTTACATGTATCTACTTGTATCTATTTGTATTTTATAACATTTGCTATAAAAAACTGACTGTTGAGATTGTTTCAAACAACTGAAACATATTGTATAAGAATGAAAAGTAATAAAAGCGTAATCTTTTCACACAGTGTAAATTTCAATACTATCTTTGCCAAGAAATATTTGCATAGTTATATCAAAATGCATTTAACCCTATGAATTCCAAATACCTATCACGATGTTCCAAAACTTTATTTAAATCCAAAAAGCAAAGTCAATCGAGCGTACAAAGAGATATTCATTCCCTTTTGCAGACAAAGTCACAAAAAGCATAGAGTGTAGTACAAATTCTCCAATGATTCGGTTATCGGCAACGAAACTTTCCGAATCCATTTTGCCAGAATATTCCATTTATGAAAAGAACAAAATATTCACAGGTATTTTTAGCTGCCAGGTTAACCATGAACGTGTGCGTACGTACTAGGAATTTATAGTATTCATTTTATAAGATACTATATCTTTATTCTATTTTGCTCTGGTATCCATTATTTTTTGGGGTAGATTTTTAAATGAAATCAGAGAAAATTATATAATTAGTAACCGTCATGCGCAGTTTACTAATGTAGATCTTGTTCCGAGTGGCAACCTCGTCATAAAATATGGTACTCACAAAAGCAAAAGCTACATTATACTTTCTATTGGTAATTTTTTTTATGGTTTATTAGATCTAGAGATAACCCACAACAGCCTCATAAAATAAATTTACTGTTTACATAGATAACAATATTTCCAAAACATTTTATAATAACGTAATTTATATAAGCATAGCGATGAGTCTTGCTTCTTGGATCTTTGATAAAAACAAGACATTTTGTTCTTGTCTTAACGTATGGTCAACCTTATTCCCAGGACGTATGAATATGTTACCACGCTCGTCAATATTTTTAACATTGTAAACATGATTTTTACCTTCGTACTTTTTCCCACTCGCGTTAAATTAAGAGTAAACTTTGGATTCTCGTTTCTTCCCATTAGAAGATCAATTTTGGAGAAATCTTTCTTGGTAGATGCCGTTATAAATTTTTAGTGCAATCTGTTCGTAGTTGTATCTCAATGAATCAGACAGTAACTTTTGACTTGGTTGCCTTTTATATGTAGGTACTGAAGAATAAGATTTTTGTTACGTGTACTTGTCTTCATATCTATATGTATAAAAACGAATCCCTATTGCCCTTGTTCATGGCATAACGCGTGGACGAATTAATCAGCGTCGCTAATATTTTTTGTTGTGTTTATAAAGTTTAAGAAAAAAATAAGTTAAGCGAAACATTAATTTTTTAACGAAAACTTTACTGCAATATATAATTTTTCTAATAAAATTGATATCACAACTATTATTTCAAATAACTGTCAGTTTTTTTAAATAACTGTCAACGATTGACAGAAAGCCATATTTGTGAGTGTCATAGGCTGTTTTTAGGGTTCCGTAGCCAAATGGCAAAAAACGGAACCCTTATAGATTCGTCATGTCTGTCTGTCTGTCTGTCTGTCTGTCTGTCTGACTGTCCGTCCGTATGTCACAGCCACTTTTTTCCGAAACTATAAGAACTATAATGTTGAAACTTGGTAAGTAGATGTATTTTGTGAACCGCATTAAGATTTTCACACAAAAATAGAAAAAAAACAATAAATTTTGGGGTTCCCCATACATAGAACTGAAACTCAAAAAATGTTTTTTCATCGAATCCATACGTTTGGGGTATCTATGAATAGGTATTCAAAAATGATGTTGAGGTGTCTAATGTAATTTTTTTCTAAACTGAATAGTTTGCGCGAGAGACACTTCCAAAGTGGTAAAATGTGTGTCCCCCCCCTGTAACTTCTAAAATAAGAGAATGATAAATCTAAAAAAAATATATGATGTACCTTACCATGCAAACTTCCACTGAAAATTGGTTTGAACGAGATCTTGTAAGTAGTTTTTTTTTAATACGTCATAAATCGTAAACCGCAATTTACCTATTATAAATATACCTAAAATAATATTTCATTTCATAAACATAAGCTTTTTTATTCTTGATATCAAAAATAGGTACGCACTTGAAACTGATACGGAACCCTTCGTGCGCGAGTCCGACTCGCACTTGGCCGGTTTTTAAGATAAGGCGTCCACGGGAATGGGTTTTACGCACGTGAAACCGCGTGAAACAGCTGGTCTAAAACAGAAGCCAGAACCATTCATTTCTCACGATTCCAATATTGAACTAGAAAGTTAAACCGTTCGGTTTTGCTGAAGGATAACGAGTATAATGGTATAAAATTTTGCTTACGTCTCATATTATAACAGCTCGGTGAACTAAACTTCTGTTGGTGGAACCCAAGAAAATCCTCTACTCAATTTACCAAGAAAATTCTTTGGTAACTATTGGAAGTTCTCTCGGATTAAAAGTTATGGACTACTCAAAAAGAGCCAAGGAAATCGACATTAACTTCTC
Source organism: Nycteola revayana (assembly GCA_947037095.2). Lineage (NCBI taxonomy): Eukaryota > Metazoa > Arthropoda > Insecta > Lepidoptera > Nolidae > Nycteola > Nycteola revayana. The sequence continues at coordinate 17,029,122 of OX344851.2, read as the reverse complement.
ATTTCTCGGACGCTATTAAAAGTCTTCTTATTATAAATTGGTTTTATAGTTTTTAATTGTGGCTTAGAGGAAACTGTACGCTTTTATTCTTTATTGAAATTGAGATAAAATGGAAAATATAATCTTCTTATTAAACGATTCAACACAATAGCTTGAATTTCTTTCATGTGATGGTGCAGATGGGCTAAGATGCCCATTCGCTAGTATAGTCAGCAAAAAAGATAGGTTTACACCCCGTAAAACGCATAAATATATAGGTTTGTACACGTTTATGAGAAGACTTAACTATTATGTATATTTTAATACAGCTAGCAGCAAACTCTTTGCCCATAAAGAATTACCGGCTGTTGTACTGACAAAAACATATTTATTTACATTATTACATATTGACGGTGTAAACCTATCTCTTTTGTTGACTGTACATATGTATACGTTTTTTTTTATAGATGTCATAATTAAACACTCCGTTTATATGTAAAAATACAAGAATTTAATGTTTTTAAATTGTAATCCATATAATTACGTCACTTTAGCACTCTATCTGCAAAGTGATTAAGTCAATTGAAAAGATCATTTTTACGTGTTCGTAGGTAATTATCATAAGGTCCAAAGAAAGATTGTTTAACAAATGGCACTCTTTTCGACAACCTCCGTAGCGTAGCGGTATTTAGCTCGCTTTAAATCTCGGAGGTCGTGGGTCGGGTCGTGGGATTGAAAATCTTTGTGTAAATACTAAAATTTATTTCCGGGTCTGGTTGGTTGAGGGACTACCCTCCGTGCCTCGGAAAGCACGTTAGGCAGTTGGTCCCGATTATTATAAGTTCATCTATAATAATCTTGTATTAAGGAACGGGCAGTAGCGTTTCCTTGTGTGGTACAAAATAATACTGCGGTCACCAACCCGCCTGCCAAGCGTGGTGACTATGGCAAATACCCTCCCTCGGGAGGAGGCCCATGTTCAGCAGTGGACGTTATACGGGCTGATGATGATGAGGTTGAAATAAGAGGAAGGTTTAATAATAATACCAGCATATCAGCATTGCGAAGCTGGAATGGGTCGCTAGTTATCCATTAACCAATTACAGTACAACACACTATAATATTCTCAGCATAGTGGATTATTTTCAGCTACATAACAGTTTGAATTGATTGATGCAGCATTACATTATCACAAAGGATGCAAATTGTGGATCCCAAATCAATCAGGATCGCGTAAATAAATTAGTTAGTGGTAATGCTCACGTGAATTACTGCTTATATTACATGCATCTATCAACGACGATGGGTCTGACGTGTAACCAATTTTCAGTCATATAAAATGTATATAACAGGAATTCTGAACGTGGCGCCAGTGACAGAAAAATTGTGAGGAAATCGCTCAGGATGGTATGGGCACGTAATGCGTAGGGATGACATGCTTAAGACGAAAAGAATGCTGAATATGAAGATAAAGGGATATGTTGGAAGAGGACGGCCGAAAAAAAAGAATGGATGGACTGTGTGAAAGATGATATGTCTAAGAAAAGTGTGAGTATGGAAGAGACGTCTAATAGGGAAAAATGGAAGAGGATGACATATTGCGCCGACCCCAAATAATAGGAGCAGGGCTTCCTGCCCTGATGTAACTAATCAAAACCTATTTGCAATTTGCCTACTCAAAATTTTGATGTTCTTTTCATATTTTATACTAGCTTCCCCCGCGCGGTTTCACCCGCGTAGCTCCCGTGCCCGTAAGAACTTTGTAATAAAATATAACCTATAACCTTCCTCGATAAATGGACTATCCAACACTGAAAGATTTTTTGAAATCAGACCAGTAGTTCATGAGATTAGCGCGTCCAAACAAATAAGCTTTATAATATTAGTATAGATTATTTTCATAATTGGCTAATCCCACTGATGCATTACAATACAACTAAAACACCCATAGTTTTCTTAAATTATTGTGTCTTTACTTACTTAAACGTATACCTAAATCTTAAGCTCCATAAAAACAACGGACTGTAAAAAACTAAAAAGCTTCCAAGTTAAACAGAAAACTTTTATTTTATTCTCAATCAATGGAACTAAAATGTCTGATTTTCAGCCTGGACGGAAGCTACGCCGTTTGATTGGCTGTCCAACTTACTATAGTATCAGCCTCTGCTTCCAATTACTACCACTACACAGTTTTATCTTAACATTTTAGCCAGGGCCAGATCTGGGGATGTGCCAGTGTGCATTATATAAGCAAAACATGCACCACGAAGCAAACCTATCACATAACATTTTAAAATAGATACTGTATGGTATAGTTTACTTATTCATCATCATCATTGGCCCATATAATATCCACGGCTGATTATGGATTTCCTCAAGGAAGGGTTTTCCCATAGTTACTACACTTGGCAGGTTAACATAGGTAAACGCTGCCGCCGGTTACTTAGTGTACGATTGTCATATAATGATGTAATGACAATCGGCTTAACCTGCTTTCCGAGGAACGGAGGGAGGACTCAACCAACCAGACTCGGAAATAAATCTTAGAATTTACACAAAGATTATTAAAAAAAAGCATTTATTACGCTATTTGTATGTACTCAAGCTGGTTATAGACTTTATTTAGTGACATCTACAAAATTAATACACAAATGGACCTGTAACGCTTTGTACTAACAGCTGTCAAATGTCAGATGAAAAATTAAAGATGGCGTCCTTAATGTTACATCACATAATCGCAAAAGGTTACACAGCAAACAATCCTATTCGCAAATTCTGAATAGTTGGGACAGTGGCTACCGGTCATACTAGCATTTCCTGCCCGCAGTTTAAGTGTAGATTGGAGCAGCCGCGGTCGCAAATCCAGCTCCTCATTTTAAAATTGCACCACAATGTCAAACAACGTGTATAAATTGCAAAAGTTAAAATATGTTGTTAACCCAAGTTTATTTAACTTTAGCCCCCCGGGGTAAAATATGAAAGTCCGTATCTGCTCTTGCAGTTTTCTTCCTAGTTACTGCAGGAAACAATTCATTCGCTGCCCACTTAATCTTCAAGTTGAAACAGTCTGAATGGCAGCACTATTTAAAAAGTTTCGTTATAAATCCATTGAATGACGATGTTCTGGTGGCGCAGACTGTGTTGACTAGTGATGCGAATTCGATTACATTTTGTTATAATATTGAGTTTAAAATTATGTTAATGCGAGTTTATTTTGTTTCATAAAATACCATCGTGTAAGAAAGGTTTTCAACTAGGACCTGTTTATTGTTTACTAAGCCACCCACTGAGCTTAGTTAACAATAAACAGGTAAAAATGATTTTTTCGATACATTATTCAGGGTTAATAAACCTTGCTATTTCTATTGCCCCCATTACTGCCGTTTTAATTTAGCGGGTCGTTAGCGATATAAATATTTTTTCGCAAAAGTGGCCTGACCACTGTAAGCCTAAAATTAAAAGGAAAAAAACATTTAAAAAACACTTTTTCAGAATATACAAAAATAGCTATTTTGCCGATTCAATTGTATTATTGACTCGAGACATCAGTGTGTGTTTCCTTTTTTACCGTGGGGACCGCCGCAGCAGCAATCCTATATACCCATATAAGTAGGATCTTATTTGTATAGTGCTGATAAGGACAAGTTTTACCCATTAAAAGCCTCCGAGTGCTTTTCCAAACGTCAATACAAATACGTATTGGATACTAATAATTCGTGTTAACCGGTGAAGTGTGTGTGCCTGCCAGTCATTGATTCATAATTTCGTTCAACCTTCCCAAAGCAGGTGAAACCACAGACCATGGATAGTAATATTTAACTGAAGTTTAAAACAAGAACTGTCGTAAATAAAATGTTAATTTTATTCATTCGAATAAAATCACTTTTGTTTGGCTTTCGAGCAGTAAAATTGGTTTTCTAGCATCGGTTCTTTAAAAACTACTTTGATTATACACAGTATAGCAATATAGTTTTTAATGTTTAAGTTCGTTTGTTTCGGATCAAAAATCGTCAATAGAAAGCTTATTTTGTTTATATAATAGGTAACCATTACTGAATAATATCCGTCCTGGATTTACCTCGCGAAGGCCAAACTATCACCTAAATAACTAGCGTACTCATTTAGGCAATAGCAGTTAGCAGTACTTCGTTAACTCAAAACCAAGAATACTGCTATACAAAGCGCAAGTTCACATGCAGTACTGGTTTTCATCTAATTACCAGTCCATAATCCTAAGCATGTATATGTGTTTCAATAACACATGTAAGCTAAGGATTGCCCATCAGACTCAGGAGAGATTTTGCCTCCTTGAGTGTGTTCTTTCGACATATGATTTCAACAGCCACTCTCTACCATCGCATACTCAGCAACATGTGAGTACCCTTGGTGCTTCGAACGTCAATAGGCATCAGATTTGCCATATTGCTTGGTTGCCGACTAAGTCATATAAAAATTCACAATCTCAGTACTACAGGTGGTTTAAGCCAGGATCAACTTTAATAAACTACTAAGTGTCAATATAGCTCTGTAATGCAATTGATGCAGGAGACCAAAGAGACTCATGAAATTTGAGCTTCTGGCTTCAAAATTACAGTGTAACTACATTGTTAGGTACCATGTAACTGCGGTCAGAATATTATTCAGTTGCCGGAAATTACAATCTCTCCCTGATTTCCTTGCATATGACCCGGTGACAAAGTCATATATTCTAAATTTCCCCGCCAGCGACCGCATTGTAGATAGGTTCAAATTCCACAGGGGACCCTCCTGACACAGGTGGCTGAATTTGAAGATTTTAAATCATTTATTGATTCTGGTAGCAGTTCTCGCTACTATGCCCAGTAAAATAACGACAAACTCGTGGCTACATAATGCCCGTCCAAAAAATCGTTTCTTGTGTTTTTCCAATCCCAAATATGGCTCCGTTTTGATTTTAAAGCGTGTAAAAGCTGAGATAGATATGTGATATATATTCCCTTTGACCAAAAGTAACAATCAGAAAATATTTCATCTTCCAAAACCGCAAAATTTTCAAATCTAGGCGTAACTGGTACAATTGAAGCCAGTGGAAGCCGTAAAAAAAAGCAAGGGGATGAAACTGAAAAAGAACCACAAAGCCAGTCTGCCAACCCTTCGTCGGGTCACCGTAGAATTGCTTCGCTGAATTAACAGATTTCGGCATATCTAGTTGATACTACGGATAAAAATCGTATTTGAGTTGAACATGTGTGGCATAACCTCAATGACGTAGCAATATAAGTCTCGGAACTCGTGGGTTCGATTACCGTGTCGGACAAAAATAGCTGTCCAAAATTTTGATATCTTTCCGGGTCTGGTTTTCAGGGACTTTACCCTTTGTGCCTCAAAAAGCATGCCAAGCCGTTGGTTCCGATTGTCATAACATCGTCTTTGATAATTGTCTAATATGTAACTTTCCATTGAGAGCTTTAAATGAGCTTTTAATGATTCAAATGAAAATTAACCGAACTGAAGTTTTTATTTTATTACAAGCCACGAACTTAAGCCAAGATTAATCAGATTTCCCCATTTCCTCTTATGACAAACGGTAGTAACCAAGCGAGTAATCCTCAAAGTGCTTAGGAGCTGAGAAACTCGAGCAGGTACCAACTGTCTTGATTTCACTAGTAATTGCAATTTCCGTTCAACCTGCTACCGTCTTATTAAAAGGCTATTCAGTCGTGTTATGCTTTAAGGTGCAGTAGATTATGTGAACAAGTTGTTGCGAGTATATAAGACGCTTAACCTTTAGTTAAGTGTGGGGTACATTAGATTCGAAGTGAGTTATTTTGTGTCATAATTCGCCATATATTACATTTACGCGGGTACCCGTCTCTCTCGTCTCAGTGTTTCACAAGCCGCAGCGTCCATCGCAAATGCCAGAGGTGTTTGCGACTATTAGTGTAGTACAATTTTGGTAGGTCTCATGATTAACATATTGTAGTATGCTTAAAAAATATATTAATATTGTTGTTGTTTTGTTCCATAATTAATTAATAAACAAATACAATGTCAAAATTCGTTACAATTTATTTCTTTTAAGAACTGAATCTTGTTTCATATGGTTAAAAAAAACCTAAGGCTGTGATTTTACCGTCACTCGTAATACTGTTTATGAAACTAAAAAATATGATTGTTGTTATACAGAAGACTTAACTGTTTTGTTCGTTTAGATATTGCTCTTGAAGTTCCTTTACAAAGTGAATATATTTACTTATTTTATCTATTTAATTTAAAAAAGAAATCCTGGGGTCCGTAATTTATTTGCCCGTCCGTCTGTCTCACAGACTGTTGTATCTTATGACCCGAGATAGCTAGACTGTTGAAATTTGTTTTTTTTACAAAAAAAAGTTGTCCAAAAGACGGCAATGTAATTTTTTTATGATTAAATGAGCTCTAGTTCTTTGCAATAAAAGATAATCTAGATTCTACGAACAAGACTCTAATACAGCTTTGAACTCATTTTAATCTGCATATTATATTGCTTTTAAAAAAGTATACACATACATCGCCTTATCTACCAAAAATTTTTTTTTCGCTGGTTTATTTTTAGTGTCGACGACAAATCATGTTCTTTATGCCATGCTCACTACGCTTAGTATGTAGGTAAGTGACCGCAGTGACCGTATATTCTTGTAATACACAACTATAAGATTAAATCCTCTGTCATACAATTATTATATTATCATTTACAAACAGAACCGAACTGAACGTATTCTCAAAAGCACGGAGAGAAGTCAAACAACCAAGTTACCGCATGACTAGGGTTGGCAACTTTTTTTTTAGAAAGAAAATGTATATTAAGGTATGACAATAATATTGAACAGTATTCGAAAAAAATGAAGAGTACATGTCATACTTGATGTTTGACATAAAACATTTAAAAAATGGGTTCGAAAAGCATCTAATTCCAAAATTTATAGTGTTAAGCATGTTGATGCTCAAAAGAGTATTTTGTATACTTTATATTTTTTGAACAGTTAAAAGTATAATGTAGCGAAAAATAGTTTAATACTGTTTTTAACAGTATAATTGACAACCCTACGTATGACTAAACTGTAATATAATCCTCTTGATGTTGCAGTACGTACTACAAAAAAACAACATAAACACAGCGCAACTTTTTGAATCCATCTACAGTAAAACATTTTCAGGACTACGATAGTTATGCAGCTATTTTTCATTTCGATTTTCAACAAACTAAAATTGGAGTTCGTTTTTACATAAATATAGGGATTCTATTCTGCCAATTTAAGTGAAATTACCTTACCGATACTGTATTGATATTTATATTATTTGTACCGAAATCTACACTAACATAAAGCTAAATAGTTTGTTTGCTTGCATGAAAGTCTGAAGTAGAGTTGCCCAACTATCGGTAGTTTCGCTATCGATAGGTGACCTCGAAAAATAGTAACAATATCGATATCACAAATTAACTAATACTTTCGATAGTATCGATATTTTTAAAGTAATACTACCGATACTATCGATATTATCGTTGCATTAAATGATCAAAACTATCAATACTATCGATAGTTTGTAAAGCTATCGATACTATCGAGGACCAATGTGTGTTTAGGAGCAATACTATCGATAGTATCGATCTACTATCACTAATATCGATACTATCGATAGACTATCGATACTATTGATATGACGTCAACTATCGATAGACTATCGATAGTATATCGATAGTCGACTATCGATAGGCAACACTAGTCTGAAGAACTACTGGTCCAATTTGAAAAATTCTTTCACTGTAAGATAGCCTATTTGTCAAGGATGGCTATATATAGGATATAATAAATTAAAAAATAAAACATAGGAATAGAAACTAACAGAGACAGGAATTAAGAAAGAAGATGTAGATCCATTTAACTTAAAGTGAATACTTCGAAGGAGAGTGCATGAGTGTTTTTTTTTTTGGACGGACATAATAATATGTAGTTAACCACAAGGCTATTGCTACTTCATTGGGCATGTAGACGATCTATGGCTATGGTTTAAAAACTACAAACTAAGCAAGCTGCGTAAGTGGAAGGAATTATGACTTCTAGATTTAAGGGAAGTATTCTGTGCCAGTCGCTCTACTTTACAGTCAGCTTTTTCTTACTTTAGGCGTACGAGGGCATTGGAAGGTACTATTGGAAAGACTTTTCACAAAATAAATTACTAGAATACCAAAAGCGACTCTTTTTAAAGTTAGCTGAATCAGGAACCAGGTTAAATAAAAACCTCCGTTCAATGTTCATATCAGTTGTTAAATGAGTATGGAATGCAAAAAAAAAATGAAATTTTAAAAATTTATTACAAAAATTGGATAAAACATTTTGTCAGATTTTGTGTGATATAACTCGTAAAAAATAACTGGTTGTTGAGCATTCGTGTTTAAATATTAATTGAACTGATGTTTTCAAATTGTTTGTATGTTTTATAGAACAGATTCCGCTTTTTAATTATTGACTGGATTCTGGATGTCGATTACATTTGTATTTATACATACATATAATCACGCCTTTCTCCCATGGGGGTAGGCAGAAACTACAGAACGCCACCTGCTACGATCCTTACACACTCCCTTTGCCTCGTCCACGTTCATACATCTGGTCATACACGCATGCCGGTTGCCGGTTGCGCGTACTACGCATCTGACCTTTCTGAAGAACATCACTTATGAGGTCAGTGTATGTATGTATTTGTATTTATAAGGTGGAATGAAATATCCATAAGGTGGAAGTGACAACCTCTGTAGCGCGGCGGTATTTAGCTCGCTTTAAATCTCGAAGGTCGTGTTTTTGTAAATTCTAAGATTTTTTTCCGGGTCTGGTTGGTTGAGGGACTACTATTGTTATAACATCATCTATAATAATCTTATATCAAGGAACGGGCAGCAGCGTTTCTTTGTGTGGTACAACATAATAATACAGTCACTGACCCGCCTGACAATCGTGGTGACTGTGGCAAATACCTTCCCTTGGGAGGATGTTCCCCCATGTTCAGCAGTGGACGTTATACGGGCTGATGACGATGATGATGATGAAGGTGCAAGTACCTTATGGATATTAAATTTCACCACATGTATTTTTAACTTTAGCACAACTATTGTACTAAGATGGACTTACTGCAAGTGTCTGGCTTAGAATAAACCACCCCATGTTTTCCATGAGTATCATAAGAGGCAACTAAGGGACATAGCGCTGATGGATGGGCAGCAGTACATTTTTTTTTTGATATCCGGGGGGAAATGCGTATACGCATTCTCACCGCCGCTGCAGCGTATTCGCGCGCTGGCGGAGAGGTATGTGGTACTCGCCCCCTCTCCATAGCGTGGTATGCTAAACTCATACCATGAGGAGAGAACCCTACACCACTAAATCTCCCCGGACACTCCTTCGATCCGCCGTTGGCGGGGGCCGGGTATGCATGAGCAATCCGGCCTGCCGACGGCACCCGCGGCCAATATGGTACCGCGGGATCTCCTGAAGGGCAGCAGCACCTACCATCTTACTGCCATCACCAATCCGTCAAGCGTGGTGAGTACCCCAATATCCCTCAACGACCCTGGCTTGCCAAGGTCAGTTAAAGAGGAGACCTATGTCCAACAGTTGACGTAAACAGGCTGATAACATAAAGAAAGCTAATACTCACAGTTCTAACATCACTTTCAGCACCATTCGCTAGGTATTGAGTTTGTTTCAGATTCGGCGCCAGCAGTTGCCTGTCAACAAAACAAAAATCAATTAATATACGTGAATCAAAAAACTCTGTAGCCCTTTTTGCAAAAATTGCGCGGACAGTGAAGTATGAAATTTTGCACAGTCATTGCTACATAGTATACCTAAAACAAAGTCGCTTCCCCCTGCCTGTCTGTTCCTATTTATGTTTAGAACTTTAAAACTACGCAACGGATTTTGATGAGGTTTTTTTTTATAGAAGGTTTATAAATACATTAGCATTGTGCGAAGCCGGGGCGCGGTGGGTAGTTAATATAATACTACAGAATGCAAAAAAACTATTTATCATAACGGAAGCTACGCGGGTGATCCCACGCGTGGGAAGCTAGTACCAATATATAAAGTTGAAGAGTCTGTTTTCTTGTTTGCTGGAGCGCGCTAATCGCCGGAATTAATAGTCCGATTTAAAAAAATATTTCAGTTCTAGTTAGCCCATTCATTGAGGAAGGCTACATTTGATTCTGAAATTTCCACGGGAACGGGCGATTCGAAGATGAAGTAAAAGTGCGTACGCCGCTGAGCGTACCTCGTGGCGACAATTGCGTACAATCGTTGTATAGATTTTAAGCAAATATTCAGATTCGTCAACAACTTTATAGCTAGCTAGCTCGTGTGTGATTGATTGGTGCATTATTCAAAAGCTAATATATAAGTTCCGAGTGTCGAACCCTCGCTGGGCTCGTCCTCGCTGAATTGAGGGCTGGATATCATCATCCGCAGTGGAAAACTGAAGATCAAAAGGTTAGTCACACAATTATTGCTTTTTCTCTTTGATCTGGTGAATTCCACATCATAATCGGTTCAGTGCTCGATTCCCCCAATATAAGATTAAAATATTTCGAAATTTTTCGCACCGCACACCGCACCGCATGTGAAACCGCGTGCGGAAAGCTAGTTCAAAAATAACTTCCTTATCATAAGCTGATAGCTTTATTTCCGTAGTAAAATGTTTCCGTTATAATTTGTTGGGGACAAAACTTTTGGGTTATCCCAAGGTTTTATAGCAGTTCGTAACTGGGCTAGGAGAGCAGTTTTCAATTTTTGGCACCAGAACAGTGTTTTTCGGATGTGAGAGAAATTCGTTAGCTATTAACTCCTTGTGAATTATTTTTGGTAACTTTATTAGTGTTTATGAACTGACTTAATTGAAAACGTTATTTCGAGGTGAATTGGAGATGAGAGAACATTTATTTACAAGAAAAAAAAACGGTAAGACAAAAAATAAAAAAGGGCATTTCAACCTTTGCTAAATTCAACATTTTTATTCTTTTCGTTTCAAACAAGTACTTGCAAATCTAAATCCAAATTTAAATTTCTAACAAAAACAAACGTTGTAAACGAATCTAATTCCATATTTTTCTTTTTTACTTACTTTAAATAAATTCAAATATATGTATATTCAGCCAGCCATTCTATAAACACGGTCATTGTACATCTCACATACATCTGCATTGCACTAGTGGAGTCGTGGACCGTGAAACGTTCCGATGCACGCATGCGAACAGCGCCGAGTTGTCATTGTGCTGTTTCGAGAGCTTTGTATTTACCTGTGTTGTATGTACTAAGACTATTGTACGTAGATAGGAACGGATATTACCTCAATTTCTTATTGGCGATGTAAATAATGTGCTGGGTTTGTTTATTCGTGTTATATTGCTTGGCTAGAGCGTGGACCTTAATAAATAAGCTTGTACGATATCACTTTATATTGAAATAAGAGTTAATAGCAATCCCTATTACTAGACATAATGTTTCGCCGAAAACTTTGTTAATAGAACACATTGTTCGTAGATATCTCGGTCCATAGGAAGCACTGTGGACAGAAGTCTCTGTTCATAGATAGCACTTCTCGCCGTAAATTTTATTCATAGCAACCACTGATCCCAAATATTTTGGTTCACAGAAAACGCCACAAAGAATGCCTAAAATTGCCAAGCGTGTTTCTGCCTTATGTTCCACGCTCCACTGGTTATCGGTAAAACTAACTTATAATTAACTTAATTTTGTTTTTATTTACAGAAATGTACTCGTGGGAATAAGTATTTTTTTGTAGTTCATTATTCTTTATTGTAATTAAAAAAGAAATATTTTGTTATGGTCTTTAGTTGTCGAAAAAGACGAAGATGAAAGACGATTGTTAGACGTGTGTTTACTTAAAGCGTCTAAATAAATAATAGATAAGAAGTTATCTAGTTACAAATTTTTATTAGCCAATCCCACATAGGTATATATTTTCGATTTATTAGCCCGCTTAATTCTAATGCTTCGACGACCGGTTGGCTTCTATCGTGGCCGAATGGATTAGGCAACCTTTTACGATCCCTGATTAATATAAGTATTTAGAGTAAAGTACATTTATTACAAAAAACTTACAATGAAAACATGATACGTACGAGCACATTTGGACACACATTTTATCACTTTAGAAGTGTCTCTCGCGCAAACTATTCAGTTTAGAAAAGAATGACATTAGGAACCTCAACATCATTTTTGAAGACCTATCCATAGATAACCCACAAGTATGGGTTCGATGAAAAAAATATTTTTAAGTTTCAGTTCTATGTATGGGGAACCCTAAAATTTATTGTTTTTTTTTTCTATTTTTGTGTGAAAATCTTAATGCGGTTCACAAAATACATCTATTTACCGAGTTTCAACATTATAGTTCTCATAGTTTCGGAAAAAAGTGGCTGTGACATACGGACTGACGGACAGACAGACAGACATGACGAATCTATAAGGGTTCCGTTTTTTGCCATTTGGCTACGGAACCCTAAAAAGGATTCCTCTGAGTTTCTTGCCAATTCTTCTCAGAGTTGCCACGTCTTTGAACTGGTGGTAGGAAAAGAAATGGACGCATCATAAGAACATGAATCAATAGTTTTTGAATTGGGTCTATATGAATAAAGATATTATTGACATTGACTTTGAATGATGTTATATTAAAAAAGGTAGCATACGGCACTTAACTAAGCTAATTGGCACACTGGAACATATTATTATGTCTATCTCGTTTTTGGGCATGCAAATTTTCGTGCTGTCCTGTTTACTCTCTAGGGACAATTTTTTTTTGACAAAACTTTTTTTTTCGTTTGGACATACGTAGGTAACCACGAGGCTTTTGCTACTTTACCGGGCATAAAGGCGAGCAGAGCTCCAGCCTTAATAAATGGTTTAAAAACTACAATCTAAGCAGCCTGCTCAATAGGGCGCCCCCTGTGGGGCTTGGACCTCGGCTCACGGCGGTCGCTGGCGATGAGATTGAGGGATTATGACTTTAAGTATTTTAGGGGAGTTTTGTGCAACTGTCGCTCTACTTTACAGTTCGCGGACCTCTCGGACTTCGGGTCTACGAGGGCATTGGACGGTTAAAACACGAGCATGATGTATACTCTTATACTCTTTGTTATCATAACATTATGGGGTACGAGTACCGAATTATATAAATGTAGGCGCTCTTATTACAATACTATCTTTCGTGCGCAATATAACCCGCGTAACTTCACTTTCCCGTAAGAGTATAATAATTGAATATAGCCTATATAAGTATACAACCTTCCTCGATAAATGGAATTGAAAAAAAAAAATTGTGTTACGAGTGGGTTCACGTCGGTAGTGCAATGGGTGGCGTTCGAACCGGCGACCTCAATATCTCAAGTCCGACGACCTAGCCATTGGGCTACGGCCACTTTGAAATCAGACTAGAGTTAGTAGAGAGTAGTTCTTGGGATTAGCGCGTTCAAGCAAATAAAGAAACTCTTCAGTTTTATTAATTAAGCAGTATATAATAATGATTACTTCCAGGTAGCAAATTATCGTAATAAACCTAAGAATTTATAAATGAAAGGCGGAAACTTATTGTTAAAACGCGACGCGACCTGATGAAACGCGACGCGTGTTGAGTCGAATCAAATGTATTGTTTTGTATAGACCAGAATCACACTATCAACACGTCATGCGTCGCGTCAGGTGTTCATAAAGGATATCCTAGAAGCTGTCAGAACGTTTAAAATACGAAACACACGTCACGCAAGTCGGAAACATAAATTGGTTTGAAACGAAATCATTGTACGTTACGTTACGTTGTAAAACTTGTTATTTTTGTTTTTGACGGATAAATTAAAACGGAACGTTTCAAGCTAAAGTTTGAGAGTTATTATATTTTATATGAACATATATGAACTTTGAACTTTGTTACGTTGTTCGCGTAAATGCTGCATATTCATACTTTTAACGGGTTTTAAATATTATTTAGACTCCTATTACGCACAGAAGACTCCGGTGGCTCAGTGGTTACGATAGTTGCTTCTGAGTTCTGGGTTCGATTCCCACCCGGGAAAATTATTTATGTGAACTAAAAATAGTTGTTTTGAGTCTGGACGTGATTTTAATCCGTCAAATGAATGTTTGACAAACTCCGTAGCGTGGCGGTATTTGGCTCGCTTTAAATCTCGGGGGTAGTGGGTTCGATCCCCACGCCGGGCAAGAAATCTTTGTGTAAATTCTAAGATTTCTTTCCGGGTCTGGTTGGTTGAGGGACTACCCTCCGTGCCTCGGAAAGCACGTTAAGCCGTTGGTCCCGATTGTTAAAACATCATCTATAATAAAATAATCGTATATCAAGGAACGGGGAGCAACGTTTCCTTGTGAGGTACAACATAATACTACGGTCACCAATCCGCCTGCCAAGCATGGTGACTAGGGCCAATACCCTCCCCCGGGAGGAGGCCCATGTTCAGCAGTGGACTTTATACGGGCTGATGATGATGATGATGATGATGATGATGAAATTAATGTTTATAAAGTCCCCCGCAACACAGGGATTAATTAGCCTAGTGCGGGTGATTTCTTAAAAAAAGATGTTTGTCTATGGTATGGTAGGTATACTCCTTCACCAGCCTGTTTATGTCTACTTCTGAACATAGGCCACCTCTTAATAGACCCTGCTAAGCAAGGTTCGTTGAGAAATATTGCCATAATCACCACGCTTGGCAGAGCTGATAGATGCTGCTACTCATCCATCAGCTGTACGTCCCTAAGTCACCTCTTACGACACTCATGGGACGACTTGGGCCACCCTATGTCGTCCCATGGACCCATGTCCCATCTATTCTATGCCGGAAACCACACGGCTAATATGTAAATAGAAGTATTCCAGTCAAGCGAGCAGTATTCTATTTATTATTATTATGAGCCTAAGTTGTCCCACTGCAGGGCAAATGCCTCCTTTCCCTCATTCCATCTCTCGCGAAGTAATGCGATTGTAGGCCAATCCTTTAAAAATGAGTCGAGCCCTAACCACTCTATGGAGCCCAACTGGCAGGAAACGTCAACGCCTGCCCCAGAAGAAGATGGCGAGCAGTATTCTAACTCTATATAAATTTACTATCAGAAAAGAAGGGATAGTTATAATAGAAATTGGTTTATAGAGTAAGTTAGAAGTAAGTACGAAGTTATAATACTTAATAATAACACAGTTTTACGAGCTGTCTCCTGTCTCTGTCTAAACGATTTTTGACAGCGTATTTTCTTGAACACCATCACGTAGCTAGCATTTATATATGTGCAGTTGGATGGATTAAGTTATAAGATATAGCGACTACGGTTAAATATCTAGACCTCAGAAGCATGAGGACGGATGTACTATTCTGGCCTGGGAAACATGTTTTTTATTAACGGGAAACGCCGCCGTACTTTCCCCAAAAATGTGTTTACTGCGATTATCTCGACATCGCGATTTTGCAAATACTGCGTTTGCATTAAAGAGGGCAGTATTATAGTTCAGAAGCATTTAGTCGTAAGTGCCAGTTAAGGCACATACGTTGAATGTTTCTGTAGTATCATGGCACATCCGACCTTATGCCGCTATGCTCTAAATTTAAAATACACCGTACATTTTTGATGCTTATAATTGGCAGGACTGTTTGTCATTAGTGTTACTATCAAAACGTATATCCTACTAATATTATAAACGCAAAAGTTTGTAAGAATGTACAGATGTATGTTTGTTACTCTTTTAACGCAAAATCTACTAAATGAATTTTGCTGCAAGCTTGCACGGGGATAGTAAATAAGCTTGATTAACATATAGGCTACAAAAAATCACGATCTAAGCCGCTGGTTTTAAAAACGCGGGGCGCAGCTATAAAGAAAGAACTTCTGAAATCGGTACAGTGGGTTTTGAGTTTACTCGTTAGATATAAAAAGAAACTGATATTTTCATTTTACAATATTATAACAGAGCATTGACATATACTGCACCCCTTTAGCGTAACGGTAAAAGACTCGTTTTAAATCTCTGAAGTTTCGATTCCTACGCCGGACAAGAAATTTTTGTATAAAATTTAAAATTAAATTTCTTTCCTGGTTTTGTTTGCTTAGAAGGCCATGCCAAGGAAAGCATACCGTAAAGCCGTTGGCCCTGCTTGTGATAACATCATCTAAAACTATAATTTAATGGGGAACGGGTAGCAGTGTTTCCTTGTGTATCACAGCATAATCGTGACGTTTTAGAAAGAAAATACATTTATTTACAGCACATACAAGGAAATAAAACAAAAATAAAAAAATGATTAATACTATTACAGTTATATGCACCATAAATAGGAACTGGCTTCAGCATTAAGCTACATCGCTGCGCAGCGCTGGTATTCTCGCCAGTCCCAGTTTTGACGCCACGCATGCCAAACGTTTTGCAGCCTGATGAAACATAACTATAGATAAAAAAAATCATCAAATTATGCTAAGTGCTTTTTAGGGTTCCGTAGCCAAATGGCAAAAAACGGAACCCTTATAGATTCGTCATGTCTGTCTGTCTGTCTGTCTGTCTGTCTGTCCGTCCGTATGTCACAGCCACTTTTTACCGAAACTATAAGAACTATAATGTTGAAACTTGGCAAGTAGATGTATGTTGTGAACCGCATTAAGATTTTCACACAAAAATAGAATAAAAACAATAAATTTTGGGGTTCCCCATACATAGAAATGAAACTCAAAAAATTTTTTTTCATTGAACCCATACGTATGGGGTATCTATGAATAGGTCTTCAAAAATGATGTTGAGGTTTCTATTGTAATTTTTTTCTAAACTGAATAGTTTGCGCGAGAGACACTTCCAAAGTGGTAAAATGTGTGTCCCCCCCCCCTGTAACTTCTAAAATAAGAGAATGATAAATCTAAAAAAAATATATGATGTACATTAATGTAAACCGCAATTTAGCTTTCATTCAATCAACTCGAATATAAAAATATAAAATAACATTTCATTTCATAAACATACGCTTTTTTATTTATTCTTGATATCAAAAATAGGTACGCACTTGTAACTGAAACGGAACCCTTGGTGCGCGAGTCCGACTCGCACTTGGCCGGTTTTTTTTTTATTAATCTCGCTTAGCCTTCTAACTTGTACCACACACCATGTCATATATTTTTCACGTACTCCACCCCATGTAAGGGATGCATAAGGTACAGAATCTAAATTTATGTCCAATGTAAGCGGTGTAAGGGAGGTTTTTTTTCAAAATTATGAGGCTACTTCCGAACAAAATAAATGGCGTACGAGAATCAGAGTAAGTTGGCCTCATGGAGTATTTTTTTAAGATTTTATTCGTTACTAGAGCTTTTTATTCGAGCTAAGATTATTAAGAGCACTCTAGCTCCGAATCGAATAAAAGGCTCGTATAAAGACTGGTAGAGCTCATAGAGTTGAAGAGCAAAGAGTGGAGGAGCACAAAGCAATAAGTAAAAGTTACAAAACCTGTCGGCAACAGGCATTATGACTTTTATTTTAGGTAAGTTTGTGGAACTGTCACTCTACAGTTCACGGGGCTCTTGGACTCCGGGTCTACGAGGCATCGGAGTTATTTGAGTCCCGTTAGTTATGTGTCCCCAAGTATGTTAATTAACTTTTACTTTAATAAGAAATGTTATAATTAAAGAATTCCATATGATTAAGGACTTAAATATAATCAGGTTACATAACCGTATCAAGAATTCTATGACAATTTTAATGAATGCTATTGCATATTACAATGATCATAATATTTATTGTGAACTATTCCTGATTTTTATAACATCATCTTTGTGTAACAATTATATACCAAGTTACGGGCAGCAGGTGTAGCGCATATTCGCAAACCCCTCGGGAAGAGGTCCATGTTCAGCAGTGAACGTTGTACGGGTGTATGACGATTATTCTTGCAATTGTTGATATTGTGACAATAACAGTAATTTAATATATTTCTTAGCAGTCTGGCTAACATTACGAGCTAGCTGAAGTAAGGTGCCTCAGATAAAACGTTTATCTATTTGATCTAGTTGTAATAACCGCACAACAAGAGACGGGCAGCAGTAGTTTCCCTACGAGTATTTTATAATTTTACCAAAGTTGTGAACATTTTAGAGGCTGCCGATGAAAGAAAATCAAGTGAATTTCCACTAGATATCCACCTTTATGGATGAACCAATTCTGGGAGGAATTCTGTAGGATATGACACGAACTTACGGCGCCTTCTAATAAGTTGTTTCTTGTTTGTTTGCTGCCTTGTAAATCAATCATGGAAACAAAAAAGCGCGCCCAGCAATGCAACCGCGTCGCGTCGTATTGCTGTTAACTTGAATGCACCTTAGCCCTTTCTAACAATCTAAATGTAATGTGTACTAATATTAAAAATAGGAAAGATTTTTTTTTTGTGTTTGTTACGAATAACTCACAAGATACGACTTCTTCTACCTTATCCTTGAGTAATAAAAGCTATATTTCATTATGAAGACCCACAAGAACGGCAGCTTCGCGCGTGGGTAGCTAGTCATCTTTCTCCTGCCCTTGTACCAATTTATTTGAGCTAGTGACATAAATATAAAATTTAAATTACAAAAGAGCATATGTTTAAAACAAAATGAGCACCTACTTAAAACCGTATCTTAAGTGTATTATTTTATCGTACATATTATTCGTAGAACCAAATCAGATATTCATTCTACTTTACTTTTAAATTTTAATGAAGCAAAGCCCCTTCCATCTTGCCATTAACGAAAAATAATTACCATTAATTTTGATAACAATCTTTTGCAAACATTCTGATGTCCTATAAAATTCCCTCGCGAACGCCATCGTACTGATGTCAAATCGCCTTAACGCTATCCTCGTTTAACACGTTAAATAGTATCTTATAACACAGAAATAGAGTAGAATTCCGCCTGGCAGGTGGCGTTATCTTACGTCATTTTTGGGATAAAGATAAAACAGTAGAGTGAGAAATTACCAATTAAATATTAACTTGTGAAGTAACGGTCTGGTTAACGGAAGTATCTGGTTAATTATGTATGTTTAGGAACCGTTACTTTTGATATGCATCTAAGGATTTCCAGTTATCTTTGTTAAGGCTGGAGCTCTGCTCACCTTTATGCCCGGTGAAGTAGCAAAAGCCTCGTGGCTTAATAAGAAGGTCCATCCAAAAAAAAGTTATCTTTGTTTTAAAACAAATATAGATGTCTATGCATGTGGTTTTGGGTGCCGTGTAGTTGCATCTTATAATCGACCACTTCATGACTTTCCATGGGTGTCAAAAGGGCGACTATGTCGACGATCTATCTATCTATCCAAATCGATCGATTAGATTTTCTAGATATAAGAAATCCTACTAATATTATAAACGCGAAAGTTTGTAATTATGGATGGATGGGTGCATGTTAGTTACCCCTTTACGCCAAAACGAATGAACGTCATTGGCTGAAATTTTGCACTGGGATAGGTTATATGCTGGATTAGCATATAGGCTATAAAATGCGTTCCGACCCACTAGAGCAGAGTAACGCGGGTAAAACCGCCGCGCCTAGGTAGTATTTCATATTTCATAATGAATAACATAGCAGAAAGAAGAAATTTTAAAATCGGTTTTATATGTAGTTTGGGTGCCTTTTCAGTGCAAACAAACAAACAAAAAACGTCTTTATAATATTATTATTTTGCATATAGTAGAAAATAGTTTCTATCTTTATTCGTTAGGTTCACTTTGAAACCAACCAATATAATATAAGCACCAAACAAACTACCCGACCAATATAAATGCTTAAAATTCCTTAAAAATCCTTCTTATAGCCTAGAAGCACACGCCTGCTAAAATTATAATTCTTATTTTCTTCGTTAAAATACTTGTATCTTTAAAAAAATATAACGTTATCATATTTTCCGAGTAAATTAAGACGAGAGAAAATATATGCACTATGTAAATAAACGAGGCACAAAGTATGGCGTACACCTAAAGGCACGTTAAGGGAGGTCACCACTTAATATGATAATCAAGACATTGGCAACTCAAATACGCGGCTTCTAATGAGACGGTAGACTTGAGAGAGGATTCACGACCTTCTCAAATGAAGAACAAAAGGTTAATAGAAGATGGAAAAGTATTAGATAAATTTTTAATTAGACAGAAGTGATTAAAACGTCACTCTTCTTTTTTTTCTGATCTTATAGCAAGTATAGGGAACAAAGCTGAATAATTATGATTTAAGACGAAAATTAATTCGTTTATAATGTGTGAATGTAAATTAGTAAGTGCCGGAATTCGTCCTATGGGATGTGTTAATGTTTTCTTTCGTCCAATATAATTTGAAATTATTTCTTTTTACGATTTCTCGCACAGTATGAAAGGGTCGTGGGACGAAACGTAGAATAAGTCAAAGTTGACAACAATAATTAAAAAAATACTTTATAATTATAAACATGTACAAATGTATGAAGTTCAGATAAAATTCAAAGAATGATTGAAATTAATTTAAGGTTATTTTAGAGAACTAACGACAATTGTGTAATTATATTTCAAAATTGAGATAAATAAAAATTCGACCACCGGTAGGATTCGAACCTGCATCTGGGGTAAAGCCCCCAATGCCTTAACCAATTAGGCTACGGTGGAACCCTAGCCGGTCATCGAAATTTATTAATCTCTTTGTAACACGTCTCTAAGGCCGCGTCCTGGACGCCAGCGGGCGGCGCGGGCGGTGCGCGCGATGCCTAAGGAAACCCTGCCGCCCGCACCGCTGTCATCGTGAACAGCTTCACACAAATCTATGAACTTTGATAAAGACGCGCGTGCCGTCGACCGCGCCGCCCGCTCCGCCCGCTGGCGTCCAGGACGCGGCCTCAGGGGGACGGTATGTGGTTTGTGTAATTGCGTAGATACATAACGTAATTACGCAGTTGTCTTTTTAAAGGCACATTACTTTCAATCTACTAATAATACAAGCGGCCGTAGCCCAATGGCTAGGGCGTCGGACCTGTGATATTGAGGTTGCCGGTTCGAACCTCACCCATTGCACTACCGACGTGAACCCACGCGTAACACAAGCATTTTGGCTTAGCGTGAGGGGTTAACTAGAATACTAGTAGACGGCAAAATTCTGCTAAAAATCTTTAAAAAAAAACACACAACACAATAACCAAAAGAATAATCAAACGGACCCACCGGTAGATTTTGGGAGTTTTTATGAAAAATAAATAACTACGAAATTATCAAAAAAACCGTTGGTACTAATAAACCATAAAGTTTTCAAAATTATCCTCTAATAAGTATTATTTTTTCATAAACTAACATTTATATTTTACCACCGTCCCTTATTTTAAACGACCAAATCAAAATACTGCACACAGCACAAAGCGAACTTACAAATCGTCGCCATTTTATATTTGCCACGAACTGTTCACATTTGCAATCAGCTCGCCACACTATCTGTGTGTCAGCAAATGAAAGTGCGGGACTGATGAGACATATGCTAGAGAGATTTTTGCTGTCCCAAGCGATGCGGTCTTTTGAATAATGATAGGAGGTAAAGCTGTCTACACACTGCACAAACAAGGTAGCATTCCTTTTTCAGCAGCAGTTCTTGAGTCATCATCATCAACAGCCCGTTTACGTCCACTGGTGAACATGGGCCTCCTCTTAACAGAACTTGGCAAGCCAGGATCGTAGAAGGATATTGCCATAATCACCACGCTTGGCAGACGGATTGGTGATCACAGTAAGATGTAAGCCTTGAGATAATAGATGCTGCTGCCCATCCATCAGCCATATGTCCCTTAGTCGCCTTTTACGACAACCATGGGAGGACATGGGGTGGTCTATAATTCTAAGCCGGAAACCAAACGGCAGTACATTGTTGCTGCCGGCGAATTTAGACGTTGCGAGTCGGACAATATTAAAACTAAATGAGTGGAGATGCGTGCCGCCGAGTAATACGAGCGGAAAAAGCCACGCCGGCATTGCCTGCCGGATCCGCGATGGTACCCGGTGTGTAAATACCTTAAGGGACTTGTGTGTTATGGATATGTAGAGGTTTGCGGTGCGGGGATTGACCTAAGGCTAAGGTTGTGTCCTATAAGCCGCGAGGGGTGGACATCGTTAGTTTGTTACTGTAATTAGAGGTCTGGATGTAGGGGTGATTTATTGCAACTTTTCATGTCAAGACATTCCACATTCATTCCAAGTAAAATTCATTGATGTCCAATATCATATTGTTGAGAATGTACAAAAAACTCACACATACTCTAAAGACCGCTGAATGATGGCACGAACGACAGGCCGCATCTATAAGAATGGGTATGATTGTTTCGAAAAAAGTAATTTGAATTCTATTCCTATTAATATTAGGTTAAAAAGAAGATGATCAGTAATAAAAGGTGACTTAATAAAATGCCAAAGTCAATTGCTTTTATTCGACTTATTCTGATAAAGTTTTATGTTTTCAATTTCAGGACAGTTATCGTGAGTCTTCTGGTTTTAAAATAGACACCTCATGGGTGTCATAAGAGGGGACTAAGGGGCATAAAACTGATAGATGGGCAACAGCAAAACACATTATGCTTAAAAGTATTTGATTTTAAAGTTCTGTTATGAGGAAGCCCATGTCCAGCAGTGGACGCACCAACACCAAATTAAAAAGTAATTATATGACCATTCTCGCCCCAATAAATAGATAGATAAATGCAACAATTATTAGGTACTAGCGCCCCGCGGTTTTACCCGCGTTACTCTGCTACAGTGGGTCGGAGCGTGATGTTTTGTAGCCTATATGTTAATCCAGCGTATAACCTATCCCAGTGCAGAATTTCAGCCAATTCTGTCTAGTAGTTTTGGCATCAAAGAGTAACAAACATCCATCCATCCACCCATCCATACTTACAAACATTCGCGTTTATAATATTAGTAGGATCTACCAATTAATTCACACATCGATGCTTGATTTTTTTTTATTATTATTTCGCACCAAACCCAATGCGAAACTCCTTAAGTAGAAAGTAGACATTTACTCATTCTTTGCAGACTTTTAAAAGATGAAGCCCAAAAATTCCCTACTAAATCCCAAGTGAAATCGCAATCAGATGAACTGAAAAACTTTACTTTATCAGCAAAAGTGCCAAAAAAAATATAGGCCGAAAAAACTTCGGTGAGGGGGAGAAAGAACCTACGGCCGTGTATTATAGAAACTTGGCGCCGTTTTCCACTGAGTTGGCGAACTCGACGTTGTTTGAAGCAAGTTAGCGGACTTGGCGGGTAATCAGTTAAGTAAATACTTAGTTAGGTGACGATTGTAAGAAATTTTACAACTGTGACAAAGTTATTCTTAGTTACCTGCGAAGTTTCCTTGTTTGTTATGTGCAGGGATCGAAATGGATGGAGTTTTTAAATACCAAATGACGTTATTTTTATGGCGAAATCATAACGTGGACAAGCCTACTATTATCAACGGTCCGCTATTCATGTATATAAGATTAAAAATACTGTTAAATCTATACTGGCTATACTAATATATAAAGCTGAAAAGTTTGTTTGTTTACTTGAACGTGTTAATCTCAGGAACTCCGACTTGGAAAATTCTTTCAGTGTTATATTGCCCATTTATCAAGGAAGGCTATGTTTTATTTTAAAGTTCCCACGGGAACGGGAGCTGTGCGATTGAAACCGTGGGACCGGGGGAAGCTTGTTATTATATAAAGCTGATGACATTGTTTTGTTTGTTTGCTTGAACACGCTTAGCTCAGGAACTACAGATTCGATTAAAAAATTCTTTCAGAGTTATTATATATATAACATATATTATATATCGTATATCATCTCAGGACTTATCTTCGCCTTCCATCAAGTTAGATTATGGTCAAACGTAAGTCTATATTGAATTAAAAAAAAATATCGCATCAAAGGCTAACAAGTCATGGTGTATACTGTATAACTTTTCAGTAGTAGGTATGTAGACATTTGCGTGATTGAATGAAAAACATTCAATCACGCAAAATTGGTGGGGACTCACAAAATTCCATTAAAAATATCATATTCTTCGTAAGTACGCGCTCTATGGAGCTACCAACATTATCACAGCCAGTATTTCCATAAAACGAAATACGTTCAAACAAACGATGGCTTTTAAAACTGTTCAAACCTTTTATGTCTTATCCTCAACATGTCTATTGACCCGTTCTAACAGCAAACTTATTAACTTTTTGCCAAAACAAAAGTTTGTTAAGCTATTTTTTATTGATGTGATCAAATAAAGGAATTCACTTACCTTCTACATTTTATTTTCAATAAAAAGGACTCTGTACTTTCGAAGGGCTCTGTCTTATAAAATAACTGCCGACATTTTTTTTGAAATTGGGTCAACCCATGATCTATTCTTTGCTACAATATAAAATCTAATAATACTTTTGATGGTCATATTAAAAGAATTTGGTATTGACTAGCATTGAGTTTAATAGTAAACGTTTTACTGACGAAAATGATGTGGTTTATTCTAAGCTCTGTTTATTGGATATCAAGCTCTATTAGTGAGGGTTTAGGTTCAATCTCCAAGAAGTGTTTTTTATTTACCCATAAAAACTTTAAGAACCTTTTTCATTTTTGTTCAGTACCAAAACAGCACAAAATAATCTTAAAAATAAAGGGTAAAATAGTTGGATTATTCACTGACTGGACACACGAGGCTGGACACGAGTGTGTCCAGTTGGTGAAACTCGGAATTAGGATCAGTTATTATTTCGTCATCTGGACACGCTAAGATATTTATGCGTCCAGTTAGTGAAATTAAATCACTTTTATGTTTTCGTCGACTCGGTGAATAACCCAATAGTTTTCTATTTCACCTATTATTGTGTTATAATTACATGTTGATCATAACGTCTTTTAATAATGTAATCATGATTGTAATTAATGAGTGCCTACTTGCCCACGCACACCATATTGAATGTATTAATCAGTATCAGTGATCAAAACATTTATTTTCCTTTTGAAATGGGATATTGGTTCTAATTATGTATCTGTAATCAAATAATGTTGACATGTTGTTGCTGTGACAACCTCCGTAACGAAGCGGTATTTAGCTCGCTTTAAGTCTCTGAGTTCGTAGGTTAGATACCCACACCGGACAACGAATCTTTGTGTAAATTCTAAGATTTCTTTCCGGGTCTGGTTGGTTAAAGGACTATACCCTTCGTGCCTCGAAAATCACTTTAAGCCGTTAGTCCCGATAGTTATAACATCATCTATAATAAGGGTACATCAGGGAACGGCAGCAGTGTTTCCCTGTGTATTACAACATAATACTGCGGTCACCAATCCGCCTGCCAAGCGTGGTGACTACGGCAAAACTCTCCCTCGGGAGAAGACCCATGTTCAGCAGTGCACTTTTTACGTGCTATACTACCAGAGCACAAACAATACCGTCGACTACTTGTGCATACATTATAATTTACAAAAACTTTTTCAAATTATTTGCCTCAATGTTATAGATATTTTCATATATGGTTTCAATTTCAACAACAACTTTAGTTTCACGTGTTTTCCGAGCAATGGAAGATAACCAAACCCAGAAATAAATTTAAGATTTTCACAAAGATGTCTTGTCCGGCGCGTGCATAGAATCCACGACCATCGAGATTTATGCCACAGAGTTTGTCAATGTCTCGTAATAAATAATAGCTTAAATTAATAAATACATGTATATAGATATACTCTCTATATCATTCGTTCACCGGTCGCCGCCAAATTCAATACACTTTTACATGTAATTCGATACTGACTCGACACGGTGATATCAAAGTCTCTCGTTGCCTAGCAACGGCCCTTTCAGACTCAGTGGACCGAGCAACGCCGGAGGTAAGGTCATAGGATCCTGTATGTTTGGGGCACATATTTGAGCTGTTTATAGGGTTGCTAAATTAAGAAAACACGTGTTTCTAGATATTTTTGCTCAGTGATATTTCCTCAGATGTTCTTATTAATTTTTAAATGATATTTGATATAGTTTTATTGAATCTGAAGGTATTAGTAGGACTTTTGTAGTTATCGGGGCATATAGGTGAGTAGTATTTCTGCCTTAAAGAACAGTTTAATAACTACAAACTAAGCAAACTATGCATGAGGGCATTTGACACTTCGACTACGACTTCTTGATGAATTACGTCTTTTAGGTTTTGAGAGTTTTTTTTGTGTTAGGGAGATTTTTTAAAGAATTGCAGAGAATGATAACGTCTATGATAACGAAATATTTTTTAAAGATAATTATGTGTTTCTCAAATTATCTATGACTGATTAATCGTTTTTTGATTAATCATTTATTTACCTTTTATTTATTCGTTCCTGTATTACAATCGCCATAAAAATAAATAAATTACTGAATAATTTGTTAAATTTTAAGCATCAGTAACTATTGTGTCTTCTGTATTACTTAACTATCGTTTTTATTTCCGTATTTTCATTTTATTCTGTCACGGTGTCATATTTAAGTGTTTATCTTATTTATGGGGATCTGTCCTGCGATATTTTCAAAGTACGATTTATCTCCATGCTAAATTTCATCCAGATTTTATATTTAAGTGATTATTTTATCTATGGGAACTGGTTTTTGTCCGGTTGGAAATGCATTTACGCATTCCCACCACCGCTGCAGCGTATTCGCGCGCTGGCGGCGGGGTATGTTGGACTCGCCATCTCCATAGCGTTGTATGCTAACTCATACCACGAGGAGAGGACCCTACAGCACTAAACCGGTTGGCGGGGGCTGAGTATGCAAGATACAAACCGGCTCATGGGAACTGTCCTGCCATCTATTTAAAGCACGATTTATCTCAACTCCATGCTAAATTTCATACAGTTTTTTGAAGCCGCTCGGACTTTATTGAGTTAATTCATCCATGTATACAAACTTTGTTCAATATTTGTAAGATGATTGACAACCCTAAACATACTGTCGGCGGAATGAGCAGCCATATCTTGCTCTTGTAAAAATCTGATACGTTTAAT
Organism: Nycteola revayana; assembly: GCA_947037095.2. Taxonomy (NCBI): domain Eukaryota; kingdom Metazoa; phylum Arthropoda; class Insecta; order Lepidoptera; family Nolidae; genus Nycteola; species Nycteola revayana. The sequence continues at coordinate 17,002,091 of OX344851.2, read as the reverse complement.
GATAGATTTTTTCGTTTGTATGCTCGTAGTTTTTTTCTATTAGATTGGAGATTGGTTTTAGAACTAGTTTATTTTTGTATTTTTCTTTTTTTTTATTAAATATAGGCTTACGTATAGATGAGGCCTAATATGATACACGCTTGCCTAGAAAGTGTCTGTTCACTTTAGTCTTATAGATACCTATAAATACAAGTTGTGAAGGCTAAAAGAGTATCGTTAACGATACTATGCAAGAAACAGATGCAGAGAAGTGCCATCACACAAGTCATTTTTACGAAAAGTATTTTTCGAGATTATTTTGGTAAATAATAGTAATGTATTAGCCATAGTCAAAACGCTTAGCAGGCGGGTTGGTGACCGCAGTATTATGTTGTACCACACAAGGAAATACTGCTGCCTACACCTTGATATACGATTATTATAGATGAATTGTTAAATTGGGAAGGCTTAACGTGCTTCTCGAGGCATGGAGAGTAGTCCCTCAACCAACCAGACCCGGAAAGAAATCTTAGAATTTACACAAAGATAACCTGTCCAGCGTGGGATTGAACCCACGACCTCCGAGATTTAAAACGAGCCAAATACCGCTACGCTGCGGAGGTTGTCGCTTTTGCAAATTAAACTAAAATAAATAAATAAAATAAATAAATAAATTATTATAAACTATTATATAGTAAAAGTACATCAAGTTTTTATGATGCTGATGTGTATGAGAGCGTCCATTAAATGCAGTAACATTCGTTTAATTGTTTTCCCTATCCTCAGAAAGCAATTAAGCCAGTCCCTGCTAATTTGTGCTAATAACTTCCGAGTCAACTGTCGACCATGTAAAACAGACTTTGAAAATGTTCAAAAATATTTATTTTAACACTTCTCGGTACGGTTTCACCCGCGTAACTCCCGTTCCCGTGGGAAAGTCATAATAAAGTATAGCCTATGATATAGTGATAGTGTAGCTTTCCAGCGGTAAAGTAATTTTTCAAATCGGTCCAGTAGTTTCGGAGCCTATTCAATACAAACAAACAAACAAATATCATCAAATCAAATCTTTCCTCTGTATAGTATTAGTATAAAATATAATTTATCAATATATACTTATAATTAATAATGTAAATATAAACTTATTATGAGTAGAGGAATTAATGACATACGGACAGACCGAGTACATTGTCTGTAATGTCCTGCAATTAGCAGCCCTTACAGGTTGCACTTGCTAGTTATAGTTACCTAAGTAGTTTAATTCATAGAATAAGAATATTTACAGTTGTTTTTTTTTAAAGATTACTAGCAGACTTTTGTAGTCTACTAGTATTTTTGTTAACCTCTCGTGCTAAGCTAAAATGCTTGTGTTACGAGTGGGTTCACGTCGGTAGTGCAATGGTTGGGGTTCGAACTGGCGACCTCAAGATCACAATGTGATGAAATGTGATTTTGACAAGTACAAGTGTACGTTAATACCTAAGTGCTGAATAAATTCATTATTTTATTATTTCAATGACCCACTGGCGCTATATCACAATATCTATGATCAGATTTAAAACAGGTTGATTCTATTTCACTGCGATTATTCTGTGACGTCACAGCTCCGATGACGCAGGCAACCGCGTGACGTCATCAAACAGCCCCGAGATTATAGGAGGCAACGAACATGGCCGCTAGAAACTGTTTAAACTAGATTACGTTAATCAGATTTGTAGATTCAATGCAACGATGAACTTGCGTACGAAGAGATAAGCAATTTTATGCAATTGAAAATAAGATTCATTTTTCTCTGGTTATAGACAAATAGGAAAAATTGAGAAATATCAATTTAGACCAGTGATTCATCCAGTGATGGAAGACTCGACGGGGGTCTACTTTGACGCAGCAACATCTCTCAGCTCATGATTTTTAGTAGACAGATAGAAATCATTACCTTTTTAATAATCCGACATTTTGACATGGGTTACACCAGTCGTGGTCACGGATAGAGTCTATCTATTAAATTTGCGATTGAGACCCGCGTCTGCTAAAAATTATGTGTACAAATCGCGAAAGTTTAAAAACATTTATCTCTCAGCTCATAGATACTTGACCTTACTGCGTTCACCAATCGGCCCGCCAAGCGTGGTGATTATGGCAATATTCCTCAACTGGCTTGCCATGGTCCGTTTAATAGGAGGCTCATGTTCAGCGGTGGACGTAAATGAGCTGATAAAGTAAAAAGTAAGGTACCAAGAAATAACATAGTGGTGATGTTCCCACGGAAATGCGAGCTAAGCGGATCAAACCGCGCGAGGAAATCTCGTATAAGTCTATCTTACAAAGATATTCATCATCATCAGCCTGTACAACCCTAGGGAGGGTATTTGCCATAGTCACCACGCTTGGCAGACGGGTTGGTGACCGCAGTATTATTTGTGCCACACAAGGAAACGCTGCTGCCCGTTCCTAGATATATTTAAAGTGAGCCAAATACCGCTAGGGTGCAGAGGTGGCCAAACAAAGATATTAGGTAGTAACGTTTGAAACATCAATATCTAAATATTTACCTGTTTGCTTTGTTTGCCTTAAAAAAAAAGCTCGTTGAGCGACTCTGAGTCATTAAGAGGGGCCCTCCGGATAGAATTTGCTACAGGCCCCGCGTTGGCTTAATCCGGCACTGACTTAAATATATCCTGATATTGCGATTCAATAGGAACCATAAGAACCACCGCGTCATCACGACTCCATTGAGCGGTAATTATTGTACTTACTATAGCATTGACTAAAGTGAAATTGCCTCGATTTGATGTTGCCAGTTGAATGTACAGTCATATGAGTATCATAATTACGTGTGTTTAAGGTTCAATTGGAACCTTAAACACACGTACCAGCTGGACTGGACGGGATTCTCATCATCATAACGTCCACTCCTGAAAATGACCCTCATCACATAGTTAACGAAAGAAACTTTATTAATTCAGCACTTAGGTATTTTTATACACTTGTATTTGTCAAGAAAAATCACAATGCATATATTATAAATTATATTATTCGCTATAACTTTAAATATTTACTATTTAATTATATTTAAATTTATTTCAGGTGTGCTAGAAGTCTGTCAGATTTGTGTCAGGAGAAATTACAATTTACTAGCTCCGCCCCGCGGTATTACCCGAGTTACTCTGCTCCAGTGGGTTGAAGCGTGATATGTTGTAGCCTATACGTCAATCCAGCGTATAACCCATTCCAGTGCGAAATTTCAGCCAATCCCCAACCAGACTCGGAAAGAAATCTTGGAATTCACACAATGATGTCTTGTCCGGGATCAAACCTACGATCTCCAAGACTTAAAGCGAGACTTATACAGCTTCACTTAATACACACAGTACTTAACATAATTAAGGTAGATAGACATCGCTTTCATCATCGCAAGTTGTATCATAAATTTCAAAAAGTCAAATATATCAACTCCTCACTTCAAAAATGATATGATCAAAAGCAGCATTTTAATTGTGTTATTTTCTAAAAATGTATGCTATTGTCATTTCCGCACAAAGCTTGCAGAAAATAAAGGCTTGTCTACATTTAGAACAAATGAATAAAACGAGTATTGGAGTGTTCGCTCATGATGTCTGCCCCGGGTTTTATTGTGCTATTGGATTGTTTTTGACTGTTTTGTTAACTTTTGTAATATTCATGTTTTTGAGTAAAGTATTATTTTCTTGGCAATACCATTGAATTAATATGAAGCAGCATTATGATTATAATAATATGTGTTTATTATTACGTGTCGTAAACAAAAATGTTATTACGTTTATAATATTATCATTAAAGTATATTTACTGCGTTTTTCTTTGCAACAAGGCTTTTGCTACTTCACTTTTAGCGCGAACAAGCTCCAGCTTTAATAAACTTGCAAAGTAAAAAAGTTTTACACGATTTTTGACATTTTATTCAATAAATCTGATTAATGACTGCACCGATGGCTGGATGGGCTTCCGAGACCTGGTTCAATTCGCAACGGGGACAATTATTTGTTTGAACCACGAATAGTTTTTGTAAGTTCGGGTGTAATTTGTATCCGTGTATTTTGTGTTTCTGGAAAGTCCTCCGCGACACGGGGGATAATTGTGCTAATGCGGGTGTTGTCGTTTTTTAATAAAAAAAATATTATGAAATCTTATATTATCAACATCTGAGTTCGAGTTAAGTGAACACAACTGTACAAGTGGAGCACTGTATGCAATTCGTTAGTGTATTTAATCTATTTTTAATTTTACTGCACAAACGAATGTTGCGATGTCTTGTTTGTTTAGTCTGTAGTTATTATGTATCTCTATTTCTAGTCATAGCTGTTTGTTTAATTTAGTTAAAAAATCGAGTTTGGAATGGTTTAATAATACGGCGCATTTTTTTTATAAAGCTTTTTAGTTAGTCATGTTGCTTAGTATTAGCATAGCGATGGTTATTGTATAAATTAATTTTTTTTTCGGTCGGTTTAGTATTTTTCGTTTGAAAGCGTAACAAATAAACTTACATTCAAATTTATAATTTTAGTAGGGATTTGATTGTGTTCGCGAATTTATCCGCGTGGAATAGTTACCTTTGGCTAACGACGGTTTGAAACATACTTAATTGATGCTTCGCTCCTATTGGACTAATCATGCGGGAAGCTAGATATCAATAAATTGTTTTTATTTTATATAGCTTCCCGCGCGCGGTTTTGCTCGCATAGCTCCCGTTGCTATGGTAACTTTAAATTTGAATATAGCTTCAGTTACTCCGGAATAACGTAACTTTTTAATGGTGAAAGAATTATTGAAATCGGCCCAGTAGTTCCGTAGCCTATTCAATGCAAACAATAAAATGATTCCTAAAATCTTAATTAAAAACCAAATATCTACTGTTAATTCCGCTAAAAAGATGCGTCACTATGCTGGGATGCCTTTTTTTTCACCGTCCAGCATTTTGATACATTTGTTTAGAAGTTTTTTTTTTTTTTAATTAACACTATATTATGTTTGGTTTTTCATTAAGATTAGTATGGAATTCCGAAAAGTAACGTTCCATTAAATATAAAATTTTTCCTCTTTGTAATATTAGTATAGATTTATCGTTATCGTATATGGTATGAAATATAAAAAGACTTTTGGACTTCCCTGATTCAAACTAAAACCAATTTCAAGGACAAACTGTAATATATAACATAAATAACAATTAGCTACAAATTAAAGCCATCTAATTAATTCACAACAGGTGACTACAACCCTCCGGGAATATTAACTAAATATTTGGATAATAACACAATATGGCCGCGTTGCGAAGCAATGACTGCCATAGCCATAACCAACATTTTGGATGTATACATCTTGGGTACGTCTCGGGTGCAACGAAGCAAGAAATACGCAAGAAAATAAAGCAAGAATGTGCTGTTTTTGTATTATTCATTGCGAAAATTCTTGTGTTATATATTCTGCGGGGATCCGTGTGAATGCTATGTTTTAGGAATGGTTGGTTTTGTGTGAATTTTCCAGTATTTTGGACGGTTAGAGAAGATAAATATCATAATAATGTTAGTACCTACAATTTATTTTACTAGTCTTGTTTTTTTAAAGATTACTAGCAGAGTTTCGCAGTCTACTAGTATTCTTGTCAACCCCTCGTGCTAAGCTAAAATGTTTGTATTACGAGAGGGTTCTCGTTGGCAATGCAATGAGTGGGATAAGAACCGGCGGCCACATGATCCGCAAATCTGACGATCGTGAGACGACATCAAACACATTTTTTTTTTGTCCGCGGGGAAATGCATTTACTCATTCCCAGCGCCGCTGCAGCGTATTCGCGCGCTGGCGGTGGAATATGTGTCCTCGCCATCTCCATAGCGTGGTATGCTAAACTCATACCACGAGGAGAGGACTTCACACCACTAAAACCCCCAGGACCCTTCGATCCGCCGTTGGCGGGGGCCGGGTACGCATAAGCAATACGGCCCTCGCCATATAACACCTAGCATACCAACTAACCTGTATCACGCAACATAAGTTTGCAAGCCAATTTGAGCATATACAAGTTCCAAACAGTAACAAATGACCGTCGGTTGGGCACACCACCTCGCCCGGCAAAAAAGATCTTCATTTACTGTGGAGAAATACCACCAACCGTACCTCTACAATCATCATCAGCCCGTATAACGTCCACTGCTGATCATGGGCCTCCTCCCGGGGAGGGTTTTGCCATAGTCACCACGCTTGGGAGGCGGATTGGTGACCGCAGTATTATGTTAAAATACAGGGAAACGCTGCTGCCCGTTTACTAATATACGCTTGATATAGATGATGTTATATCAATCGGGACTAACGGCTAAACGTGCTTTCCGTGGCACGGAGGGTAGCCCCTCAACCAGCCAGACCCGGAAAGAAATCTTAGAATTTACACAAAGATTTTCTGTCCGGTGTGGGGATCGAATCCACGACCTCCGCGACTTTAAGCGAGCCAAATACCGCAACGCTACGGAAACTGTCAATTCTGTCTGTTCCTCTGTTACTTTACAATATAAATAAGTAACAACTTCATACAAAACCTTTTTTCAAAATTAAATGTTATCAGAAAATTGCCAACTTACACTCCCAAAGTTCCATACAAACCAGCTTCTTTATATCCCCGTGCTTCGTTTTCGCTCACGTAACTAAATTAACTGGCAACACTACTGACACGAGTTGACAACTTGGCTAATTATTTTAGTTTGAGGTACGGGTTGAGACAGTTATTGTGTGTCGATGTCAACGAATTGAATTTAGAAACGTGAGACCGGGTTTATGAGTAGGTTATTGTCAATTATTTATTCTATTCTAGATGGATTATGAAACTTTCGAGATTTGTACACATAATTTATAGTAGAGTCTACTATAAATTAATTATAAAACCCGCCTGCCAAGCGTAGTGACTATGGTAAAATCCGTAAAATCCCTATGTCTGGTGAAATCTGTGTCTATCTACAATAAATTAATTATAAAACCCGCCTGCCAAGCGTAGTGACTATGGTAAAATCCGTAAAATCCCTGTGTCTGGTGAAATCTGTGTCTATCTACTTGCCACCCGATCCCGATCTCAAGGGGACTAGGCATGTATGGCGATACAAGTCAGCAGATTGGGATGAGATGCGGCATTTCTTCGCGTCTTACTCTTTTCTGCGCTTATGCTTCTCTTCAGACGACCGGGCTCGCTGCGCGGAGGCTGTTTCTGGAGTGATATGCCAGGCTATGGCATATTTCATTCCATTTTCTGATGTCTCACTCCAAGACAAAGCCCTCAGAATGAGGCCCATGTTCAGCACTAGACGTTATACTAGCTGATGATGATGTTGTGTGTTTTACAACGGTGAATGTGTCCCGTGCCGGACCAAAAGCCTTAGAAGAAAGACGTCGAATCTTATAGATACTCCGTGCTTCGAAAAGTACGTTAAGCCGTGGATCTCGATAGTCATTACATTATAATTATACTAATATTGTGAAGTGGAAAGAATTTATTTTATTCATTAAAAAGTTGCCGTCAAAAGATAAACTAGGTTGTACGAATGGGCGCCCCAATCTCAGATTCGAAGTAATTATAATCTGTTATTTTTAAGGATATTTTCATGTACATACATAAATCGATTTTACTACCAAATCTTACTCATTTATCTGAACAACGAAAAAAACCCACGGCGTATAAACATTTTATATGGTCCAATAGAACAGCAGTAAAAAAATCATTTTTTTTTTTAATTTAAGCAAAGCAACTTATCGCAATAGTCTTCATTTCATTCTACTACAATTACCTCAAAAACTAAAAATTATACTTTAATTTCCCCTTTATATTACCCTTAATCCACATTATCATGTAACAGTACATAACAAGATAGAACACGACATTAATTATTAAGTTCCCCGAATATCAGTAGGTACCCATGTACACACGTCTAGTTCAAAACTATTTGCACTTACCTATGTAGTACCGACAAACTTGGCTTCACTCGGGTCGTGATTGGCTTGGATATTGTAAAACAGATTGTTATAACCTCTTGTTATCTCGTAAATTATGTTTATGAGAATAAGTAATTCAATATTAGAATATATTTTACCGTTTAGGAAATATAATGAATGCTTGAAGATAAGGTAAGTTACATAATTAAGTCTCGACTCGAAAGAGTCTAATTCGGTTAGGTTAGGTTAACCATGGGCCGGATTGCTCATGCATACCGGCCCCGCCAACGGCGGATCGAAGGAGTATCCGGTGGGTTCTAGTGGTGTAGGTCCTCTCCTCGTGATATGAGTTTAGCATATCACGCTATGGATAGGGCGAGTCCCACATATCCCACCGCCAGCGCGCGAATACGCTGCAGCGGCGGTGGGAAAGCGTAAATGTATATCGCCCCGGACAAAAAAAAAATGATTAGGTTAACTATTGACTACCATTTAATATTTTATCATTCATTTTATTAGCAAGCTAGGATAAGGATGGTGGTCCACGCGATGCATTCTCGGCTTTATACTAGATCCCAGCCCACGCTGGTTGATCGAAATTCTTTAACTATGCGACTATTTTTATTTTTTATTTTTTTTTAAATACAGATTACTAGCAGAGTTTTGCAGTCTACTAGTATTCTTGTTAACCCCTCGTGCTAAGCTAAAATGCTTGTGTTACGAGTGGGTTCACGTCGGTAGTGCAATGGGTGGGGTTCGAACCGGCGACCTCAAGATCACAAGTCCGACGCCCTAGCCATTGGGCTACGGCCGCTTTCGATAATAATCCTTTTATAATAATACTCACGGGCTACGCCAAGTCTATTATTGTTAATGAGTTTAAAAATAAGAATATAAATATAGTTTTAGTTTAAAATATTGTTTATTGATATGATACACATACAGATAACCCATACCTTCTATCGAAGACTTTCTCTATATAATAAAATATGAAATATTGTCGTTCTTAATTTAGTTCAGTCCTAGATAGCCCATTTATTGAGTTTGGCTATATTAAATTATGAAGTTCCTGATGAAACGGGAGCTACGCATGAGAAACTGCCCGCGAGAAACTAGTATTTGAATGAAATATGAAACCATAATCTCAAAAAAGCATAATCCATTAATTAATATTTCTAACGATACAAAAAAAAATGCGAATGGGATTATTTTTTTGGAATATGCCGTTGTGTTGACGTAAAACCCTAAATCCCTGTCGTCAGGAACAGCGGGATTATAGCCACAGTGGGTGACGACCTTGTCGATGAACCGAAATTATGACAGGAAGGGGAGCGGCCCATTTCAATTTTAAGAGATGTGCTTTGGGTCATATTTTTCGATCACAACTTTTTATCAGGAAAAAATATCTAAAGATGGATTTAAAATTGAAATGGTACTACAATTTTTTCCCTTGTTATAGGTGACCGAGTTAGATATAAACTTTTTACGATATTAATATTGTAAAAAGTTTTTTATATGACTCAAAACGAAATTTCTTAATCCATTACAAAACTGGATTATCTAAGATTGGTTGCATGGATTTTCTCCATCCTTGGCCTGTGAAAGGCATCGGTGCATTTTTCAGATGTGCTTCGGGCCATATTTCTGATTGAAAGTTTAATTACGAAGAAAATATTTAAAAAAGATTTGTTGATTGACTGAGTCGTTATTTTGTCAACCGATAAAAAAAAATATTCAAGAGCATTGAAAAATCATTTGAACAAGAAATTTAAACTTAGAGATGTTCCATATTTTTTCCTGCATGTGCGTATTTCTCCATCTTCATAAAGAAAAAATAAAATTAAATAGGTATTAAATAAAACGGCTTTGTTTTTAAATACATTTCGTTTAAACAAAGAACAAGTAAGCTCCCGTGAGACAAATCGAATCGACTTAGCAACGATATTCTGCATTCAATGTTTGTGCTTATACAAAGGAAATCGATTAAAGAATGAAATATTACACAATTATTATTGTGAATGCGTGTATAAGTATTATCACGCAAGATTTTACTTACATTGACTTAGCTCCCGTAGAAATCTCATCTTTTTTAAATAATTACTATCCTGGATAACGCAACTAATATCCAAAACTTTTTTTTTTTCGGACGGACATATTTATTTAGCCCCGAGGCTTTCGCTTCTTTACTGGGCATAAAAGCGAGCAGTGCTCCAGCCTAGATAAATGGTTTAAACACTTCAAACTAAGCAACCTGCGCAAGAGGGCGTCCCCCGTGGGACTTGGACCTCGGCTCAGGGCGGTCACTGATGGGGAGGGATTATGGCTTTTAGTGTTTTTTAGAGTAGTTTTGTACAACTGTCGCTCTACTTTACAGTTCGCGGGCCTCTCAGACTTCGGGTTACGAGGGCATCGGAAGGTTCTTAGCAAACTAAGGGTCGGGAACGACGTTTTTGTCTTCTTACTTGTTTGTCTATGATCAAAACAGGTAGCAACCAAATACCTAGTTATTATTTTACCTTCTCCAAAAACATTAGCCCTTTTACTAATCTAGTTTATATTACAATCCCTTTTGTTTATGACCTTATTCCTTCAATTAACATTAAAACTCCATTGTTTTTATTAGATTAGTTTGGGAAATGAGAAAAGTTGTCTTTTTACGGTTTAATTGTGATTTTATGGGTGTAATTAGAATAAAAGTGGTCGAAAAACAAGACGATGAAGTATTTTGAAGTGGGTTTTGGGGATCATAATTTTAAAATAAGCAACAAAGGTCAGAATTAATGTTAAAGTAATTTGATTAATAACTATGTATTCCGCACGAGTGTTTTTTTCGGTCAATTTCTTCTTAAAATAAAAAAATAAATAAGCCGTAATTAGTTTTGGATTGCGTAGCTAGGTATCTAATGGTGAAAAAATTTACAAAATCGGATCAATGGTCCAACAATTATCAAATCCGTTGTATTAATATATTTTGAACCGACTTCAAGAAAGGAAGAGGATTCTCAATTCGACCGTATATATATTTTTCATGTTTGTTCGCGGATAACTAAGTATGTTGTTTATGAAACGATTTTGACTATTCTTTTTTTGTTGGAAAGAAGATATTTTAAAGGTGGTCCCATGATAAGGAAATCATGGTTTGATGATGGCAGACCAGAAAAATCGATCGATTTGATGACGTATTTAAAAATACGTCATCAAAAACATCAAATAACTCGGGATACACAACATATCTGTAACCGATATTGATTTACATCCCTATTTCTGCCTACAACGTTAGCAAACACGGTATATAATATAACACAAAGCTGCAAAGCCATTAGTTATTTCAGCTTCAATGAGAAACAAACTGAACGCACCATGACCTAACTACCAATCAAGTTAATCAATTTTGACCCTTAACAATCAACATATAGAACTCAATTTAAAATTCATCCAGTATAGTCGTTATGTTAAAACAAAAACATCAAATACAATTTCTAAAGACTATCAGAAAGCTCTGCTTTAACAATAATGTTTGTATTTGATGGTCTGTTTGCGAAGTCGTGGGTTCGAATCTAATTTGTCCAGTTTAATCCAGCATGGCCCAATATGCGTGGTTTAATGAAAATCTAAATGTTAGTACTGCAATGTTGTGTTTGGCTTTCATTTGGATTAAGGTATTAGAAGCTTTAACGTTTTGTTGTTAGGTCGAATTTTGATAAGATATAGCTATTTTTAATTTACAGATGATTTCTGATTTGTCATTTTCGACAGATTATTTCCACGGGAACTTTTCCTCGCGAGACAATTGAAGTAACATCATTCACAATCTTCTTTTTGAGATTTTTATGACTAGGTATACTAAATTTACACCATCAGCAGGATTCCTGATATCTTAGGTACAGGCCCTAACATGATAATTAATTTAAAAAAAATGTTAAAAAGATGATGTACAAAATGTAAAAAGATGAAGAAGATAAAAAATACGGGAAGCGTAGAATATTAACCATTTACATCTGGTTTAAATATATTTGTCGAGTGATTGCTAAGTAATATCAATAGATGGCGTCTAAGTTCCAATTAGAAATGTACTAAGAGAATAATTAATTTTCATTTCGACAGCCAAAATCTTATCAACTGTGCTGTGCTTAGAAATTATATATTTTAGACACGGGCGTCTGGTGCAAGGATTGTCGCCCATATACACAGTACACACACAATTAATTACTTCGTTCTTCTTCACGGTGACAGCCTGTTAAAGTTCACTGCTGAACATGGGCCTTTTTTTTTGTCCGGGGGAAATGCTTTTACGCATTCCTACCGCCGCTGCAGCGTGTTCGCGCGCTGGCGGTGGGACATGTGGGACTCGCCCTCTCCATAGCGTGGTATGCTAACTCATACCACGAGGAGAGGACACTAAACCACTAAAACCCCCCGGACACTCATTCGTTCCGCCGTCGGCGGGGCCGGCTAAGCAATCCGGCCTGCTTAACATGGGCCTGCTTTTAACAGACCTTGGCAAGTCAGGGTTGTTGCAAGAAATTACCATAATTGCAACGTTAAGCAGGGAATTAGTGGTCGCAGTAAGATTGTAGGTAACCTTAAGCTGATACACTCTGCTATCCATCCATCAGCTGCATGTCCCTTAGTCGCCTTTTAAGCCACCAAACGGAAGATATGGAGTGGTTTATTCTAAACCGGGACCGCACGGCATGTAATCGTCCTTTATTTGTGTCAAAAGAGTATTATTAATTATTAGCTTTATAACATCTACTATTAAACACTGAACGTCCTTTGAGGGGGTTTTGCCACTACACTTAGCATGCAGGTTAGTTCTACCCGTATCACGAATTTACAGTTAATTTCTGATTGCTGTTACATGGTAAACGTTTATGATTATGATAATGGAGATCCAGAATAACGTGCTCGCCAAGGCACCGATGATCCTCCTCCATCCTTTAACCAACCAATCCCGTAAATTTAAGATTTAACACAAAGATTTTTTGTCAAACCTCGGAATCCAATCAACAATATTTTAGACTTAAAAGTTTAACTTAAACTTAAAATCGAGGCAGATCTACTACGGCTACAAAGGTTTTATTTAGAAATCGTATTATTCAAATTAAATCAATTAAAACCTCAATCGGTTTACTTTGTAGGTACCTACTATAATTGGTTGCTAAAACAAACCATCTAAACCGTGAAACTTTTACGTCGACTGAAATAAACCGCTTTAATGCACAATAAACGCTGGTAAATCGTAATAAAATCGCCACCGCATTCAGAATCACACAACCAACAATTTTAGGGTACGAACTTATTGTATAGCGGAAAGCGGGAAATGTAGCAAGCTTTCGTATATACAAAACATATTATATATTTTAATTTTCAAAACAATAAATAATTGATTACTTTTAGAACCATTTGCTATTGTTTGATTTCACATAAGTAAATACACTTTATATTAGTTATAATTTTTTATTAAATTTAAAACCAAAAATAAAATAAAAATAACACTTGACAAATTTTCCGTTACATGCATATTTTTTAACAATATGCATTATTTTTTAAGAATTTTAATATAGGTACATGAATAACGATTATACCTGATAGAGTAGCTTATTTGTTAGTTCAAATTTAATAAATATAATGTTTTTACTCCTATACGCCTGATTTTTAGTAGCATAGTGGTTCCATTAGAGCCACATTTATCCTACCAGCTCTTTCCCATCCGTGAAATGTGCTCACGGGAGGTGAGATACTAGCAGTTAGGACATACCTACTAAAGAAACAAATCTAAATGCTCCGCAACCCGCTTTGCTAATCACTCTCTACTAAACCCTCACCCTTACTAGGCCTTAAAACTTAATTGTGACCTGTGGTTTACGGCGATTGTTTTTGGTCCTCCATCACAATCAGCCAAGTGAAACCACAGCGCCATCTAGTGTAAAGTGTCCCAGTGGCTTGGGGAATCAAATATAGTACCTAGTGGAATTAAATTTAGTAAGGTTGTTCGGGTAAAGTGAAGGTGTGAAACGAAGGTTTGGGAGCAGAGTTATGGCTCGTAAATAGTCTGTGGAAATGATTGGTTGAGGATTTAAGATTCAGTTGATACCACCAAGGTTTGACGTGGATCCGGTTACCTTGAGAAACTCTTCATATGTGTGTAGGCTTTTCCCCACTTTTCATATTTGTTAAACCAACTCGAATCGAAAGAATCGATATAAGTCTCGTCTTAAAGAGGTTGTAGGTTCTATATTTGAGTTAAATCTAAGAATCCTTTCTGTATTTGGTTGGTTGAGGGAGTACCCTCCGTGCTTGAGAAAGCATGTTAAGCCAGTGGTCCCGATTGTCATAACATCGTCATAGATTAACGTATACCAAGTAACGGACAGCTAAGTTTACCTGTTTAATAACTATATGTCACGCGCCGGTCGCCAACCTCCCTAACTAGCGTAGTGACTATGGCATCATCCGTTTTGAGAGAGGCCTTATTCAGTTCAGCAATAGGCGTTATTTGGGTTACTGAAGATATGATGTGTGTAATCTTGTACTTAAACAAACATTATTAAGATTTTTTTGAATTGTAATCCTGTGTTGTATGACCATAATCAGAAGGCTTGGTGAATTCTGGGGCCTTTATGAAGGCTTGCTTGTTGTATGCTCGGTGAACAAGCAAAAAAATCTTGGCTAACTACTTATGTCCGTCGAAAAAAAAAGCAGTTGTGTAGTTTCGAAATGTCTTTTTAGGATTTTAAATATCGAATATCTGTGTCAAGAAAAAATCTTTTTCTTATAAAAACAGAATAACAGTAGCTTTCGGCTTATACTGCCATTTGCACGGAACACTATGCTAAGTCCCTAACACCGCTCGCAGTAAGTAGATACCTGTGACACGTCCTACCTCTGTATTGATCCTGTTTACAGATTCGTTCGTTACGGGATTGAACGGCAAATTTACACCTTAGTGTTTCAAATTTACAGCTCATTTTGGTTTAAATGGAGATGGGTAAATTAGTTTCCGTCGCTGTTAACTTTATTATCGTATTTTGTTGTGATGTTTAAGTGTGTGTGACTAGTATTTTGTCACGTACAGTATATGCTGCATACATTATCATTAAACACTGAAAAAAGCGGTCTTTTAGTGAGATTAATTATGCGATTAGTCTCAAATTAATCCACTATGAAACAATTTGGCTTTAAGGGTGGTTTTTTAAAGCATTTGTGCTTCGACACGCAATTTGGCCTATTCTGATCTATTTTTAAAGTTAAAGAACTCACTAATTTAGTATCCTGCTATATCTTCTTAATTAAACCTTCGTAGCGAGCATTTAAATTCTAATCACAGGCTTACTTGCTAATTTACTCGACACAGCGGTTATCCGCTCAGTAACTTCCACTTAGTCACATTACCGACGACATCTTAACATGTTCCAACTGTACATTATAATTTAACTTATTAATTTAATTTCCAACTAATTGCCATTAGAAGTTCAACATCTGACCTGATAACCGCATTCAGCGATATATAATCATCTCGCTCTCACGCACCGAAACACACGCGTGTTATCCCCCTCTAACTTTACCTTTCAGAAGTTGATCGAAAGTTTTAATTGCCTATTTAAATTTTATTTGGAACGTAACATGGCTATGTTTTGTGCGGAGAGTTGTTTTATATTAATGTTATATTTGTTATTTAAATGTTGGGAGTTGAATATTAATTTGTTTTAGTTGTGAACATTGTGAATTTGTTTTGTACTTGTTATACATATTAAGAACTGTTACATTTATTCATATTCATATTTATTTATTTAATACAAGGATTTTTACTCTTACTTAGTTGCAATGTGGTTATCGCATTAGTTGTAGTACGATACAACTTGTAATCTGATTAAAATGTTGTAACGTAACAGTTCACGGGCCTATCGGATCTACCTCGTAGATCCGATAGGCCCTTGAACTGTTGGCCCCGCTCCCTTCGAGGCTGACCCATGTGGCGTAGGGATGCCTCCACACTCCGGGCGACCCTATAATTGGGCAAATGGGCCACCTAAGTGTGGCCCAGAAGATCCCGCGGTGCCATATTGGCCGAGGGTGCCATCGGGGGGCAACCGCCAGCGCGCGAATACGCTGCAGCGGCGGTGGGAATGCGTAAAAGTATTTTCCCCCGGACAACAAAACAAAAAAAAAGGCTCACGAACTGTAACTTAGAGGGACAGTTGCACAAAATTCACCTAAAAAAGTCATTGTCATAATTCCTTAATCCCCCGCCGCTTTGAGCCGAGGCCCAAGTCAGCATCCTCTTGCGCAGGTGTCGTAGTTTATAGTTTAAAAACCATTTAATAAGGCTGGAGCTATGCTCACCTTTATGCCTGGTGAAGTAGCAAAAGGCTTAGTTGTCTACGTTAATGTTCGTCCGAAAAAAACCCAGTAATATCATGTTTTGTGATACTAACATTCAATTTAAAACGGAAGGTGTATAACCATTCTGAATTTTCTGATATAATATTTTTCAATGATTCAGTGAGTACCTACACTTAGTCTCTATTCGGAAATCTCTAAAATCTTCGTACACAACAATACAAAATTCGTATCCAAATTGAAAATAACGTTTAAACACAAACTTTTTGCAAGAATGTTCCCATTATATAGACATTTATTGAGTCGAAACTCGTTAAAAAGCTTGACTAGCGCTTGTGTATACTCGTTAAATCTAAGGAGCCTTTAAAACAAGGAGATATCGGTTCAATGAGTGTTATGAAAAGATTTTAGTATACGGCCGATAAGCACGAATACGGCTCGATAGGACCAATATTTGGATCAAAAAACAGAATAACTGTGAGTTAGAATTTAAAACAAAAGGTTTCGTATGACTGAACATTAATAAAAGTTTTATAAGACCTGAATGAAGGGTGACTTTTTTACCTTCTTGAAAATAATAGGGTGTGATATGTAAATGAAATTGATGTCTAAGGCATTATAATTTAATCATTTTATTTTTTTACTGACAGAGTGATATCGTTACGGTACAAATGCGGTCACCAAACCGCCTGCCAAGTGTGGTGACTATGGCAAATACACGCCCCCGGGAGGAGGCCCATGTTCAGCAGTGGATGTTAATATTTAAAAAAAAATTAATAATTAGAAGTTAAACCTAAAAACCGAAACAACTTATGACTATAAAAACAAAAAAATCCGAAAACAATTTCAAAATATCAAGAATAGATAGGGTTTTAACATCGATTATGTAAATCTGTCAATAAAAAAAGTAATATCGTCAGTTTTGTGAAAGAGGGAGCACTTTTATTTTCTTGGAAGTGGAAAATCAAATTAATGGATAAATTTACATTTAGCGGTAGGTCCTTATTATGGGGGATGGAGTGGGGTTTAGGAAATCATACAATCTTGAAATTTCGGTGTCAATTGATTTTGTTTTTTGTAGTATCAAATAAAGGACTATTCTATTCTATTCTATTCTATTCTATTAGATGTTGCTTTATTACTTACGAGCTGCGCCCCGCGGTTTTAACCGCGTTACTCTGCTCCAGTGGGTCGGAGCGTGATGTTGTGTAACCTATATGTTAATCCAGCGTATAACCTATCTAAGTGCAAAATATCAACCAATTCCGTTTTGTAGTTTTGGCGTGAAAGAGTAACAAACATCCATCCATCCATCCATACTTACAAACTTTCGCGTTTATAATATTAGTAGGATAGTAATTATGTTTTTAACGACAACTCCCGCAAAAGGGAAATAAATCGTATATTTAATTTATCTGTAACTATTAGTAGTTAAAAATTGATTCACGCGGCTGGATTTACTCCACCCAACACCCGTTCCCGTAAGAATTTCATCATAAAACATAGAATATGCTACTTCAGCATAACGTAGCTTCCTAAGGGAGAAAAAAAAACAAATCGGACTAGCACTTCCTAAGATAAGCGCGATCAAGCAAACTCTTCAGCTTTAGAATATAAGTAAAAAAAAAAAAACACCAATAAAACATAGCCTTTATACTGGGTGACTTTTTTGCCGTCTTGAAAATAATAGGGCGTGATATATATGTATATGAAATTGATGTCTCAGGAATAGTTTTTTTTTTTTTACTGTCCTAAAGTTAAAATCGTTACGACTTTAAAACGTACCTAATTAGATAGTTACGTTACGTTAGTTAAATAGGCGGCTATAATACCTAGGTCGCAATCACATATGAATGAAAAGAGTGAGCTAAATAGCGTAACTACCTACTTAGGTACGCGTATTGACCGTTACGACTCTCACTATATGGCAGTAAAAAAGAAAATGATAAAATAACTATGCCTTATTTCATATAGATATCGTTCCCTATTATTTTCAAGACAGTAAAAAAGTCACCAAGTATAAATTTAGTCTTACCCTAAGAATGACAGATTTTATCAAATCGGACCAGTACCTACGTCCTGAGGTTAGGCATTCAAGCAAACAAAGTCATTCAATCTTCAACTTTATAAATGAGTAAAGAAGTATAAATCTACTCGATACCTCTAAAATAAACCGAAACGTATTGAATCCAATTATATTACAATTCACGAGTATCAGCATTTGATTATTTGACCTGCTCAATATCTCTTATCCGATTAATTACCAATTCCACACGTTTCGACTAAATATCATATTTTATAACTTAATTACGTCATACGAATTGCCTACTCAAATATGTAGGAAATTTATGGTAATCAATACGAATTACGAGTACCATGTATCGATATTCCATTTCGATTTAATTGATGTATCGATACAATGTGTTTTATCACTTACAAGTATGATAATGTATGTAAGTTTAATTGATTATCCAATCATTATAACAATACACTCAACCAGAGGCAACACACACGAACACATACACAACACATACACGACACACACGAACACATACACGAAAATACACACACATATATTCACACATCTCGATTTACAACTTGCCAGGGGTGGAGGGTTGGTAACCTGAGACACAGGATCCTCCTAGTTCAGGTACCAACTCGCCATAATGGGCATGAGGACTTAAAAAAATCTATTTAGTCCGTCAGTTAGATTACTAAAATATTGGACACATATTTTTAGGGTTCCGTAGCCAAATGGCAAAAAACGGAACCCTTATAGATTCGTCATGTCTGTCTGTCTGTCTGTCTGTCCGTCCGTATGTCACAGCCACTTTTTTCCGAAACTATAAAAACTATAATGTTGAAACTTGGCAAGTAGATGTATGTTGTGAACCGCATTAAGATTTTCACACAAAAATAGAAAAAAACAATAAATTTTGGGGTTCCCCATACATAAAACTGAAACTCAATAAAAAAAATTTCATCGAACCCATACGTGTGGGATATCTATGAATAGGTCTTCAAAAATGATGTTGAGGTTTCTAATGTAATTTTTTTCTAAACTGAATAGTTTGCGCGAGAGACACTTCCAAAGTGGTAAAATGTGTGTCCCCCCCCTGTAACTTCTAAAATTAGGGAATGATAAATCTAAAAAAAATATATGATGCACATTACCATGCAAACTTCCACCGAAAATTGGTTTGAACGAGATCTTGTAAGTAGTTTTTTTTAATACGTCAAAAATCGTAAACCGCAATTTAGCTTTCATTCAATCAACTCGAATATAAAATAACATTTCATTTCATAAACATACGCTTTTTTATTTATTCTTGATATCAAAAATAGGTACGCACTTGTAACTGAAACGGAACCCTTCGTGCGCGAGTCCAACTCGCACTTGGCCGGTTGTTTTATTTATCAAATAAAAATTGACAAAGATACTGAGCAAAAACAAACTATAAAGTTCAGGAGAGGAGGGCTTGTGACGTCACTATTAGGTAAAATTGTACCTAATAGTGACATCACACAAAATTTAAACGCCCTGTACCTTCGTCATTTTTTAGGGTTCCGTAGCCAAATGGCAAAAAACGGAACCCTTATAGATTCGTCATGTCTGTCTGTCTGTCTGTCTGTCTGTCTGTCCGTCCGTATGTCACAGCCACTTTTTTTTCCGAAACTATAAGAACTATAATGTTGAAACTTAGTAAGTAGATGTATTTTGTGAACCGCATTAAGATTTTCACACAAAAATAGAAAAAAAACAATAAATTTTGGGGTTCCCCATACATGGAACTGAAACTCAATTTTTTTTTTTCATCGAACCCGTACGTGTTTGGTATCTATGTATAGGTCTTCAAAAATGATGTTGAGGTTTCTAATGTATTTTTTTTCTAAACTGAACAGTTTGCGCGAGAGACACTTCCAAAGTGGTAAAATGTGTGTCCCTGTAACTTCTAAAATAAGAGAATGATAAATCTAAAAAAAATATATGATGCACATTACCATGCAAACTTCCACCGAAAATTGGTTTGAACGAGATCTTGTAAGTAGTTTTTTTTTAATACGTCAAAAATCGTAAACCGCAATTTAGCTTTCATTCAATCAACTCGAATATAAAATAACATTTCATTTCATAAACATACGCTTTTTTATTTATTCTTGATATCAAAAATAGGTACGCACTTGTTACTGAAACGGAACCCTTCGTGCGCGAGTCCGACTCGCACTTGGCCGGTTGTTTTATTTATCAAATAAAAATTCACAAAGATACTGAGCAAAAACAAACTATAAAGTTCAGGAGAGGAGGGCTTGTGACGTCACTATTAGGTAAAATTGTACCTAATAGTGACATCACACAAAATTTAAACGCCGTGTACCTACGTTATTTTTTGTTTGAGGAACGAAAAACAAAATACGTGTCCAATATTTTTTGGTAATCTAAGTGACGGAATATATAGATTTTTTTAAGTCCACATGCCTATAGTGATTGATCCTAGTATTCATTTTAAATTACGTTCTACTGTATTTTTATTTGAGACTTTTTATGTAAGATGTAACATGTATGGTGAGAAATAAACGTTATTATTATTGTTTTGAATAGTCTGTCGTGTGAATTCCAGCTTAGAATAGACCACGCCATGTCTTTTCATGGGTCTCGTGAGAGGCGACTAAGGGACAGCTGATGGATGGCCAACAGCATCTATCAGCTCAAAGATCTTACTAATCCATTCACTACGGTGACTATGGTAATAACCCACAGCGGGCCCAGCAAGGTCTTGACCAAGTCTGTTTAAGAGGAAGCAACTGAAATAATAATGAAATTTATTCAGCACTTAGGTATTTACATACACTTGCAGGACGTTAGAAATATTCAAAAGAGGAAGACAATTTTTTTTTTTAATCTCCACAAAATTGCAATTTGTTTTTATAAATAATTTGGTTACTTATAAACAGTCAAGGTGACATAATGTAATTTGTAGGAGATGTGGAGTCCAAACTAAGCCTAGGCCTGTATCTTGGAGCTCCAGGCCCCCCTAACAAAACATATTGTACATAATTATTATTTGACATTGACAAATAAGGCTTATTTAGTCATTGAACACAATGAATTGATAAAGTAATATGTTTGTTTAGCAACCAATTAAAATATATTTTAAATACCTTATTAAAGTACCTTATTTTTGTTTTCCGGGGGGAAATGCATTTACGCATTCGCACCGCCGCTGCAGCGCATTCGCGCACTGGCGGTGGGATATGTGGGACTCGCCCTCTCCATAGCGTGGTATGCTAAACTCATACCACGAGGAGAGGACCCTACACAACTAAAACCCCCCGGACACTCCTTCGATCCGCCGTTGGCGGGGGCCGGGTACGCATCTTATTAAAGCGCCTACAATATTTCAACTACATAACAACCGGAGACCACAAAATCCTTATATAAAATAGGCTTACGTTTTAACAAACGTAAATTTCAATTTCGGTAATAAACATTGACGCTGAATGCAACAAAATATAAAGTGTAAATCAGTCCATATTAATATTTAAGCGGAACTCAGAACGTCATTTTTAATTTCCGCCCCGTCAAAACCCCTTATTTATTATAATTCAATGTTGGATTCGGAGCAATTACTCACGTGAGTAACGGAACGTCATATTGAATGCCGAGTAACGATACAATCATTAATATATAATAAATAAAATGATTAATTGCGTCAACAAAATAATGTAGGTTATAAGTTATACAAAATCCGTGCATGGGTTCACCCGTTTCCGTAAGAACTTAATTAAATGTAGCCTTCCTAAATAAATGAGCTATCCAACACTGAAAGAATGATTTAAATTGGACCAGTAGTTCCTGAGATTAGCGCGTTCAAGCAAACCAAATCTTCAGCTAAATATATTAGTATAGATTTTATTCCATCAGTGTTTTCTTTACTCGTCTTGCATGTGAATTTTAATTAATTTAATTATGCCAATTTTCATCTAAACTAAGTTTTAAAAAACGTAACATGTACTTGTTCAACTTATTATCTGGTACCTTCTACTGATCCGCTTTTGAAAAATCTTTCTCCATAATATAGCTAAGACACCCGAAATTAGCACTACGTCGCGTCTCATCATCCCATGCAGCCCATATAACGTCCACTGCTAAATATGGGACTCTTCCCGAGGAGGAGTTTTGCTGTAGTCACCAAGTTTGGCAGGCGGGTTGGTGACCGCAGTATTATGTTGTAACCCACAGGAAACCAATGTAAAGTAATCGGGACCAACGGCTTAACGTGCTTTCCGAGGCTCCGGAAAGAAATCTTAGAATTAACACTAAGTTTTCCTCTGTCCGGCGTGGGGATCAAACCCACGAGCTCCGAGATTTAAAGCGAGCCAAATACCGCTACGCAACCGAGGTTGTCGCGTCTACGTAGTCTTTAAATGCGCGTAGCTGCTACGGCGTACTAGATCTACTTAAAAAAACCACATCAAAATCCGTTGCGTGGTTCAGTTAGACAGCGGGAAACGACTTTGTTATATACATACTATGTAATGATGGATGAGCGATGGAGAGGGCTATGCTCAGAAATGAAGAGATACGTAGAAGAACGCGGGCTACCGACATAGCCCAACGGATTAGTTCGTTGAAGTGGCAAGGGGCAGGTCATATAGTACGGAGAATAGTTGGCCGTTGGGGCTGAAAAGTTCTCGAATGGAGACTGCGGATCGGCAAGCGTAGCGTAGGACGTCCATCTACTAGATAGACGGATGATCTGGTTTAGGCCGTGGGATCACGGTGGATGCAGGTCGCTTCTAACCGCAACAACTGGAGATCTATGAGGGAGGTCATGTCCAGCAGTGTCGTCCTACGGCTGAAATTATGATGAATTATGGTTATCTACACTGCTATTTTCGGCGTAAGATCGAAACCGCCGCCGAGCTCAAAGAACTTATAGCTCAATATCCGATGGCTCAACCGACGACCGCAGCCGGTACATCCAGCAAGACATCTCGTAAAGGTGCAAAATAACAAGCTCAGTTCGTCATCGTGTCGCCTTGTCGTGTTCCTCATATTGTTGTGGTAGTAGTAAGTTCTTTTAAATGTATAACTACACACTTTTTTAAATTTATTTGTAAGTTCTTACTGCAAACCATTGAGGGTGATTTTATATTTTAACTTTTTTCTATATTTTTAATTCTCACAATTTCACATTAAACGACATTGACAGACAGTGACAGGTGGCAGTGACTGAATGTTTTAGGTTTTTGAGCAGATGTCATTTTTACGATTTTCAAATTGTTGATGGCAGTGCACAGAGATTCGTAAATTTTTAATTTTTTGTTTTTATTTTATAATTTTTAATTTTAGTTTTATTTGTATTTATTATAAGTATTATTATAATATTTAAATATGTTTACCAACAGTGAAGACGATTATCTTTCATGTTCTTTTACGTCAGATGCAACTTATGCTAGTGCCATTAGTGACGATGAGTCACTACAGCTTCGAGAAAAACTCTTTTCTCATCTCTCTTTTTCTTCAACTAAATGTTTTAACGCCGTACATATAAATGCTCAAAGTATTCACGCTCACTTTCCCGACCTTCTATCTTCCTTCGATTCCGATCTCATTCACGCTGTTCTCGTATCAGAAACGTTTCTCAAGCCCGCCCTTCCCTCAAAGCAGTATGCTTTGCCTGGCTATAGGCTGTTGCGCAATGATAGAACAGGGAAAGGGGGTGGTGGTGTTGCCATCTACCTCCGCGCAGATCTTAAATACAAGGTAATTGATAAGTCTCCAAATAAATATTCTAAATCGGCGGAAAACTTGTTTATTGAGGTGATCATTAATAGTTCCAAATTACTATTAGGTGTCTTTTATAGTCCATCAATCCAAATCGACTACTTTTCCTCTTTCGAGACCAAGCTTGAAATGTACTCACCTCAATATGATCACGTTGTAATTCTTGGAGACTTCAATACCTGTCTGCTGAAAAATGATGCGCGGAGTCACAAACTCACTTCCCTAGTCCATTCCATGAACATGTGTATTTTGCCCCTCGAGGCCACACATCACGCCCCCCATAGTACGCCCTCACTCTTAGACCTAATTCTGGTGTCTGATATCTCGAAGGTAGCAACCTATGGCCAGCTCTCTGCCTCTTTTTCGTACCATGATCTTGTTTACATTTCTTATTCTATTCACTGTCCTCGACGAAAGTCACAATTCCTCTATCTTCGTAGTTTCAAAAACATTGTCTTGGAACGTTTAAGGGCTGATGCGGCTGGTATTGATTGGTCTCCTGTTTACCACTGTAATGACCTGGATTCGAAGGTTGAAACCTTCTCACAAGTCATCTTAAGCCTGTATAATACTCATGCTCCTATCAAGAAGGTCCGAGTTAAACACCCACCTGCGCCATGGCTATCAGACGAAATTAAGACCTTAATGAGAAGGCGAGACAAAGCCAAGAAAATATTTAAAAAAATAGCATCGGAGGAGAATTGGGTCGCTTATAAAAAGCTTAGAAACCGCTGCAGTCGTTTGTGTAGGGATGCTAAGAGACGCCACATCTTTAACTCCATTGATAATCTTAATACAACACAAGTATGGCAATTTCTCTAAACGCTTGGCGTTGGCAAGGAACGTAGTGAAAAAATAACAAATTTAGACATAAACGCATTAAACATACATTTTTCTCAGTCACCAATTTCGCTAGATGCCAACACTAAGACTTCAACAATTTTAACACTCACAAATTCTTCTCTGCCTATATGTACTTCTTTCTCCTTTTCTGCGGTCACTGAGCGAGATATTAGTAGAGCTGTCAAATCCATCTCCACTAAGGCGGTAGGTGTCGATGGCCTTAACCTCCAAATGATCTCACTTATACTAGAAGAACTTGCTACAGTTATCACAAACATAATAAATTTCTCGTTGGAAACAAGTTCTTTCCCATCTCCTTGGAAAAAAGCCATCGTAATACCGCTTCCCAAAACCTCTAATCCGTCTTCTCCATCCCATTACCGACCTATATCTATCCTTCCCATTTTATCCAAAGTCCTAGAGAGTGTGGTCCATCAACAACTCTCTCACTACCTATCCTGTCAAAGTCTACTGAGTCCATACCAATCAGGTTTTCGTTCCGGCCACAGCACTACTACAGCCCTAGTAAAAATAACGGACGACATTCGTCTGGCCATAGAGCGAAAGTTTTTAACGGTTGTAGTCTTGCTTGACTTCAGTAGCGCCTTCAACTCAGTGGACTTTGACATCCTTCTCAGTATCCTATCCTCCTTGAATATATCTCATTCGGTGATTGCCTGGTTCAACTCATATCTTCGAGGGCGCTCGCAGTCGGTACGCTGCGAAGAAGTATCTTCTGAGTGGTGTGATCTTGCTACGGGTGTCCCTCAGGGTGGCATTCTTTCTCCGCTTCTCTTCTCGGTATTTATTAATGCCATTACCAAAATCATATCTTCTAACTACCATCTCTATGCAGACGACTTGCAGCTTTATCGTCACTTTAAAGCAGAGGACATTAGTCTTGCTATTGACGCCATTAATAATGATCTTGGAAACATTAGTGAATGGGCAAAGTCCTTTGGACTTCTAGTAAGCCCCACTAAGTCACAAGCTCTCATTGTTGGTGGCAAGGATGCGACAGGCCTTTTATCTCTAAGCTCTGTTCCACCAGTAATTTTTAACAATGTGCCTATAGCTTATTCCGCTACCGTGAAAAATCTTGGGGTCATAATTGATAGCTCCCTATCTTGGAACAGCCATGTTGCAGAGGTAAGCAGGAGGGTATACGGTTCGTTTCAGTCCCTTAAGCGTCTCCAAAAATTCCTTCCCTTTCATACCAAAGTCTCTTTAGCCCAAAGCCTTCTTTTACCTCTTCTGGATTATGCTGATGTCTGTTTTCTGGATGCAACCGAGGAACTTCTAGGAAAACTCGAGCGGCTGCAAAATTTGTGCATCCGATTTATTTTTGGCCTACGCAAATATGACCATGTGTCGGAGTTCCGATCACAGTTGAAGTGGTTGCCAATCCGACGACGTCGCGATTGCCATATTCTTTCTCTTCTCTTTTCTGTCCTGCATAATCCAAATGCTCCTTTCTATCTACGTGAACGCTTTGAGTATTTAATCCCACGCGATAAAATTTGCCGTACAGCTACTTCTCTTCTTCTCCGAATGCCTACACACACTTCCAGCCGCTATGATGGCTCTTTCACCATACGTGCAGTACGCCTTTGGAACTCTCTTCCCCACTCCATTCGTGCTAGCTCATCTATCGACATTTTTAGAAAAAGAACAAAAGAACATTATCTCTTATCTCATTAGTAGTGTTTATTATATGTATTAGTTTATTTTTATTAAGTATGTATGTATTGTATTCATATATATTATTATACGTATTAGCATTAGTTTGATATACTCAAACTGTAACTATTGTTGTGTACACTGTTCTTGCCCGTTTATCACAAATCTCACTCTGAATATGGTTTGCTGGAAGAAAACTCATAAATGAGTTAAGCTCGCCATTGTACATCATGTTTAATTGTTGAACTTTCATAACTTGTTTTCATGTGTACAATAAAGTATAAATAAATAAATATTTTATCACGAAAAATATTTTTTCTCCATCACAGTTACAGTAGTATATAATTACACAGCTATCATTCCACATGTTCATTAAATTCACTGGCTCGGCCATTTAATTAACAGAGCGACAATTACAGCGCATAACTGTGATGACTCATGCTATGTCGGCCAGCTTTGACATCCAATAGCTTTGTTTGATTTTGCAACTCTGAAGCCTAGCAATGTTACTAACGGGTTCGATATCTGTGTTAACCAAAATACAGTGTGGATACATGTTTGGTTTCGCCGGTGAACTGATGGTAAAACTTTCGTGTTTTTATTATTAGTAGGATTAAAAGTTAGGAATTTTAACATAGTAATGTCAGTCAGTCAACCTCCGTAGCGTAGCGGTATTTGGCTTGCCTTGAATCTCGGAGGTCGTGGGTTCGATCCCCATACCGGACAGAAAATCTTTATGTAAATTCTAAGATTTCTTTCCGGGTCTGGTTGGTTGAGGGACTCCGTGCCTCGGAAAGCACGTTAAGCCGTTGGTCCCGATTGTTATAACATCATCTATAATAATCGTATGTCAAGGAACGGGCAGCAGCGTTTCCTTGTGTGGTACAACATATTACTGCGGTCACCAACGCGCCTGCCAATCGTGGTGACTATGACAAATACCCTCCCTCTCGGGAGGAGGCCCATGTTCAGCAGTGGACGTTATACGGGCTGATGATGATGATGATGATGATGAATGTCAGCTCAATATTAACGGTGCTTTTTCATCAGAGATGTGCTATGCTACGACGCTATGGATGCGTTTGATATCCACCAATCATATTCATTGGTGCACATAGCTTAGTAATGGTGGAAACAGATTCAACTAAGATATGTTTTTAGAACGAAGTTTCTTATGGTGCGTTGCGGAGTGGTACCCTAGCCGGGAAAAATCGTCCGTAACGTCACAAAAAAGCTTAAGATTTTTATGTATAGTCTATGTATGATGGCTATACAGTGTCTACGTGAGGACTGTTTTTATTATTCAATTCAATTTATTCATTTATTTCAGGTAACAAAGACCCATATTACATACATAATACTATACAATATAAAATACTATACATAAACAATTAAAATATATAACTAAAATTATACACGATTACTGCTTAAGAGTAAGATGTGCTATGAAGATGGGCATCTTCATAGCACATCTTACTCGCATCTTATATAGCTAAGTCTCTTAAAAATGGTCACAAAGTTTCACAGCTTAGCTATTACATCCTCGCAGCATAGCTATGTTGCAGCTGCATAGCACATCTCTGGTGGAAAAGCAGCCTTACGATTGCTTAATAATAACATCGATTCAATATAAACTGACCAGTCGTTTTATAAAACCGCAAATTCCTACGATATTGAGCATTTAACGGTTTGCGGTTTTACTTTGTTACAGCGTTCGTAATTAAAATATTAATATTTCATTAACTGAACGTGACTGTGAGCACGTGCGTTAAGAGTGCGGTGGAAGAATATTTTTTGGTTATCATTATTTATTTCAACCTCGACGTTGCGGTATTTGGCTCGCTTTAAATCTCGGAGGTTGTAATAAATGTTTGTGTAAATTTTAAGATTTTTTTCCGGATCTGGTTGGTTGAGAGACTGCCCTCTGTGCCTCGGAAAGCACGTTAAGCCGTTGGTCCAGATTGTTATAACATAATCTATAATAATCGTAAATCAAGGAACGGGCAGCAGCGTTTCCTTGTGTGGAACAACATAATTCTGCGGTCACCAATCCGCCTGCCAAGCGTGGTTGCTATGGTAAATACCCTCCCCCGGGAGGAGACTCATGTTCAGCAGTGGACGTTATACGGGCTGATGATGATCATTATTTATGTTTATAATAGAAAGTGGAATAATAAGACTAGTTAGTACCTAAAATGAAGTAGGTAGGATGACATGCTGGTACCGAAAAAATGCCGAATATGCAGATGGATGAATATATTAAAAGAGAAAGTACAAAAAACGGTGGATTGTGTGTAAGAAAGTATGGAAGAGATGTCTTATAGGGAAAAATGGAAGAGGGTGACAAATTGCACCGACCACAAATACGCATTATTTGCAGGCCAGGAAGATAATGAAAAGGAAATTGAGTAACTGGTACTGATTTAAAATAAACGTTTTTTTTTATTCATCCTATCTATAATGTTTACGAAAGCAAGCAACATTGGTCAACAGTAGATAAATCTTTTCGTACACCTTTTGCTACCCTACTTTTTCTACTATTTGGTCTTAGATCCACGGTATACGGTTGCCTGGAAGAGATTGCTTTTAGCGATAAGGCCGCCAATTGCAAGATATGTATTACTGTTATAATTATTAATGTTTATGCAATAATCGGGGTGACATATTCTGTATTGAAAAAACCCTGTAAATAAATAAAGATAAAAAAAAAATGTTTATGTTACTATTTTATTTTGAAATAAAGTGTACTTCATTCATTCATTCATTCTTTTCTGTACACTTTTGTTTAATATACCTGTTTTTTTCTATTACGACAATCCTATCTCTTTTAATTTCTCATTCATCATAAGGTTGTCTTGTTGTCGTCCACTGCTAAACATAGACCTCCCTTATCCAGTGGGATTGCTTGCCTGTAAGCCGGTCCCTGCAACCTTTATGAGGTCGACGGTCCATCGTGCAGGCGGTCGTCCCACGCTGAGCTTGTTAGTTCTTTCCATTCGAAAACACTTGTGCTCTATCGGCCGTCAGTTCTTCGAGCTATGTATCCTGCCCATTGCCATTTCATGCAGCTTGATAATCCGTTGAGCTTGATCAGTATCCTTTGTTCTCCTGCCGAGAGTGGTACCCTAGCCGGGAAAAATCGTCCGTAACGTCACAAAAAAGCTTAAGATTTTTATGTATAGTCTATGTATGATGGCTATACAGTGTCTACGTGAGGACTGTTTTTATTATTCAATTCAATTTATTCATTTATTTCAGGTAACAAAGACCCATATTACATACATAATACTATACAATATAAAATACTATACATAAACAATTAAAATATATAACTAAAATTATACACGATTACTGCTTAAGAGTAAGATGTGCTATGAAGATGGGCATCTTCATAGCACATCTTACTCGCATCTTATATAGCTAAGTCTCTTAAAAATGGTCACAAAGTTTCACAGCTTAGCTATTACATCCTCGCAGCATAGCTATGTTGCAGCTGCATAGCACATCTCTGGTGGAAAAGCAGCCTTACGATTGCTTAATAATAACATCGATTCAATATAAACTGACCAGTCGTTTTATAAAACCGCAAATTCCTACGATATTGAGCATTTAACGGTTTGCGGTTTTACTTTGTTACAGCGTTCGTAATTAAAATATTAATATTTCATTAACTGAACGTGACTGTGAGCACGTGCGTTAAGAGTGCGGTGGAAGAATATTTTTTGGTTATCATTATTTATTTCAACCTCGACGTTGCGGTATTTGGCTCGCTTTAAATCTCGGAGGTTGTAATAAATGTTTGTGTAAATTTTAAGATTTTTTTCCGGATCTGGTTGGTTGAGAGACTGCCCTCTGTGCCTCGGAAAGCACGTTAAGCCGTTGGTCCAGATTGTTATAACATAATCTATAATAATCGTAAATCAAGGAACGGGCAGCAGCGTTTCCTTGTGTGGAACAACATAATTCTGCGGTCACCAATCCGCCTGCCAAGCGTGGTTGCTATGGTAAATACCCTCCCCCGGGAGGAGACTCATGTTCAGCAGTGGACGTTATACGGGCTGATGATGATCATTATTTATGTTTATAATAGAAAGTGGAATAATAAGACTAGTTAGTACCTAAAATGAAGTAGGTAGGATGACATGCTGGTACCGAAAAAATGCCGAATATGCAGATGGATGAATATATTAAAAGAGAAAGTACAAAAAACGGTGGATTGTGTGTAAGAAAGTATGGAAGAGATGTCTTATAGGGAAAAATGGAAGAGGGTGACAAATTGCACCGACCACAAATACGCATTATTTGCAGGCCAGGAAGATAATGAAAAGGAAATTGAGTAACTGGTACTGATTTAAAATAAACGTTTTTTTTTATTCATCCTATCTATAATGTTTACGAAAGCAAGCAACATTGGTCAACAGTAGATAAATCTTTTCGTACACCTTTTGCTACCCTACTTTTTCTACTATTTGGTCTATCCACGGTATACGGTTGCCTGGAAGAGATTGCTTTTAGCGATAAGGCCGCCAATTGCAAGATATGTATTACTGTTATAATTATTAATGTTTATGCAATAATCGGGGTGACATATTCTGTATTGAAAAAACCCTGTAAATAAATAAAGATAAAAAAAAAATGTTTATGTTACTATTTTATTTTGAAATAAAGTGTACTTCATTCATTCATTCATTCTTTTCTGTACACTTTTGTTTAATATACCTGTTTTTTTCTATTACGACAATCCTATCTCTTTTAATTTCTCATTCATCATAAGGTTGTCTTGTTGTCGTCCACTGCTAAACATAGACCTCCCTTATCCAGTGGGATTGCTTGCCTGTAAGCCGGTCCCTGCAACCTTTATGAGGTCGACGGTCCATCGTGCAGGCGGTCGTCCCACGCTGAGCTTGTTAGTTCTTTCCATTCGAAAACACTTGTGCTCTATCGGCCGTCAGTTCTTCGAGCTATGTATCCTGCCCATTGCCATTTCATGCAGCTTGATAATCCGTTGAGCTTGATCAGTATCCTTTGTTCTCCTGCCGATCTCTTCATTTCTGATTCGACCACGCAGGGAATCGTCGAGCATGACATATCTTTCAATAGCTCTGTCTTTTTTTATCTTAGATAGCTTCTCATCATTAGTTGAGAAAAGTTTTTGACTTTTTTTATTTTTAGTATGGGCATTTAGATCTTATTAATTCCAACGAATAAAACTACAAAAAAGATATCATGCCAACAAAATCTGCAAGAAAAGCGATCGGAAGAAATACTTTGTTACTAAGCAAACGCCCTATATATTTTTACTTAGTATCTCGAATCTGCAGATTTTCCGGAGAAGAGATAAATGTGGCCTCTTAAACCCCCACTTACCTTAACAGGATAAAAATAAGACTATACATTTCCACTTGGTAGCTTCATTCTAATCAAAATAATAAACATTTTGTCCTCACATTGTCCACTTAGAGTATAAATACAGGAGGTAACATAGAAACTCGGACCGTAATATATTTTTATGTTGTTTTTATATCGCACAAAATACTAGGCTGGCCGTTATGATAATAACTATGTTTTTCGCGGAAACATAAATTAGGTTAGTCTTTGTTGTATATAATGATATATTTTCTTGAGTATTACATGCGTCTACAGTGTAAAAGAATCTTCAACAGTCTGTTACGCCTACTTATGGACATGGGCCTTCTCTTTCAGATCTTGGAAATCCAGCCTTGAGGTATATTGCCATAATCCCCACGCTTGGTAGGCCTTGTTGGTTTTCGCAGTAAAATGGCAAGTATTGAGCTGCTAGATGTTACTGCCCATTCGTCAGCTGTATCTCCCAAAATCCTCTCAAAGATACCTAAGCCAGAAATCACACAGCGTTGAAGAACGCTAAAATATTTCTTAGTAATAATATATCATTTTTTATACAAATTTTTACATCATAATTTACTAATAAACAGTGTGTTATCAAGTAAGAAACTCCTAACCAGTAGCCTGCTATTCGGTGGACATAGCAAAGTGTAATTATGATGAATTATTTACGGTACATAATAATTATACAACAAAAACTACATTTACACGAGGTTTTTAGTCGTATTTGATCGATAAGATTCAGTCATTTTACACGTCCCCATATCAATTAATTGTACCGTATGAGCAGAGGTAAAACGGGGTGCATATTTCAATAGGTATCTCCTCTATGGCCTGTGCCGACTATGAAAAGGATGTCGGGTAATTCATCTGTTACCCAAAAGAGTTGGGGATGGGGTATTTACTTCCCTTTCCCTTCCCCACCCCTAAAGAGGCACTCCATCAAGTTGCGGAAATAATAAATAAAAGTACCGTGAAACAGGTTATTATACGCATTTTTTTCTGAGAACGTTGCTATTTAATTGTGGAAGGTTTTGTTTGCGTTTCGTTGCTTCCCTTTGTTTCACTGAATTTGCTGTCTAACTGAGTAAATATGTGCTATGTCCTTGTAATGTATTTAACTTTTATTATAGTCCGTAAATAAAAGAGAAAAATACTAAGTCCATCTGTATGATTTCATTGCTTTTCTTTCTGTAAATTAATCTTTCGCTTCAGTTTGTAATATTTATTTATTTAGTTATTAGATAGGAGAACAGGCAAGCAGGTGAAACAACTGGTATTTGCCAGCTTTCTTGTGTTTTAAGTGTGAGTCAAGTCTGTTTTTAAACTGGTTGGTGTTTTTTGCTGCCGTAACATACTCAGGTAATGAGTTCCAGGCGTCACGCATTCTGTTGGTAATGGAGTGCTTGCCAGGGTTGCAATACTATAAGAAAGGAGATTAAAATACAATTTAACAAAATGCCTGCCAACGGAGATAATAATTATGATGTTCAAGTCCAATATCATAATTCATAACATGTTAACAAATTTATTCTAGATTAAGACAGGCGTTTGTAGTGAAATTAGTTCAGCACTTAGATATTTACATACAATTGTACTTGTCAAAATTACAATATAGTTAGGTTCAATGGTGGAAGTGCCAAAGCCAAATTAAAATATGCGAATGATGACAGTCTTCTTATCTAATGTTAATTTGATATATATTTATGAATCTAATATGACCCTTCGAGCCTGATAAAATTTTTATACTATAATTTTAGCATGATTGCTTGAGGTTTGCTACTGATTATGGCCACAATTATTTTTTTTCGCCACAGGTTTAGTATTAGTTCTTTCTCACCATTATAGTATTAAAGATATGCCACCTCAAAATAATCTGATATTATGAACATAATCTTTCAAAAAAATTGTCAAGCTTGAACATGCTGCCGCATTCTTAAGATCTAGGAAGCGTTACTGACAAATATATAAAATGAGTCAGAAAATTTTCCTTTTGAATATATTTAATTCTAAGCAAAGTATAATCCTCGTCTTGTTAAAGATAAGGAGACGCATTAATTTGAATTCATCTCATTACCGTAGTCCCGACCACTTGTTCCGAATAAATTATGAAAGACGAGCAGGAGCGGTTTATTATCCTCTCTGTATCTCTTTCTTAATGCCCAATTTCAGTTATGAGAAAACGAGACGGATGACTAGACTATCAAATGCATGTGCTTTTGTTTTCTCTCTTTGCGCACTGGCAGTTTTGGGAATTGTGATTTCAGAATTCCTTAGCATATTTGAAAAGAGAATAATGTTCTGTTGAAATTAATGACATTGGTTTTTTTTATTGTTTTTTGCAACTTTTTGACTTTACTGTGTAAGTTGTATATTTAAATATATTTTTCTTCTTCATATCTAGATGAAAATGAGAAATGTTTTGAATAAATACATGTTTTGTTCGACATCTTTAGATACATATTAATAAATGTACCAACAAGTAGTAACAATCTTCCAAGTTATTAACAAAAGTTATCATCATCATCAGCTCTAAACTGCTCTACTGAATATAGGCCTCCTCCTGAGAGTTTTTAACATAGCCACTAGGCAGGCCGGTTGGTGACCGCAGTATTATATTGTAACACAGGGAAACGCTGCTGCCCATTTCTTGGCTTCCTATTGTTATAGATGATGCTATAACAATCGGGTTCAACGGTTTAACGTGATTTCTGAGGTGCGAAGGTCCTCAATCCTCCATCAACTAACTGATATATGATATTTAAGATTTACACATAGATTTCTTTCCTGGCTGGAGATCAAACCCACGATTTCCCAGACTTATATTACAACGCAAGGAGATTAAGAAAACACGAACCAATAGTTCTGCCATTATCTTGTTTGAATTACAGAGCATTACAGTCTTCTACCTCAATTCGTTTTCACTGGCAAGACATTTACAACTTTAAACAGACTCAGTACCAACGTCTTTCATCGAAAAGGAGCAAAATTCAATAATACAACGCAGCAAACAGACAGATCTATTTATAGATTTGAGTTTCTCAAAACCCAGTTCCAGTCGTCTAGTATTAAATCAAACTAGTCAATGTACAATCGTTGGGTCGACAAATTCAATTCTCGTTGGGTCGCGCATAATTTGTACTAGCATCAAGTTAAAGGGAGAGCGCAAAACTAAATTAATCGAGGAATTATGATTTTAATTAAATTCTGTTTTGTTTTGTTTGATGACAGGAAATTTGGTACTTAATTTAATGTTTGTTTACAGGTGTATAAAGAGGTTGCTTTAGATTTATTTGGTGTGCTGAAGTTTTTTTTTTTATGACTTTTCATTTTTGACAGCCACCTAACAATAGTAGGTATGATAAATGAAGTGTAATTAACAAAACAAAATATATTGTGTATAAAAAAATGTTATGCTTAAGTAGAGTAATATTTTAGTACTTTGTTAGTGAGAAGAAAAATACACTTTCATTATTGAATTTGTTTAACATACATTGGTAGTAAATGTTGGTTATAGTGACAATTGTTTGGACTGAGCTTTAAACCCAGTTTGCTGAAGTATAGAGTCAAGTTTTACCTAGTTCGAGCTAGAGATAGCTAGAGAGAGCCTTAATAGGCTCCAAGAAATATAAGTATTTTAAGTCTAATTAAATTAAATCTAGAAAGATACATGTATTATATGACAGCATTAAACAATTTTATTGTATTATTATCGTCATTACAAATTTTAAGACCTTCAATGTGATTTAAGTACTACTAGCAATTGTTTTTATTCATGACCTTGCAAAAGAGCCCTATTAACCTGATTTTAAGTGGCATAGGGATCCAAAGACGGACAGCTAGTGTCAGTATACTAGATATGAACAGCACTAGGCAACTTTATCCTGCCGTCCCTTTCCCTTTCCCCTTGTGAGCTATTGCGACCTCACTCTCAAAAACACAACGTTACTCAATAATTTTATTTCGCAGTACTACCCCAGCCGAGCAACTCATTGGGCATACTAACTGGCTTTGCTTTCCTCATCTTCTCTTGATCTTCCAAGAAACACGTTTTAAAAGCAATTGCGCAAAGAAATAAGACTAAAATATCTTGTAAAAACAATTATCTAATCAACAGTAACAACAAACAGAGGCATCGATCCTTCAGTGTTTACAAGACGATGCTGTATTGTTTTTCAATCGCTCCCCTCTGCTCTGACGTCATCGAAAAGAAAATGGCGGAACGCGGGAATGGTTTGCAGAGTACGTTTTGCGGACATTCTCAAAATGTTGATAAAATATTCGCATACAGATTATAAATTTTGTTTTAATTTCGTTATGAATATTTTTAGAAAATTTCTGTTTACCGGTTGAGGAAGCAACTATAGAAGCTTGAAATTCAATGGAAAACGAACCGCGTTTGCTTGCAAAACTTTGCTGAAATACCTTATTTTCCAAAGTGCTTTTACCTGGAAGCTTTCATAGATATTGGCTTCAATAGTATTGTTTCAAAATGAAATCCGTTTTCATATATTTTTATTATGGGTTTAGAAATAAACTTATTCCTTTTGTATTATATCAAATACGCTAACGTTAAATGGAAATACAGTTGACATGTACGAACAATTTGTGCCAATGCATTGTTTTGCACTAGCAGACTCATCTTTAGCGTATTATTATTTTTAGTATTTTCTTAAAGATTACTAGCAAAGTTTTTGCAGTCTATTAGTATTCTTGTTACCCCTCGTACTAAGCTGAAATGCTTGTGTTACGAGTGGGTTCACGTCGGTAATGCAATGGGTGGGGATCGACCCGGCGACCACAAGATCACAAGTCCGACGCCCTCAGCATTGGGCTACCGCCGCTTATTAATGTTTTTCTACGGCTCATTTGAAATGATACTATTAGATTGCAAATTTCATTCTTTGTGTCTCATCAATATAAGCTGGTATCGGATTATGGATCAGCGTAGCTATAGGCACGTATGCCTTGCCTGAAGGCGGTGTTATTATAGTATTCTCGTTTTTAAGTAAGACGATCGCAGTATTATATTTTAATACAATACTAGAGCTCAGAACCATAAGGTTGGATGTGCTATTATGCGTTAGGATCATTCGTCGTATGTGCCTTTATCGTAAACTGGCACTTACGACTAAAAGATTCTGAAGTATAACAGTTCATCCGTTCTTATACTTCTATGGTTAAGAAGGATAAACGCTACAGTCCATTGCCTATATTATTGTCATGGATGACTTAGTGAAAGCCAGGAACAAGCTACAAGGGCTTTCCAGAGCACGGAAGATAGTCCCTCAATTAAGCAGACCCGCATGGTGATTATGTATCTTTAGCGATCAATATGATATGTGCGCACCAACTGATTTATTCTGACCATAACGGGAGGAGTAGAGACTAGTAGAGTAGAGTACATTTTAATGCACCAAACTTACAATGGATACATGACACTTATGATTACGGAAAAAATATATGTAGGTACAATAGTTTGTTTCTTTACTTGAATGCGACTATCGCGCATTTAAGTTAACCATTTATCTAGGCTGGAACTCTGCTCGCCTTTATGCCCGGTGAAGTAGCAGAAGCCTCGGTGCTAAATACATAATATATCCGTCCGAAAAAAAAAGCAACTGTCACTTAGCAATCGCGTTACGTATGCGAAGCACACGTATCTTACCCGCCATATAGAAAAACCTCTTTGGTTTTTCAAACAGTATTTTCTCCTCAAAGAACTATCGGCTTCCAAGACAGGTGAGAAGTGATACTTCTATCATGAAGCTGCAGTGGTATACCTATTTAGTTGCGCTACAAAAATGAATAGCTAAATTTTATTCTTTCAGTCGGAATGAACTGAACGCAACTTGATACGATGTACGCTTTTGAAGTTGTATTCAAACGTATTTTTAAACCAGACCTGTACGTTGTACTCATATTCCAATTTGAGTGTCAAATTCTAAGCTTTATGCTTTTCTGTCGCAGCCTTGTGACCGTCTAGATTGGATAGTGGTACAAATCATAAGATGAGCGATTATAATGTTTGCTACACTGATGTCTTAATCATAAAAGGCGATGCGAGTGTGGTGTTGTCCAATCAATGAACCACTTATTGTCATGCCCCACATCCTGCACAATACAAGACCTAAATGAGGCAAATGACCGAAGAATCGCTGTGGCCAAATACAGGTCAAGTTTGATTTCGATTAATGAATAGCCTTTCGTTTCGAGAAGAAGAAGGCATAAGTTCTATATTTTTTCTTAATCAAGTTTTATACTTATTTAAAATTAGGAAAAAAACCTATTCGTTCTTATTTTACTATAATTGTGAATGAAAAAAAAGTACCTACCCGTTTTTCATTATGACTAGCAATACCACCAATTCTTTTTCGATTTCCTAAAACAGTGTTAAAGCTACACTTATATATAAAGCTGAAAAATTTGTTTGTTTTGACGCGCTAATCTCAGCAATTACTAGTCTGATTTGAAAAATTATTTCAGTGATAGATAGCCTTTCTATCGAGCAGGCTATATTTGATTATGAAGTTCGTACGGTAACGGGAGTTGCGGGGGTGAAACCGCGCTCGGGAAGCCAGCATCGTGTAAAGGTAACCAATTATATTCACAAAAGCCACTGCAAACTGTTTAAACATACAGTACGCGCATATTTCAGCCATTTTTAGGGTTCCGTAGCCAAATGGCAAAAAACGGAACCCTTGTAGATTCGTCATGTCTGTCTGTCTGTCTGTCTATCTGTCTGTCTGTCTGTCTGTCTGTCTGTCCGTCCGTATGTCACAGCCACTTTTTTCCGAAACTATAAGAACTATAATGTTGAAACTTGGCAAGTAGATGTATGTTGTGAACCGCATTAAGATTTTCACACAAAAATAGAAAAAATACAATAAATTTTGGGGTTCCCCATACATAGAACTGAAACTCAAAAAAAATTTTTCGTCGAACCCATACCAAAATGATGTTGAGGTTTCCAATGTAATTTTTTTCTAAACTGAATAGTTTGCGCGAGAGACACTTCCAAAGTGGTAAAATGTGGGTCCCCCCCCCTGGAACTTCTAAAATAAGAGAATGATAAATCTAAAAAAAATATATAATGTACATTACCATGCAAACTTTCACCGAAAATTGGTTTGAACGAGATCTTGTAAGTAGTTTTTTTTTAATACGTCAAAAATCGTAAACCGCAATTTAGCTTTCAATCAATGAACTCGAATATAAAATAACATTTCATTTCATAAACATACGCTTTTTTATTTATTCTTGATATCAAAAATAGGTACGCACTTGTAACTGAAACGGAACCCTTCGTGCGCGAGTCCGACTCGCACTTGGCCGGTTTTTTTTATTTTAATTTTTATTTAATATAGACTTGCGTTTGACCATAATCTCGCTTGATGGAAGGCGAAGATAAGGCCTAAGATGATACACGCTTAAACAAATAAAAGTTGCCGCTCGTCGCTTATGACTTGTCACTCTAACACATTATTTCGTCCGCTTCACGACAAGTTCATTAAAAGTGGCTCATAAACAAATTGCAGCAAAATATTATATTTTGCATTCAAAATCATTTCCTGCTTCAAATAATCACTGTTGAAATTGGTGCAACTAAACTATATTTTGTTTTTATTGTTATTGTTTATTACATACTTGAAAAATAAAAATGTGCTTCCAAAATATATGCCATCTCTTTAGCACGAAATAGTATCATATGAATAGTCAATAAATAACAAATGAAATTGTAGCAAAACATTTTTTTTACTAAACCTAAATTTACAATTGAAATCATTAAAAAATCGAGGGCACTTTTAGGAGCACTATCAACTTAGCGTACTTTCCGAGGCAGAAAGTCCCTCAACCAGCCTTATCAGTCAAGGAATTATTGACAAACGGACGGACGGAGAGCATTGTCTGCAATATCCTTCCATTTGCAGCACTAACAGGTAGCATCTAGTATAATTTTAATTCATAGAATAAGAATTATAACCTATTCATTACAGTTTTTTTTATTACAGTTTAATTATACATATTTACTTGTCACAATCACAATCTTTATGATTCAGATAAGTATACATTTATGTTAATACCTAAGTACTGAATAAATTAATTATTTCATTACTTGGACATTTAAGGCAAGTCTAAACAAGAGGCGAGGCGAGGCAAGAATAAACCGGTTCCTTCTAGGTGCCTAAGCGTGCTCCATCCTAGGCTATGCCAATGCTTAACATCAGGCAGGGTGTAGTCAAACGCTTACCTATTTTTTATAAAAAGAAAAGTCTTATACTGATAGGTCACGGCGTCTATTTCATCGTACCACTCTGAAACTAAACAGCCAGTCATTCAGTCTTTTTTACCAACGTCACACTTTTCTTTTTTTTTCCAAACCGCTACATCTTACTTATTGTTCCGTCGTCAAACACGTCCGCTCTGCTGGTGACAACTTCATTAAAAGCAGAGCAAACAGAACTGAGGCTCCGACCGACGCTCGCAACCTATGTTACACCTTTATTTAGACACGAATAATTAGGTTTGTGTAATAAATATTAGGTTAGACAACCTCCGTAGCGTAGCGGTATTTGGCTCGCTTTAAATCTCGAAGGTCGTGGGTTCGATCCGCACGCTGGATAGGAAATCTTTGTGTTAATTTCTAAGATTTCTCCTAGAACCTAGACTAGACGACTGGAAAGCAAGTTAAGCCGTTGGTCCTGATTGTTATAATATCATCTATAATAATCGTATACCAAGGAACGGGCAGCAGCATTTCCTTGTGTGACACAACATAATACTGGCAAATACCCTCCCCGGGAGGAGGCCCATGTTCAGCAGTGGACGTTTTAAAATATGATGATGCGATATTAGGTTGGATAACTTTAGCCACCGCGTACCGGCGGAGGTGTGAGGGGGCGCGTTCTGGCCGCGACCCCTTCCGGAGGGTGTTGCATGGTGGCGGACTGAGGTCCGTCGCGAAACCCTCCGGAAATGGCAGGTGCGGCTAGAGGCCGCGCCGCGGAGCGGATTACGTACGGTG
Organism: Nycteola revayana; assembly: GCA_947037095.2. Classification (NCBI taxonomy): domain Eukaryota; kingdom Metazoa; phylum Arthropoda; class Insecta; order Lepidoptera; family Nolidae; genus Nycteola; species Nycteola revayana. The sequence goes on along the minus strand of OX344851.2, from coordinate 16,961,122 downwards.
GAGGCGATTCGGCCCCATCTAAAAAAGTGGGTCGGTCGCCGTCACGGCGACGTCACCTACCACGTTGCACAGGTAGTAACAGGCCATGGCTGCTTCGGCCACTACCTGTGCAACGTGGCGCAGTGAGAGCCGGACACTCGCTGTCACCACTGTGACTGTGCCGACGATACGGCACAGCACACGGTGGTTGAGTGTCCGGCGTGGGCCAACGAGCGGGAGGAGCTCGTTGGCGTGGTGGGAGACGACCTCTCGCTGCCGACCATCATTTCGAAGATGGTCCAAAGCGAGAGGTCGTGGGAGGTGGTTGCCTCCTTCTGTAGACAAGTAATGTCACAGAAGGAGGCCGCGGAGCGGGAGAGGGAAGTAGATCCCTCCGCCCACCCACTTCGTAGACGGCGTGTTGGCCGTCGGCGGCGGGCTGAAACCCGTCGCCTACCACCCTAGGCTCGGCCTCGGGGAGTGGGGGACATGGGCCCCGCTCCCTTCGAGGCTGACCCATGAGGAGTAGGGACGCCTCTACACTCCGGGCGTCCCTATAATTGGGCAAATGGGCCACTGTAAGTGTGGCCCTGGAGATCCCGCGGTACCATATTGGCCGTGGGTGCCGTCGGGGGGCCGGATTGCTCATGCGTACCCGGCCCCCACCAACGGCGGATCGAAGGAGTGTCCGGGAGGTTTTAGTGGTTGGTAGGGTCCTCTCCTCGTGGTATTAGTTTAGCATACCACGCTATGGAGAGGGCGAGTCCCACATATCCCACCACCAGCGCGCGAATACGCTGCAGCGGCGGTGGGAATGCGTAAATGCACTTCCCCACGGACAACAAAAAAAAAAAGGTTGGATAACTTGGTAGTGGTCAGAGACGCTTCTTTGGATATATGCCTTTCAGGTACCTGTGAGTTAATTTTCATACTAAATGTCATGACAAGAGTAGAAAAGAGGTTTTATTAAGATGATGTCTTTGAAGACATGAGTAAATTACGAAATAAAAACTGGTCAAGTGCGAGTCCGACTCGCGCCCGAAGGGTTCCGTACCATTTCCAAACCTTCTTCCTTTCTTCTATTTCTTCTACCTTTTACTGTTATTGATATCGAGTAAAAAAGTACAAAAAAAAGTTATTTGTATGGGAGCCCCCCTTAAATACCTATTTATTTTATTTTATTTTTAGTATTTGTTGTTACAGCGGCAATAGAATAAATCATCTGTGAAAATTTCAAGTCATTTCAGTTATCGCGGTTCTTGAGATTCAACTTGTTGACAGACACACAGACAGACAGACAGAAGACAGCGAAGTCTTAGTAATAGGGTCCCGTTTTTACCCTTCGAGTACGGAACCATATGAATGAATCAATATAATGATATTTCAAAATTTGTTAATCCTACTAATATTATGAATGCGAAAGTTTTTATGTGTGGGTGTTTATACTCTTTCACGCAAAAACTATTGACTGGATTTGGCTGAAAGTTTGCACGCGGATAGTTAATAAGCTGGATTGACATAAAGGCTACAAAATATCTCGCTCCAACCCACTGGAGCAGAGTGACGCGGGTAAAAACGCGGGGCGCAACTGGGTAATATATATATTTCACAATAATACGAACCGTAAGTTGATCAACTATCGTGCCACTCATATTGTTAAATTTAGTTGCATGTTTCATTGAACGCGCATAATTATTATATTATATATCAAACGAGACTACGCTACTGTTGTAACAAAACAAAAAAAACTTCAACTTCAATAAGTCCTGTTGTCGTGCTTAGGTTTACGGAATGTAGTTTTACGTCCCGAAACTTCGTTAGTTTATCAACTAACTAGAAAGTTGATCAACTAACTCGTTGATCAACTTTATTTTCCGGTGACATACAAATACTTTATTTTTTTAAATACTTGCTTCAGATAGAACGGGTAAAAAATTATGATAAAAAGAATAAAAAAAAAGACCTTGTTTTTTTTAATTTTACAGCATGTAGACGAACGGTTGGTGGTGGCAGATAAGCATTGCTAATCAACATGGTATCAATGTTGTTAATATTCTAGGATCATTGCCAAATAGCATTTAGTTAGTAAATTATTCGATATATTATCTATATTTATTGATAAAAATGCTTATTGAAAAAAAAACGCATTGCATATTTACATGGCATTTTTTTGGTAATCCAACTAACGGACCCATTTGATTGTAGACGCCATCTTTATTATAAGGCTATTTAGCCAACCCTCTACTTTTAATCTGCATTTTATAGGACAAAGGTCCAACTGGAGCCGGTAACTTGTCCCGTACAGTGCACGTCCAACCATAGCCGGCGACAACTTCATTAAAAGCGCACAAACAGACGGGCCCACAACTCTCGTGACGCTCTTTGTGTGCCAATCAACATTTTTGCCGCCAACATACAGAAAATGGCCGCCCCACCAGCAATTTTCAACGTGTTAAGCATAGTGACGTTTGTTACGTGGTATGGGTTTATGGTGTGCTTTCTTTTTTTTGTTGTGTGACTTTGTAAATATGCTTTTTGGGTGGCTGATAGAGTTGGTCAGTTTAAATTTTGAGGGGTTAAATTTTCTCGGTAGTATATCATTCCAGAAATCCAATTGCTTTCATATGAAATTTAGGTTAGTAAACCGTTATGTTTCGTTAAGGTATAATATTTATAATGTACAGCATATTTATTATATGTGAGATGTAACATAAAAAAGATTGTGTGTATTTGTTAATTATATTGCTTTTTGCAGATTTCTATTATATTGTATTTAATTTTAAAATATTGTGATCAAATGAATAAATAAATATCTCAAAGGGTACAAAAATATACCATATAATTAAACTATATATCAATTTATTTATACCTATATAGGCTTTGATAATACTTTGTAGTACATTTAAATTAGGAATTAACAAAATACAATTGTTTGGTACTGTACCGCTATAATCATAAAACGAAATACTTAATGTAAAACTACGAAAATATTATATAAAAGTATAGTTATTTATGTGAAGAATAAATATTTTGTAAATTTTCGACTGCACAAAATGAATTTTTAGTTGATGGAGATTGACGTTCATAATTGGTTTTTAAGTAGAATCGATTCTACCATCCTGTTAATTGCATGAATAAAATTAATTATATTATGTGAATACGTATTTTCTGTGTGAAAAATATTACTTACCTAAAAACGTAAAAATATTAATTTGTATAACATAATACTTTTGTGTTAAGTTAATCGATTCTATAAATTATATCTGTACATTCACTATATTACAACCATTTAGGGTGCGTTCCACTAAGCGCCCACAACGATCAAAATGCTCCTTTAGTCGTTCCGCATAACGACCGCGGTCGTTGTGGTCGCGGCGAAAACGTCACTTATGACGTCATGACTTACGCTCACGCGAAGCTCACGGTGACCCATCTAAAAAGGTGGGTCGAAGTGATCGTTAGAAAATGAGCGGCGTTTTCAAAACTCAAAGCATCAAAAATGGCGACCGTTAAGCTTACGTTATTTCATGCGGAAAGAGATATTTTAGTAGAAGTGAATGTTTCTGCAGCGTAAACGTAAATTAATTAAATACACCACTAATATTAAAAATAAAAAATTTAATCATAATTTTTTTCAATATAAATTGATTCAAACAATAATTAATTGTTTATTTTCAAGGCTTACAGACTATAACCTAACCTATTTAATCTTTTGCATTCTTTTTATTAAATCGCCGTTTGTATTATTTACCTCCACGCTCATAACGCTCTATAATCCATTCCACTTGAATTTACGACAGTAACGCTCACAAGCAAGTGGAACGGGAAAAACTGCGGTCGTGAGCGTGATCATTGTGAACGCTTAGTGGAACGCACCCTTAGTAAGTCTAGAGCACTCCTCGCTTTTATGTCCGATGAGATGACAAAGACGTTCGAAATTTAAAATAAAGTCTACTCAAAAAAAAAAACACTCAATTAAACATGGCATTTTTATTAACTATACCTACTTATTAATTAAAACCATAACGATATTTTTTTTTAAAAACCATATTCATATGATGCACTTTATGACGTTATTTCCACAAAATAAAAATTACAAAAAACATTGTTTATGGTGCAGTGCAGTAAATTACCCATCCATTCGTTTTATAAAAAAAAGCAAGGACAATACACCCATGTATGTAGTTTTAAAAAGGTTGTCACACAACATTGGCATTACAATCGCAGTTACTCAACAAATAAAGCCACAGAACTTGTTCATAGACTGCGAACCTCACATTTTTCCATGTAATGCCCGGATGTACCGATTGTTTGCTGTTTGCTGCGGACCGCGGCTTTGTCCTGTTAGATATTCTACATGCTCAGACCTTGATTAATGCGGTCTCGCTTAAATATGTTGTGTTTTCAATTTAAATTTCGAAATGAAAATGTTGGTGCAGATAATGTGAGATTGTGTTGTTCGATTGTCGCGGCTTTGAAATTCGAATGGGCGGGAACTGTAAATTGGGTTTTTTTTTTAAATATAGGTAGGTATTTTGTTTGTGGTATTCTGATCGGTCTGTTTGGTTAAAATGAAAAATATATTTCGATAGTACTTAGTAGCACTATTATGTTATTAATAAAAGCTTTTAAGCTTTAACGTTTAATAATTTTAAAGATATACATATAATGTTGGGATATAAAGAAGTTAATATTTGACCCGATTATAGTGTTTGTATCCCCCCCCCCCCCGGCTTTGGCCAAGGATTCAATGCTTTACTGTGCTTTACATAATTAACCTAAACTTTCCTCTTAAATCACTATCTTTTGAACAAAATCGCACCAAAATCGGTAGCGTGGTTTCCAAGATCTAAGCATACATAGAGACAGACAGTCAACCGGAAGCGACTTTGTTTTATACTATGAGTAAGTAGTTATTAGATAATATAACATTGTCTCATATCCATCAGTGGTGGAGTTAGCTGTCAGCCGTCAATCACACAGTTGAGTTTTTTTTTTTCTCAAAAGATTACTAACAGAGTTTTGCAGTCTACTAGTATTCTTGTTTACCCCTCGTGCTAAGCGGAAGTGCTTGTATTACGAGTGGGTTCACGTCGGTACTGCAATGGGCGACGTACAAGCCATTCGGCTATGGCCGATTTTGTTGTTGGTTGAGGTTGGACGTGCGCCTGCACATTGTGTGAATAGGGCTTTCCAGGCGAATTTTTACCTACATAACTTCCATTCCCGTAAGAACATCAATACAGCCTAAAGCCTTTCTCAATAAATAGGCTATCTTCCAGTGAAAAAAAATGTCAAATCTTACACCAGTAATTTCTGAGATTAGCTTGTAGTGAACTACACCGAAGGTTAATACGCCGCTGTGCATCAAATATTCGGTGATAAATAATAGCGATCATTCAACGAGAAATGACCGAATATCACTGATAGTTTACACTAAGTGTTATTAATGTTTGAAAGGGTGAGTTATAGGATCGCATTTACGGTGTAATTTTAGATTACACGCGTTATTTTAGATTACACGTGTTATTTTAGATTACACGTGTAATATTAAATTACGTACACATCGTACGGTATATCGGTAAATGTTGTTAATTGATTTACAAAACTTGGTTACATCAGGTGAGGTTTCCGTTGAAATTTGACAGTTGAATGGCGTGGCGTTCGAAAAATGAAATTTGTTTGAGAAAAAAAGTAAAGCGTTCCGAATTTAGAAACTGTTTTTGATTTGTTTAATTTAAGGGGTGGATAAATTGTTTGTGTAAACTGATGTGGGCAACTCGGCTAGTTCTGGGATTGGGTGTAATTAGAGGCCCTGTTTAAAGAGTTGGAAATTCCCCGTTTATATTTGTGGTTCCTAATAATACGATGACGACTTATGGATCTAAGACGTGGTCTCTCAATGTGTTAAGATACGCATTGAGATATCAATGATATATAGCAAAGCTCAAAGTCGCGCAGCGAGTTATGCTCTGCGTTTCAAAAATTATAAAATCGCAGGCGAACTAAGATTGCTGATATCATAGCTTAACAACTGACATGTGCTCAAAGAACTGACGGACGATGGAGCAGAAAGGTGCTCGAGTGGAGACCACGAGCTGGCAAGTGCAGCGAAGGACAACCGCCTGCACGAAGGACCGAACTCATAAAGGTCACAGGGAGTAATTGTATAACGGCTGATATTTTTTCTCGAAGGAAATCAATGAAGTTGGCCTATTTTCATCAATCTGATATGATGATGATGCTAATAATACATTTTAAATGTACCTTATCTAGATAACCTTCATACTACGAGCTTCTAGGCTAATTTATTCAGGTTAAAATATTGCTAACTGTAAAATACAGCGAACAGAACATCTCATCTACTTGACACGTAAAAATCGTACCTATTACCCCAGAAAACCACGATTTTCTTCCACTATGAGCTCGCAGGCCAAATATGTGATAAACGGTTAGTATATTCATAATTATTTCCATCCTCTTTGCATAAACAAAATTCAAAGGAACGAACTGACATATAATGCAACGGTAGCTTCCTTTGTTTTTAAAAGTGGAAACGAAAAGAGTATTTACATAATATCACACCCGTTTGGAAGTTTAACGAGCTTGCATTTTTGTGAACAAAAACCTAGTAGTAAAGGATTTGATATGACGCGAGGGATTGTTTCACAAAAAAGGATATTTTTTTTCAAGAAATACTTCAAAGGCCGTATATAGTATTAAAGGATTAATGTAAGTTATTTTTATTTTTGAAATTATTAAGTCTTAATTTAAATCGTAGAGATTGATAAGTTACGGGTTTTCGAACATAATATGTTGTTATTCACGAAGCATGAATTTGTTCTCTTCATCGAGCGTAAAGGCGAAAAGGGCTTCAGCCTTATTAAATGGTTCATCATCATCATCATCAGCCTCTTGTAGTCCACTGCTGAACATAGGCCTCCCCCATCGATTTCTAGTGGGAGCGATCGCTAGCGGCCTGCATCCACCGACTCCCCGCGACCTTTATGAGGTCGTCGGTCCATCGTGCAGGCGGTCGTCCTACGCTGCGCTTGCCAGTTCGTGGTCTCCACTCGGGAACCTTTCTGCTCCATCAGCTGTCAGTTCTTTGAGATATGTGTCCTGCCCATTGCCACTTAATATTAAATTGTTAATAAACTACAAACTAAGTAACCTGCGCAAGAGGACGCCCTTGTAGCACTTGGACCTAAGCTTAGCAGGCGGATTGGTGATTGCAGTAAGATGGATATTTTAGCTGATAGACGCTGCTGCCTATCTTTTAGGTGTATGTCCCTTAGTCACCTCTTAGAACACCCATAGAAAGCTATCGGGTCGTCTATTCTAAGCCGGAAACCACACGAAAAGCCGTTTGAGAATTCTTTCCACTTAATACATTTTTATTCTGACGGACATATGTACCTAGTTAGCCCCGAGGCTTTTGCTACTTCACTGGGCATAAAGGCGAGCAGAGCTCCAGCCTAGATAAATGGTTTAAACTCTACTAACTAAACAACTTGCGCAAGTGGGCATCCTGTGGGACTTGGAACTCGGCTCAGGGCGTACCATACACACTAATATATAAGACATATATATATGACAATGATATTAGTCACTGAATTGAAATATCCTCAAACAAATAGATACCTATTAAACTTTCTAAGTTTAATAGGTATCTTGGAAGCAAAACATCTTAATTATATACAACCGCGTCTCAGTGAGGTTAGTGTTCTGAACTGCAGTTAAAATCGAGTCTTCTGCATACGTAGTGAATGTGCCTGGTTTACTGCGCTTATAAATTACTCTTGATTGTGCCTTTTATAGTTTATCTTCGTCTGGAAAGATAATGCGCTCTTAAAGTAATTGGAGCAGACTTTTAGAGGGATAACAAGCGTCCTGTTTTGACTTGAAAGGTTTGGATGTAGGCACAATCATCTCTGGCCAGGATAGAGTGGAGTTCGAACAGGCAGAACTTTTAAACCATAACCATTTTACACTATTGCTGTATCAATCCCCTTAATTCCCTCATTATCTAATATATATATACTTAATACATATAGCTGAAGTTTTTGTTGGCTTCAACGCGCTATTTCCAGGAACTACTATTCCGATTTGAATAAATATTTTAGTGTTAGTTAATCAATGGGCTATCCATTGAATAATGAATGTAATAGACTATAGAAGGTAGAGAGAGAAAAATAAATTATGATATTTATTGAATTTGCTCCCGTCAATATACTTATTGATAGGAGCAAATTCAATATATATCATAATTCTAATAGTTAATTATATAAATAATAGTATATTTCATACAAAACATCGTACAAACTATCTCAGTTCAGGAACAACGATTTGCGATTAATATTTTTATCGACTAGTATTTTCAAAAACAAAAGTTTTTTTTTAAATTATATTGTACCTTATATAAAAAAAAAATTCTTTGTTTTTTTTCAAAACAACTTTCCTTCAAGAAGACGGCAATTACAAAAGTACCTAAATGTCAAAACGATTTGACGAACGAAATTTAAAATTGTAAGAACGGGTTTAAAGTCATTTTAATCTGTAATTGTTATTTTTATTGAAATAGTATAATACACAGCTCGCAAATATAGTAACGACAAAAAATTCACGGTACTGTAGAAATAATTCATCATTTTCATCATCAGCCCATGTAACGTCCACTGCGGAGGGTAGTCCCTCACCCAACCAGACCCGGAAAGAAATCTTAGAATTCACACAAAGATTCTGTCCGGTGTGGGGATTGAACCCACGACCTTCCATATTTAAAGCGAGCCAAATACCGCTACGCTACGGAGGTTGTCAAATTGTTGTAGAAATAATTTTCATAGTTGTATTTATCAAACACTAGCTTACCGTGCGTGGTTTCACCCGCGTAGCTCCTGTTCCGCATCTATTTAAAGCTAATATGCTTAACCACAGTTAAAATCAAGCCTTCTGCGGATAAAGCGAATGAGTCTGAGTTCACTGCGCTTATAACTCACTTGAGTGTGTCTTTTATAGGCTATATTCATCTGGAGATGACGCGTTTTGAAGTAGATGTATCTGCTGCTCTCATTTTTAATTGCAACGTATATACACACATGAGGTTAATTTAATTTATATGCATGTTTTTATAATGAGAGGTTTATTCAATGACTAATTAGCTCATAGTCTCGTATTCAATGATTAAAGGTAAAGTGGTTTTCGGCTCAGAATAAACTTTCCCAGCAGCATCTATCAGCTAAAGTATTCAGTCAAATACAATGATAATGAAAAGAAAAAACAATCTTGACTAATAAATTCGTTTACATTTCAACAATAATTTTATTAAATAAAATTTACCAATGTTGTTATGGCATGTGGTAATCGCTTATTAAAAAATATTATTAAGATCAACCAGCGCGGGATGGTCTGAAGCATAGAACGCGTCGCGAGCCTCGCCATGCGAGGACGACTGAACCCTATCCTAGCTTCCTACGAGTCTTTCTCTATCTACCTTCAGTGTGACACTCAAAGAAGAAAGACTATAAGAAACTCAAGATTTTCATAGATGAATTCGGTTTTGATGATAGAAGATGGAACTTGCATCTTTTATCATCAAATCTTCATTCTCCATATGCTGCCAATCAGACTTCGATATATCGCATGTGCAAAATAGCATTATACATTCATTTTTTTTCATTCCTGATACGTGGGTTCTTATCCACCTATATCTGACCAAAGATCTATTTTATTCTAACATCACAGTCCACGTTCATCACATCACATCACAGTGCTCATCCAACTTTGCTTTGAATTTGTTGCCAAATGTTTTGGATTTACCTAATAATAATTTCATGTACCTGTTTGTTTATCCTTCCGTCTTTCCGACCGCCTCAGCTGGTAAACGAAATGAGTGACAGACTTGAAATTTGGATGTTCCGCGCAGAATTTAACCCAAAACCGAATATTAAATGAAACACTTAATTAAATTGGTTTTCTGAGTAAAAGGACGTATGAAGTCTTGACATTGTCTTTGAGATCTTATTCAAGAGTTACTGTAGGGAAAATAATTGGATTTCTATATATAACTTCATGTAAAGGAGACAAACAAGAAGAATTTATAGGGCGAATGTGAATGGAAGTGTTGAAAGGAGAAGAGCAAGTCGGACGTTTCATGTTCATATTTTATATTATTAATTCTACTGTACGTGTGTATGTCACTGAACTCCTCCTAAACGGCTGGACCGATTTGAATGATTTTTTTTTGTATGCGTTTGGGTGCATGGTTTAGATTCACAAATCATATAGGTATAGTATATATCCTACTAATATTATAAACGCGAATTTGTATGTATGGATGGATGTTTGTTACTCCTTCACGCCAACACTACTGAACGGAAATAGCTGAAATTTTGCACAGGGATAGGTTATACGTTGGATTAACATATATGCTACAAAAAATCCCGCTCTGACCCACTGGAGCAGAGTAACGTGAGTAAAACCGCGGATTGCATCTTGTATCGGTCCTTTTTGGGCACGGCAAGTAAGAAAAGATCGGGATTCGGGGACTTTCTTAAGAAAGGCCAGGTTAGAAGTGCTCAAAACTGAAGGACATGCATGAGGAGATATAAGTGGTATGTCTCTGCCCGCACCTATGGGAAAGAGGCGTCAATGTTTGTATGAATATTTTAGAATGCCATGTAAAAAAGAATTTTATATGTCAGACAATATTAACAATAATGTTAGTACCAAATACATATTTAACAAGAGTGGTGTTTAACGTATTTTGAACAAAAATACAACTCTATGTGACTTTAGAAACAGTCAATAAACTGTACAATTTTTTGAACTTGAATAAGCTATATTTCATTATGCTAAGCAGGTAATCTGTGTTACGACTAGTTTTAATTACTCACAATCGTTATAAAACTAATTCAAAAACATTTAGAATGTTAAAAATACCCTCTATTTCATTACAAATCACATTTATTACTCTCAGTTATAAAATCTAACACCATAATATGAACTTTCCAAGCTCAAACTGTTGCAGATTATTTACAAACGAACAAATCTAAGCAATTTCCAACATCTTTGAGATATTTTGCGTTGTCTATCCTTTTCTCTCATGGAGGAGTTTTATATAGCTTTCTCTTTCACCATCCATAAGTTCCTATCATGGCCGTCCCTTTATATTTCATTTATGGTGGTGTAGGTTCCGCTAGTAAGCTGTCCCTGGAGTTAATATGAATCGTCGGCAATTTGTACCTTTTCAGCACAAATTGTTGTATTATGTACAAATTTGGAAGTACCTATACTGTTTTGCAATTTAGTATTTTATTCTGTTCTCATAATATTAAACAATATGTAATTAAAGTAAATTTATTAAAAAGGGTGTTTATTGTTTAATTCTAGATTTCGAAACAATGATATTTAATGTTATTTTGATATGTACTAAGTAGTTTGACGGACAACCTCATCTCGTCTCTCGCGGACTCGATTGGGGACAAGACTTAGCACATCAAAAGTAAAAAAAAAAACTGTTCATAGATCTCAGTAAACACGAAGTCAACATTATTTAAAGGCACATCTATGTTTTCACTAAACATTTCTCTAGAAAAATGACACATTTTACATAACAGAAATAAAATATAAAAACTCACGTGTTAAGCTCTAGATCCAGTCGGAACTTGTGATTGAAAGCTTTGATGAGAAGAGATGTTCGGTGAAAGTGTTTTCCAGTCTGTAACAATAAATAAATAGGATTATTAAAGAATTTAAATGAAATTCATTCAGCACTAGTATATATTTAATTTTAATAAATTATGTTACATCATTCTATAATAAAACTTAAAAGAACATAATTATACACATAACTAAAAGTAACTAATTATACAAAAACAAAAAGAAACATAGTACCCAGAAGGCTGGCAGCATTAACTCGCTGTATGGCGATGCTTATTTTTTGCGCAAAAAATAAGCCTGCCCTCTGGTCCCGAGTGACGTCAACCAGGATCAGTACCAGCAATTAGGTAACATACTAAATAATATGAATACAACGATCTATGTTTACTAGCGTACTAGATTTTGCGACCCGAACACACACTCTGTTCCTTTGAACTGTACTGCTAAAAAGGTGTACGGACTACCTTTTTTAGTAAGGCGTCATGACCTCCCCCTTCGTCCTCCCAACCCTTAGTTTGCAAAGAACCATACGATACCCACGTAGATCTGAAGTCCGAGAGACCCGCGAACTGTAAAGTAGAGCACAAACACAAAACTCCCTAAAATACTAAAAGTCATAATCCCTCAATATCATCGCCAGCGACCGCCCTGAGCCGAGTTCCAAGTCCCACAAGGGGCGACCGCTTGCGCAGGTTGCTTAGTTTGTAGTTTTTAAACCATTTATTAAGACTGGAGCTCTGCTCGCCTTTATGCCCGGTGAAGTAGCAAAAGCCTCGTGGCTAACTACGCAAATGCTTCCGAAAAAAAAGGCGTCATGGCCACTGAAGAGTTTTTACAAAGATTTCAATTACGATAGATGTCCAACGTGGGAAACGAACGTAGACCGAGATTCGTCCCGTTTAAGTTCACAGTTGGTCATGTGGCTCCTTATAACAGACCAGTTGTTACCCATCCATGAAGTGTATGTGTCCCTTAGTCATATTTTACGACACTCCTGGGAGAACATGAAGCTGGAGCTCTGCTCACCTTTATGCCTGTTGAAGTAACAACGGCCTCCTTGTGAACGATAATTATGTCTGACCAGAACAAAAAGACGTGAGGACATAGGGTCGTCTATTCTAAGCCGGGCAACAATCAGCAGACTCATACCCGCTCGCCAGTAAAAAATCCATCTTCCAATTTCGTCTATTCTCCGTAAAAGTAGATATTTTTGTCCAAAACCACCTTATTCACTTATTAACATAGACATCTTAAAACTCATAAATAACTTTTTATCATTCTAATAAAAACTTTGACAATTTATACCACAGGTAGGTCGAAGTAATTTAAATGATGAATTCTCCTAAAACTTAGACGCTTTATGAATACGAAAAAGATACATTAGTATAAACATAGGTACATTCAGCCCAGGAGATAGGTTAACACCTTATGTATCATCTTTATCCCGTATAACGTCCACTGCTGAACATGGGCCTCCTCTCGGGGTTCGTGACCGCAGTATTATGTTGTACCACACAAGGAAACGCTGCTGCCCGTTCTGTGATATACGCTTGTTAAAGATTATGTTATAACAATCGGGATCAACGGCTTAAAGTGCTTTCCGAGGCCAGAACCAGATCTGGAAAGAAATCTTAGAATTTACACAAAGATTTCCTGAACCCACGACCTCCGAGATTTAAAGCGAGCCAAATACCGCTTAGCTACGGAGGTTGTCTTTGTTTATGAATTAATGTAAATAAATATTATGTTCATATCAGTACGACAGCCGATAATTCTATATGGGTGAAGAATTCGACGCCTAGCTCTTTACAAACACACATAACAGTGACATCTTCTTATAAACGTGGATGTATTAATTTAAAATGTATTTACAATGTGTAAACCTATCTCCTTGGTTGACTGTACCTATTTATAACTTGAAAAGCAGGTTAAATAGCCAACAGCTGGTTCGAGTTGGAGCACTTGGTGACGTAGTGTGGTCTGCAAGGTATGGGTAGAAGCCGATCAACCAGCCCCGTCAATAAGTTGAAAAGCTTTTTCCGACACCATAATCAAACCCACGGCCTCCGACCCACACTCGAGAAATTAATCCTTATGTCGATGGAAACTTTACAAACACTCAATTCAATGAATACAATCAAGTGCTACTTTGCGGTAATCCATATTAATCTAAATTAAAAAGACAAAATATCTAGTGTCAATTCCGCTAAAAATCCTGTTAATATTATAAACGCGAAAGTTTGTAGGTATGCATGGATGGATAGATGTTTGTTACTCTTTCACGTAAAAACTACTGAATGGATTTGGCTGAAACTTTGCACGGGGATAGTTAATCAGATCAATTAACATATAGGCTACAAACAATCACGCTCCGACCCACTGGAGAAGAGTAACGCAGTTAAAATCGCGGGGCGCACCTTGTGTGTCTATATGTTGCACACACAGGCTCAGAACAACTATCAGTGATTCACACAAATAATTGTTCCGGGTAGGAATCGAACTATGAATTATAACGCCTTCATTTCGAACTCGTTTCTAAACCACGATCTATTTTCACGAAATTGAGATAATAATGCCATCTTACTTAGAATGAACTTGACTTCTATTTAGTTTCTAAAAACTAATTAATGCAAAAGTGTTACTGCAAAAATTAAAATTATTATAAAAAAAAAAATTATAGGTAGAAAATATGAAATTATATGACAACATACCATAAAAAGAAACCAATAATTTAACAAATAATGCCAGAAATATCTCATATGTTGTGTTCATTGCTTTTTTATTAAGAGGTAGGTAATTAGTAACTAACGTCCCCCTTAGAGACGTGTTATAAAAGAGATTAATAAATTTGGATGACCAGTAGGATTCCACCGTAGCCTAATTAGTTAAGGCATTAGAGGTTTAACCTCTTAACCTAAGATGCAGGTTCGAGTCATTTTTTTTTTTTTTTTTTTGTCCAGGGGGAAATGCATTTACCCACTCCCACCGCCGCCGCTGCAGCGTAATCGCGAGCTGGCGGTGGGATATGCGGGACTCGCCCTCTCCATAGCGTAGTATGCTAAACTCATACCACGAGGAGAGGACTGTACACCACTAAAACCCCCCGGACACTCCTTCGATCCGCCGTTGGCGGGGGCCGGGTACGCATGAGCAATCCGGCCCAAGTTCGAGTCCTGCCGGTGGTCGAATTTTATTAATCTCAATTTTGAAACAGTATATTGTAAACTTTTTAGTAAATTATTGAAAAATAGGTATATAGGTGGTAATGCAATAATGAAATGAAAGTGCGATATGAACTGATCTCAGAGTCAACTACACCACTGAATAACGTAGGTAACAAAAACAAGTCAATTCTACCGCCGCTGCCCTAAATTATGCGAAAACAAATAGCACCCATAAACATTTCCAATTTTGCACTCAAACTGGGAAAACAAACAAAATAGTAGGACCTTGGTAGTAATTCTATTAAATCACGCAAGTGCCTGGAATGTTCTCGAACAAAGGTTGGACAATTTACTAATGGGGGTAAACCTGATAAGGGTAGAGGTGGTCGTTTGGGATAAACACCCATGTTAGATGCCGTTGTATGGTTTTAACTGCGTTGCTCTGCGTCAATGGGCTGTTCTTCAGTGTTTTATGGTATACTAGCTTTCAGCGTGATTTCACCCATGTAACTCCCGTTTCAGGAGGCTCTACATCATTTAATATATCTTATAGCCTTCCTCGATAAATAGGCCTTTTTTTTTTTTTTTTTTGTTGTCCGGGGGGAAATGCATTTACGCATTCCCACCGCCGCCGCTGCAGCGTATTCGCGCACTGGCGGTGGGATATGTGGGACTCGCCCACTCCATGGCGTGGTATGCTAAACTCATACCACGAGGAGAGGACCCTACCAACCACTAAAACCTCCCGGACACTCCTTCGATCCGCCGTTGGTGGGGGCCGGGTACGTCGATAAATAGGCCTACTAACACTGAAATATTTTTTTTAAAATTGAACCAGATCTTGATATGCAAAACGATTTCTTCTGCGTTATACTACGTTATTTGTATAGATAGTTCAAGATTTATTTCGTTGGCATAGACAGGGAGGGGGAGAGAGTGAGAGAGAAAGAGACATAGAGAATACGTCCTATCTGATAGCTATGTACAACTATGATAATTATAGGATACCTATGTTTGATAACCACCTCCGTAGCGTAGCGGTATTTGGCTCGCTTTAAATCTTGGAGGTCAACGGTTCCATCCCCGCGCCGGACATGAAAGTCTTTGTGTAAATTCTAAGATTTCCTACCGGGTTTGGTTGGTTGAGGTACTACCCTCCGTGCCTCGGAAAGCACGTTAAGCCGTTGGTCCCAATTGTTATAACTTCATCTATCTATAAAAATCGTATATCAAGGAACGGGCGGCAGCGTTTCCTTGTTCGTTACAACATAATTCTGCGATCACCAATCCGCCTGCCAAGCGTGGTGACTATGGCAAAAACCCTGCGTCGGGAGGAGGCCCATGTTTAGCAATGATTATGATAATGTTTGATACCTAGATTTGGTTATGATTGAGTCGCAGGTGATACTAAAAAATATGTCAAAAGATATTTCTTCATAACAAGCTACGATGCAACACTATTTTTAAATTGCAAATAAAATTTTACTCTTAGATTTTCAACCCATCAAGAATATTTTTCTAGTTACCATCCTCGTTTTAAAATTTTCTGCGACACTATTTTACGTAATTTATTCGCCTTTACTACATCGTACCGTAGAAGCGATGGCAAAAACATGCGTTTTTATCTTGAAATAATAATTTTCTTGACATCTTTAGTATATTTTGTTATAGATATTTAAAAGAGGAATATTTATTAACAAATTTTATTATTATTTATTAACTTTTATGTATCATAAATATTAATTTTACTATAGAGTGATTAACGTTACAAACAATATTACAAAACTGAAGAGTTTTATTTGTTTTATCCATCAGCCCATATCCCTTCCACTGCCAAACATGAAATTACCGTGCCTCGAGGCAGGCTTAACTTTCCGGGTCACGCAGGGTAGTCCCTCAACAAACCAGACCCGGAAATCGTAAATCGTAAATTTTGCTCAAAGATGTCCTGTCCGGACCCTCCACCTCCATGATTTAAAGCCAACCAAATACCTCTACGCTACGGAGGTTGTCGTAATGTATGTAAGAATAGCTATAAAACAGGTACAACACTGTTCGGGTAAATCACTGAACAATAGGAAAAATGGCAGTGGAATTGCGACATCGCTCTATATGCATTGAATATTTTATGTATCACATAAGGAAAATAGTCAGTACGCTTTCGGATAGCATATCGGGCGCGACTCAATCTCATCCTATTCACCTCATTAGTTTTAATTGTTATCCCATTTATATTACTGAAATATATCAATCTTTACAATCTTCAATCTTAGTATCTTAATAGATAAAGATATACTAAGATTGATTGATAGATAACAATGTTCATCAAAGACTTTAAAAGATGACAAAAAGAATGATTTCGCTTATAGTATTTCTTCTCCGGGTGTCACAACGTAGGTAGACAGAGAAAGACTCATAGGAAGCTAGGATAGGGTCCGGTCGTCCTTGCAAGGCGAGGCTCGCGACGCGTTTTATGCTTCTAATCTAATCCCAGCCCGCGCTGGTTGGTTCTAATTATATTTATAATACGTGACTATCACATGCCTCATTGGTAGATTTAAATTCTATTTAATAACACTACTGTGGAAATGTATACTATTTTTTTTTCTCTTTGTATATTTTATCATTGTATTTGACTTATAATAAGTTATAATTCGTCTACATGATTAATAAACGTTTTCATTTTCACAATGTTCGTGGTTAGGGTTAGAACCCCAAACATTGGCCCTTCGAGCCGGAAATGCTATCCGAAAGCGTACTGACTATTTTCCTTATGTATCACATCATAAAATATGATGGATATGTTTATTAATAAACAGCAAATATAACAAACGTCAAAAGGCAAAAGAACCCCGTCAACACCCAAACGTTTTGCATCAAACACTTCCCAAAATAAAAATAGTCCAAGAAGGTGTAAGAAATGGGTCATTCCTCAGGAAAAATAACTTGTGACAGTTCAGTGAGCCGAGCATTTATATCACGAGGATACGACATTCTGCCAGGCGCAAGGAGGCAAATATAATTATATAAGGTTGACTTGATGATTGAATTTGCCAGTCCGATTGGCAGGGTTTCATTTTGCTTTTTTTAGCATTCGCACTCAGTTTTTGGATAGTGACTTAATGTCTTAGTCAGGAAATTTTGCGACAACAGAGGCAGATTCATGAGGAATGGTATTGCGATATGGTAGGTGATGTCCCATTTGCGTTCGGCTCACTTTCGAAGGTGGGGCCAGATGCCTCTACGGCCTCAGATTCGGTTGCAGGCGTGGCTTCTAACTGCTTCTGCCATTGCTAGGTTCGTCATTTATTTTCCCAATAATATTCTAATGCCCAAGACCATACATCATGCTCGTGTTTTGTCAAAACAAAATTGTCCCTTGACAGTTTGTATTTGACACGTCAGAGTAAACAGGACAGTATAAAAATTGGCGTGTGCAAAAACGAGACCGAAATACATTCGAGGGTTCTAATTAGGTTAGTTTTGTGGTGTCAGTTTTCAAGCCCGGGTACTCTGTTTAGGTTCCGTACTCGAAGGGTAAAAACGGTATTTCTGACTGTCACCTGGCTGTATCTCAAGAACCTCAATAGCTAGACAATTAAAATTTTTACAAATGATGTATTTCCTTTACCGTAATAACAACAATAACGAAAATTAAATAAAATAATTATTTAAGGGGGGCACCCATACAACAATTATTTTTTTTGTCATTTTTTGCTCGTTATCAATAACGGCAGGCACTTGAAAATGGTACGGAACTCTTCGTGCGCGACTCGCACTTGGCAGTTTTTTCTTAAATATAACATCATAGTATTGCCCATACATATTTTACATGACATAATATCTATACTTTTTTTCTACACTGATACATATATATAAAGCTTAAGAGTTTGTGCGATAATCTCAGGAAAGGTCCGATTTGAAAACGGATACGGGTGGCAGCGCGCGGAAGCAAGCTTTATCTAAAATAGTTAGGCTCTACAACAAATTTTCCAAAATAAATTAACAATTATCTTAAAAATTATTTTCTATGTTGATAATAATGCCAGTGTTAGGTCGTAAGTATATTAAATTGCCTTCCAAATATTATCAACTATTAAAAAAACACCGTGTTTGTGTATACCTACCTTAAAATTAAAAACTGATAATATGTATTACTAGCTGCGCCCCCCGGTTATACGTTACTCTGCTCCAGTGGGTCGGAGCGTGATGTTTTGTAGCCTATATCTTAATCTAGCGTATAACCTACCGCGGTGCAGAATTTCAGCAAATTCCGTTCAGTAGTTTTGGCGTGAAAGAGTAACAAACATCCATCCATCCATTCATACTTACAAACTTTCGCGTTTATATTAGTAGGATGCAAACATACAAAATAGCATTTTAAAACTTAACTTCATATTAGTTGCAACTGAGAGCAAAATACATCTCATTAATACATTAAAAACCTGTCTCATA
Organism: Nycteola revayana; assembly: GCA_947037095.2. Taxonomy (NCBI): domain Eukaryota; kingdom Metazoa; phylum Arthropoda; class Insecta; order Lepidoptera; family Nolidae; genus Nycteola; species Nycteola revayana. The sequence goes on along the minus strand of OX344851.2, from coordinate 16,941,863 downwards.
GCACTATGCACTTATCATTTTTCCAATTTGCTTTGCATAAAATAAGTTTATTGTAGAAGCCTTTATATTCTCTCGTATTATCCTCAATTCTCATTATGTGGCGAAAAATCTAATAGTTTTTTTAGACACTTAATTAAAATGGCCGTTCTCAGGCAAGACGATGGCCTGCGGGCGACTCGCAGAAATTTTAATGAGATATTTTTATTAATATATTGTGGATATTATCTGGCAACCTCCGGAGTGCTGCGGTATTTGGCTCGCTTTAATTCTAGGAGGTCGTGGGTTCGATCCGCACACCGGACAAGAAATCTTTAGGTAAATTCTAAGATTTCTTTCCGGGTCTGGTTGGTTGAGGGACTATCCTCCGTGCCTCGGAAAGCACGTTAAGCCTTTGGTCCTGATTGTTATATCATAACATGCCCGTTCCCTGTTATACGCCTGTTATAGATTAACAGGCGTATAACAGGGAACGGGCATCAGCGTTTCTCTGTGTATTACAACATAAAACTGCGGTCACCAATCCACCTACCAAGCGTGGTGACTATGGACTATGGAAAAACCCTCCCTCGGGAGGAGGCCCATGTTCAGCAGTGGTCATTGTACGGGCTGATGATGATGATGATTATCTGATGGCAGGCGGTATTCCATTCAAATATCACACGATAAAATAATGGTAGCGGATATTATACAAAGGAATTGATCGTCACGCTCACATTATAAAAAGAAATATTATCTTAAATGTCTTAATATTTGACTACTTCCGCGCGCGGTTTTACCCAACCTACTCCCGTTCCCGTTGGAATGTCATAATAGGCTCGTTGACACTTTTTTGAAATTATTTTTATATGGTCTAAAATAGTTTTACTACATCAAGAAAAAATACATGGCATTTATTTGAGATCTAGAAAGCACTAAAATAAATATTTTTTAAATTGGCTTGACATTTAGACATGAGAACGATGTCAGCCATGATGGTCTATATTATCTGTATCCAAGATTGATGACGTCATGAGTCAGAAAGTGTAATAGTGAAGGATCGAGTTCATGTTTTTTAAGTAGACTAGATAGCTAAATAATAACTAATAAATAACTTTCATATTGAGTTTATACAAACATAATCAAGTTTCTTGATCTGAAATTATATTTAGGTTCCTTAGGACCAATATTTTTAGAAATAAACATCATTGTAACATAGTTTCATATGTATCAACTAGCCTATTAAAATAGCCTTCACATTAAGTATTTCTTCACAAATGGGATATCTAGTCCTGGAATGGTGTTATAATCGAAATCTACGTGGTCGTAGTCGAAGTTATAAGGTAGTTGAATTTAATTATTATTATTTTTGTAAACTAGCAAATACTAGCATAGTTGAAGCCAAGGAAATTGAGTATGTCGTCTCTTATAGTAGGTATTTTATACCTACCACCATTGTTTAGGCGGACTTCGGCCTCGCGGTCTCGAGGCTTTTTTTATTTCACTGGGAATAAAGGCAATTAGTGTTGCAGCTTTATTAAAAACTATGACTAGTACTACGACCTGCGCAAAAACTAGGCACAAGGCGGTCACTGGCAGGAAATTGAGGAATCACGACATTTGTTTTTTAGTAGTTAGTATTTAGTATACCAATATATCTATCTACGCACTAAATCATCATCATCTGCTCCTATAACCTCCACTGATGAACATGGGCCTCCTCCCGGGGAGGGTATTTGCCACAGTCACCACGCTTGGCAGGCGGGCTGGTGACCACAGCATTATGTTGTACCACACAAGGAAACGGTGCTACCCGTTCCTTAAAACACGATTATTTTAGATGATGTTATAACAATCGGGGACAACAGCTTAACGTGCTTTTCGAGGCACGAAGGGTAGTCCTTCAGCCTACCAGACCCGGAAAGAAATCTTAGAATTTACACAAAGATTTCCTGTTCGGCGTGGGGATCAAACCCACGACCTCCGATATTTAAGGCGAGCCAAATACCGCTACGCTACGGAGGTTGTACGCACTTACACTAAACAATTTTAACATATTTAAGCCAGCGTTAAGCCCCACAAAATAGTTTTAACAGCCTACAGAATATTGCAATAATAGTGTGTGTAATAATAAACCGTAATTTCATGACTTTCCCGCTAGGGCTGCCACCTCTTACTTTTGACCCGACGATGCAAGTTTTAATGGTTCATATTAAAGCTCCTATGTTTGATGCACAGGGTAGAAAATTAAAGTTTAGTGCAACGTAAATAAATCCATGAGAAGAGCTAGTAAAGTTATATAACTAGAATAAATTTACTCGCGTTTTTCGCGGACTTATTTACGTTACTCTGCTCTGACGGGTATGAAATGAGCAAACAAATAAGATATCAAATGCATATTTTTGTAATCTGAGAACAACTTCCATACTCTAATTAAACCCACATTAGCGATTTATTATTATTATTAGTTTTTGGCTGTGACTTTATTTGCATATTTCTCCGTACATATTTTGTTGGAGCTATTTTGAAAAATTCTTAATTAAGGTGACACCGTAATGACCCTTTGTTCCTTGAACGTGAGAACGACGCCAAACTCCCGAATCCGTCAAGCGCTACCTCCGACATCATCCACATGTATCACACATGTGAGCATCGTGCACGCCCAATATGAGTTCAGCGTTAGTGTTCAAATTGGATATTACATTTACTTCCATATATTTTCCAATCTATCTGTAAATTCTCATCATCATAAATCCTATATAAGTACCGATACTTTATTATTTGTCGGACGATACGGTAATTAGCCACGAGGCTTATGATACTTAACCGGGCATAAGACGAATGGGACTCTTGCATTATTTAATTTTTTTAAACTACAAAATAGGCAACTTGCGCAAGAGGCTCCCTAAAGGATTGCCTGTACTTCTGCTCAGGGCAGTCGCTATAAATGTTGTAGATGAATTCTGTGTAACTGTCGGAAAATCACATGCATTTTATGAGGTAACCCTATTATAGGGTCATGGCCGATGCCATCCACGCACAGTGCATTGGATTATAAGCAAGCCTCTGATGAAATTTAATAAAGCATAGCTGGGGGCTTCGACGCGTTCCAACGTGAAAAATTAAGTTACTTTAAAACTGCTCTACGTACGTCAGTGGCAATGTTTTTTAATAGCACTGTTACTATAAATTCTTTTACTTTTTCTATTAGTAGAAGAACGTTCAGCAGTCTTTGGTTATCATATCAGTTTAGTATAGTATACTGTTGAATATCTCTCTCTCATTTCGATGTCCAGCGTGAACGTTTGCCAGAGGCCTGCGTCCACTGAGTCCTCCCCTCCTGGACTTCCTTGACTGACCTTTATGACGACGTCGGTTCAACGTGCAGGTGGTCACCAAACGCTGCGATTACCAGTTCGTGAACCGAGAAACTTTCTGCTTCTTCGGCCGTCAGTTTTTTGAGCTATGTGCTCTGCCCATTTCCATTTCAGCATGCTAATCTGTTGAGCTATGGTCAGCAACCGTTGTCCTTCTGCGGATCACTTTATTTCTGATTCGATCACGTTATCGATGATTTATAGAAGTGAATGTAGCCATTACATGTTTGATTAATGGATATTACTTTGGTTTGCTTAAGATCTATCTAATTTATTTCCTCTGCAAACCCTTAAATAAGTATGCTGGCATAATTCTTGTCCTTCCAGTAAATATATATGTAAATTATACATCGTTTTATTAATATACCGTTTATTTATATGACAACCGAATAATGATTATTTAAGTAACATCATTGCCATAATATAAAATGTCTAAAACTCCAACTTCATCCTCTTCCTGCCCTGCTTCCATTATTTGGGGTCGGCGCAACATATCATACTCTTCCATTTTTCCCTTTCTTTTCCATACTCACACTTTTCTTACACATGTCGTCTTTCACATAGTCCATCCTCATTTTTTTACCTTCCTTTTCCACAATACTCCTCCACGTTCATATTCAGCATTCTTTTTGTCACATGCATAACATGCCCATGCCACGTTAAGCGATTTCTTCTCAATACTTCTACCACTGGTGCCACTTTTAGGCTTCCTCTTATATACTCATTTGTAACCCGATCCATTCTTATTACTCCTTAAACTTAAACACATTGAAATAAATAAAGATCCGTTCATAACACATCATTAAATTCACTCGTATTCAAATAATAATTAAGTAGCATACAGAAAAATATATATTGTTATCCAGTACTCATTGTAACAAACATGAAAAGTCTAACAAGACTCGATACGAGTAACTTTCACAATTTGCTGGAGTTGACTCATTTGCGAGCAGATAGTATAAAACAGCATTGTTATGTTGGCACATATAACATGGGTTGTTATGATTTTGTACCAATAAGAACGAATGTTAATATATCAAAGAAATAAAAAGAGGAGTTGATTACATGCTTCAGAAATAATGTTTAATTAATAAAATAAAACATATATATCATCAACAGCCCGTTTACGTCCACTGCTGAACATGGGCCTCCTCTTAACAGACCCCGGCAAGGCAGGATTGCCATAATCACCATGCTTGGCAGACGGATTGGTGAACGCAGCAAGATGTAAACCTTGAGCTAATAGACGCTGCTGCCCATCTATCAACCATCCTTCCCTTAGTCGCCTTTTACGACACCCATGGGAAGACATGGGGTGTTCTATTCTAAGCCGGAAACCACACGCCAAAAGTGTTACAAGTGTACAAGTTGATGACATGCTTCAGAAATAATGTATAAATATTAAAATAAAACATATATAATATACTTCTATATAAAGCTGAAGAGTGTGTTTGTTTGTTTATTTGCAATAATGTCAGGAATGGTCCGATTTGAAAAATTATTTCAGTGTTTCAAAGATATATTAATAAGCTCGCATTAAATTTTAAATTTGAGAATATTATAAACCGTAAGCAGTTGGTTTTGAACTTTATTACAAACCCATAGAGTTCAAAATATGATTGTCGTTGTGCGATTTCAATATATAAGTTTGACTTTATAAGTACGCTGAAGTAGGTAATCAAATCTATATTTAACAAGAACATTCCTTGTAGGTCTTATTTCCGTGGGAACCTCGTTTTAAGATATCATCATCATCATCATCATCATCAGCCTGTAGTCTTCCACTGCTGAACATAGGCCTCCCCCATCGATTTCCAGCGGTAACGATTTCTAGCGACCTGCATCCACTGCGACCTTTATGAGGTCGTCGGTCCATCGTGCGGGCGGTGGTCTCCACTCGAGAACCTTTTTGCTAAAGTCTTAAGATATAATATTCACAAATAATATGTATCCATACATATATGCCTTGCTTCAAGACTTTTTTGCTATACCTACTACTGGAATCATAAATAGTAGCTCACGTGTAGGCATTGCAATTCAATACCCATCCGTACAACTGGCTTCTATAGTTATAACTCTCAAGACTACTTATGTCTTATTTTTTATTTCCTTTTTTACTGTCTCTGCTTTTTTATAGGGAAGTGGAAACACGAGTCTTTCTTACTTCTCCTTATCTCTTTCTGATTAAACTCGTTGCGGGACCTAAGTCAGTTAAATGTTTTCCTGGGACTTGGAGAGCCTCGGTGCTCTTGCATTACCAGTGTGTGTCACTGTTAAACCTGGCTTACAGGAGATGCCAGTGGGTGGAGTTAGTCCCATAAAAAATAATGTGGCTGTCTTTAGGTAACAGTATTTTCAAAATCAGTTCAATATTGAAATATAGTGAAGCGACCGTAGCCCAATGGCTAGGGTGTCGAACTAGTGATCTTGTGGTCGTCGGTTTGATTCTCATCCATTGCACTACCGACGTGAACCCACTCGTAACACAAGCATTTTAGCTTAGCACGAGGCGTTAACAAGAATACTAGCAGACTATAAAATTCTGCTAGTAATCTTTAATAAAAAAAAAGAAAAATCCTGAGAGTATTCTCTATAAGCTCATAAATGTAACTTCTCTAGTATAGTAGTATAAGATGTAAATACCTGTTTTATCAGCTTTCATATAACAATAAAATCTGACAAACAACCTATTACTTGCATATCTTAAGACATGCCATTAAACTTTTAGCTCTATATTAAATCCTTTAAGACTTTAATTTACTTAGTGAACCATAAATCTTTGAAATGCTTGTTTTGAGAAGAATTAGGATTAACATGAGATTTAAAGAGCAGAGCCGAAAATAAATATTTGAGATAAACAACAACAGAATATTATGTTTATCTTAGTGGATGTTAAAATATGTATGTATGTATTAAATTAAAACTTATTAGGTAAAGTATGAATAATTTATTAACAAGCAAAAACATTTAGAAAATCTGCCAATATTTGAGCTTTATATCGAAAATACAAGTTATTCAATTAATCTGTTGAAATGAAAATTCACCTATATTGTATTTCTAAGTAACTGCCTGATGTCTGGAAGTTGGTAGTTTTACCTACGTCTCGTCAAGATATGAAATGTTTTTATTTCATATCACTCTTCAATATTTTCACCCTTTTCACGTACATTTTTAATATTAAAAAAGCAGTTTTGTTTCAGAGAAACTCATTCACAATAAGATTTATCATTTACTTACTCATAAATCTGATTATGTGTAATACAATCTTACTGCAATCTTATAATAAAACTTATGATTTTTTTTATAAATTTATCAATAACATATCTCTATAAAGATCTCTCTTCTTTCGAAATATCTATCTATGTATAATATAACAAAACTGTAGAGGTCGAATGTCTGTACATAGAAAAAAACGATAAAAACCGAGTCAGGGGATGTTAGCAGTAAAATAGAGTAACTACATCCAGTTTTTTGTTTGTTTGTCTGTCTGTTACGAGCTAAATTCAGAAACTGTTGCACCGATAAAAATTAATGCAATAGTGATATTTTTGTTAGATTTAGTCTTATACAGTGTAATTCTGAAAAGTCACTGTATGTAAATGCTGAATAAATTTTATTATTTAATTATTATTGCATGGCTGTAACTTACATCCCCCGTCAACATTTTAAATACTTTTAATCACAGAAAATAAATGAGTTCCCATGGCATACTTAGAAAACCAAAGAGGAATAATAAACAACACGCGGACAAAATCGCGCATCAGTTCATCAGCCCAATGTCTAGGGCGTCAGACTTGAGATCTTGTGATCGCCGGTTCGATCCCCACCCATTGTACTACCGACGTGAACCAACTTGTAACACAAGCATTTTAACTTAGCACAGGGGGTTAACAAGAATACTAGTAGACTGCAAAAGTTCTACTAGTAATCTTTTCTGAAGAAAAAAAAAGGAAAAAAGCCCTGTATTTGTTGTAAGCTTAATACACTAGCTCATCATTCAGTTTTATTCACGTTTTTGCCTGTACCGGATCTCTCAATCGAATCAGACAATCACTTTCGAACACCCATGTCGAAGGGTGGACTAATTAACGATAATTGAATATAAGACAACCCTCGTCCCATAGTGACTAGCATTGACAGTTTGTTGAGCCATTATAACGTTTCGAGGGTAGCTATAAAATGTATGGAGATGAAGGAAATTGAGTGATTAAGGTTTGATGACACCCTCCGTAGATAGTAAGAAAATCTTTGTTCAGATTCTAAGATTTCTTTCCGGTTCTGGTTGATTGAGGGACTACCCTCCCTGCCTCGGAAAGCACGTTAAGCCATTGGTCCCGATTGTTATAACATCATCTATATCAATGATGACTATGGCAAATACCCTCCCCGGGAGGTGGCCCATGTTCAGCAGTGGACATTATACGGGCTGATTATGATAATGCTAATTATACCACGAGGAAAAGGTCTACAACTAAAATCCCTAAGGTGCTTCTTCTAATACGGATACCAGGAATTGTATCAGCATAACTTGCAATGCCCCTTGCAATGACTATGCTATATTGTTGCGGACTTGGCTAGGCCCTTTATGTTAGTTATCAGATGCAAGGACCACGAGCGCTGGGCCGAATTGCCTCGCATACCCGGCCATCACTAACGGTGGACGGAGTAATGTCCTGGGGGATTTAGTGGTGTGGGGTCTTCTCATCGTATTATGACTATAGCATACCACGCTATAGAGAGGCAAGTCCCACATACCACTTCGCTGGCGCAGGAACGCTGCAGCGGCGGAGGAGATGAGTAAATGCATTTCCCCCCGGGCAAAAAAAGCTTCCCTTCTCAAGGAAACCTTGTCGTCTATTCCATAAACACGTAAAGTTGATCTCACAACTCTGTCCATCCACTGTAAGAAAGTGGCGTGAAGTTTATAATTCACGCTTTCATATTTGCCATAGTATAACTCAATAATTGATATATTCCATTCCATAATTGTACATATTCCATTCCATATTAAAAGAACTTCAGTTTCTTTGATCGTTACTTATGAAAATAAATGTTAATAAACAAACTTGATTGAATAAACAAATGATACATTAATACGATTACTAATATCAATTACTAATTAATCATAGTGAAATCAAAGGGAATATGAAACATAAAAAGAAGAAAGTAATTAATAACAACATATGTATACAGGGTGTCCCAAAAGGTTAAGTAGCTGGGAAAGGGGGTGACAGGGGTGGACACAATGGTCACTAGATTTTTTTTTTTTTTTTTTTAAACTTAAAATTTTACACCTTGTTATTTTTGATGTTGATGTTGATGACCTTGTTGTTATTGAAGATTACATAACAGCATTTTTTTTAAATACAGCCATATTTGTAGGTACAGTTAGCACAAGGTGTAAAATTTTTAGTCTTTTAAAAAATGCCATTTATTTTTTTAAACACCCAGAGGGAATTTTTTATATTTTTCTGGTGACCCTTGTGACCATCCCTATCACCCCCCTTCCCAGCTACGTAATCTTTTGGGACACCCTGTATAATTATATAAAGGCCTTTATTATTCTTACACTACTTTTTGGCCATTAATTTGGCTGATAGGGATAGGTGCATAAGTAGCATTCATTATTTCTTCATTATAAATTTAACTTTAGATCTCGGATGTCGTGGGTTTGATCCCCACGCCGGATAGGAAATCATAGTGTAAATTCTAATATTTCTTTCCAAGTCTGGTTGGTTGAGGGACTACCCCCCGTGCCTCGGAAAGCACGCTAAGCCGTTGGTCCCATTGTTATAACATCATCTATAAGAATCGTATATCAAGGAACGGGCAGCAGAGTTTCCTTGAGTGGTACAACATAAAACTGCGGTCACAAACCCGCCTGACAAGCGTGGTGACTATGGCAAATACCCTCCCTCGGGAGGAGGCCCATGTTCAGCAGTGGAAGTTGTACGGGCTGATGGAAATTTTACTTTATCAGCCCACTACAGAATATTCAGAGGGCCTCGCGTTTAACATACCTTGGTCGTTGAGGTATACTGCCGTAATCATCACGCTTGGCAGGGAGCTTACTGGGCTCTGAGTCTACTATCGTAATGGCGTGCCAATGAACTGTCAATGACAGTTCAATGGTCGGTTTTTTTCCCATTTGGTAATCTACTAATCCAAATAACGTCATAATGGTGTCACTATGACGCCATGATGACATTAGCATAGTTGAATATAAAAACAAATGATGCATTTATAAGTTTTGAAATCGCCTAAATAAACATTACAATGTCCCTAACCATCTCACCTGCTACTTCTGTTGACGGCCTTTTTCTGCGGTAGCAACACCGACTGCCATTCCAGCGCCGACACCATAGTGAGATTAGTAGATTACCGTTTTTGGCAAATTGATATCATGATGGCACTACGCTGGCACAATACTTAAAAAAATAGCAGACTCGGCCCCCTGATCGCAGTAAGATGGTAGTATCATATAATATATGGGTATGGGAGTATCTTTGAGCTGATAGATACTGCTCCCCATCCATCAGGTGCATGTTCATAAGTCACCTCTTACGACACCCATAGGAAGATGGAGTGGTCTATTATTAGCAGTAAATCATACGGCAATTCAAAATTTAAATACCATACAAGTCAAAAATGCTAGAATTCTATTCTTATCAAGTGCTTACTTACAAAGTATCTTAGTTTTATCTTCGACGGTTACCAAGTTCGATAAAACCTTTAATCGCCTATTAAAATTTTTATCGAACTTCTAGCCTGTTTTTCGCAAATAAAATTGGCCTTAGTGCTTATTTAAGGTCTGATCCATCCCCTTTTCAAATGTTCATCAAAATCTGTCCACTTTAGGCGTGATAGCATGACAAACAGACATAGTCTAGTTATAATTTATCACTATATCAGGGATAACTTAGTTGAAAAATCTCAGATTTATAAAAACAGCATTAAAGTGAAGTAATGTTAATTTATGTAAGTGGCTTTCTGCATCGGGAGGTATTTCATAGCATTAATGCTATGCTGTTATTTGACTTGTTCTTACTTAACTTTTAATTGAATATATTAGATGAGAAAAATACGAGTATTACTTTGAACAATGCTTTAACACATATTTTAAATAATGCATTTGTTGCCATGCAATTCCATTTTTTTTTAAACTTGAACATAAAAGTGTGGTCCTCATTTAAAAATTTCTTACTAAGGAGGGTCTTCGTGGGTTCAGGTCTTTTTAATTAGTGAAGAGCCTTTTAGATTTATCAAGACACTCTACTGTTGCCATGTAATTTCATTTTTAAAACTTGAACATAAAATTGTGGTCCTTATTTAAAAAATTCTTACTTAAACAACTTCGAACTTAGCAAGATAGCCTAAATTATCACAGTCTGCAAGACGTAGGGTTTCTATTTTATTTTGCCTATTTGACACATCATATTATGTAATTAATATGCCTTTTGGGCTAGCTTGCTTTCAGTATTCCACTGAGCATTAGATGCACTAGTTTGATTTTGCCGTGTAAATTCCGTTCCTTCCTCGATAAATGGGCTTTTAACACTAAAAGTTTTTTTTTTCAAATCAGACCATTCGTTTTTGCGATAATCGCGTTCAAGTACACAAGCTCTTCAGCTTTATATATTAGTACTAGCTGCACCCCGCGGTTTTACCCGCGTTATTCTGCTCCAGTGGGTCGGAGCGTGATGTTTTGTAGCCTTTATGTTAATCCAGCGTATAGCCCATACCAAAGCAAAATTTCAGCCAAATCCACTCAGTAGTTTTTGCTTAAAAGAGTAACAAACATCCATTCATCCATGCATCCATACTTACAAACTTTCGCGTTTATTATAATATTAGTAGGATAGAATACCGAACTGTTTGCTTATTTTTGTTAAAAAATATTTGCTTCATATTGTTATTAGAAAGATAATGTAATTAGTACTATAGACGCCATTTAACCAAGGCAGTTATAAACTAATTTATATCATAATTAACATGCCCCTTCAAATATTTGCCTATCCATAATTCGGCTATATATCTCTTATATCTTTAGAAGTTCTTATGTTGTATGTGTTTGATGTTTCAGTCGGGGTCATCCCGCTCATTATTTACATAAGCCCAACAGCACGTTCATAGACTCGAGTACATTCAAAAATGACACTTATCGTCTTCGCATTAGAGTTGTAGTAACTCATGGGTGTTTCTACTGATATGCGGTGGTGTATTTACGTAAAATAGCACTTTGGCGGTGTCCTCTGTAAACGGAGTATCATTTTGAGAGTGGGTGAAGGAAATCAGTTGTGTGATCCGTTGTTTATCATGGGCGTGTAAAATACTTGGAATCAAAGAAAAGGGTACAACATTGAGGAGAATAAACAGTGATTTAGTTAGGTTATGGTAAATAGTATCAAAGGGTTAAAGTGCGAATATGCGCATTTTAAATGTTGTTGGTGATTTTGTTGTATTGTTGTATAAATTGCAACATGTGTTAATATTTATTTTTATTTTTAATGACAATAATTATTATCAACGCAAATATTTCTAGCTATGGTTGTTACTAAATTGCAATTTGGTAGTATTTAATTTAATAACGTTACGTATCGCCAAGCCACTCGTAAATAAGTGACTAGCCATCATAATATTTTGACAAACTTTTTTTTAAGTTTTGTCATTGATCGCTTATCTTCTGCTCATAAATTTTTTTACATAATCTTCTGGCTGGTAATATGAAAAACTAAATGCCCTCTACCAAAGATCATTAGTAATAATATGTTACAAATAGATCAACAGATAATAGCAACATCACTTCAGTCTGTTAATTTTTGAGGCCATAATTAAAATTTCTTTAATCTATCTTTTCTTTGTGTAATATTAAAGTCATCTATATTATTATAGTTATAAGTTAGTTACACTTTAGATCAGCTCCTTGTTACTTATTTACCTATGTCCTAGGTTCCCGCGCGCGGTTTCACCCGCCAAGCTCTTATTCCCAAGGAAACTTTATATTTAAATATAGCCTAAGTTACTTCTGGACAAAGTAGCTATCTAAATTTGAAAGAATTTCTGAAATCGGTCCATTAGTTCTTGAGCAATATATAATTATTCAATACAAACAATTAATCAATCTTTCCTTCTTATAATATTAGTAGCAATAGATTATATTTGTAAAGTAAATATTTTTTGTTGTCTAACATTAAATGTATCAACTACATCAACAAAAAAATGTTAAGTGTGATTAATCCGCAAAAGTATATCAAGCACACTGACTGATAGGAATCTTCTAATAATGAATCCCAAGAAAGACAATTTCCATCATAACACACAATTTAACTAAGCCAATTCTCTCCGACCCCAAACCTCTTGACGAAAAAATTCTGCAACCACATTCAACGCGAAACATAATGAAATATCCGCTTCTATTCAGAATCGGGGTCCGGATCCCACATTGCTGATTTAAGTAGGGTCTTCGTGGGTTCAGGTCTTTTTAATTAGTGAAGAGCCTATGTATCAAGACCCTCTATTGTTCTTTCGCAGATAATAATATGTGAAAGGCCTTTTTATTTCCGTGGACGGTCAGGAATTTGGCATTGTTGGGCTTGGCTTGAATTATTATGTTTGTTATGATATGAAAGCTGTTTAGCGGTTACTGTTTAGTGCCACTGTTATGTATTACTTACCTGTTGTGTGATGAAGTGAATGAGTATAAAGATTGAATGACTGCAATTTATTTTTTATTTTTTTATAATACAATAAGAATGATCCTGTCTTTCTCGTATATAATAAAGTAAAATTTTGAAATGAAGTATAAAGTAAAGTAGAAGCGGCTGTAGCCCAATTGCTAGGGCGTCCGACTTGCTGCGGTTCGATCACCATCCATTGCTTTACCGACGTGAATCCACTCGTAATACAAGCATTTTAGCTTAGCACGGGGGGTTAACAAGAATACTAGTAGACATCAAAGCTCGCTAGTAATAAGTAATAAATGTATAAGACAGCTAATTTTAAAATATAAGAATATATATTTTTTTTGTTTATATCCAAGTTGAGTCATTTTATCTTAATTTATTTGACAGACTCTTTATTTCAGTCATTGTGCACTCTTCAATCATATTTTTAAGACCTTATTTTGGTTAATATGCCTCGGGTTTTCTCGACTGGCCGAGGCTAAAATATTGAGTCTTTTGAGCCATCATAAATTAAAGCTTTTAATTTTTACAAGAGCCTAATTAATTCATTATATGGTCAAAACAACTTTCATAAGATAAATTATACACAAAAAAATCATTGCTAAAAAGAGGGTCTAGAAGAGAACTTGTTTTTTTTCCGATCTTACTAAATAAATTATTTTTTTTTTTAATGTTTTATGTCTGACCTACAGCACAATGATAGCTAGTGCCAGTAGAGTAATTGTGTACACACTAACTATACCTATGCTGATGAGCTCCTGCGATCTTACTAGCGCATAAAAACACAACATTAATCAATGATTTTATTTGCTTGTGGTATCTGATTCTCAAAATATTTAGTACTTATCATTTTTTTTTTGTTTTCCGGGGGGAAATGCTTGGACGCATTCCCACTGCCGCTGCAGCGTATTCGCGCGCTGGCGGTGGGATATGTGGGACTCGACCTCTCGATAGCGTGGTATGCTAAACTCATACCACGAGGAGAGGACCCTACACCACTAAACCTCCCGGACACTCCTTCGATCCGCCGTTGGCGGGGGCCGGGTACGTATGAGCAGTCCGGCCCCCCGACGGCACCCGCGGCCTAAATGGTACCGCGGGATCTCCGGGGCCACACTTACAGTGGCCCATTTGCCCAATTATAGGGACGCCCGGAGTGTAGAGGCGTCCCTTCTCCTCATAAGTCAGCCTCGAAGGGAGCGGGACCCATGTGCCCCACTCCCCGAGGCCGAGCCTAGGGCGGTAGGCGGCGGGATATTCTTGAGATACCTACTTGTAAAAAAAATACTCTTAGCCGTAACTCCACTTAAGCAAATAAACTTATAGTAAGTACTTAACAATAAATCTTGTCGGAGCACTCGAAAACAATTTCGAAACGAGTATACATTGCGTGCGCTGTGCAGCGTAGTAGTAAACAGTTAAATCCTGACCGTAACAAAGCCCGCAGTGTAGTAACACTTAGCGATAATGTATGGCCATTTTCCTAATGCACAACGTAGTGCGGCCCGAAATAATGTACGTCTCTATCTTGTTGAAGGTGGATTTCGTATTTCAGTAAATACTAAGAAGAAGGATAAAGTTGTAATAGCAAAAAGGGGAATGTGTGTAATCGCTTGTTTATATATAAGTAGACTAGAATCGCATGCCCGGTTTCACCCGCGGAACTTCCATTCTCGTAAAAACTTTATAATTAAACAAGTTACACCCGCGCGCGGTTTCGCGCGCGCAATTCCCGTTCCCGTGGGAACTTCATTTTAAATAAAGCATATGTCATCCGAGCTTTTTAACGGTGAAAGAATTTTACAAATCGGTCCAGTAGTTTCGGAGCCTATTCGATACAAATAAAGAAACTGACAATCAAATCATTCCTCTTTATAATATTAGTAAAGATATAGAAACAAGCGGCCGTAGGCCAATGGCTAAGGCGTCAGACTTGTGATCTTGTGGTCGCCGCGGCCGGTTCGATCCCCACCCATAGCACTACCGACGTGAATCCACTCGTAACACAAGCATTTTAGCTTAGCACGAGGGGTTAACAAGAATACTAGTAAACTGCAACACGCTGCTAGTAATATTTAAAAAAAAAAAGTTTTAAAAATTCTACTATTAACATTTCTGCAGGATTGTCTTCGCACTATCCCATGTTTGACTGGTAGGGAATGCCTTTTGTATTAAGTCCGCCTTTATACTTTTTAAGTGTTAAAGTTTTAAATGAATAAAGAAATAAATATTCATCCTAAAAAAAAAGAAATCGGATACTGCAATACCGCATAAGTGACAATAAGGTTGAAATGACTTGCCGAAGGTAGCCAGCAAGTCTACGCCTTTACTTTTCGCGGATGACCTTAAACTGGTCCATAAAATTGAGGTTAACGCAGTTCACGCCACACTACAACGGGATATCAATAGCATAGTGAATTGGAGCTTTCAAAATAGGCTTTATTTTAATGTGAGTAAGTGTTCCGTGCTGTCCTTCAGTCGCGCGCAAACCCCGCGCCATTACCAATACCTTATGGACGGGGCGCCGGTACAGCGGGTGACAGAAATACGGGACTTAGGCGTACGCTTCATTGCTGATCTACAGTTTCGGCAGCATATCACTGACGCATGCAAGAAAGATTATCGGAATCTGGAACTAATATTACGCCAAGCGAACAACTTCACAAACATAGGCGCTTTGAAAGCACTATACGAGGCACTCGTGAAGAGTCACCTGGATTGCAATGCCGTAATATGGTCACCACACGAAGAGAAATACAGGCTGATGTTGGAGCGTATCCAGAACAAGTTTGTTAGGTTCTTGTATTTGAAGCAATATGGGATATACCCGGGCTATCCGCTCCTTTACCCTACTCTATTCGTTCTGGGTATGGTGGGGTATTTCAGGCTTGAAGTGAGAAGGGAGGTCGCTCTCAGCGTCTACATATTTAAAGTGATGCGCGGCAAAATCCATAATCCGAACGTGTTGGAGGTGCTCAGGCTACGCGTCCCGAATGAGTACCTGGGGCGGCGGCGGCGGCCGGAGCTGCTGGCCGTGCCGCGCGCGCGCACGTGCCTGCTGCAGCGCTCGCCGCTCACGCGTGCTCTGCGGGCGCTCAACACGTTGGCTCACAGAATTGATCTCTTTTCGTGCGCGCTGAGAATTCACACAGGCCGCTTATTGTGCAATTTGTTTAGTTTAAGTTCCTATAGAGTTAACATTTTAATTTTAATTTACAAGTACATAGGCTATTGAATTAGGTATTAAGTACCTAATTATGTGTATGTGTATGTGTTTCTACGTACGTATGTGTTTCTGTTTAAATAAATAAATAAATTCAAATGTACCAATTTGTCTTTTCGCCTTCAAAAAATATAAAACGAAAATATTTCTTGACAGATGAAAATATACCTTATTAGCAACAATCATTTACTTATTGCAGAAACACATACGATATCCATTCTAATAAAACAGCGTAGGTCTTCATATTACATAGCATTGCACGTAAATTGCAATATCCTGAAGTGATAAATCATCCAGAAAGTGTGAGCGCAAACAATAAATGTCGTCCCGGTTCTGTGATACGAATTTCAGGAAGCCCGTTACAGAGACGATTGAAATTAAACGTATTCTCCAGACCACCATTTTGTCGACGCCTGAATATTGCTTGTGCGAACTATATTAAGTGTAGACTGCTTTTGATGTCAACAACGTTTATCAATGTAATGAAATGATATTACGTATGTTTTAGTAGTAGTTTAGTTTATACTGGCTTCCACGTTGTCTATTGGATGCAGTTTTTTTTAACCGACTTCAATAAAGGAGAAGTTTTCTCGATTCGATATTTTTTTATGTTTGTTCGCGGATAACTTCTTTATTTATGGACCGATTTTGATTAGGTATTCTTTTTTTGGTGAAAAGTAGATATTTCGAAGGTGGTCTCATGATAAGGAAATCAGGGATCAAACCCTGATTTTCTGGCAGATGGTAGTGCGTTTGTTGTTTTTTTTTCCATTGTTAATATTGATAATTACTTTACAGCTAGATGGGTTGTGAATGTCATTAGGGGTCTGATTATGAAGACGAAGGGCAGTTCAGGGAACTCTTAGCTTATTGTTTGAAGTCAGTATTTTTTTGTTAAAAATTATTATTTCATTCTACGTCGGTTGTACGTACGGTTTGTAACGAGTCTAAATTGCTGTACAATTTTGCAGGCTATTAATTACCTTTTAATTAAGCCGATGTTTCGCATTGCGTTACACAATGATGTTATATAAAAAAATAATTGGATACGTCATACTCTTGTTTAGTTAAGACAAAATTTGTCCCTAGAGAGTAAATCGGACAGCATGAAAATTTACGTGTGCAAAAACGAGACAGACATATTATTATGTACAATAGTGCCAATTAGCTTAATTTCGTCGTGGTGGCATTTATCAAACATGGGTACCGTTTCTACCCCTTTTTTACTATAACATTATTGGCGTTACACCATCAGTCGTCACCAAGAGGGCGTCTCCTGTGGGACTTGGATTTCGGCTTACGGCGGTCGCCGGTGGAGGGATTAAAGAATGAATCGTCTGTCTACTTTAAAGTCCGTGGTCCTCTCAGATTACAGCCTAGGTCTACGAAGCTATCAGAAGGTTCCTCATATCATTTCTTAACGTGATCAAGCGGGTTGACTTTGGCAAAAGCATCTTACACTGATCCACGTGTTGTTTTTTCAATTTAGGTGTTTCAATATTATTAAATTGTGTAATCAGTAAAAATTATTATTATTATATGTATTTATACCGATACTGATTATTGTGTTGTAGTTTCAAACGCACATAATGTACATAACCAGACTATTCCAATAAAGTCAATATTCGGGTTGGATATTCGGCGAAACAATATATTGTAACGTATTGCATAGTGATCCGAACTCAAATACTTGGAACTGTAAACTAGATTGAAATCATATCTGTTCCGTTTATACCATGTGTATTTGGTAGATTTGAATTTGGAATGTACCTTCCGTTATTAATGTTAGAGTCACTACATTTACATTATAAAACAAAGTCGCTTGCCGCTGTCTGTCCGTCCCTATGTATGCTTAGATCTTTAAAACTACGCAATATATTTTGATGCGGCTTTTTTAATAGATAGAGTGATTCAAGAGGAAGCTTTATATATGTATGATACATCACCATTATAGTCGCTGGTAACAAAATAAATAGAAAAACATGCTTTTACTACTTGTAACCGGCTTTTGAAAGAATGACCAGCGTTGAAGATTGATCAATGATCTGTCAAACTCTTTTTATGTGTTAAATCAGTTACAGAATGCATTATTAACTATTTTAATTTAATTAATATAAGATGTACCTTCGTGGCGCAGCGGTATAAAAACTCTTTAAGTAGAATCAAAGATTTCTTTTTCGGGTGTGGTCGGTTGAGAGTGTTGAGACATTACCCTCCGTGCTTCAAAAAGAACTTAGAGCCTTTGGTCCCGATCCGAACATCTTCAAAATTATTAATTGCGCAATGTTTACTACGAACATATTAGGTCCAAACCAGTATTAAAAATAAGGTGTTACGGGTTAATCCGTGACGGGGGTAATTTCAGTTATTATAAATTGTTCTTGCACTACACACATCATTCTCTTGATTCATTGTCGATTTTAGAACATGTATATTTCAATTTAAATCAATAAAATCACGGTCAGTTTCTTGATAATTTTAACTTAACGGTTTTACCCATTCTTCTCACATACTTTATTAAAAAAAACAGCAGACCAAAAAAAAAAAAAACAAAAACATATATCACACAGTGAAAATTGTGTGTCCAAAGTGGTACACTCCGCATTTTATTTTACTACGATCTGGTGCTTTCTGATGGCCTCCAGTGTAATGCAAACTGTTTAGTGTTTACGTGGTTCAACACAAAATGCTTTGAATGTGTATCTTGGGTGAGATTCGGGTCCGGACCGTCGGCATAACGCATCCCTAGGGAGCTCTCCGTTTTTATTTTATTATGTTTTTTGTCCGAATTGAACGCAAAAATTTTGAGTGTTTTCCGTCAGAAATATTATTTTAGCATTGTTGTTTATTATTAAAATTTGTT
This sequence comes from Nycteola revayana, assembly GCA_947037095.2. Taxonomy (NCBI): domain Eukaryota; kingdom Metazoa; phylum Arthropoda; class Insecta; order Lepidoptera; family Nolidae; genus Nycteola; species Nycteola revayana. Next base: position 16,922,741 of record OX344851.2, on the reverse strand, counting down.
TCTTTTGAGGTGACGTAGCAATTTTTTACAGGGTTACATGCATTTCTATAGTTATAAACACGCGACGGATTAACTCAAAACCTATACCACTGATCACCACGCTTGACAGGCGGATTAGAATCTCTGATAGTCTAAATTAAAAACCAAATATCTAGTGTTAATTCCGCTAAGAATGTGTGAAAATGTCAAAATGCAGACAATTTTTGCACCGCCCTCCCGCCCGCAAAAATTATGCACAACATGCAGGAGGGAAAAAATAAAACGTGCAAAAATACAATCACCAGCCGAAGACCCGACACCTGTTTCGCTCCTCCACGGAGCATCATCAGGGTGATGTTACCTCGTCGAACGCGTTTGACGAGGTCGGAGGATTAAGGCATCCCAGCATTTTGACACATTTTTAGCGGAATTAACACTAGATATTTGGTTTTTAATTTAGATTAGTATGGATTTCCGCAAAATAACGCCTGATTCCGTTAAATACCTCTTTGATAGATTTTGCTACACACCTATCAGCTGTATGTCCCTTAGTCAACACCCATGGAAGACTTGGGGTGGTCTAAACCATTCGGCAACACTATTTTTACTAACTTTTATTACACCTACGTCAAACGCCAACCTATAAATTTGTATAGTATAAATCCTTACTAATAAGGAAGTTTGTATGTATGGATGGATGGTTGTTTGTTACTCTTTCACGCAATAACTACAGAACGGATTTGGCTGAAAGTTTGCACGCATATAGTTTATAAGATGGATTAACATATAAGCTATAAAACATCACGCTCCGACCCACTGAAGCAGAGTAACGCGGGTAAACCCGCGGGGCTACATATTTCAGAGTACATAATACCTTTACATATAAACAATAAGTTGTTATCAGTAAATTGCGGTTTTGAAAATGACCTATAACTTATACCTCTATAAAACAAGCAGGCCCTGTTTGGTATCATATTTTGTGACAGTTTTAAGCACCCATAAAGGGTCCCTTTGAAATCTGCTGGTAAACAAGGGATTAACCAGTAATTTAGTAAAGTGTGTTGCATTTGTCACTTTGTTTTAAGTACATAATATATTAGAGCTAAGGAAGTCACAATTTAAGCGGTCGTAGCCCAATGGCTATGGCGTCGGACTTGTGATCGTGAGGTCGCCGGTTCGAACCCCGAAGCATTTTAGCTTAGCACGAGGGGTTATCAAGAATACTAGTAGACTGCAAAACTCGACTAGTAATCTTTTAATTTGTTGGTTAGAAAATGATTTATTAATTTGAACAATTCAAAATAAACCAACTCATTTAAAAGTAAATCAAGTAACAAGATAAAATACAAAAAAATTTTTACATATATCCATTTTACATATATATATGCTTGACGCAGAGTGCAAATATCTTCGGCTTTGGTTACGCGGAGCGTCTTCGTAACACACAGTCATACAACGCCCAACGCTACGCGCGACGTACATCATCATCATCATCAGCTCGTATAACGTCCACTGCTGAACATGGGCCTCCTCCCGAGGGAGGGTATTTGCCATAGTCACCACGCTTGGCAGGCGGGTTGGTGACCGCAGTATTATGTAGTAACACACAGGGAAACGCTGCTGCCCGTTCCCTAGTATACGATTGTTATAGATATTGTTATAACAACCGGGTCCAACGGCTTAACGTGCTTTCCGACGCACGGAGGGTAGTCCCGCAACCATCCAAACCCGGAGACAAATCTTAGAATTTACACAAAGATTTCTTGTACGGCGTGGGGATCGAACCTACGACCTCCGAGACTTAAAGCGCGCCAAATACCGCTACGCTACGGAGGTTGTCATTAAAACTCGGCTAGTTCCCAATTTGTGGTATCCCATCAATTGTATAATCACATCCGCAAATAACCACCTAATTCAGGAAGTAACTCAAATAATTCACAACTTAAATAAATATATATCAGAATGGAATCGAAACAATATTGTCACACAAAAATTTATCCCAATATCTCTCAGTGTACCGCAAAACCACTGGTTAATGAATTTAAAATTAAATACACGTAAAATTGTGGGTTTCCACTACACTGAGTATAACGTTATTTTCGAATCTGTTTATTCGGATGTATGATTTTAAATACTATATAACGTTTATGCGGATTCACTTGACCTACATTATGAGAATTAAGTGCGTTTAATTATTGAAACGTTAATTTCAGATTAAGTTTATTAATTCACTTTATTTAAAGACAATCTCTGACGGTCGTGTTGGTCGACGATTAAAGAGTAGAATTTGTTAATTGTGAAATACACAAGTTAGTAAAAAAGAACTTATAGCAATTTTAATACTCTTATTAATTTGAATTGTTCTCCAGGATTTGTTAATACAACAAAATAAAAAAATAAAAATGGTTAAGTAATAACCAACTATTTTTAATTTTATTCCACTGCTTAGTGATACAATCTATTAAAAAAATATCCTCGATTGAAATATCTCATTCATATTTTATATAAAAAAAGCTTAAAATGAAATACGAATTTAGCACTACGTAATAACAAGCACTATTTTTAAATACTACTACTACCCAACATAAATTTAAAACATATTCGAAATAACCCTAACACGAAATGCACACACAAAACGAAATTAAAAAAATAAGATCTCAATTTAAATTTCATACACCTACTCGTTTAGCGTGAGACCAGTGAACAGGAAACGAAACTCAACAGTATCAAGTTATAATAAGTGCACACATCGCAGTACAACTTCGGTTCTTATGCATGAGTTCGTGCAGAGTATACTAAAACTTTGGACTCCACTTACTTGAAGTTCACTCGATGAGTTTTGATGGAAAAATATGAGTTATCATAATATGATTATGAGTTCATTTTGGTGTGAGATTGTATTGACAGCGCAATAGGTAACGTAGTAGCTCTATTTGAATAGTTTAATAAAACTTGTAGGATTTTTTCTTTTTCGAGGTTGTTTTAATTTTTTTGCTAAGGGCGAGTTGAAGCATATCTTTGATAATTATAAAAGACACCTGAATTACATATAAACAGAAGAAGTTAAATTGTTTTATGTTTTTTTTGCTAAACTCAAATAAGTTTTAAATTACTGAAGCTTTAGCTATAATATGGTGCTTATAGGAATTTATAATGTACATTTTAGATTTTAATTTAACTATAGTATTAAAAGGAGAGAGACCTAAGCAAGTGTATGAAAGTAATGGCCAAAAACAATAAATTATTTTTAAAAATGTTTATCATAAATATGTACCAATCAAACTAAGGGACGACCGTGACTGGTTGATTAGTGAAATTATGACGATTTAGTAAGGTATGTCCTTACTAAATCGTCGTAATTTCACTAATTGTCGCTTGGTTATAATTTTCCATTTTTTTATGTCAGCTACATCTACACAAAAGGCAAATAATATTTAAATGTCTCTTCAGATCCTTACTAGTCCTTACTATTATAAATGTGAAAGTAACTCTGTCTGTCTGTCTGTTACGCAATCACGCCTTAACTACTGAAGCGATTTCAATGAAATTTGGTACAGATATAGTCTAGAGCCTGAGAAAGAACATAGGCTATATTTTATTATGAATTTCCCACAGGAACGGGAGTTACTCGGGTGAAACCGCTGAAATTGTCGTGAACCAAATCTAATAAAAAATCCGGCCAAGTGGGAGTCGGACTCACGCACGAACGGTTTCGGACTATTGACTAGGTAAACAACATTACACTTTATAATAGCCTTTATTAATATCGCAAAAAAACACGTTATTTGGATGAGAGCTCCCCTTAAATATTTGTTTTTAATATTTGCTGTAATAGCTGCAACAGTAATACATAATTTGTGAAAATTTCAACTGTCTAGCTAAAGCAGTTCTTGAGATACAGCCTGGTGGTAGACAGACAGAAAGCGAATTCTTAGCAACGGGGTCCCGTTTTTACCCTTCGGGTACGGAACCCTAGTGAAAAGGGGTGCAGGTGTATAATTCGTTTCGTCTCATCGCTTCAGTTTAGTGGATTTGAAATGCTATTTTTTAATTATGAAGTTCTCACGGGAGCAGGGCCCCGAGTCTACTATCGTAATGTGATAATGAATTAAATGTAATGCGTGTCCATGAAAATGGTCGGATTTATTCCCATTTGGTAATCTACTAATCCAAATGACGTCATAATGGTGTCACTATGACGCACCGATGACATTAGCTTACTTGATTATAATAACAAATGATACATTTATAAGTTTCGAAATCGCCTAAATAAATATTACAATCTCCCTAATCATCTCCCCTGCTACTTCTGTTGACAGCCTTTTTCTGCGGTAGCAACACCGACTGCCATTCCAGCGCCGACACCATATTGAGATTAGTAGATGACCGTTTTTGGCTTAATGATATCATGATGGCACTACGGTGGCACAATACTTAGAAAAATAGCAGACTCGGCCCCCAGGAGTTACGCGGCTAAAACCGAGCGCAGAAAGCTAGTGTAGAAATAAATAAGCAATAGTCAGATGTGAACCGTATCCTAGTTAGCTTAGTATATAAAACTACCTGCGTGGTTTTACCCGCGTTACTCTGCTCCAGTGAGACGGAGCGTGATGTTTTGTAGCTTATATGTTAATCCAGCGTATAACCTATCCCGGTGCAAAATTTCAGCCAATTCCGTAAAGTAGTATTGGGATGAAAAAGTAACAAACATCCATCCATCCAATCATCTACACTTACAAACTTTCGCGTTTCTAATATTAGTAGGAAGGACTAAATATTCTTAACTATAAAATCTTGTGCGATATTTTAAGAAAGCCCTTTGCAGTCAATCGTTAGAGTGATACAGACCCACATGGAGCACCTCCCGAGTGTTTGCGGAGGACGGCAAACATGTTGAACTACAAACGTTACGTGACACTGTTTGAACGGCGACGTCTGCTTCATTTAGTTCGACTTCCTCTATTTCTTATATGACATGTGTTCCTTTGTTATGGGTATCTACTTTTAGTTGCGTGGGAGGACGGACGAAAATTGAATACTTCATTATGTGTCGCGATGTTTGTTTTTGTTAGCCTCGGAATGGTCGGGTAGTAATGGTGTACATATTATGTTACCAATCTATATATATAAAAGAAAGTCGTGTTTGTTACAACACTTATAACTCGAGAACGGCTGGACCGATTGCCATGGTTTTTGATTTGTTGGATTTGTTTCCGTCCCGAATAGCAGAATACATTTTAAAAACAAAAGAAAGTCGTGTTAGTTACACTATTTATAACTCAAGAACGGCTGAACCGATTTGGCTGAAAATTGGTAGGGAGGTAGCTAAGAACTGGGAGAAGGACATAGGATACTTTTGGGTAGGGGTAGGGTAGGGTAGGGTAGGGTAGGGTAGGGTAGGGTAGGGGTAGGGTAGGGGTAGGGTAGGGGTAGGGTAGGGGTAGGGTAGGGTAGGGGTAGGGTAGGGTAGGGGTAGGGTAGGGTAGGTGTAGGGTAGGGTAGGTGTAGGGTAGGGTAGGGGTAGGGGTAGGGTAGGGTAGGGGTAGGGTAGGGTAGGTGTAGGGTAGGGTAGGTGTAGGGTAGGGTAGGGGTAGGGTAGGGGTAGGGGTAGGGTAGGGGTAGGGTAGGGTAGGGGTAAGGGTAGGGTAGGGGTAGGGTAGTAGTAGGGTAGGGTTAGAGTAGGGGTAGGGTAGGGCAGGGGTAGGGTATAAACGTCCACCCGTGCGAAGCCGGGGCGGGCCGCTAGTTATTTATATAAAAATTAATCCCTATTTCACTTGGTCACGGCATCACACGATTTCAATGATTCTTTTGTTGTTGTGTTGGTCATTGACAGAAGAGGGTTCCTATAAAATAAAAATTAAGAAAATTGAGTGGCAAATTAGAAAATTTTAGAATACTTCACCACCGTATTAAATGCTTGCACCGTGCTTTTGACAATATAAACATTTTTAAAGTAACCTAATAGGGTTTGACTTAACATTCACAGAATGCGTGCTGCTCTTAGTGCACATCACAGTTAGTTCATAGCTATTACGCCTAATTTCGTTTCAGTTAAGACAGCACAATGTCTGTCGGGTCAGCTTGTACTTAATATATAGGGTGACTGGTAATTAGTGACCGATACCTAAACACATGATTGTGCTCATGATAACAAACAACTTTTACTATAGCACCAACCCTGAAATCGCGAAAAAAAAATCAGCTGTTCCATACATTCATGTTCACATAACTCGTCAACATGGTAGGGTGCAGCTGATTTTTTTTTCGCGATTTCAGGTTTGTTGCCATTGTAAAAGTTGTTTGTTATCATGAGCACAATGATGTGTTTAGGTATCGGTCACTAATTACCAGTCACCCTATATAAAGCTGAAGAGTTTTTTTGTTCGCTTGAACGCGCTAATCTCAGTTACTACTGGTACGATTTATAAGACAATGTCAGTGATAGGTAGCTCATTTATCTCGGATTGAGAATGTGCTTGAAGGTATCAGACAAGGGTAAGTTTATTTTAGGTATTTTTGGGGTAAAATGTATTATTACTTCATAGAAATTACATCCAAACACCGTATTTAAAGTCAATTATATTTTTTTATGAGAAAAGTACTAAACACTAAATCAGTGCAACGAGCTATATTCCACAACTATGCAAACGAAAATGCCCAATACTTTTTATTTGAGGCTTTGATATTGATGTTTTGTAACCACTACGAAATCAAATAGAAATCAAAACATCAAAGGAAACTACGTTATTGACACTGTTATTCATATCAAAATAACTTTAAATAAACATATTGCAGTCTGTCGGGTTTGTTTCGTTTATTTATACAATACAGGTATCTAGACTAGTATAGATTTCAGCTCTCACGATTAACAAACTTTTGTATTTTCATCTTCATCATCATCAGCCCGTATAACGTCCACTGCTGAACATAGGCCTCCCCCCGAGGGAGGGTATTTGCCATAGTCACCACGCTTGGCAGACGGGTTGGCGACCGCAGTATTATGTTAGTATTAACACACAAGAAAACAAAGCTGATGCCCGTTCCTTGATATACGATTATTATAGATGGGGTTATAATAATCAGGACCAACGGCTTAACGTGCTTTCCGAGGCACGGAGGGTAATCCCCCAACCAACCAGACCCGGTGGTCGCTGTGTAATGGATTCAGTTGATATAATTATGCTGCTGCTCATCTATGGGGTGGCTATTCTAAGCCCGAAACTACACGGCCAACATACTACTTTAGTAATAACGTAAGTGGGCGTAGCCCAATGGCTAGGCACCCATTGCACTACCGACGTGAACCCACTCGTAACACAAGCATTTTTGCTTAGCACGAGCGGTTAACAAGAATACTAGTAAACTGTTAAACTTTGCTAGTAGGTAATTAAAAAAAAAGATATAATTTTTTTTTCTTCCTCGAAAAGTCTCCATGATTTGCCTACTCCATCCATTGGAAGTTTGTCTTAAGTCGTCTATACTTTTTTGTTCGTTAGATTGAGATTCTATTGAAAATCTAAAACAACCATCACCAGAAATAATAAAAAATCTAATAAACGAAATTACCAAAAATAGAATTAGACGCCTAACTAAGAAGAGTCCCTTATAATCTAAACATGAGGGTAACACAACCAATTATCGGCCCAATCTAACGCTGACACGGGATAAATATCGGTAAACACTAAATTATTGTCTACCCGTCTATCGGTGTAGGCGCGCGGATGATTTGTGCGCTGTGCCGACAATTTTTCATCCACCCTGCCAACACTAAATCACGCTGACAACTTCGGCTGGCCCAACTATTGGGACACCTACCTTATTACACACAAAAATCGTCCTTATTTTTACTCAATATAGTTGTTTTTTGCTTGGATTTTGAGTAAGAAGTATCTATAAGACTGCGTTTGTTTGATATTTTGTTTACCGATGTGTAATAAAAAACCCTGTGAATTATTGCAGGTTGTGTCCTTTGTCTTGTTAGAAATGATGTCCAGGGCCGAGTATATTAATCTTGGCCGTAGGTCTAAGTGCGAGGGAGTGACAAATATGTTATTTCTCACTCCCTCACATAGGGTGTGTGATCCAGTTTTATTATTTCATTTTGTCTTCTTATTAAATTCTTATTAGCTGATAGTGACATTTGTGGATTGCAAACCAAAGTGGAAAAAGTGTCAAATTTGAAGAGTTTTTAATTAGATGTAACTTAAAGCGTACGCAAAGCAAATTCCCAAAAAGAATTTTAAAGGTAAAGTATGCTTACACTCGAAAAAAATCCAATTACATTTCATTCTATTAAAATATTATATTATAAGATACTTTTCCATTAGCGGTCTTCCGCGGAACATTTTATACCTGAAGAAATTCTACCTTTAATGGAAATGTCGATAACCTCAACCTTTTAACCTCATTAGGATATAGAGAACTTACCTAAAGAAATATTAGCTATGATCAAATGTAAGGTGCATCCGAAATATATGCCATGCCTATGCTAGGAGGTAGTGTCACTTACAATAATTACGGTAGTAAAGAAATTGCTGTAAGCTCGATCCTATACGCCTGATCTCTGACCTGTCATGTCGGAATACACCTGTTTTTACACTATAATAATTATATTATATTACACAGGTGGCCAATCTCCGTAGAGATTATTTGCCATGTCCGAAATCTAGGAGGGCTATATATAAATAAATTTATTATGATGAATCGTTATGGAATTGTTCTGTGTAGCGATAGCAAAAAAATACTTTTTAGCGGCCCCGTCTTCGCACGGGTAAACTTTAATAGCCTATGTTACTCAAGGATAATGTAGCTTTCTAATGGTGAAAGAATTATCGAAATCCGTTCAGTAGTTTATGAGTCTTTACGAAACATACATATATACATACTTTCTCATTTATAGGTATAGATTAAGCTGATCCGATCGATTGAAATTTTTGACTGTTACAGGTTACTAATTGATTTACTTATTATTTGTAACGTTTTAAATTTTGTAATTATTGTATTCAATTATTTTATTATTTAAAACGTTAATTAACCACTAGCAATTTATCGACTGTTTGTAACTATGGTTAAAAGAGTAAAAACTAATTTAAAAAAAACACGTCATAAAATTTAACTTTCCATGAGAGTAAAACAACTATAGCATTTTCCATTGCTTTTAACTTTATTTGACAAGCATATATAGGGCGATGTGTGTTTCTAATTGGCAATGGCAACACAACGTGCCTATTCACTAGCAATTGGCATCAAATCATCTAAAACCACCTAAAACATGACTTATGTGATAATTACAAAGGTAAATCTACTCAAATACATTCGCTATGTCCACATTCAAAACCAACAACTGAACTAATAAAACTTATCCCATTCATTAATATTAATAGTAGTTTTTTTGCAGACCGTACCAATACATCAACGCCTGACAAGGCGGGGTCAATCGAGGCCCATCGTTCATACTCACGATAAAATAGCTCGATGAATTGTTCAAATCGATTAATTCACTAACTTTCACCCATGAATTTGGTTCACTGAATATTATTACTACATGTATATAGAAAATTATATAAATTTCGTAATTATCGTATTGGCTTTCGGCATTTCTCTGCGTTACCGAATCAGAAATGAAGAGATCCGCAGGAGGACGAAGGTCTTTGACCTAGGTCAACGGATTAGAAAGCTGAAATGGCAATGTGTCCGTGGAAAAGTGTTTTATTTTGCTGTGTTGCCCGACAAGGTCCATGTTCTTATGTATTTACATTCATCATCATTTTCAGCCGTAAGACGTCCACTGCTGGTCATAGTCGTCCATCATAGATCTCCAGTTATTACGGTTGGAATCGGCCTGCATTCACCGTGATCCTAGGCCTTAACCAGATCATCCGTCGATTTAGTTATTGGACGTCCCAAGGTAACGCTACGCTTGCCGATCCGCGGTCTTAATTGGAGAACTTTTCGGCCCCAACGGCCATCAGACCTCTATGCTATATGATCTGCTCATTTCAACGAACTAATCTGTTGGGCTAATATGTCGATAGCCCATCTTCTACGTATCTCCTCATTCCTGATTCGATCTCGTAAAGACACTCTCTCTATATCTCGTTGAGCGACTCTGCGTCTGTTCATAAATGTACCTTAATATTCCTACCATAGAAGCAATAAAGAATTGAAATTGAATATCCTACCGCTACTCCAACAATGCAGTGCCTTTATACTACTTAGCGTACTGACCAATATTTTTATATTGTAATTGACATGAAAGAAAGTTGCATAATGAATAACTATAGTATACGACACTCGACGACTGTCGTAACTAGAAATAGTATACGACAGTTGAACCATCTTGGAAGCCTTCAATATTACTTCGACGAGATGATTATAAAGAGGTAATTCCTTTGCAAATTGGCGAAGTCTTGGGGCGCTTGTAAGAGGTTTAATCTCTTGTCAAAGGATGAATCTAATTGGTGGCCCCAACTTGATTTAATATTGAAAGGGAATCCTTATATAATATTACAGCAGTTGGGTTCTAGTTTTAGCTTGCTTTTCTACTAGAAATGTGTGGGAAAGCGAAGCAGTGGGCGGAGAACACATGCAGGAATAGAGTACATAATGTTTGTAGATTTCATTAGATTTGAGTATTGCTCAAAGCTGGTATTCACTGTTCAGGTCTACATGCAAAATGTATCGTAGATTTGCCATCTTGTTAAGTAAATGTACCTTACATGGTACTATAACAATAATATTATGAAAAATGTATTCTTTAAAGAATTTGATTTAAGAAAAAAATATCTTAAGTGAAAACTTTTTTTTTTATCATAGCATATAATATTAGGCATATTAATACAATTAAGCATTTTACAAATTACCAATCATATAGATAAGAATCAGGCGTTACATTGCGGAAATCTTGACGAATATGGCATAAAAACACCATCATATGAAATAAAATAACGTAGGCATGCAGGCATAGGCTAACAAAGAACTTTTTAAAAATCGACACTTTAGGGGATGAAAAGGGGTTCTAAAATGTCTGATGATTATGTAGTTTTGGGTGGTAATTTCAGCAATGTTAACACTAGATATGCAAACGCCTTGAAAGCCTGACAACAGATTCTATCTTTATTTAACCCAGGGAGTAGAGATTGCAAACCGGGCCCGGCCGGGCCGGGCCCGCCCGGGCCCGATGCTCTTTTAGGCACCCACCGGGCCCGGCCATTCTTACCCGCACGTAACCGCGGCGCGGGAGCGCCAACTCGTAGAGTGTACGTTGGCATTACAACCACTGCGAGGTGCGTCGTTGCCGTTAGTAATGGTAACACTCACTAGTCTTAATAATCAAAGTTTAAGAAAAAACATAATACCTACTTTACTTTTAGTAAATAAGAATTTGTTTTGTTTATAACAAAGCTACCAAAGTTTATCTATCTATCTATCTAATCTAAGTTGTTATGACACATTTAGTACTTTAAGCTGCGTTATTAGTTTCTTATTTTAATATAATATTATGTTTTCAAATAGACACTATAAGGAGTAAAGAGAAAGACCTGCTTGTTTAAACTTATAAAATGAATAATTACTAATACTAATGTTACTTTTCCGTCCACATGTAAAAGTAATCAATTCTGTATTAAGTGTGATTTTGAGACTTGAGTGAGACTGATTATTGTGATAATTGTTCATAAGCTAGTTTGATATAAATATTGAACTTTAATCATTGCCTTTTTCATTCGAATATAGAAAATTTTCGTAAAATACTTTAAAGGATTCATCGCTAACACACAACCCGGCCGGGCCCGGCCGGGTTGAGAAACATACCGGGTTGCAACCTCTACCAGGGAGTATGACAAGGACACCAGATAACTTAACAATGATTTAAGTTGATTATCAGACAACTTATTGTCAAAGGAATGGACTTTGTCACTCCAACTATATAACAACACACTGGTTTCAACTGCACCAGGTTGATTGTAATGCAGAGTTGCAATCAAGTTGAATCAAGCAACTTGAATCCAACTAGTCAACATTCAGAGCACAATATAAGATTACGTAATACGGTATTCCTTAACTCTCACAAGATAATGTTGGGTAACTATTTCCTTTACCACAATGATATAATCCAAATAGAGATAAATTTCTAACTCAACTCAAGTAAACTTCATTAATTACATTTTAAATGTTGAATGTCCTTTATTAAACTATTTTAATTCTATATTTTGAAATTGAGATTATTAAAATTCGACCACCGGCAGGACTCGAAATTGCATGTTAGGTTAAGCCCCTAATGCCTTAGCCAATAAGGCTACGTTAGAGACGCGTTATACAAGATGTTGATAAATTTCGATGACCGGTAGGTTAAGGCATTAGGGGCTTAACCTAAGATGCAGATTTGAGTCCTGCCGGTGGTCAGTATTTTAAACTTTTCCGTAAAGTATTCGAAAACATTAAAAAAATATATTTTAATTCTGCTTAGAATTTAACATAATAATATTATTAAAACTTAAGCTAATATCAATATTTTCAATAATCTTATTAGAATTTTGGAAAATGTCCCATAAGAGAAAAATGCGTTAACATAATATGTCATTATTGGAAAGCAAACAAAGTTCTATTAGCCATTTTATTTTTATTCGTTATGATTCGTTAAGTGATGATCAGAGTTTATATAGTACAGATGCAGGTTTTGATTCTATTTATTTGTTTATTTTTATTTATTTATTTTAAGTCTTTTACAACATCTTTACAGTTTTCGAAAACGACATTGTAAGTTATTATTATTATTAAGTATTCTATTTAGACAAACACCTTTAGGCAATTTCTGTGAATTTAGACCGGCTGCAGTGATAAATGTCTATTTTAGTAGAAACTTGGTTAATAAGCCTTACAGCACGTTACACGGGGGCATAGTCTAGTAAGTTTGTTCTCGCTCGTTTGTTTCGTTGATTATTTAAAACCACGTGTTGCGGGGACGTTACCAACACTAAATTCAAGTACACAAAGTACATTCACACAAAGTGGTTCACACAAACCATTGTCTCCGGTGGGAATCGAACACAGAACACCAGAAGCACCAATACCTCATGCCAATCAAGCAGTCCACTAATGAAGATACATTATATATAAATACAAGAGACACTGTCCACTAACGCTTCCAATTACATAGCTTAACGGACCGAATGCAGACCGTCCTTGCTTCATTACCTAAACCACTTGCTATGTCCTTGGGTGTAATCCGGCAGAAAATGATGTGACGTGTAGTGACGTCTCGTAGCGTGATCTGACGTGTTTGACGTGGCGTTGCGTGCAGATGTGACGTCACACTGTTCAAAGATTTAGGCGCGATAAGATATATTACGATAAGCCAAATTACACGATATCCTTGACGTGTATCACATTTATATTTTTCCAAGTAACAAAGCTTACGTTACTCAAACCGCGTTAAAGTGCTTTAAATATATTCTTCTAATCTAAATTAAAAAACCAAATATTTAGTATTCATTCCGTTAAAAATGTGTGCTACTGCAAAATATGTTTTGCTCAGTAGCGTTCGACTAGGTAACATCACCCTGGTAATGCTCCGTGGAGGAGCGAAACACGTGTCGGGTCTTCGGCTGGTGATTGTATTTTTGCACGTTTTATTTTTCCTTCCTGCATGTTGTGCATATATTTTTGCGGGCGGGAGGGCGTTGCAAAAAGGCAACCCAGCATTTTGACACATTTTTAGCGGAATTAACACTAAATATTTGGTTTTGTAATTTAGATTAGTATGGATTTCCGCAAAATAACGCCTGATTCCATTATATCTTTTCTTCTACCCATTATCTAATTTTCTATGCTCTCTGTCATTCACAAATGTTTTGTATCTTTGGGTAAGTTAGTGTATATCTGCTATGATTGAATTTAAATTCTGTAGTTAATCTATACTAATATAATACAAAGGAAATTCTTTATTGTTTGTTAGTTTGCATTGCTCCGAAACCACGTTATTTATTACAATATTTTTGAAACTACGTTAGTTATCCAAGAGTAACATAGGCTATATTAAATTATGAAGTTCCCACGGGAGTGAGAGCTACGTGATGAAACTGCAAGCGGGAAGCTAGTTATATTTAATTTAAATAAGATAGTCGATACTGATTTGAGACTACGATATCGTTGTCGTGAATAGTGATTTTATTTTCTACATTTAATTTGAATTGTATTGTTAATGACAACCTCCGTAGCGTAGCGGGCTCGCTTTAAATCTCGGAGGTTGTGGGTTCGAACCCCACGCCGGACAGGAAATCTTTGTGTTAATTCTAAGAGTTTCTTTCCGGGTCTGGTTGGTTGAGGGACTACCCTCCGTGCCTTGGAAAGCACGTTAACCCGTCCTGATTATTATATTACCCTCCGTGCCTTGGAAAGCATGTTAAGCCTTTGGTCACAATTGTTATAACATCATCAATAATAATCGTATATCAAGGAACGAGCAGCAGCGTTTCCTTGTGTGTTACAACATAATACTGCGGTCACCAATCCGCCTGCCAAGCGTGGTGACTATGGCAAATACCCTCCACAGGAGGAGGCCCATGTTCAGTAGTGGACGTTATACGGGTTATATGATAATGATGATATTGTTAATCATGAATCTCATCTTCGGATAAAGAAAATCTCTAACCTTTAATTAAGTAGAAAAGAAAATCATTTATACACTCTACTTATCTAAAATATTTGCATTCCAATGGAGTTCCTACAAATTTCAATCTCGGAAAATATTGAAAAAACAGCAATGAACATCGTCCAAGTCGATTTCAATCAGGGATCGGATATCGGTGATAAGGTCGCGACTTCATTCCCAGCACAATGGATATTGTTAGCTGGTTCGCTTTTGTTTGCCTTTTAAATATTTTCGAAGAAATAGTGAACTGAAATAGCCCGTCAGGATGAAGCAAGAAATTTGACTCCAAGAATTTAGAGCGCATTTCCTTATTCGATTTTGTTGATTATATTGTAAATTGGGTTTAAATATTGTACATTTGGATACCCTTGTCGGAGATTGGGTAATATGTATAAAAAGTATAATAATTTGGCGTATTTATTTTCTAAAAAAAAAAAAAACATTTTTTAAAAGGAGATCGTCCTTTCCTCCGAATCAAGACATAGCGGTTAAACTCTATTTGTCATAGTCACAGCGTTTCCTTGTGTTGTAACACACAAGGAAACGCTGCTGCCCGTTCCCTGATATACGATTATTATATATGACTAGCTGACCCGGCAGACTTCGTACTGCCTCAATCGATACATACCCTACACTACCCCTACCCTACACTACCCCTACCCTACACTACCCCTGCCCTACACTACCCCTATCCTACACTACCCCTACCCTACACTACCCCTACCCTACACTACCCCTACCCTACACTACCCCTACCCTAAACTACCCCTATCCTACCTCTACCCTACCCCTACCCCACACCTACCTCTAATCTACCCCTAACTTTGTCTGAAAAATAAAAATAAAAATTTAGGGGTGGACTACCCCTAACATTTAGGGGGATGAAAAATAGATGTTGGCCGATTCTCATAGATACCGGATAAGCACAAAAAATTTCATCAAAATCGGTTAAGCCGTTTCGGAGGAGTATGGCAACGAAAACTGTGACACGAGAATTTTATATATTAGATGTTATAAAAATCGTGACCAAAGGCTTAACATGCTTTCCAAGGCACGGTGGCTAGTCCCACAACCAACCAGACCCGGGAAGAAATCTTAGTATTTACAAAAAGATTTTTTGTCTTGTTGGGATCGAACCCACGACCTCTGAGATTGTAAAGCGCGCCAAATACCGGTACGCTATGGGTACCCATACAGCTTAACAGGTTGTCAGAAGCAAGTTTAACAATTACGCATAAATATCGCCTTATTTTCCATTCGGACTTCAACATTAAAGGTCTTTAGAACAGCGAAAATAAACACAAATGTTAGCAAAAGTTGGTCTTAAAAATTAATTACTTTTATGCATTATCTACTTTTCGTTGAACAAGCAGCGATTTGTAACCGTGCCAAAACTGGGAGACAAAGAAAAAGTATAAGTCACAGTGTTTTCGAGCAAAAACTAGTAGAAAACTGCTGGTGTTAAATCAGATTTACTCGTAAATTACTAAAATGGAGAGTTAACCGCTGTATGCAGGTTGTTATGGTGATAATAGATTAAATAAACGAGGTGATAGTAGATTAAATAAATAATTTGATAGAACCTCTGTGTATAGACGATTTGCCTTATATACCTGAGGTTGTAAGTTCGTTTTTTGCTTCGAACAAAAATATTAGTATAAAATCAAAGATTTCTTTTCGGGTCTAGTTGCTTGAGGGATTTAGCACGTAAAGTCGACCATATGTTATAACATCACATATAACAACCGTATTTCAGGGTGACAGGCAGCAGCATCCACTGTACATAATACTGCGGTCACCAACCTAACTTAAAAGCGTGATGACTATGGTAACACCCTGGTAGCCCATGTCCAGCATTGCAAATTATATGAACGCTATCCACTTTAATTAATTTAGTCAAAGCGGAAAACTACAAAGACAAGTTAATTACAAAAGACATATCGTCAATTATTGTGCTGTAATGTATCAGTCCTTTTTCGCTCGATGCTGAACATGGGCCACTTAACAGACCTTGCAAGCCAGGGTTGAAGAAGAATATTGCCATAAGCACCATGCTTGGTAGATTGGAGATGAAGATGGTGAGTATCCTTGAGCTGATAGATGCCGCTGCCCATCCATCAACTGTATATCCCTTAGTCACCTCTTACGACACCCATGGGAAGATTTGGGGTGGTATATTCTAAATCGGTCACTACAATGCCGTGATTGTACCTCGTTAATGAAGTTGCTAGTAAGGTGTAATTTCAGCTGTTAAATAATGTTATATTTATATGCGCAGTACGGAACGAAATATCAATTAGCTACATTTGAATTTCAACCTTATTAAATATTGATGCGCTATATGTATGTGTATCATCATCAGCCCGTATAACGTTCACTGCTGAACATGGGCCTGCTTCCGGGGGAGGGTATTTGCCATAGTCACCACGCTTGGCAGGCGAGTTGGTGACTGCAGTATTATGTTGTACCACCACACAAGGAAACGCTGCTGCTCGTTCCTTACTATACGATTATTATAAATGATGTTATAATAATCGGGACCAACGGCTTGACTTGCTTTCCGAGGCACGAGTGCATGGAGAGTAGTCTCTCAACCAACCAGACCCAGAAAGAAATTTACACAAAGATTTCCTGCCCGGCGTGGGGATCGAACCCGTGGGTTCAACCTCCAAGGTTTAAAGAGAGCCAAATACCGCTACGCTACGGAGATGTAATATGTATCATCGTAATATGTATATGTGTATGTGTGTGTGTGTGTCAACAAATACAGTACATTTTCACTCTCTACTCATTTACCTATTCTCATAAGAGTCTAACACGATTGTGCGTTAGATAAATATTTGTTTGTGTCCCTGTGCGTTGGGACTTCACACATAATTGAGAGAGATGGAATAATTAATCATAGCACTAATTACTTGTTCTGATTAGTGATTGAACTAACAACAATAATTTAAAAAATGGACATACATAAATTTATGTTACTGTCAGGATTCGAACCTCGATAGGTATAGCCCCCAAATCCTAGACCATTCGGTCACGGTGGAGCCCAGTTAGTTTGTTTGCTTGAACGTGCTAATGCTCAGTAACTACTTTTCGGATTGGAATAATTCTTTCAGTGTTATACAGGCCATGTATTAAGGAAGGATTATCTATATTCAATTATGAAGTTGTAGCGACATCTTCAATAGCCGCACACAAATTACAAGAAGACAAGCAGCGCCATCTACCACCTAGTTTTCCAACTAACCTGTATCGCGCAATACAAGTTCGCAAGCCAATTCGAACATATAAAGTTCCGAACAGTAACAAATGGCCGTCGGTCGCCGCTCGCCCGGCAAAGATGATCTTCATTTTATGTGGAGGAACACCATCAACCGTTCCTCTACAAAGTTGTTACGGGAACGGAAAATACGCGGGTAGTGCCGGGAAGCTAGTACAAATTTACAAGTTTCCACTAAGACACCACTGCAATCGCATGTCATTGACCTGTTTCCAACATTTTTCTTATAAGAATAAACAACAAATTATTTTAATCCAACCCAAGACTTCATTAACTGCGGTCAAACTCAAACCGCAACACCAACGAGGCACTCAAACACTTTGTACGCTATGCAAGGATATAATAAAGATGTTACCTCTGACCTATATAAACAAAAACCGGCCAAATGCAAGTCTACCTGTACCTACCTGTTGCCGTTACTGATATCGAGAAAGAAAGGGCAAAAAATCACGTTTGTTTTTGACAACGGAAATACATAATTTGTGAAAATTTCAACCGTCTAGCTATCACGGTTCTAGAGATACAGTCTGTTGACAGACAGACAGACAGTGAAATTTTTGTACCTAATAGGGTCCCGTTTTTACTCTTTGGGTACTTAGCCCTAGAAATGAAACGCTTGCGACTTTTTATTTGCTCTGTGGCACCATATACGGCTGTCGTAAACATTACATTTGAACACATTTATTACTAAGTTTTTCGATAAATACCATCCCATTCCTCATAACAATATAAATGAGAATTTATGAATATTTTTATCCTCAATGTGATATATAATATCTTAATACCGTACCGCCTCAAATTACAATCTTGGCGATATTATTCGCTATGGTCGGGAAATCCCCCGGGCATTATATCCGATGTGATTATCCTGGTATTTCTTTTAGCTATCTCTGTATTGTTATATAAATGATTATTGACTATAAAAATATGCCTACTACTTGTGTATAGCTGTGTGATATGTGAGTTATATTTTTAATGAAGAAATAGCTGGAATTTTAGCCCCATAGTGTTAGAAGTATTCGATAAATTTCGATTGTCCGTTGGGATGTATCGTGGCCGAATGGTCTAGTGGTTTCACTTATAGGAAATGCAGATACAATTATTTTTTTGTCCGTGTTCTGCTCCATTAACGCTTTCCCACCGCCGCTGCAGCGTTTCCGCGTGCTGGCGGTGGGATATGTGCGACTCGCCCTCTCCATAGAGGTGGTATGCTACTCATACTACGAGGAGAGGACCCCACACCACTAAAACCCTCCGGACACTCCTTCGATCCGCCGTTGGCGTGAGCCGGGTACGCACGAAACCGAAGCAATCCAGCCCCCGACGGCACTTGCGGCCAAAATGGCGCTGCGGGATCTCCTGGGTTACACTTACTGTGGCCCAAGCAGGTACAAATCCTGCCAATGGCCTAAATCTCAATTTTGAAATGATTTAATCAACTTCAAATATCTGTTCAGGATGTTAAAATCAGCGATAAAATTAAAATGTTAACAGGCAAAGCGTCTATCCGTGGTAGATAACAAACGACTTTTACTATGGCACCAACCATGAAATCGCGAAAAAAAAATCAGCTGTTCCATACATTCATGTTCACATAACTCGTCAACATGGTAGGGAGCAGCTGATTTTTTTTCGCGATTTCAGGGTTGGTGCCATAGTAAAAGTTGTTTGTTATCATGAGCACAATCATGTGTTTAGGTATCGGTCACTAATTACCAGTTACCCTATATACTTTAGCACATCTATTTTGACATGCATTGTTTTAAATTGAGATTAATGAAATTCGACCACCGGCAGGACTCGAACCCGCATCTTAGGTTAAGCCCTTAATGCCTTAACCAATGAGGCTACTTTTATTTCGGATAATGTAACAAGGTCAATAAAATAAAAAGAAGGTACCAATATTGCACTATGTATAGTCCAGGATGGTAATCGCATCGAATACCAGATCTGTTACAATTTTCTTAACCTATAAGCCACCGGTGAGACCAAGAATATACAAAATTACGTGACAAGAAACTAAACAGATGCTACACAAGCTGCAGAACTGAGTTAGAATTCTAGTGCCTAGTTAATTATATGACCTGAAGTCTAATTAACCATTTCTATTTAAATTTACTACTCCAACTAAATTGCAGGTGTCTTGAACTATAAATATTTTTTTAACTTGTTTCAAAAATATATAGGTATTATACTATTTCCTTCACTGCCATTCAACAACTTATCAGACAAGAAATCTTTGTGTGAAATCAAAAAAATCTCTCCGGTTTGGTAGGTTTGCGGGCCTACCTTCCTGATTGTTTTCATCATCATTATCATCATCATAAGTCCGTGCAACGTCCACTGCTGAACATGGGCCTCCTCCCGAGGGAGGGTTTTTACCATAGTCACCACGCTTGTCAGGTGGGTTGCTGACCGCAGTAATACGGCTTAACGTGCTTTCCGAGGCACAGAGGGTCGTCCCTCAACCAACCAGACCCGGAAAGAATTTTATATAAAATAAAATTCTATATCAACTTAACACCCGCAAGAAAACTCAACTCAACTAAAAATCCTAGCTTATTGTTTGACACAGAATTCGAACTTAGGACCTTCATTTCCAGTGCGGCAGTACAAGGCGGTCTCCCTTCTAGGGGCGGAATAATTACCGCCGAGGGCTTTGACCCGCGCGGGCTGTAATTAAGGCAAGGGAATGATTCTCTGCGCTGCTTTGTGTGTGCTAAAATATGCTAGACCGATTAATGTTAGCTATGTATTGTTGTTATAATTGTATGCCTTCGGTTTGAAGGGCCGGTTGTTATAAAGGTGCTTCGTACTACTGCGGCTTAATTTTGTAGGCTTTGAAAAGGTAGGCATATTTTAAACTGACTTTACGGAAAGCACAGGAGGTGTTTTGGTTATGCGGTAGTTGTTTGTGAGACATGGTGTTCAGGATTCGATTTCTAATGGGGACAACAATTTGTGTGACTCACAGATTGTTTAGCTGAGTCTGTGTGTGTTCTGCTCGTCCGTCCAACCGTTAACTACATGTTTATATATATGAAACTAATGAGTTTGTTTGCGCCCCTACCCCTGCCCTGTGATCCAGCGCCTGTAGGCCGATCACTTCCTCTTTTGTTCATAAATCTGACTTATATATCAGTGGTACCGCTGGGTAGTGGTCCTAACCTCTTAAGGGTGCCCCCAGGTGTGTGTCACTTTATTGTATGTTTTTACCAACTTCTATATAGATCCACTAAAACCTATTATAATTAATGTGAACTTAAACTAAGAAAAGGAATTATTGATAAGCTGACGGACGGACTACTTTGTCTGTAATATCCTTCAATTTGCTACCTGTTAGTTAAGTATTCAGTTTTATTCAAAGAATAAGAATAATTGTGTAACATAGTGATTCTGAAAAATACAAGTGTAGACCGTATGTAAATACCGAAGCGAAGTGCTGAATATATTCATTATTATTTATTTCATTGCTTAAACGCGCCATATTTAAATATAGGCTATATTTAAATATGGAGCTCTTTCGGGAACGGGAATTACGTAGGTAAAACTGAATTTGAGAAACTAGTATTTATTATAGCTTGTGCCCACGCTTTATAGTGATGATATAATAATATACTAAATAGCTTTTCTCAATAAATGGGGTATCTATGGGCGGTATTTTTTTTAAAGATTACTAGCAGAGTTCTGTTGTCTACTAGTATTCTTGTTAACCCCTCGTGCTAAGCTAAAATGCTTGTTTTACGAGTGGATTCACGTCGGTAGTGCAATGGGTGTGGCTCGAACCGGCGACCACTAGATCACAATTCCGACGCCTCTACCCACTGGGCTACTGTCGCTTAGTTTTTCTAAGAATAGCGCGTTTAAGTAATCAAACAAATACACTCTATTCAGCCTTCTAATATTACAAAGAGGAAAAGTTTGTATTTTTGAATGTTTGTTTCGAATAAACTCAAAAACAACTGAATGGATTACGATATTTTTTTCACCATTGGAATGTACATTATCCCAGAGTAACATAGAGTATAATATCCACCCATGCGAAGCCGGGGCGGGTCACTAATATTTAACACTAGCTTCCCGCGCGCGGTTTTACCAGCGTAGCTCCCGTGTCCGTGGAACTTCGTAATAAAATATAGCCTATAACATCCCTCGATAAATGGACTATCCAACACAGAAAGATTTTTTGAAATCGGATCAGTAGTTCCTGAGATTAGCGCGTTCAAACAAACAAACATACTCTGCATCTTTATAATATTAGTAGGTATAGATTTTAAAGCTAGATTATAGCTAGAGAACATATTATTATAGACTACAAAAAATCACACTCCGACACACTCGACCAGAGAAAGGCGGGTAAAACCACGGAACATAGTTACTAAACAATATTTGGTAATACAGTAACATAGTATTAATTTGATATGAGTAAAGGATCTCTCAAGAGAATAATCAATTAATGAACGAAATGTATTAATTAGGGCTCCTTAATCTACATTGTTGGGTGTGAAACCTGAGTGAGTTAATTTCAGTTAGAACAGGGATAAGATGGCGGCCAAATCCCCGAGGACTGTAAATATATTTTATTCAGGATGAAATAAAATCCTTACTGAATATTTTTCTTTTCGTTTTTTTTTTTAAAGTTTACTAGCAGAATTTTGCTTTTTACCTACGAGTGGGTTCACGTCGGTAGTGCAATGGGTGGGGATCGAACCGGCAACCACAAGATCACGAGTCCGACGCCCTAGCTATTGGGCTACGGCCGCTTCAAAATGCAAAAGTAACTCTGTCTGTAGGCCTTGCACGCTTAAACTACTGAGCCGATTTAAATAAAATTTGGTACACAGATATTGTAGAACGTAGAACCTGAAAAGATTACAAGACATAATTATGGTACTATTTATACCTAAAACGGGTTGTAGGGGGTTGAAAGGAGGAGGGTGAAGATTGTATGGCAGTATTGTCATTTTTTTTAGACTATTCACATAAATTATAGGTTGGGGAAAAAGTGTTCTCGCATTATAGTATGTATGTAATAAAATCTCTTTGGCTATACTATTTGTATCTGGCTGGTTTTGGTATTATTGAAAGTTTAAATTTTAAAGAACATATTTCAAATTCATATTTGGAAAATGTGTGATTTTCATTTGTTTTTCATACTGTCAAGATGCGTGAATCTAATGAAGAAATTCGATACATTTTAAAATTTTATTACTGAAAAGGTAAAAATGCAAAGCAAGCCGCAAAAAAAAATTGCGATGTTTATGGATTGTTGTGTCTGTGAGAGTAGCACAAATTTGGTTTAAGCGTTTCCAATCCGGAAATTTTGATGTCAAAGATGCACGTCGCTCTGGTCGCCCTATTACGGATAAAATGGATGCCATTTTTGAAAAAGTGGAGCAAGATTGGCATATCAGTAGTTGCGACGTAGCTGAAGAACTGAGTATTGACCACAAAAACGTTTTGGCGCATTTGAAAAAAACGGGGTACACAAAAAAGCTTGATATTCGGGTACCTCACGAGCTCACTAAAAGAAACCTAATGAACCGTGTACTCATTTGTGATTCTTTATTACGACGTCATGAAACCGAACCATTTTTGAAGAAGCTGATAACTGGTAATGAATCGTGGATCACGTATGACAAGAACGTGCGAAAAAGGTCGTGGTCAAAGGCCGGTCAGGCTTCACAGACTGTGGCGCCCGGCACCCGGGTTAACTCGCAAAAAGGTGATGCTGTGTGTGTGGTGGGATTGGAGAGGCATTATTCATTATGAGCTGTTACCACCAGGCAGGACCATCATTCTGAACTCTACTGCGAACAACTGATGAGATTAAAGCAAGAAGTTGAGAGAAAGCGGCCGGAATTAATCAACAGAAGGGGTGGGATTATTCATCATGATAACGCTAGACCTCACACATCTTTAGCCACTCAGCAAAAAATAAGAGAGTTTGGCTGGGAGGTGTTAATGCATCCGCCGTATAGTCCTGACCTTGCACCTTCAGATTTCCACCTGTTTCGGTCTCTTCAGAATTCTGTAGGCAGTGTCAGGTTAACATCACGAGAGGACTGCCAAAACTACTTGTCACGGTATTTTGATCAGGAGTCTCAAAATTTCTATAGCAATGGGATCATGTCCCTACCCACAAGATGGCAAAAAGTTATCGAACAAAATGGTACCTACATACTTTAGTTAAATGTAAATAAACTATATTAAAAAATGTATTGAATTTTCTTTAAAAATTAAAAAAAATCGTTTTCCCAACCTATTAATACAAACTCAATGTCATTATTATTTACTAATATTATAAACGCGAAAGTTTGTGAGTATGGATGGATGCTGCAACTACTGAATTTATTTGGCTGAAAGTTTGCACGCGGATAGTTTATAAGCTGGATTAACATAATAGGCCACAAAATATTACGCTCCGACCCACTGGAGCAGAGTAACGCGGGTTAAACCGCGGGGCGCAACTAGTAATGTATAAATTGCTGTGTGGTTTCCGGCGTAGAAAAGACCACCCCATAGGTCTTCCCATGGGTGTCGTAAGAGGGAACTCAGTTACATAAAACTGATAGATGCTGCTGCCCAGCAGATCTAGATGGATGGATCACTACATTAAGGAAGAAAGAAAGAAAATACATTTATCTATAGTACGTACAAGGAAATAAAACATAAGAAATTGATAATTTCTACTACAGCGGCGCTGGTTTTCTAGCCAGCTCCAGTTTTGACGCTACGCATGCCAAACATCTAAATGCCAATGGGATATATCGTTAAGTCCTATTTGCAGCATGTTTGAGGCTATTAGTGGGTCACTGTGTACATGCAGTAGTACACAGCTAGTAGTATCGCAGTATCATCGGCAAAAGAAGCAACTAAACGTTTAAAATATCGTGACCGGTTTAGAACGTGAGGCTAATTACAAAAATCACGTAACTTAACTATAACTTCGATAAAAATGTGTTAATTAATGAATCCACATCTGGTTTAAGCTCTTATATCGTAATAGGCACTTATTTTTTAGACTACGATACGATTTAATCCCAACATCTAAGAGGCGTGGTTAAAACAATATATATCTTGTACAAAGCCTCCAAGCTATAACTAATTATAATCCTATGTAGGAACTTAATGCGTAAACCAGTTACATAGAATACGTACATATCCAAAGACTAGCTCATGCACGAGGTTTTTCTCGCGTAACTCCCTTCCCCATAAAAAAATTAAAATAGCCTTATAGCCTTCCTCGATAAGTGGTCATTCTAACACAGAAATAATTATTCTAATTCGACCAGTAGTTACTGAGATCATCGCGTTCAAGCAAACTCTGTAGATTTATAGCTTCCCGTACGCAGTTTTACCTCCGTAATTCCCATTCCTGTGATAATTTCACAATACACTATAGCCATCCTCTAGAAATAGGCTATATCTATATCTAAAATTAAATATTTTTTTAAATCGTGCTAGTAATTTCTTAGTTTAGCGCGGTCAAATAATTAAGTTAAGTTTAAAGGCTCGAGCAGACCGGATGCGTATGCGTAGACGTGCACGTACTTCTGAGTTGTAATGTATGGAACCGTATGAGACAGGACACACCGCTGCGTAACGTAGACATGCTCGAGCCTTTAATAATTGTTTTCAGCAGTACTTTAAAAACGTTTTTTCCTACTAATCTTACTGTATATTATATTATTAATAGACCCTTGCCGATTGAACAGAAAGGTTCTCAAGTGGAGAACAGAAACTGGCAAGCGCAGCGCGGGACGACCGCCTGCACGATGGACCGACGACCTCATAAAGGTCGCAGGGAGTGGATGTAGGCCGCTAGCAATTGTTCCCGCTGGAAATCGATGGGTGATTCCTATGTTTAGCAGTACGACGGCTAATATGATATGATGATGATGATGAATAGGCTCATGTTAGGCAGTGGACGTTAAGGGTCTGATAAAGTAATCATATTCCTATGTAACAACCTCCTCCGCAACCGGTATTTGGCTCACTTTAAATCTCGGAGGTCGTGGGTTCGATCCCCACGCCGGACAATAAATCTTTGTGTTAATTCTAAGATTTCTTTCCGTGTCTGATTGGTTGAAGGGCTACTCTTCGTGCCTCGGAAAGCACGTTAAGCCATTGGTCCTGATTGTTATAACATCATTGATAACATAATACTGCAGTCACCAACTTGCCTGCCAAGCGTGGTGACTATGGCCAATACGCTACCTTGGGTGGAGGCCCATGTTCAGCAGAGGACGCTATACGGGCTGATGATGATTCCTATGTAATACGAACTTAAAGTAGTACCCCAATGCGAACAAAAAACACAGACAGATCCTACTAATGTTACATATAAACGCGAATTCTTTTAAGTATGGATGGATGTTTGTTACTTTTTCACGCCAAAAGTACTTAACGGAATTGGCTGAAATTCGCACCGGGATAGGTTATACGCTGGATTAACATATAGGCTACAAAACATCACCCTCTGACCCACTGGAGCAGAGTAACGCAGGTAAAACCGCAGCTAGTAACAATATAAAATATCAGAGTTTCTCCTTTTCTGCTTTAAAATACGTCAAGTATACAATATATACATATTATTTAGATATAACTTTATATGTCACAGCATACATTGAAGGGGTGGGAGTACAAGATTGAATTGCTTAATATGTTGGGCTGCGTTCAGCGAGGCGTACCGAGTTGTATGGTTATACATTCGTACGTTAAACTGGTTTCAGCTTTATAATATTTGCAAACGTCTTTTGCGTAGTTTCTAAGGAAATTTCGTTGAGTTTATTAAAGTTTGGAGTGGGGATTGTGTTAATATTGCTTCAATGGGTTTCTATTGAAATTGTAGAGACAGCGAGTGGAAGACAACCTCCGTGGAGATTTGTTATAAGTGACGCTCTAAATCTTGGAGTTATGGGGTTCATCATTGAAGAAATCATTGTCTAAGAAATTGAAACGAGGAACGGAGGGTATGGTTCCTCGACCAACCAGACTCGGAAAGAAACCTTAGAATTTATCTAAGACTAGCTGCGCCCCGCGGTTTTACCCACGTCTCACTGCTCCAGTGGGTGGGAGTTATATTTTTTCTTCTTCTGATTGACTTACGTAGGTAGCCACGAGGCTTTTGCTACTTCACCGGGCATAAAGGCGAGCAGAGCTCCAGCCTTCATAAATGGTTTAAAAAACTACAAACTAAGCAACCTGCGCAAGAGGGCGCCCCCGGTGGGGCTTGGACCTCGGCTCAGGGCGGTCGCTGGCGATGAGATTGAGGGATTATGACTTTTGGGTCGAAGCGTGATATTTTGCATTATATATTAATCCAGCTTATAAACTATCCGCGTGCAAACTTTCAGCCAAATCTATTTAGTAGTTTTTGCGTGAAAGAGTATTAAACATCCACACATACAAACTTTCGCTTTTATAATATTAGTAGGATTTCTTTGCGAGTCTGGTTGGTGGAGAGACTACCCTCCGTGCCTCGGAAAGCAAATTAAGCTGTTGGTCACTATGGCGGTCACCACGCTTGGCAGGATGTTTGGTGATTGCAGTATTATGTTGTAACACATCTTGTTATAGATGATATTATAACAATCGGCCAATGGACAGCAGTGGACGTTATACGGACTGATGATGATGAATGATGAGTTGCAAGTTATGCAATGCGTCTTTTGTATGCTCTATTCGTTATGTTGAGAATACAATAAGCACGTTGGACGGTGCGTAGAAGTCAGATTGCTAATTTCTAAGGTAAGTAATCACGTACAGGTTAGGCTAGATTTTAGAAATCGCCCAATCTCCCAAATCGTTTAGTCATTGTCTCTAGATACTATTAGTAAGAAACATTTATTTAATCCATCGCAAAGTGCTGGCGTAGAAATCTACCTGAAACCTTTCAGGCCTGAGTATTAGTCAACTTCCAGCGTTTATTCGATGTAAGGTTTTAGGTAAATTCTACTTTACTGATGATTATGTTGAATAAGTTATTGTATAACATATTTTTATGAGTAACTAGTTGAGCCGACAGACGCTGTCCTGTGTTAACTAAAACTAAATTAAATTGAACTTTTAATATTAGGCGTGATAGCACTGAACTAACCGCGATGTGCTCTAAGAGGAGCACGCTTTCTGTCAATGTTATGTCAAGCACCATAAGATTACAATAAAATAGTATATTGTCAAAATCGCTATGCTAACATTAGAAAATCTCATAATTATGGTGGTAAATATTTGGATTAATATTTCTAATTATTCGCGCCATTTTCTATTTTTTTTCTTTCATAAGAACATTTTTCTAACAATAACAAACACAACAAAAAAATAATTAGCGAAATCGACCACGCCGTTAGCGCGTGATGTCGTGACCAAGGGAAATAAGGATTCATTTTTATATCATCATCATTATTGTAATTAAATTATCAAATGGTTAAGTACCTACCGTCATTTTGTTTGATATTAATATTGTGATTCTCATTTATTAATACGGCTTTTGTGTTATATGATAATAAAGCCAGTTTTCTCCTTAATGATGATAAGAAATTATACGCAGAAGTAATATTTATTTACGAAAATATTATAATTAATGAGTTTTGAATAAATATCCGATATCAAAGCGTTATACATTCTAATGGAACAAAGGACATAATAATTTAATTTACAACGGATCCCTATCTGTGTAATAAATTATTTTACAAAATAACGTATGATTCAACACGTGAATGAATACTATTATACAACATAATAATAATGAATTATTTGAGGGTTCCGTACCTCAAAAGGAAAAAAACTGAAATCTTATAGGATCATTTCGTTGTCCGTAAACATATTTGACACGCATTGAAAGTCCAGTGCACCATACATTCCTTATGCATGTTTACGCGACACACGCGCTCGTTAATTAATTAATTTATTTTAGTATGCATTGCTCCACCACGGGAGTCGTTCGTTGTTTAATGTGAACTATCGAATTTAATTTCAAATTATCACTAAACTTACATAGTATGCGTAAAAATATGATAATTATAGGGTTGAATTATAATAATTAAAGTGAGGTTAAGACTTACCCTAGCGCGCGATCTCGTTCCTTGCTGGTAGTCGTATCCTCTGCCCTGTAACAAGAGATATTATTAGTCCTAGGAAAAAAAATAAAGCTAGTTCGCAATTTTTTTGTAATGTAATATTTTATATTAGTTAATAAATAATGCTGACGAGTTTGTTTGTTTGCGTGCTTGTACGCACTTATCTCTATAACTACTGGTTAGATTTAAAAATATCTTTCAGTGTTAGATAGTCCATTTATCGAGGAAGGCCATAGGCTGTATTTTTTTATGAAGTTCTTACGGAAACGGGAGTAAGGCAGGTGAAACCACGCGCGGAAGTTGGTTTAACATTTGTATGGAAACTATATTGGTCCATCGAAATATATTACAGATAACTTTATTTTCTTTGAAATCAATACTATCTTTATATATAAAAATGAATTGCTGTTTGTTAGTCTCTCTAAAACTCGAAAATGGCTGAACCGATTTTGATGAAATTTGGCAGTAATTATAAGGTAGGGGTAGGGTAGATGTAGGACACCGCGTAAACCAAGTCTCGCCGGGCCAATTTATTTTATACAAAAGTTTCGGTCTTTTATTTATCGATTGAGGAAGTACGAAGTCTTCCGGGTCAGCTAGTAGTAAATAAAACTGAAGAGTTTGGTTGCTTGAAACTCAGGAACTACAGGTCCGATAAAAAAAAATCTTTCTGTGATAGTTATCCCATTTATCGAGGAAGGCTTTTTTCAGACGGACATTATGTCTATTGACGGACTGTATGTTAGTCAGGAGGCTTTTGGTGTTTCACCGGACATAAAGGCGAGCAGAGCTCCAGCCTCAATAAATGGTTTAAATCCTAACCTGCTTTAATTTTAATTATTACCTGCGCAAGAGGGCGCTCTCTGTGGAACTTGGACCTTGCCTCAGGGCGGTCACTGGCGGGGGGAATGATAAATGATGACTTTAAATTTTTAGAAGAATTTTGTGCAACTGTCGCTCTGTTTTACAGTTTTTAGGACTCTCAGATATCGGGTCTACGAGGGCATAGGAAGGCTCTTTGCAAACTAAGGGTCGGGAGGGTATCGAGGAAGGCTATAGGTTTTATTTACTATGAAGTTCCCACGGAAAGCTAGTTATACATAAAAAAATATTTATTACATAATATATCTTTATGTTATCATTAAGTTCGTGTAATTAATTAACAATTTCCTCAAAATATCGTCTTAATCACCGCCTAAACCATATCCCAAAACCATCCAATAACCGACCCGACTAACCGTTGCTTAGCAAGCCAGATTACGTGCTTAAAAACTTCTCGAAAGTCCAGTAAAATGTAAAATATATTTAATAAATAAGTTAAGATTGTGGTGGGGGTACCAGTTACTGTCCTTGTGAGACGGTTGCCTAATGCAATTTGCATGGAGTCCGTAACTTTGAGCCGTAAACAGGGGTTCTCACCACAATTCTTAACATCTTTTATAAACTTTAAATTGATTCTGTATTTTAATGTCATCTTTTGTTTGAAAATCTAGAGGAAAGGTAATTTGGAGTGGCTATATGAATAGAGAAGACGGTTTTGAAGTTCGAGTCAAGTTAAGAGAACGGTTTTATTCACAGATATTGCATTTAAAATTATTTTTTTATTTAATCTTTAGCACACAATAAAATTTGTCAAGGTGGCATTATCTACAAGTCGACATTAGGATGATGTAGTACGTGCTTGACAACAAAACGAATAGTACCGAATATGAAAATTTAAAATTAATTTAACACTATTGTTATTAAGTAAATGAAAGGCATGAGTGCTTGACAACAACTCCATATATTAACTATCACTTTGACATAACATAAACATACCATAACATCTCCCCCCAATAATTAAGTTAACATCACAAAAACACACTGTTCTTAAATTTAACTACTAGATTTTTCTTCTTAACAACAACATACCATATCAATTATAATATTAAATAAACAATAGAACACAATTTAAAAATAAATGCTGTACCAAACTAAATACATATTATTATGAAAGAAAAAAGTACTAAAGTTATATAAATAAATAAATAATTTATATAGGGTGACTGGTAATTAGTGACCGATACCTAAACACATGATTGTGCTCATGATAACAAACAACTTTTACTATGGCACCAACCCTGAAATCGCGAAAAAAAATCAGCTGTTCCATACATTCATGTTCACATAACTCGTCAACATGGTAGGGAGCAGCTGATATTTTTTCGCGATTTCAGGTTTGGTGCCATAGTAAAAGTTGTTTGTTATCATGAGCACAATGATGTGTTTAGGTATCGGTCACTAATTACCAGTCACCCTATATACATAAATAATAATATTGTTAAGTAGCTCCTTTCACGCAATTTCACCCGCATAACCTCAAAAGAAAATATAGCCTATTAGCCTTGCTGGATAAATAAACGATAACATAACACTGAAAGAATATTTCTTATCGTATCAGTAGTTTCCAAATTAGCGCTTTTTTTTCGGTTTGACGTACGTTCGTAGCCACGAGGCTTTTGCTACTTCACCGAGCATAAAGGCGAGCAGAGCTCCAGCCTTATTAAATGGTTTAAAAACTACAAACTAAGCAACCTGCGCAAGAGGGCGCCCCATGTGGGGCTTGGACCTCGGCTCAGGGCGGACGCTGGCGATGAGATTGAGGGATTATGACTTTTAGTATTTTAGGGGAGTTTTGTGCAACTGTCGCTCTACTTTACAGTTCGCGGGCCTCTCGGACTTCGGGTCTACGAGGGCATCGGATGGTTCCAAATTAGCGCGTTCAAGCAATTAACAAACAGATTCTTCAGATTTGTATATTAGTAGCTGCGCCCCGCGGTTTCACCCGCGTTCGTCTGCTCCAGTTAATGCAGCCGTACAACCTATCCAAGTGCAAACTTTAAGCTAATTCCGTTCAGTAGTTTTTGCGTACTCTTTCAGTAACAAACATCCATCCATCCATACTTACAAACTTTCGCGTTTATAATATTAGTAGGATAAGTACCTACAGTTGTTGCATTAAACATGTTTTATTCTAACTAATATTGTAAACTAGCTGTTGCCCGCGACATCGGCCGCAAAGATTTTGACTCCCCTCTCCCATTCGACCTCTTAAAGACGGAATTTTAAAAAATATGTTTCTTATCTGGTGTCTACGATAAAAACAGAGATTAGTTATACCTTTAAAGTTTATAGAAATCGGAACCAACGGCTTAACGTGCTTTCCAAAGCACCGAGGACAGAAGACAGTTACCTTAGCTTTACAAACATATCTTGTCAAGTGGGAATCGAACCAACGACCTCCGAGTCTTAAAGCGCGACTTAAACCGCAGAGGTAAATTGTGTCTTTACATCTTATGTACATATTCCATACAATTTTTAAGGAACCTACTTATAGCTCGCCAAATAAAAAAGAAGAAAATATAATAAGTAACAATCTTTAACACTCTTACCTATCTATTTTTAAATATCCTTTTGAGAGGGAAATGACGACACTCCAGTATTACCCATAAAATATTCAGAGCCCCAATCAGCCATCGGGAGTGTTGAAAAACATAAATCTTCCTCTTTTATGTAAATAATTAGCAAACAACATTTCTTTTGTGCTAAACAAAGAAATGATTCAAATCCATGCAAATTTCGCGGACCGTTCCTGAGATGAGTTGGGCCCAATATAGAGGTGATAGCGGTATACCTTTTAGTAACCTACTTAGGTGGACTTATTTATTTATTTTTTATTTAAAAACTTCTTGCACAAAATAGTACATTGGCGGACTTAATGCCAAAGGCATTCTCTACTAGTCAACCATTGGGTGGTGCAGAAACAATGTATGACTTAACTCATCATCATTCAGCTCATAGCGTCATCGGGCATAAAGTGGAGAGCTCTAGAATCCTTGGTTCTTCTTAAATAGCAATTTTGTATTACCAATAATCTGAATTTAAGCATATTTCCATTATTTTACACAAATGAGAATTTTTACTATTATTTTTCAATATTCTTTCATTAAACATAGTTACCTCAAAAGGTATTATTACTTTACCTATATCCTTATTTTCTTTTTTGTTGTAGAGAAATCTTCTTACTGTTTATTTCTTTTCTTTACTTTTTTTTTAAAAAGATTCCTAGCAGAATTTTACAATCTACTAGTATTCTTGTGCTAAGCTAAAATGCTTGTGTTTCGAGTGGGTTCACGTCGGTAGTGCAATGGGTGGGGTACGAACCGGCGACCTCAAGATCACAAGATCATCATCATTCTTCTGCCCTTATCCCAATTTATTTGGGGTCGGCGCAACATGTCTTATATTGTCATACTGTTCATTTAAATCATTTTTCATAATTTCGAGCTAACAACAGTATGCATATAAAATAATGTTAGAACAAATTCGGATGAAGCTAGTACTTGAATCAAGATAACTGGTTTGATATCTGCCGGTAGATTTATTTTAATATAGGTAATAAAAGTAGGGTACTATATAGTTTTAAAATTACGTCATTATAATTCAAAAAAGAACGCTACAAATGTAAGGCTTAAAATTTCTGTTAAAAAAAAATACTTTAATCAAATTGGGATCGCATTTGAAATGTTCTGCAAATCGGATTAGAAAGATTTTAAAGCAATCTAAAATGGTAAATAAAATACTTAGTAAAACTAAAACATTTGTACAATATACATTTGCATTTGCTAATGTTAATAAAACTAAGCTTGCTACATCTCGTAACTTACGAAACAAGAAAAAATCGAAGCTTTAACGATTCCAGACTTCGGGTAAACAAAATTAGTCGTCAGTAAACGAATCCTCCATGCCTTGTTTATTTTGTTCATGTAATTACCAAACGTTTGCGACGGAGACTTCTGACGGAATTGAATAAATTACATCGTATCTTTGCCCTTTGGAATGATAAAAATAGAACACTTCTAAGTGTGTCCACGATGATTTGAATACGTAAAGAAATTAACGATTTATGCAGGAAAGATGATTGCGTCGTATTTCCTTATTTGATCCAAAAGTAGCTAAATCCAATAAAAGTATGTTAAATATTATTCCCGTAAGATAAAGCATCAATTATCACGAACTTTCTTTATATAAAATTAACTATATTTTAATGTGACCATTGAAATGTTAAACGAACATCACAGTAATTTTAAGCTTAGTTTTGGATGGGAGACATATTTTCTTTTTTATTTGAGTTTCGTCTTTAATAAAAATAAATCTCCAACACCCCTACATTAAGAAATGTCAATTATCGTCCTTGCCAAGTGGAAACAAGTAGGTAAGTTTTTGCAAATTATTTTAGGCATTTTATTCAACTTAATATTAGACCGTAATTCTAAAGATAACA
Organism: Nycteola revayana; assembly: GCA_947037095.2. Taxonomy (NCBI): domain Eukaryota; kingdom Metazoa; phylum Arthropoda; class Insecta; order Lepidoptera; family Nolidae; genus Nycteola; species Nycteola revayana. Next base: position 16,888,425 of record OX344851.2, on the reverse strand, counting down.
CAGCCCCAAAGTTAATATTTATAACCAATCAGCTCACAATATAGTGGACAAATCATAAAATATTGCAACATAGATATTTCACTTCGTTCTGAAATAATTAAAACTGTAACGTCAGCGCCAGGCGCTATTTCTCGTTAAGTCTCGAGTTACTACGAGGTCAAAGATAAAGCTATGCTCCTAATACTAAGACCTATGTTCTGGTTTCTTGATGGTATTTGCAGTTATCTGTTTCTAAGTAATGTCTTAATCACTCATTCAGCACCGCTAAGCCGCTAAGGACCTTCACTTAAGCTGAGGTCCAAGTCCCACAGAGGGCGCCCTCTTGCGCAGGTTGTTAAGTTTGTATTCTCTCGCCTTTATGCCCGGTGAAGTAGCAAAAGCCTCATGGCTAACTACATAAATGTCCCTCCAAAACCAAAATAATAAAGTGAGAGGATTTATAAACATTAATTCTGAAAATTTTGCGAAAATTGCTAAAGTTTTATTTGGGCGTATCCAGGCAACCTCCGTAGTGTAGCGGTATTTGGCTCGCTTTAAATCTCGGAGGTCGTGCGTTCGATCCACACGCCGGACAGAAAATCTTTGTGTAAATTCTTAGATTTCTTTCCGGGTATGGTTAGTTGAGGGACTACCCCCCGTGCCTCGGAAAGCACGTTAAGCCATTGGTCCCGATTGTTATAACATCATCTAAAATAGATAGATCAAGGAACGGGCAGCAGCACTTCCTTGTGTGGTACAACATAATATTGCGGTCACCAACCCGCCTGCCAAGCGTGGTGACTATGGCAACTACCCTCTTCGGGAGGAGGCCCATGTTCAGCATTGGACATTATACGGGCTGAAGATGAAACAAAGGTTTGCGACGCACAATCGATTAAGCAGTAAGATTCCAGATGGGACATGTTGGTACACAGTTAAGCCTTGTGCTTTGTGCAGTTGTGCATTGATTATTAGTTTATTTTGTAAGTTGTAATTTCTGTTAGTTCTTGCAATATATAAAGTTCTAATACACAAACAAGCTTCAACACGTTTCAGTACATTTTTGTCAACTATTTGCGAAATTTCTCGAGGAAATGAAAAATGGTATCGTTCACAAAGTTTTTCTTTTATAGTTCGTTTCCTTACTTTGTGGCGTGGCAATTCAAAACGGCAACTACAGAGAAATAGTTTTAGCAGTTACATGGTATAATATTTTAGTTTTAAAACCGCACTATTTCTATGAAATATTACAGCTATTTTAGAATTTAGCGCGTTACTACAGGCATACTAACGACTCGCGTGTAAAGAAACATAATAATATAAGCAAATGCTTTGCTATGTTACAGAAATATATAATGGTTGTAATTAAAAAATAAATAATGTCTTATTCTTCGCCCCAGCTTCGCACGGGTGCAATGCTGATGTATCACTACATAGTATAAAACAAAGTCGCTTGCCGCTGTCTGTGCATCCCTTTGTATGCTTAGGTCTTTAAAAGTACGCAACAGATTTTGATGCGGTTTTTTTAAATAGATAGAGTTATTCTAGAGGAAGATTGATATGTATGATAAATCAGCATTGCATCCGTGCGCAGCCGGAGCGGGTCGCTAGTTACATATAAACTTTCCTCTTGAATGTTTCATACTATGTTGAAAACACAAACAAGACCAACTATGATACGGGCCATGGTGTTTCCAGAGGTAGATGCTGCTATAGTCGTTATTTCAAGATGAACTAGGTTAGTAATCGTAATATCTATACTAATACAAGCTGACCCGGCAGACTTCGTACTGCCTCAATCGATAAATAAAAGACCTAAACTTTTGTATAAAATAAACTGGCCCGGCGAGACTTCGTTTACGCGGTGTCCTACATCTACCCTTCCTCTACCTTACTTCTACCCTACTCTTACCCTACCCCTACCCTACCACTGCTCCTACCCTACGAATATCCATCTATTCGAATGGCCATCCGGCGCTGCAGCCCATTTAGAAGTGCGAGGCAGGCGTTAGGCGATTAGACCAGACGGGCGGATAAAGGGGCATCGAACGAATCACGCCACCGTAGAGGCTGCGTATTTCATCCCGAGGTTGGGCAGTAGCCTTTGAAGAGTGCCTGCCGCCTTGCGGACTCGGGGGACTAGGTGCTCGAAGTGCGCTTCTCGTCCTCACCCCTACTCCGTGATGTTTGCTGGATGAGTGGTGATAACGGTAGACACCTGGTGGAGATAACTGATAGATGAGTTGATCATTTTTTGATTGCCGAGGGCAAAAAATCATAATTAAAGGAAATTGAAATTATAAACTCTGAATAAAAATGTATCGTACTACAATGATTATTTTATTCCATTGCCACCTTGCAACCCTATTGCGGATCTGTGGATATAATAAAATTAAAAAACGGGATGGAAAAATAGGGGTTGATCGTAGAGGGGTGAAACATTAAGAGTAATATGAAAGTTTTTAATCTAAGTTATGACTAAATGAAAAAAATCTTGCCAAAAAAATTAAAGTTTTTAATGAATATGCTGTATTATAAAAAAATAAAAACAAAAAAAAATGTCTAAAATATAAAAAAATAATTTATTGGTGGACATAACATTTAAGGGGATGAAAAATAGATGTTGTCCGATTCGCAGACCTAACCGATATGCACACAAAATTTCACGAAAATCGGTCGAGCCATTTCGGTCACCAACCCAAGCATGGTGACTATGGCATATACCCTCCCCCGGGAGAAGGCCCATGTTCAGCAGTGGACGTTATACGGGCTGATGATGAACAATTAAATATTTTTTTTAATTGGACCTGTAGTTGAAAGAAACGAACCCTTCAGCTTTATATATTAGTAAAGAAGTATAGATAAGTATCACATATTATATACATACAGTTTATTCATATTCTCGTTAGTATTGAACCTTGCTCACATACTTAGATATGCATTAACTTGGTTATTGTACTCGATAACCTCGATTATCTAGCGGTATTTACACGTAAATAACCCATCGAACCATGCGTAAACGTGAACCTATGAACCACTACAATAGCAGATCAAATTTACGAGTTCCCTTTCATACGTCCTACAGGCCAGTAGCGTCCTCTATTGTTCTTGCTTAGAATCATCGACGGATATGTGTACTATGATATGAGGCCGGGGCCACATTGGTACGACGCAACGGCGATTTCGTGAGAACAAACTCATATAAACATAGGTCGGTGGCCACAATGCAGAAACGATAAGCGAAATTTATTTGTTCGTCGCTGTCGCAGTTACCGTTTCAGTGTGGCCTTATAATATTTTGACCTTTTTTTTTGTCTCGCTCTCTCCATAGCTTGATATGCTATAATCATACCACAAAGAGAGGACCCTACACCACTAAAACCCCTCGGATACTCCTCCGTCCGTCGTTGGTGAGGGCCGGCCCAAAAAACAGACCGTGGACAAAGCAAAAAGTAGCATTACAGTTATGTTTATTGTATAAGAATATTTTTTAAGTATATAATTAATTTTTAATATACTACTTTAAATATTTATTAAAATTTCATTATTTGTTTTGAAAGAACGGTTGCCGTTATTAATATCCAGCAAAATTGGCAAAAAAATACGTTTGTTGTATGGGACAACAGCAATACATAATTTGTGAAAATTTCAACTGTCTAGCAATCACGATTCATGACCTACAGACGGACGGCCTGACAGATGAACAGCGGAGTCTTAGTAAAAGGTTCCCGTTTTTTATCTTTTGGGCTCGAAACCCTTAATGAATCCAATGTTTTGCAAATCACAAATAACAAGACGATAAAAAATGACGACTATTCAAAATTGAAGAGCAGAAAAAATATCCAAGTTTGTATGTCCTTCAAATGTTATATATTTCTCGGCTATTGTCATAACGTTGCTAATATATACGAGGACACACATCATATTGTTAGAAATAGTCTCTTGCATTATGTATGTGGCAAATATTCGACTAAGCAGTATTAAAGATAGCATTGACACTGACACTTATGCCGTAGACTTAAGGTTGCTTTTTGTTCAACTACAGATTAATGTGGTTTGAATATTATTTTTTTGTTTTCGACAAAATGTTTTTCTTAGAGATATTTATTTTGGCATCGCTTTGAGTAGAGATTATGTTTTCTGGATTGGCGTCTTCTATTATCTACTTTTTGGAATTTCTGATTTTTAAACATCTTTCAGTGGCCATTCAAAATTGGCCATCTCTTTTCAAACCTTGGCTAGCTACTGTAGTTGAGGGCTATTGCTATAATCATAACGCTTGTCAGTTGCAAAGTTGTTGTTCGCAGTTAGATAGTAAGTAACCTTGAGTCTGATAGTTGCTGCTACTCATCCATCATGCGTACGCCCTTAATCGCAGTAGTGATTGCGCCGTGTACTGTCTTTTTATATGTTTGGTTATGAGTAGTCCTAAGTATCACTACCACTAGTCCATAAGAGCATTGTTACTAACAAAATGGACATCATGGTCTGAAATAAGAGTTATTATTATTATGTTGTTACATTTTACTGTCACGGGGGACCTATGGGGTCATTTGAAAAGCATTCATGGGGCCAAAGCCAACATTGAAGATGCCTTTGGTACCTTTAAATATAAAAGTGAGATGGCTGCATCTATGAAGGTCTATCCACTGATATACCATTGAGATATACCAATGGACAGTCCTCCACAGATACTTTTATTATTATTATTATATATTACGACAGATAACAAAGATTGACAAAACAGGTATACATGGCTAGTGTGAGTGGCACAGTCGGACGGGGAAGCCCTCGACGAACGTTCTCTGACCAAATCGGAGACATCCTCGCAAAAGGTCAAATAAGATCCACCCTAAACCGACGTGCTTGTATGAAGAATGTAATGAGAGTGAATAAAGCGAAATATGTGTGTAGGGATTGTAGCAAGTGGAGGTCCATTGTCTCTGCCTACCCCGTTGGGAAACAGGCGTGAGCTTATGTTTGTATGTATATTACGACACCCATAGGAAGAAACTGTGGTCTTTTCTAAACCGAAATCACAATACCGTGTAGTTAAAAAGCCAAAGCCAAGCTAAGCCAATAGCTCCATGTAAATATTATAAAATGAAATATGTTTATAAAATATTATATTAAAAATACCTGTTCAACTACAGCTCGAGTAGTTCAAGTAAGACATTTAATAAAGCGCACCCATTCCAGACATTCAAATTGCTTCCTGTCGCTGGCGCTATCGTTAAAGGAACAACCGGGAACAACGCTGGGATAGGTAAGACATATCTCAAAGAATTCCCTGAAGCTGAAACGCAATCTACAAAATCTAGACTGCGAGAAACCTAGGCGGTTATAGACCTAGATTCAACCTGTTCTTGAAACTAGAATTGTGATATTTTAAACGAATGCTTTTGAAATGTAAAATGTTTTCACTAAATGAAACAAAGTACCTACCTATTTAATGGTACATGTACTGTTAGTTTATATTTTTAGCATAATCAGTCCTTGTTTTTAATCGTTAGTAAGTAAATTTTATAAGTTCGTGAGTACTAAATGTTTCTAAACTTTCGCGATTTGTACACAAAATTTAAAGTATAAGCAGGTCTCAATCGCGTTACGATTTAAGGCAAATAAATCATAACCTTTTTTGCCTTAAAATCGTACCGCGTTAGTATTATTCATAATAATTAACATTGGTTGCATTAAAGCGCGTCCGTCGTTATATGCTCATGGTCCACCCAAATAATACAATTGTTTTGCCATAAATGATTTTTATTTTATTTTAGTCTTTATTATTATAGTCAGGCTTATTTTACGTTTAATTAGTGTGGCATGACAAATAGCCGTAATAATTTAACGTGATTCAAACTGGACTGAAATAATTAGTAAGTTTTAATTACATACATTATTTGTTGAGGATAAGGCAGAAATAACATGTTTAGCAAAATACAGCTTTTTCGCATTCCTATATTTAAAAGACTTTACAACACAATATGAAGTATCATAACATATTAGATATGTGTATAAAATGATTGGACAATCTGAATGAATATTAAGAAAGTAATTTACTGGTAAATAGTGATTTAAATGCATCAGCAAAGTCTTACTTACACAATAAATTTACTACAAATAGATAGTATGTAGGTAAGTATATGTATTGAACGAAGTTATGTAAATGCATATAATAAAAAATGGGGGTGGTTAAACCTTAAATCGACCAAACATCTTAAAAATCATTCAATTCGAATTCGAATCGATATTATTTATCAATAGCTCGTGTAATATACGTACTTGTACTAATGTGTATGTTTTATATTTTTATAATAAATATCGATGAATATAAGTGAGATGTACATTGGTGGTAATTATTTTTTATTTTATTTTAATAAGTATTGACCACTACAACTCGATTTATACGTTCACTAGCGACCCGCCCTTCGCACGGGTGCAATGCTGATGTATCATAAATATAAACATTCCTCTTGAATCACTTTATCTATTAAAAAAACCGCATCAAAATCTGTTGCGTAGTTTAAAAGATCTAAGCATACATAGGGACGGACAGACAGCGGGAAGCGACTTTGTTTTATACTATGTAATGATAATATCAATTCGAGCTTATAAAATGCATGTTTTACAATTAAGAAACTTAGCATAAACAAATTAAAAATTCAATCAGCGCGTTTCAAACAAGGCTTACACATCCTTTCTTCTAATTTCCTTATTAATCCACCATTTTAGCATCTCATTGAATGTTTATATAATTACTTCGGGCCTTTTAAAGGCTGCTGAACCGATGCGATCGAACAATCTTTCGGAACTTCCGACAAGTTGTGCTAAGTTAAATTGGCTCTCAAACGGATATTTTGTGTTCCCAGGCGTATGGGGGCGGAATGTTACTTGGGTGATCTTTATTCCCTCGTAAAGGAGAGTAATTGAAGCCAACTTACTTGGGCCTTCAGTTTTAAGAGATCGCTGTTAAATGTGTTCATATAGGGTAGGTGAAGCTTTATAAAAATAACGAGTACCTATATTGATTTATTGGAGGATTTTAGAAGAAGGTGTGAGTAATGAAGACTCAAGTCTAGAATTGATTGGCTTGCAGCGCATTTCAATAAAAATCCTAGTAATATTATAAACGCGATAGCTTGTAAGTATGGATGGATGGATGGTTGTTACTCTTTCACGCCAAAACTACTCAACGGAATTGGATGAAATAGCACCAGGATAGATTATACGCTGTTTTGTAGCATATATGTTAACATATTTGCTACAAAACATCACGCTCCGACCCACTGGAGCAGAGTAACGCAGGTAAAACCGCGGGGCGCAGCTCGTGTTACATAATACAAATTTAACAAAATATATATCATGACGGAGGTCCAATGGGTGAGGAATGGGGATTTATGGTGACCACATGATCGCAAATCCGGCGCCCTAGCTGTTCGGCTACTTACGCTTCTTCGCCTATGTCCAGCTGTGGGCGTTATACGGCCTGATGATGTATGTGTCTTACCTTAGGTGTGTTGACCTCGCGCGTCGATATGCCCATCTTCTCGTGGTGACGCAGCTGCACCGGGTAGATGATCTGGTAGTAATGTGCGCCGATGTTCCGCACCAGCTCCTGATTCTGCCGGTACTCGCGTAGCAGCCGCTCAACTTCACCTGCGCAAATAAAGCTGGAATTAAGATTTTGCAGTTCCACAAATTTTAATGAAGAATATTTTAGAGATTAATTTTCTTAGTAATAACGGATCTGGGAGTGATATTTTGCCAAGGTACATTGTTTCATTAAAAATACCTTACCTACCTACTCTATTTTTACTTAGGTACAGTCTGTTGTCAACATTATCTGACCCACCCTAAAAACAAACGAATTTGGACCCTCTGCTTGTAACGTTAAGGTTTATTCAATTTATATGAACTTAGCAGACAAGTGCACGAGGACTTGATGAACAAATAGAACAATAATACAGACACGCAAATTTGATCTTTATAACGTTAGTATTAGGTTATATGTTATAACTACTAGTTATGATATAATTAGTCTAATAGCTTATTTTAATGATATCGTTCAAGTAATTCTGGTCTTGTGGTCTGTGTATAAGACTGAGTAAAACAAGTTGCGAGATCAAATCCTGCGACGAAGATATTTTTTCGTTTTGAATTTAAAAATAGAATTTATTTCAAATTCCATTTATTGTAAATAACTATAGACGGATAATCTTCAAATAGAAACTTTCTTAAATATATATATTTTCGCATAACTTGTTATAAGTGGGTAGTTGAAAAAAAATATTATTATTCATTATAAAACTGGCATTCAAATGCAGTGACTACGCGCAAACATATTTTACCTTGCCTTACTAAATTTTCTATTTTATAGGTCGTTTTTTTATCATCATTTGTGTCAATGGAGTGATTATTTAAAATACAAAATAATCTACTTGCACGAGGAGAAGGTTGGCTGCTTATGCTGTGCAAGAATAAACTTTATGAAAGTATACAATATGGTTTAAATTCTTTAGAATATTGCGTCTAGCATTACAACTAAGATCAAATTTCAATGCGGCTTATAAGAGTTGAGTTGGTCTTGTGGTCACTAAGGTAGTGCGGTGTTCATCGTTGTCTACGTTCGAAACCAAGTTTTACCGAAATATAACTTTTTGCTCAGCTGTTTCTTTTTATTATTTTATTACACTTTTTTTTGCATTTTTTTTTACATAATGGACGACATAGGTTCTTGTCTTTTTAAATGGGCAGTTTGTATATAAATAAAACTAAACAATTGCAAGTTTAAAATGTTTATTATTTCATTAAAACACTTAGGTAAGAAAAAGTAAGTAAATGCTCATATATTTGCAAATTAATATACAATATGTATTGGTATGATATAATCGAGTCTAACCATTTATAAACATTAAAAAAGGCATGCTTATGCTTAGAAGTATGTTATCGAGAAAATGAATTAATCTGTGAAATGCTTTACAGATTTATAGCTGCCTATATGTAGTGAATAAACATGTTATTTAAATAGAATAATCTATTTATAACAATAACATCACCACATAACCTGCAACATTTTAATGGTAACAATCAATCCATTGAGCATTTACTTACATGGTGTGTTTAAAAATACCTAGTAGAATAATTAGTAGCGGAGTGGCGCACCGTCCCCTGCTATAACTTGTTGTAAGCGGCTACGCATACCGCGCACCATATTCCAACACAAATCTTTGCCTCTCATGTGCTCCCAAGTTGATGTCACGATCTCAGCCAAGTTGTGTTTGTTTCGCACTTCCGTCGTGTCCCAATTTAAAACCATTTGACCCCATAGATTTTCTATAGGGTTCAAATCAGGACTTTTAGATGGCCAATTTATAACTGTCACACCTTCTTGAGCCGCTAACCAATCCTGCACAATGCCTGCACGATGGATGGAGCAATTATCGTGGATAAAGTATATATTTGATGTTGGATAGGCAATTCGCACAGTCGGTAGCATGACGTCACGCAGAATCTCCAAATACAAACTACTATTAAACCTACCACCTACTTCCACCAATTCACCAGGTCCCATAGACGACATCCAGCCCCAATAGCCCAGGGTTATTCTACCGCTGGTTCTACAAGGTAGCAAGCACTTCTCATTGTAACGTTCTCCTTTCCTTCGCCATAAGATTTTACGTCCATCTTTATCCGATTTAAATGATTTTTCATCAGTGAAAATTACAACATTTTCTTCCCAATTAAAATTTAAATATTGCTGGGCAAAACGGACCCTTTCTTCTCGATGAGCAGGTGACAATGCAATTTTCTGTGCCGGTTTATAGTTTCTTATCCCAGCAACGTGTAAATGCCTTCTCACTGTTTCCACCGAAATATTGTGGTTTATTGCAGTAACACGAATGGGCAAAAATGGATTTTCGACATGGCTTGAAACAATGGCCCGGTGGCGTTCGAATTCGGGACTATACTTAATGGCTTTTGCTCCTGGACGAATCCGCTGAATATTTCCATTGTCTCCATAACGTCTTAGCCATAGTCTGACCGTATTTCTCTAAAACAAAAAAAAAAGTTTTTGGAACTATGTATGTAACTTGTAATAGTGAATGTAATGGTAATATAGCCAACTAGGCGTTCATTAATCACTATCAATAAAAAAAATAGGTAAAAATTATAAAATACTTACTGCTATTATTAAGTCGACGACCAATTTCTCTAATTCCAACATTCTGCTCATGTAAAAATATGATTTTATGTTTGGTATAGTCATTAAGTTGCGACATGATGCTTTTTTACACCAAATAGCTTAAAAATACTTAACGAGTTATGTGAAACGATTTACAAACGTGTGTGCGCAGTCACTGCTATTAGGCGTAGTGTAACTTTTGTCACTTAGATGAATTTATTATCTACCTCACGAAGCAAATATATGTTTTACTTCGTATCCAACCGTTCTTGGTAATTTACCCACCTGTTTACACGATAAGTTATTAGGCGTAAATCATATTGGTCGTTCTTTAATAATGCACTCAATATTGTAGAAATAAAATCAAATTAAAAAAGAAACCGATATTAGGTGGACTATGTTTTGGAACCCACATGTTGTTTGTCGCCAATCCAACATCAAACCGCTAAGCCACAAGAACTTGGTGAGAATACGCGAAATTAAAGATTGGCTTGTAATTTAATGTGAATTAAAAGCTTTTCAACTTTAAGGTCAACGAGATAATGATTAAAATAGCTTAACAAAATGATATAATTATATTGCCGATGACTCCGACATATTGACAACCTTAACGTTACGTGTTAAAGATCAAATTTGCGTGTCTGTAATATTATTCTATTTATTCATCGAGTCCTCGTGCACTTGTCTGATAAGCTCATATAAATTGAATAAACCTTAACGTTACAAGCAGAGGGTCCAAATTCGTTTGTTTTTAGGGTGGGTCAGATAATGTTGACAACAGACTGTACTATTTTCATGTAAAAGACCCAAAATAGTGATTAAATTAATCACCTTCGACACACGTTTGTCTGTAGAAATAAATGAAAATCCTGTGACAAATAATGGAGTATGAATTTCATTTATTCATACTGTTTATTTTATTTCGAAGTACAAAAATAAACACAAAAAATAAATAAAGACTCTTTTTTTAATCGGGTCACTCTTGACAGAGCGGTAGTGGTCATCATTGTAGGCTCGATTCCATTCCTCCCTCACGTTTGGTCGTCTAGCGCACTCGTGCAAGGGGACATCCATTACCAAATAAAGATTACATACATAGATATTATGCAAAAAAAAAACTTCCAGGCAACCATATGCGGTGGATGGACCAAATATTTTGGTATAATATTTTAGAAGAAATAGGATAGCAAAAGGTAAGGTAATATATTCCTATAATTATGATTTCATTATAAAGTATGCACGTACCTACTATAAAATGCGTACTTTTAATATGTAAGCTTAAATTTTGAAAGAAATGAGCATACATTTTTAAAATTCAGTTTTTACCATTTCGAAGCTTCAAATCAAAAATCAAAAATTATCCATAAAAATTAAAAACTATAAACCGCAAGTCATTAAACGATCAACACACAACTAAATCCAACATAATATAATGTCTAGTGGCCGGCCAAGTAGCACTCATAAGCTAAATGAGTTCCAATCTAGCGAGCCACTGTGGGCTTAAACCCATCGTAAAACCCGAGCATTCCGCGTTTATAACCGCCATCTTGTGAAATGCACTTGAAGCCGGACTTTTTATTTTTTTCGGTTAAATTGAGTTGGCGTTTGACGGTTCTATTATGTTCTGATGGTCTGACATTGATTCGATTTTGTTTTATTGTTTGTTTACTTTGGAGTTTGAGATGACCTTATTTTTGGGTTGATTAGAACAACATTTACTAGTACAGATGTTGTATTTTATTTTTAAGACGTTGTTGTATAGTATTTGTCTGATCTACGCTTAGTTTAGCACTACTTTTTGTCAAAATAAGTGTTTGTGTGTTTTTAAATACAAAAGGTAGCTTCTTCTTTAAGGATTTTTTTTATGGTCATGTATTTGACACCTTCGGGGGATCGGATTGCGTATATATACCTGGCCAACGGCGGATCGAAGGAGTGTCCGGGGGGTTTTAGTGGTGTAAGGTCCTCTCCTCGTGGTGTGAGTTTAACATACCACGCTCTGGAGAGAGCGAGTCCCACATATACCACCACCAGCGAGCTAATACGCTGCGGCGGTGGGAATGCGTAAATGCATTTCCCCCCGGACAACAAAACAATTAAAATAAAAGAAAGGTATTAGACACCTGGCATTTGCTTATTGCTCCAGATTTATTAAATAGTTTAAAATCAGCGCTAGAGGGAGCCCTCTGTGGGCCTTGGACTTTTGCTAGCGAAATGATTGCCGAATGATGACTATCAAGGTTTTAAACCTCTCGGACTTAGAGTCTACGATAAAATTGGAAGGTACGTAGCAAACGAAGGTTTTTTTAGACGAACATTATGTGGTTAGCCCTGCTTTTGCTAATTCACCGGGAATAAACAAATGAGGGATTGAGAGGGCATTCAATAGATTAATTTATTATAATATCTGCAAGTATTGCATCTCGAAGTAGATACATATATCGTATATACATCATATCGCAGAATGTATGCACACAAAAAAAAGTCGTACCATACTACCTTTATTTAAATTTAATCTAATCAAGTATCTCAGTAAATCCAATACATTTGAAAATTAAATATAATATCATACTAAATACATAAATACAGCTTTATTTAACAATTTAAATTAAAACTAACTTATAAAATACCATTCAAAATCCATACTGAAAATTACATTCAAAACTTTAAACATAAATCAAATCAAAAATGTTGTACACTGCAGAATACTAATTGAGTCAGTAATAGTTATACGATAATTAACCGGTTCTAGAACAAGAAAACTATGTTAGTTCGACGGTAGTTATAATTAACTCAGCCATTGTAACACGTATTATCACTGTATTCCCAGAAGTGTTGTACGAAGTTGTATTACTGACTGCATTCTGTAGTTTGTATAGTCCTCCCTATAATGAAACATGTGAATGTCGTTAACATACTGCTTTTATTTCAAAAAGTATGCATTGACATAATCATCCTACTACTACTATGCTGCGCTTGCCAGTTCGTGGTCTCCACTTGAGAATCTTTCTGCTCCATCGGCCGTCAGTTCTTCGAGCTATGTGTCCTGTCCATTGCCACTTCAGCTTGCTAATTCGTTCTCCTGCGGATCTCTTCATTTCTGATTCAACCACGCAGGGAAACGCCGAGAGCTCTTTCCATAGCTCGCTGAGCGACTTTGAGCTTTCTTATGATGCACACAGTCAGAGACCACGTCTCAGCTCCATGTCAGCGACGTTCGTTCTCCTGCGGATCTCTTCATTTCTGATTCAACCACGCAGGGAAACGCCGAGAGCTCTTTCCATAGCTCGCTGAGCGACTTTGAGCTTTCTTATGATGCACACAGTCAGAGACCACGTCTCAGCTCCATATGTCATCACTGGTAACACACATTGATTGAAGACTTATGCATTGACAATCAAACAATATTTTTTTAATAAAAGCTGACATTGACCCGAATGTATAAATTATACAATGTAGTGTTAACATTGCACAAAATATGGCGCTATTAGTGAATAAATGCAATGAGTATTTTGATACATCATTACAACACTCCCGATTCAAGCTATCGCAAACAATTTAAAAGGAGATTGGCCATGTGTGCAGGGCATATTATAGTGCACATGTGTGAGTCTAAACACAGCCCATCTGTGCAGCACATATTACCTACAGTGTTAAAGTTTGTGCCCAAACTCAAGTACACTATATCCTTTTCTCCCAAAGCTGGAGAGACGGTTTTACAGCACCAGTAAGGAACATAGAAACGACAGCTTTGTACCAATAGAACAGTAACCTACTTTAAGGCACTTAAACTCCAATAACTTTCTGATTTTGGCCTACTGCTTTGGATTTTTATTGGATCCAGGTAGAGCGACAGTTGCACAAAACTTCCCTAAAATAAAAAAGTCAAAATCCCTAAAACTCATCGTCAGCGACCACCTTGAGCCGAGGTCCAAGTCCCACAGGTGAAGCCCTCTTGCGCAGGTTGCTTAGTTTGTAGTGTTTAAGCCATTTATCTTGGCTGGAGCTCTGCTTGCCTTTATGCCCAGTGAAGTAGCAAAACAATCGTTGCTATGTGTGTATGTCCGTCCAAAAAACAACAAAAAAAAACCTGAGCTGTCTTGGGTCTGGGACCGAAAATTATACTATTAGAGTAGTAACCGAGATATGTTTATCTACTGTATACTGACTGCATACTATGACAAGTTTTTCTAGTAAAATTAGCATTCAGCATCGGTACAAATTACGTAATTAGATAGTTAGAGTCGCGATGATAGAACTACAAAAGCATGTTAGAATTTAATGTTTCACAGTAGCACGAAAACTTTTTATTTTATTTTGTTTAGGAAAGCAACCCACCAACGATTACAATGAATCGTGAAACATTTAAAAGTAAAATGCAAAACTAGAATGCTTACAAACGAACCAAAGAAATTCTTAATATACAAAAGATATAAAATCACGTGTTTATATTTTTCTATTACAACTTAGGTTACAAAAAACAAAAAACCTAGTGTTGATTCGACAAAAAAATGTGAGGTTGCAATTTTGCTCCGTCCTCTACAAAATTGCACCCCCACATTTTTTTATTGAATTAACAATATTATGTTGTTTTTTTTTTTTATATTTAGAACATCATCAGCCCGTACAACATCCACTGCTGAACTAGGGCCTCCTCCCGAGGGAGGGTTTTGCCATAGTCACCACGCTTGACAGGCGGATTGGTGACCGCAGTATTATGTTGTAATACACAGGGAATCGCTGCTGCCCGTTCCCTGGTTTACGCTTGATATAGATGGTGTTATAACAATCGGGACCAACGGCTTAACGTGCTCTCCGAGGCACGGAGGGTAGTCCCTCAACCAACTAGACCCGGAAAGAAATCTTAGAATTTACCCAAAGATTTCTTGTTCGGTGTGGGGATCGAACCCACGACCTCCGAGACTTAAAGCGAGCCAAATACCGCTACGCTACGAAGGTTGTCACATACATACGTATACCATAGGTAACAAAAAACAAAAAATCTAGTGTGGATTCGACAAAAAAAATTGGCGTTGCAATTTTGCTCCGTCCTCTACAAAGTTGCTGAATGTACTTATACCCGCTTCCAATTCATAAATCTTCTATCAAAGTCAAAACCACATGTCTCTATGAAAGGCACAAAACCTATCATTCTAATTAATATACCGCGACGTGAACCACTGTAATTAATTATTGGTATACCAACCATGTTTTGGCACACCATAATAAATTATTAACCAGTGATTGACATATCCGGGTCGGGCATTCATGGGGTTCATGGAAATTGTGAGTGGTGACTTGTGGTAATGATATATAAGCAATCATTATTCATTACTATTTAGGTATTTTACCAAAAATACCTAAATAGTAATGAATAATGACGCGAGTTTTATTATGAATCATAAACCCGAGAAGTTATTGCTAATTGGCTAGGGGCGACGGACTTGTGATCATGTGGTCGCCGGTTCGATCCCCACCCATTGCACTACCGACGTGAATCCACTCGTAAGACAAGAATTTTAGCTTAGCACGAGGGGTTAACAAGAATACTAGTAGACTGCAAAAGACTGCTACATAAAGAAATAAATCGCGCGGTTTTATTCTTCACTAGCCTCTTTTTTCTTGGGAACTTCATCATGTCATATAGCCCATTTTACTTCTGAAGAACATAGCTTTCTAATGATACAAGAAATTTTTAAATAGGTCCAATAGTTAGGTGCCAAAGCCTTTTCAATGCAAATAATTAAATCTTTCGTTTTTACAATCTATCTTTATAAATAAAAATGAATCGCTAAAATGTATGTATGTACACACAACTTGAAAACAACTCGACTAATTTAGCTGATTCTTTTTTATTGCCTAATTTTGAAGATAAGATTTTTATTAATTAAAGAACGTTTAGAATAATATCTGATTCGCTGACCTTCGTTCTTCTGCGAATCTCTTCATTTCTGGTACAATCACGGAAGGAAATGCCGAACATAGGTCTTTCCATAGCTCGCTGAGCGACTTCGGTCTTTCTTATGAGGCGCACAGTGAGAGACTTCGTCTCAGATCCATGTCATCCCTGGTTACACAACATTGTTTTGTTGTTACAAAGACTCTTGTCTTCAGGCTCTGAGGTATTTTGGTCGAGAAGAGCTCCCGATGCTTCCCAAACGCTGACCAACCGAGTCGCATTCGGCGATTGAGGTCTTTCTCCAAGTTGGCCCTACCTAGTTGGTTCGTTTGACCTCGGTATACGTAGTCATCCACAACTTCGAGCATGGAGATCCCATTCCCAACGGCTATAGAGTTGGAAAACAGAAGCCTTAAAAACTCGAAACCACTGTACTACCGTAGTCTAATAATTCCTCGCACTATTCAATAACATTAACATCAAATTAGTTGCTTCAGCTGAACCAAAGCGTTCAAAATCAACTTAAGGTGCGCCCCACTTTTCTATTAGTTTTCGCCTAATGTAAAAGGGTGTAGTGTTAACAAATTTTGTTTGTCCTACAACCCTTCATTAAGCTGTGAACTGATTTTGTATTCGAGCCGGTTTCCTATCGGCATACTATCTAAAGTGTTTTTGAAACTGAAAATTTATGAGCAGTGGTCTTTGTTCCTGAATAATTGGGAGTTGTTTGTGAGTAAAATATTGTTTTTCATTACATATTTGTTTATTTATTAGCTGCTTTCCGCTACTTCGTCAGCTTATTGTGTCCAGTGGACAAAATTCAACCACAGTTAAAAAAAATGCACTCTGTACTCCTTTTCAATATAAACAATTAGTGTACGAAACGTCATACTCCTCTGTCCGCATAATTTTAGTAAAAGGGTCACGAAGTTTAAGCTTCAATTTTTTATAAACATTGCCGTTTTGGAGATACGGTGGAATACGGTTAAACAATATAACATACAAAACAAAAAGTATTCCTTTTAAAATTTTCTATAAATTATATCTTCCAGTGAAAGTCTCGTCAAAGTCGGTCCAGCCGTTACTGAGAGTAACCGGAAAAACCAGACAAAAATATTTTTAAATTGTGTTTTTGTTAATAAGTGCCCTTAATTAATTCATTTGCATTAAGAAAAAATATTCCATTATTTTTTTTATAATAATCATACCTACACTTCAATGTTTCTCAGGAACTATTGATTCCCAGTCCATTTCTCAAAGAAGTCGAAAGACTACATTTTAATACGAAGTTCCATATTATTTATTTGGCTCAACAATTAAAATTAGAATAGAACATTGAATGGATAATAATAATAATTAAATATAATTTTTAAGGCATTATTGCTAATTTTTCTCTATATATTTTTATTTGACGTTTGGCATGCGTGGCGTCAAAACTGGGGCTGGCTAGAATACCAGCGCTGTGCAATGATCCCAGTTCCCATTTATGGTGCATTTCCTTGTATGTGCCGTAAATAAACGTATTTCTTTCTTTCTATGGAAAACACGCGCGGAATGCTAGTTTATTAACAAAGATGAAGATTCTTTTAAATTTATCCTGAGGAAATTCTAAGTACGGGGGAAATACTAACAACTTGAAGTCAAGTTGGTAGTATCTCCCCCGTGCCTCGGCATACAATTACTTTAGAACTTTATAAGTCTGTAAACCGTACAATTATTTAACGTAATTACTAAGATAAGTCCGGGCACTATTAATAATGGCCGGTTTGTATTCATAATGCCCGACTCAATTGGGCAATGTGATTGAAACAGACTTTTCCCGGCCATTATGAATAATGCCCACCCTATCTTGGGCAAAGTAATAAAATAAGTAAACTGTAGTGTTTTTTTAATTAAATGAAATTAAATTCACAAATTTTTCACAAAGTTCAATGGAACACCATTGGTTTAGGTTTAGTTTATTTTTTGTTTACCA
This sequence comes from Nycteola revayana, assembly GCA_947037095.2. Lineage (NCBI taxonomy): Eukaryota > Metazoa > Arthropoda > Insecta > Lepidoptera > Nolidae > Nycteola > Nycteola revayana. Next base: position 16,870,389 of record OX344851.2, on the reverse strand, counting down.
CCCTGAAACCTTGTGCGCTGCTCATATAAAATACGCACAATTATTATATTACTAACCTAACCGACACGGTGGCGGTTACGCAATGTATATTTATCACATTTCCCGGCTATAAGCAGGGAATTATACATACTGCCCGGTCCAAGTGATAAATTCAAATCAAGCTATCTCAAACACTGACTTATTACATGGACCACGGGCCGTCGGGCATTATTAGTAATGGCCGGTCAAAGCGATAATTTAATCACTTTGCCCATCGCTCTTGGGCATTATTAATAATGGCCGGTCCTTATTAATAATGCCCATTTAATCACGTTGCCCGTAACATATACATATAAAGCTGCAGAGTTTGTTTGCTTGATCGCGCCAATCTTAAGGACTTCTGGTCCGATATGCAAAATTCTTTCAGAGTTAAATGGCCAATTTATCGAAAAAGACTATAGACTATATTTCATTATAAAGTTCCCACGGGAACGGAAGTTACGCGGGTGAAACGGCGCGCGGGAGCTAGTATAAAATAAAATAAATAATTGTGATCTAGAATCACCACACATGATTTAAGGATGATATGCTTAGTTATTGTATAATTTAGAACATCTTCAAATTATGATAAACAATTGTAACTTTTTACTAATATTATTAACAGGAAATATTGTTTGTTTGCATTGAATAGGCTCCGAAACTACTGAACCGATTTAAAATCTTCTTTCACTATTAGAAAGCTACATTGTCCAGGAGCGTATGTTACGCTACATTTATTTATGAATGTCCCACGGGGACGAGTGAAACCGCGCTCGGCAAGCTATCATAAAATATTATGCTTTATCTTAACAGACCAGACAGGTATGTTAAGATAAAGCATAATATTTATATCGTAGGGAGTGCGAGCGTGTTTTATACTACAAAAATGTTGTCATGTCAAAAAAACTCTCATCTTTACGGACCTTTGTATTTAACTATTCTACTACTTTACTCGGAGGACGTGGGTTCGATCCCCACGCCGGACAGGAAATCTTTGTGTAAATTCTAAGATTTCTTTCCGGGACTGGATGGTTGAGGGACTAACCTCCGTGCCTTGGAAAGCACGCTAAGCCGTTGGTCCCGATTGTTATAGCATCATCTATAACTATCGTATACCATGGAACAGGCAGCAGCGTTTCTTTGTGTGTTGCTTCATAATACTGTGGTCAACAACCCGCCTGCCAAGCGTGGTAACTATGGCAAATGCCCTCCCTTGGAAGGAGACCCATGTTCAGCAGTGGACGTTATACGGGCTGACGACGATGAACATATCCTACAATCGAATCGAATCGCTCTGTAAGCGGAACAAAATAAATATTTTTCACATCAAACATTTTCATTATAAAATTTTAAAATAAAAAATGTAGTATAATCTAACAAAAACATTCTAAAAACAAAACAAAAAGCTACAAAAAACAGTAGCTCAAGTGTCATTGAAATGTGAAGTTGGCAGCATCAATTTAATTATACATCAAAACGGCAATATGGCCGCCTCGCGTTCCTATTCGCCCCAATTCTCATATGACAATGTTGGTAGCACAGCACGCCCTGATTATTGCGGGCGTAACACGCTTTTTGTGTCGTTCCCTGATTTTTCGAGTTTCGTGTTTTCAGGTGATATGGATTATTTTCTTTTTGTGTTTTTTTTTCTCGGTGGTTGAGTGGGGATAAAGTTGTTTTGTGTTGATTAAAAAATGTTGGCGTGTTTCTGGTACGTTGGATAGGTCGTTTACTTTTTTGTTTGTGATTCGCACGTTCCTTTTTTGTTTTCGTTTGATTTAAATTTAGAATATCAGAGCAGCCTATCAATGCGGGTTTTTATTGGCGCTTTACCGGGTTGTATAAGATATCAAATTGATACCACACTATAATTGCTTTTTTTTTTTTAATATAATCATTTGAAAATGGTATTACAAATGGATACGTTCATTCTTCTTTCTATCTTTCTGAATTAAAATGGTTAAATCAATTAATGTTTTGACGTGAAACGGTCAATAATAAATGATTCAGCACTTAGGTATTTACACTCGATTACTCTATGAAATAATCATCTAGGTAGCAACAAGATTATTTCATATAATTATAGGTAACAACATACTTTACAAATTTATTGACTACATTGTCCGTCCGTCTTTCTCTTTTATTTTATTTCATCGTCATCATCAGCCCGTATAACGTCCTCTGCTGAAAATGGGCCAACTCTCGAGGGAGGGTATTTGCCATAGTCACCACGCTTGGCAGACGGGTTGGTGAACGCAGTATTATGTTGTGCACACAAGGAAACGCTGCTGCCCGTTCCTTGAGATACGATTATTATATATGATGTTATAATAATCGGGACCAACGGCTTAACGTACTTTCCGAGGCACGGAGGGTAGTCCCTCAACCAACCAGACCCTAAAGAACCAAAGATTTCCTGTCCGGAGTAGGGATCGACCCCATGACCTTCAAGATTTTAAAGCGATTGTCACTGTTATTTTATTTATTTCTCTTATATTTTTATTATGTTAAGATAGAGTTGAAATTAAAAACCGCTTCAATTCCCGCATTATTTTAATTTTAATCTATCTATTGCAACAAAGTTATTCATTTCACATAGTGACTGCAATAATTTAGTAGTTCAACAAACGTTTTGCCAAAATTAAGCCTTCAATCCTTCGCATTGTCAAAGAGTGACAATACACATCGGATTACAAATATGAGTCTCATACAACCCTCACAAACAAAGAGAATATTCTCGTTACTTCAATTAAGCACTCATAAGATTCAATTAAAGTTTCAATGCTTACATAGATGGTTGCGTCTTTTGTGACAGACATTTACGTGGAGGAAACGGTGTTGCCACTTTACGAAGAATATTTCTACTATAAATTTTCAGAAATTCATCGTATTATTTTCGTCTGAGATGAATTATAGAAATGTTTTAGTTAAAACTTTCGTGAGTGGTACACATAATTATTAATATTAACTATCCGGTTGTACTAACGATTTGTCATCATCGGATATGTCAGACTAGTTTCGATACCATCCCGACGTCCATTTTCCAGGACTAGTCTCCGGCATCGAATCTTATAGTTAAATATTGTTTATTTCTCAATCATATAAATACACTTACACATTGCTTAACATTCATTTAACTAAGAAAGAAACATCTCAACAAAAACCGACCACCATAACTCGACACCTCCCCATTACTGTTGAAATGAAAATATTGCAACGAAGACCCAATTTGGTACACTTGCCCCGGTCTTACAACAATGGTATCGTTTCTCAATCTGTAGGTCGCGGCTCCCAGGAGGGCCGCGAAGCCAGTCTCAGGGGGTCGCCAGCAAAAAGTTTTGTCTTTATTAATTTCAACAACTCTCGCATCTTATAAAAAATATTAACGTAGTGTTTTAAATAATTTATTCGTCTGTCTATGGCACAACAAAGAGACCGCGAAATCAAAAACTTTACTGAAAGCCAGCGCTAGGTATAGCTTAGACTTTTTTTTTTCGTGATGGAAATCTTTTATAGACTTTCCACCGTCTTGGGGAAAGACGGTGGTGGCGTGTGGGACTCCTTCACTTGCTCCCGGCTCTGTGTAGCTGATGAGCCGGGGCATCCGGTACCCACTAAAACCACCATGGTAGCCTTGCCTCCGACGCTGGCCAACGATGGCCCCAGGCACTCGAGTAGATCGACAATCAGGACCGAAAAGCTTAGCCTATGCTGAGGTGGCGAATTTAACGCCAGAACATGCAAGGCGTCTTACTGTTTTGTACATTTAACGAAATATTTGCGTAATATCTTGTGTGTTGTGCTGAATTTAATGTATCTTCTTTCTTTATTCTTTCAAAAAGATTGAAAATCCCTGGTATCGAGTAAAGATTTAGGGCAAATGTATATGTGGTCGGCTCCATCTATTTAAAGTTAATTAAGTCGTGTAAGGGCTTTTTGTTGTGTGATGACGTCGTAGTTTTAGGACCCGTTTTGCGTTAAGCGTTTTTGGATAGATGGCAAATTTAAATTTAATTTGGGTCGGAAGTAGTTTCGGTTCTGGAGGTGAAGTTGATTGATCTCACGTTACCTATAAAGTAGTATAGCCGGCATCACTACTAAGCCTCACAAGTTAACTAGCATATCTAGTGTTAAATATTACAAAAAATCTACTAAATAAGAAAAACTTTGACCCAATTATAAGAAAAAAACCCCGCAACACCGTGACTTATGAAATTAATTATTTATTTTAAATGCATTTTTACAACATTTCGCGTTTATACGTAACTAGCGACCCGCCCCGGGTTCGCACGGGTACAATGGTGATGTATCATACATATAAACATTCCTCTTGAATCACTCTATCTATTAAAAAAAACGCATCAAAATCTGTTGCGTAGTTTTAAAGATCTAAGCATATATAAGGACGGACAGACAGCGGCAAGCGACTTTGTTTTATACTATGTAGTGATATTAGTAGGATATTTTATAATACTAAGGCTCGCTTTAAATCTTGAGAAGGAGGTCTTGAGTTCAGGAGGTCGAGGGTTTAATCCCCACACCGGACAGGAAATCTTTGTGTAAATTCTGAGATTTGTTTCCGGGTCTAGTTGGTTGGGGGACTACCCTCCGTGCCTCGGAAAGCACTTTAATCCCGTTGGTCCCGATTGTTATAACATCATCTATAATAATCGTATATCAAGGAACGGGCAGCAGCGTTTCCTTGTGTGGTACAACATAATACTGCGGTCACCAACCCGCCTGTCAAGCGTGATGACTATGGCACATACCCTCCCTCGGGAGGAGGCCCATGTTCAGCAGTGGACGTTGTACGGGCTGATGATGATGATGTAACGCAATTCAATACATGTGAAAAATTCAACATATTGTCAGAAAACAACTTTTTTCTTTCATAAAGCATCTATTTAATTATACAAACCCTTTTATCTTTAATTAATGAATATTATCAAAAGATAAAAGGGCGTTACGTAATAATTATGTTAGTAATATTATGAGTATAGGTATTCGTGTGTTTCGAGTAGGTATCAAAGTCATTATTTATCACATCAATGGCTGACGTATCATATATTAATTATGCCAGAACCCTTGTTCTGCAAAATTGTTCCCCATTCAATAGAAACGTTGTATATTTAGGGTGAATACGTATATATATACCTCTACCATAAAGGTATGAGATAGCAAACCTCATAAGTGTCTAAGTTAATAAGTAAATTGATCGATGGCTGCACTGGCAAAATGTTAACATTAATGTAATTAAAACCAGCTTCATAATACATAGTATAAAACGTCAATTATCCTATAAGAACATTTGAAAAGATTGTTATTGATTAAAAAAACAAGTTCTGTTTAATTTATATTCTAATTATTTTTTGTATTCGTCACATTCCAAAATAATATTGTAAATTGAGTCAAAATGTATGTAACTATATTTTAAATCATTAAAAAGATGATTCGTTACTTACTAAATTGAATGTGTCTGTAAGAAATATTACTAATCAGTGCATAATCCAATTGGAATTCTATCAAATGCCTACCTATTTTTTTTTTGGCTTAAATATACAAGTTTTAAGAGCTTCACCCCGTAATACCTTGCTTATATAATTGTATGTAGGTTGAAAACTCGTTACGTAAGAATGACGGAGCTTTTTTGTAACGCAAATAATTTATAATTTAAAAAGTTAACACGTTAATGACATGATTTTGGTGATTAATAATGAAAGTTAAGGAAAATACTCGGGGGTGTTTTTTTTTAATACTTTTTTTACGTATCGTGTAAAAAATAATTGGCAAAAACATTTTGTTTGTCGCTTAGTGCTATCGAAAATTCAGGCCAATAACAATAGAAGCTTTATCATTTTTGTCTGTGAAGAATAAAATCGAAAGCTACTATGTCATTATAAACGCGAATGTTTGTAAGTATGGATGGATGGATGGATGTTTGTTACTCTTTCACGCAAAAACCACTAAATGGATTTGGCTGAAAGTTTGCACTGGAATAGGGTATACGCTGGATTAACATATAGGCTCAAAATATCACGCTCCGACCCACTGGGCCAGAGTAAAGCGGGTAAAACCGCGGGGCGCAGCTAGTAGCGGTGAAACCGTGAGAAGTTAGTTTAATGAATATTTTGAAGTGAGACAAAATAGTTGGGCATATTAATCTTCTGAAAAAGCTTAAGTTTTTGATCTTCAAAATTGATTACCCTGTCAAATACTTTAGATGAACTGATGATTTGAATAAAAAAAAACGTGCAGAAAGTAATCAAACCTCAGATTTATTAAATCATAAAATAACATATCAAGTTTCTTGATGTTCGCAATCAACGAATTTATGACATAACATTACATTTATGACTTTTTTATGTACACTCCAATCGAAATACGTGATTTAAAAGATATATATTAAATCAAATATCATTATTCCTGAATATAAGATTAGTAACGCCAATATCTATAACCTATAACATCAATTTAGATGAAATTTGGCAAACATCTTGATTTAATATTTTATGCAAACATTATCGTCAGCCACTGCTGAACATACACTGCTATCATAGTCACCACACCTTGCCGGCAGGTTGGTAATCCGGATTGCTTCATGCGTACCCGGCCCCGCCAACAGCGAATCGAAGAAGTGTCCGGAGGGTTTTAGTTGTGTAGGGTCCTCTCCTCGTGGTATGAGTAGCATACCACCGCTATTGAGAGGGTGAGTCCCACATATACCAGCGCGCGGAAACGCTGCAGCGGCGGCGGTGGGATTGCGTAAATGTATTTCCCGCAAGACAACAAAAAAAAAAAAGAAAAAAAAAGAGGTTGGTAATAATAGTATTATGCAGTTACACACCGTTCCCTGGTAAACGATTGTCAACGATAATTCCCTCAAAGGGACAAACACCATTTCCCAGTATTTTTATAACCTCGCATGTATTACGTTTAAGCAAGCTATACTCAAACTTTAAACCGTGACGTCACGATGACGTAATTACAGCATATGAAACAAAGACAGCACTAACCTAAAGTTAATGAGTGTTGGCGCGGGTTGTTTTAATTTTCGAGGTAGGTTTTTGCCGTGTCAGCTCAAAAGTACTCGCTGTTCTTGTGAGTAATTAGTTTTTGTATAAGCAGTTTCTTTATGTCGTTAGGGAAGAGATAGGTATGTTGTATGAGTGTTAATTGTTGGGAATCTGTGTTGGTTTTATGATGGAAGAAACAGCCTTCATGGTATGTCACGCTTTAAATCTTGGATGTCGTGGTTTCGATCCCTACATCATCATCATCATCATCATCAGCCCGTTTAATATACTGAACATGAGCCTCCTCCCGAGGGAGGGTATGTGCCATAGTCACCGCAGTATTATGTTGTACCACACAAGGCAACGCTGCTGTCCGTTCCTTGGTATACGATTATTATAGATGATGTTTTAATAATCGCGACCAACCGCTTAACGTGCTTTCGGAGGCACGGAGGGTAGTCCCTAAGACTTTTTTCCGGGTCTGGATGGTTGAGGAAATACGCTCCATGCCTCAGAAAGTACTTTAAGTTTTTGGTTCCGAATGTTGACATCTATAACAATCGTATACCAAAGAACGGGCAGCACTCAATACTGCGGTCACCAACCCACCTGCTAAGCGTAGTGACTATGGCTGAACTCCTTCTCAGGAGTAGTCCTATATTCATCAGTGGAATTTGATTGAGCAGCTGATGATGAAAAAATCTTGATAAAACTACTTAATGCCCGGGCTCTGTAGTCTCCTGTATCATGTCTACGCTGCGTCTGTGCCATGTCATAACGTGTATAATCCCTGATAGATAAATCAATAGAGATGATAACTTACTACGAGTAAAACTAAAAAAAAAAAGCACCAAAGATCTACTTTTTACCTAGCACATTGAAACGAAATCTTTAACTTAACAATATTATTAAAACTTATCTCACTCGCAACTATCCCATTAGCTATCTAGCAGTCGACACAAACCTAATCTTGAAGAGTTACAGGGCAGTATGACGACGGCCACTGAGGCCATTAAACCAGCGGCATCGTAAACCCGCTACATTCAACAAAACGCCACACAAAAGCAGATCGCATGAATCAGTGAGGCGGGGTCGCAGTCAAAGCGGAATAGCTTTGCAGCATTGAGGGTTATAAAATTGTCTATGGCCACTTTGAAATCGGAATTCAGTAGAGGAAAGAAGGAATTGGTTTAATGTGGAATTTTAGTCGAATAAAATTGGGTATTTATGTGTTTGTGGGGAATTTTATGTTTAAAGATTGATTTTAAGGCTGCAACTAGAATTATCTACAATAGTAAAAGGATTCTGTCTAAGTTCATCGTTAAATATTATTACGAACTTACCTGTTGTTCTTTAAATGTTATTTATATATTGACAACCTCCGTAGCGTAGCGGAATTTGGCTCGCTTTAAATCTCGGAGGTCGTGGGCTCGAATCCCACGCTGGACAAGAAATATTTGTGTTAATTCTCAGATTTTTTCCGGGTCTGGTTGGTTGACGGACTTCTCTCCGTGCCTCAGATAGCACGTTAAGCCGTTGGTCCCGATTGTTATAACATCATCTATAATAAACTTATATCAAGGAACGGGCTTGTGTGGTACAACATAATACTACGGTCACTAACCCGCCTGCCAAGCGTGGTGACTATGGCAAATATCCTCCCTGGGGAGGAGGCCCATGTTTAGCAGTGGACGTTATACGGGCTGATGATGATTGAACGATGAGGCAGGAAATATTGTTCTACGACATTTCGTTTTATTCTTAGGACTACACCTTTAGGGTTCTAATCATTGCAATAACGTCGACTGCTTAATACGAGGCTCCCTCGAAAAGGGTGTGGCCATAGTTGCCACGCTTGGCGAACGGATGACCGGAGTATTATGTCCAGTATATCTATACTAATATTATAAAGCTGCAGAGTTTGTTTGTTTGTTTGTTTGAACGCGCTAATCTCAGGGACTACTGGTCCGATTTAAAAAATTCTTTCAGTGTTGGATAGTCCATTTATCGAGGAAGGTTATAGGCTATATTTTATTTTCAAAAAAGTTGGGGATCCGTAAGAAAATTGCGTTTTTGTAACCCAAGGTGTAAAAGCGAAAACCTATTTATGCGTGCGCTGCAAAAACTATTGACAATAGAACAAAATGATGTACTACGGGTTTGTAGGTCTTATTAAGATCTACAAAAAAGTCCACGAGAGCATATATCTAACTATCATAGTTTAGTCACAATAACCGCTTTTATATTCATAAAAAAATATTAAATCGTCTGAAGAAAGAAACTACGTTAAATGTATATCGTTATATTAATCCTTATCCAAATTAAGCATAATGTTATTAAGGGTATGTATGTAGAAGTAAAATACTTTTTGTTTTATTCCAATCGGACATTTCGTTGAGAAATTATCACGAGTATAAAAATCACGAGTATAAAAACGCAAGGAATTGGTACTTACCTAATAAAGAGTTATTTGCCGTAATAGATAAAGCTGAAGAGTTTGTTTGCTTGAACGCGCTAATCTCAGCAACTACTGGTCCGATTTGAAAAATTCTTTTAATGTTAGATAGCCCATTTGTCGAGGCTATATTTTATTATAAAGTTTTTATGGGAACGGGAGTTACGCGGGTGAAACCGCGCGCGGAAAGCTAGTACATTATACACAGGTAAATATTGCTGTCCGTTACCTGTTATACAACTGTCTTAGATGATGTTATGACAATCGGGATCAACGGCTTAACGTTCTTACCGAGGTACGGACGATAGACTCTTCAAGAACCAGTCCTGGAAGGAAATCTTTGATTGTTAGTATATGATAGTGCGGTCACCAACCCTCCTGCTAATCGTAGCCTATTTAATACAAACAAACAAACAATCTAAAATTCCTCTTATTATAAAGATTAGTAAGTTAATTATATGTTTATACTTAGAATTTATAAGATTAATAGCTGATTCCGGTTTTACCCACTTTACTTTGCTTCAGTGGGTCGGAGCGTGATTTTTTGTCCCCGTGCAAAGTTTCAGCCAAATCTATTCAGTAGTTTTTTGCGTGAAAGATCCATCCATACTGACAAACTTTCGCGTTTATAATATTAGTAAGGATAAGGAGGAAATGACAAAAAGGATTTTAAATCAGGGATTTAAAATGTCCTCTTAATCATTCCTTTAAAAGAAACCTACCTAGAAATATTTCAACTAACTAATAATGAGAACCATAATGGTGTTCTGTCTTAAGTCGTGCGTTCGCGCTCCCCTCGTTCTTAGGTGCCCCACCGCGCTGACGCCTGAAGCTAGTTCAGATGACGCCTGCATTATGCATGGGCTGCATTTAGCGATAGGGCCTGTGCATACATATGTATGTATATTGTTATTCATGCGCCGCATTGTAAGTAGAGGGGAATGCGGTTTCATTCTTCAGTTATAGGCTTTGAATGGAAAGACAATAACGATTAACTATGGACGCCGTTGAAAGCTCCCATGTGAAAACGAGATAATATGTTCTAGAAAGTTCGTCTTTGGAAATTTAGATTTTGGTATTAATGTTCTAGAATGTTCGTCGGACTTTGATACTAAGTAGTTAATATTTCTAATCAAGCTATATGGAAATGTGAAACACTAGCAGCTGCCAGCGACTTCGTCTGCGTTAAATAAGGAATTTATTCTGCGAATGAATAACTTGTCTTAATTAGTACTACAGTTTAAGAAATAAGGAGGAATACTTGAACAAGTAAGCATAAAGAAAAATAAAAGACCTACCTATATGTATATATTTAATCTAATCTAACTAATATTATAAAGCGGAAAGTTTTGTGTGTATGTTTGTAATGAATAAACTCAAAAACTACTGTGCCGATTTTAAAAAATCTTTCATAATTGGAAAGCTACATTCACCCTGAGTGACATAGGCTATATTTACTTATAAAGTTCCCACGGGAACGGGAGTTACACGGGTGAAACCGCGCGCGGGAATCTAGTATTTAATAAAATTAGATACCTAACAGTGAATTGAACGTGATTAGCCGAAATAAATAGACGAATTTTTATATCTCTTATTAGTACCCTATTTACATCCATATGAATTTAATAAGAACCTGTTTTTTTTTTTTACCGATTCCTAATTTATTTTTATTTATCTGTATAAAGTATGACATAAAAGATAACACTACCATGATTTTTTTTTGTTTTTTGTTTGTGGAAATGCGTTTACGCATGGGATATGAGGACTCGCCCTCTCCATAGCGTGGTATGCTAAACTCATACCACGAGGAGAGGACCCTACACCACTAAAACCCCCCAGACACTCCTTCGATCCGCCGTTGGCCGGGGCCGGGGCCGGGTACGTATGAGCAATCCAAGATAACACTACCAAGTCTAGCAATAAATGGCAAGTACTAGTCGCAAATATAATCGCAAAATATTTATTAGTTTAATAACAATAGTGTAAGCGCTCAGCGCTAAAACCAGTTACTTATAATATAATATATTATTATAGTTATGATATTAGTCGGGAACGCCTAGCATACGAGCTAAGCACGTCAGTAGAACCGCAATCTTAACTTTAAATAGAGTGCGCCAAGTTTCTCGGAACGAGTACGTTCTATCTAGTTATTCGCTCCTATACTTTGTTTAAAAATAATGCTAGAAATTATTTTAAGATGAAAATGTGTACTGATAAAGACAGTTATGACAACCTCCGTAGCGTAGCGGTATTTGGCTCGCTGTAAGTCTCTCTGGTGGGTTCGATCCCCACACCGGACAAGAAATCTTTGTGTAAATGCTAAGATTTCTTTCCGGGTTTGGTTGGTTGGGGAACTACCCTCCGTGCCTCGGAAAGCAAGTTAAGCCGATCCTGTTTGTTATAACATCATCTATAACAAGCGTATATCAGACAACGGGCAGCAGCGTTTCCTTGTGTGGTACAACATAATACCGCGTACACCAATCCGCCTGCCAAGCGTGGCGACTATGGCAAAACCCTCCCTCGGGAGGAGGCCCATGTTTAGCCGTGGACGTTGTGCAGGCTGATGATGATGAAAGTAAGTTATACTTTATCAGCCAGTTGACGTCCAATGCTGAACATCATCAGCCTCCTCTTTAACAGTCCTTGGCAAGCCTTTGAGGGATATTGCCATAATCTCTATGAGTAAAACTGGTAAGACTGGTAACCGGAGTATCTTTGAGCTAAAAGATGCTGCTGCTCATTCATCAGGTGTAGGTATAAAATGAAATGAAACCGTTTATTTATAATTTAGACGAATCGATCGTACTTATTATAAGTCAAATAAATTGATAAAAAGAAAAAAAAATCTTGACTGATTAATATATTTCAAAAGTAATGTTATTAAATAGAATTTAAATCTATCAAAATTGCATGTGATAGTCAGGTCAGAAGTCAGGTCAGAAGCATGGAACGTGTCGCGAGCCTCGCCTTGCAAGGACGACCGGACCCTATCCTAGCTTCCTACGAGTCTTTCTCTATCTAGTATCCAGTGTTTGTCCATTAGTCACCTCCTACAACACCGATAGTAAGGGTGGTCTATTCTAGGCTGGAAACCACATGGCACTGGTTACCTGGTCATAATTTTGATTAAAATCTGAAGATTCGATACTAAAATATTTATCCATGTTACACTAAAATAGGTAAGTCTAGCTGCACCCCGCAGTCTTACCCGCGTTTCTCTGCTCCAGTGGGTTGGAGCGTGATGTTTCGAAAATTTCAGCCGATTCCGTTCAGTAGTTTTGGCGTGAAAGAGTAACAAACATCCATCCATCCATCCATACTTACAAACTTTCACGTTTATAATATTAGTAGGATTTGATTGTTCGTTTGAATTCAAAACATATGATTACTAGTATTATCCAGATTATGCAGCTTTATTATGCTCGAACTCAGAAGCATAAAGTCGGATGTGCCAAACGACAGAAACATTCGTAGTCCTTTATCGTGAACTGGCACTTACGATCAAATGCTTCTGAAGCATAATAGTACATCTGTCTTCTGAGGTCTGGAATAGTGACAGAAATTGTGTCATGTGTACAGTTGTTTCGGAGCCGGAGAAGTTATGGGAATATAATAGGCATAGGCCAGCTAGACATAGACCTTGCGTGAATGCATTTCGCCCAGGACAAACAAAAACTAGCCTAGTTCTATAACTAGGCTAAGACCTAGACTTAGTGCAGCGGTAGACGACAACCAGCTGAAATGATGATGATGATGATTATGATTTTACATACCTTAAAAGACAATACCTGAGTATGTCCCAGAAATAGTCCTTACTAATACTATAAACGCGAAAGTTTTAAAGAATTAATAGATGTATGTTTGTTGCTTTCACGCCAAAACTACTGAACGGATTTAGCTGAAAGTTTGCAAACAGATATTTTATAAGCTAGATTATATGTTAAGCTTCAAATCATAACGCTCCGACCCACTGGAGCAGAGTAATGCGGGTAAAACGGCGCAGCTAGTATACTATATTACTTCGTAACTTTGAGCTTCCAATCTAGCCTCTATTCAATTTGTTCACCCTACCCGAAATTTGGCCAAGACGTGTACAACTAACTACGGCTAATGAATATGTCGGTTCCACCAAGCATACGTCGAGGCTATTATCAAAGCCGAGTACATGAATCTGTGCAACGCGCAACGCCAGACTTCGTCGCGCACTCACGCCAATCTTATTCGTACACCGACTCTTAGTATAAGATCCGAACTTAAATCGAACTTCACCCATCTGATAATAGAATTAAACATATTATGTTACAAATCTATACTCTAAACTAATATGTAAAGCTGAAGAGTTTGTTCGTTTTTTTTCTTAAATGCGCTAATCTCATGAACAGCTGGGCCGATTTTAAAAATTTATATTAGTCTTAGACAGCCTATTTATCAAGACCCCACTGAAACAGTTAGTTACGCGTGTAAAACCGCGCGTGGAAGCTAGTTTAGAATATAAAAAAATAGGTAAAAATTTTCTTGACAGAGCAAAAAAAAAAAAAAATATAGTCTGTTCAAGATTTTTTTAGCCAACCCATTAGTGTTATATAGCCCATTTATCGAGGAAGGCTATAGGCTATACTTTATTTAAATCTTTACACGCAAACGGGAGTTACACGGGTGGAAACGCGCGCAGAATGCTAGTTTATTTTAAAATATGTTTTTTTTTCTATTATCCGATCGGTGAAGGTTGTTGTACGTTTGGATCTTAGACTATCACAACAATCTTAAACTCTAAATAAAGTGCACGGAGTTTGCCCTCGTTTGGTTTTGTATCAAGTTGTTCTTGACTTTTTAATTTGTACTCGTGTGGTACGAATGCTTAGAATTTTTCTATGCAGTTCAAAAGAATTGTTTGAGAATAATAATATATTTTGTTCAAAGAAAATAGGCAATTGCGGAACGCGTGTGCTTCGTAAAGTGGGCTTAGCAATTTGCATTTTGGTATTAATCTGTACAAAAAAATATAATTAAAGTGTCGACTTAACGCTTGGTCGACGCCACCCGTGACCAGAGGGCTGGCTTGTATTTAGCATAATAAATTAGCACTGCCATTCAACGTGGCAATGCTGCCAGCCTTCTGGGCACTCTTCCGGTGGACATCGATGCGGAGCAGTTTTTTAATGCCCTCTCATATCCCCCCTTTTTATCTTATTTACTTTTTATCTGTTTATCCCGCATGATTGCCGTTCCCGTGGGAATTTCATAATTAAACATACCTAATGTCATACGGGGATAGTGTAGCTTTCCAACGGCTAAATTATTTTTCAAATCGGTCCAGTAGTTTCGGAGCCTATTGAATACAAACAAACAATAAAAAATTTCATCTATATAATATAAGTATAGAAAAACTATTCACGTTTTTATTAATCTAAAAGCAATACATTTATAAACCAACCAAATTGTCATAGATATAAGAATGTAGTTTAATCCTTTTTAATAATAAAAGGACCTTGTTTTTTTTTGTCCGGGGCCAATTCCATTTACGCATTCCCACCGCCGCTGCAGCGTATTCGCGCGCTGGCGGTGGGATTTGTGGGACTCGCCCTCTCCATAGCGTGGTATGCTAAACTCATACTACGAGAAGAGGACCATACACCACTAAAACCCCCCGGACACTCCTTCGATCCGCCGTTGGCGGGGGCCGGGTACGAATGAGCACTCCGGCCCCCCGAATAATAAAAGGACCTTTATATTTCCTCACAAAACACAAAAGATCATCATTTATTATGTTCAAAACGAGGTTTTACCGAGAGACGTAGGGATTAAGTGTGCTCAGAGGTCAGTAAGGTTTGACTTGTGGATCATATTATAAAAGTTTTAATCGTTGTTTCGAGATGAACGGAATTTTTCGTAAACAAAAGTTGATGCTGGTTGTAGTTGCTTTATTATTTTGTGCTCGTGCTCGACTGTACAAAGAAGGTTCTTATGCCGTAATAATTGCTTAGTTAAATAGCAATTAGTGGAGCTATTTAGAACGAAAGGGTATTTATAAATTGATTTAAAGAAGTTAATCGGTTAGAATACTTTAACAAAGGTGCGCGAGATAATTGAGGCATATTATACGTAGTCTTACAGTCAGCCGTAAAGTTCTTTCTTCTTTCATCATCATCATCAGCCCGTATAACGTCCACTGCTGAACATGGGCTGCCACCAGAGAGAGGGTATTTTGCATAGACTCCACGCTTGGCAGGCGGATTGGTGACCGCAGTAGGTATTGTGTTGTAACACACAAGGAAACTCTGCTGCCCGTTCCTTGATATACAATTATTACAGATGATGTTATAACAATCGGGACCAACGGTTTAATGTGCTTTCCGAGGCACGGAGGGTGGCCCCTTAACCACCCAAACCTGGAAAGAAACACCTGAGGGCACCCTAAAGGGTTTAGGACCAACGCTCGTAGTGCAATTGGATTTCAAAACTGTATACTATTAGTGCGTCCATACATAACTATACTAGCACAATGATACGAAGTGACATTGACACGATACGTGATCACACATGACATGAGTCGGATACGTGTGTCGACGCTGACAGACAGCTATCCTAACCTGATCCTAGGATAAGCTTGTAGTATGCAGGCATAGACTCGGGAATTAATTTATCGTAAGCGGACCCAAAAAGCGACAACCTCGGAGGTCGTGGGTTCGATCCCCACGCCGGACAGGAAATCTTTTTGGTAATTCTAAGATTTCTTTCCACGTCTGGTTGGTTGAAGGACTACCGTGCCTCGGAAAGCACGTTAAGCCGCTGGTCCCGATTTTTATAACATCATCTATAAAAATCGTATACAAGGAAACGGGCAGCAGCGTTTCCCCGTGTGTCACTACATAATACTGCGGTCACCAACCCGCCTGCTGAGCATGGTGACTATGGCAAAAACTCTTCCTTGGGGATGAGGCCCATGTTCGGCAGTGGACGTTATACAGGCTGATGAAGATGATGATGATATTTTGAACTTTATTCACTTGTGATAATGTTGAAAATCAATCAATCTCGAAGACAAAATGTCTCAGTTATGAAGACCCTTATATATTTACCTTATCTTTTCTGAAACTCATTTAATCAAAAGTTCGTCTTTCATCGCAAATAAGTCATAATTAATTCCCTTATCGATAACTATACCCTTCATAATAGAGTAACAACAAAGGGTTTGGTAGTTTCTGTTGCTTTCAGTAATAGAATGAACAGTCAAGGGCCAGGGTACCCTTTGTGGGGCACCGAGTTATGTGGGCTAAATGAAGAGGGCTAAGATAGGTTTGGAATACACTATATCAAGTGGTGACAATGACAGTACGAGGGGTTGTTCGACTGAACTGAAAATACTATAAGTGTTTTTGTGTAATGAAGGGTCAATTTATCTGGCTAGACTGGCCAATTAGCTATCTGCAATATGTTTATATTATTGTTGGTAAATTTAAAACCTGCCGAACAAATTTTTACGGATTAGTTGTAGGCACTAAGCTTACTATCGCAATGACGCTTCGTGGAAACATAACTGACTTCTAGACGGTAAGATTTATTATACATATACTGGATGACTTTTTATAGCGTCTTGAAAATAATAGGGCGTGATATGTATATTATGAAAGATGTGTAGACTTAAGTAAATATCATAACCGTAAAAAAGCGTGATCTAAGTAGGAAGTTACGCTATTAAGATCACTCTTTTTATTCATATTTGATTGCGGCCTAGTTTTATAGGCACCTATTGTAACTAACGCAACGTAACTACCTAATTAGGTACGTATTTTTTATTGTTATGAATTTCACTCAACGTCAGTAAAACAAAAAGACAAAATAACCATGCCTTAGACATCTATTTCATATACATATCACGCTCTATTATTTTCAAGACAGTAAAAAAATCACCCAGTATATATTTGTAAAATTTTTGTTTTGTATTTGTCTGTATACGTAGTGTTATTAATGGGCCCAACTTAAATACCAGCATACATACTTAAATGTGTTAATAAAAAATCTTAAAAATTACCAGACTCGAGTCTCAATTTTTCACTCACTAACCTAGTTCAGCATCAAATATTCAAAACAAAACATTCCTTAAACCCTTCAGCATCTACATCTGTAATTAAAATCCCACTGTAATAAGATTGTCGTGTTCATGAACAAACACGTCATTCCCAAAGATTACGTTGTAAATCAATTTGTGCTCTATTTTAACTAGGTTTAAGTCGTTAATCGAATACACGTCGAGGCATTAGCATCTCAATAGGACGGAACGCTCACGAAATCAATAAATTCAAACGCTGCGTGATTTAGACGCGAGGGGGTGTGGATTTAGTGTAAGAGGACGCGAATATATAAAAACCTTTTGTCAGGGTGGATACATTTTTACTAAATAACGTGTCCTAAATTGTACTTTATCATATTTTTAAGTTTTATTTTTTAATATTACAGTAAATGGCAGATGAATTTAAGAACATCCTAGAATAAGAAAAGGGATCCGAAGTTCATTGACAGTCAGTTGATATTAATACTTTTTTTTTTGTGACAATATAGGCACAAAGGTTTCTGTGCTTATGACATCACTTATGGTGAAATCATTTTTATCAAAAATATTTTGTGACCTAAGAACGAAAAAACTAACTAACTATTAAAACATAATATTGTAATATTATTATTTATCCGTCCGACCCGCCGCTACACACTTCACTAAAATACCAACCTGCTACGCCGTAGTACTACACCCATCCGATAACCGTAGCACTACGCTACGCTTCGGAAATAGATGACTACGCGTAGTACCTACGGGTAGCAGGTGAGTTCCATAATAGATTATGTGTCTCAGGTAATATCTTCGGATATAAATTTTAGTTAACAACATTCGTGCCAAAGCAATTTCAACTGAGTATTAAAGTGATAGAGATCGTTTTAGATTGATGGTATAGGAGGTAGCGGTCAATTGCCAAGATTGTAGGTATTATCACTGGGAGGTTTCGTGCGATTAATTGCGGCCTAGATTTCTGGCTGTGTCTAAATATAGGCCGATAGGGCGATTGAATTTGAGAACTAGGACAAAATGAATAGTTTGTTGATTTTGTTTTTTTTGGGCTTACAAAATGTATCGATAGATGGCGTTATAGGTATAAACATAGGGAATTCGTAAAGCTTTTTCGAAAAAACAAGGTATTGGTATTACAACTAAGGTTTCAAGGCTAAGATTGTTTATTAAAGTTGCAATGTTTGTGTGTTCGTTTGTTATTAGACAAATTTTAACGAAACCTATAGTCGTACTTATTGAGACGACATTTTTTTCGCATATAGTTTTCGAGTCGAATGAATTATAGTTTAAAATTAATACTTTTATTATTATTTTCTTAGATTGTAATTATATTAATGAAAATTTCATTTATTTTAGTAGTAGTCCAGTGGGTCGGATCGTGATATTTTGTAGCTTATAATAATATGTTGAACGTGTACTAACTTTCGGCCAAATCCATTAAGTAGTTTTTGCGTGAATGAGCAACAAACATACATACATCCACACATATAAACTTTCGTATTTATAATATTAATAGGATTATTACAAATGCTTAAATTCGATTTTAATAGTCATCACTACTTATTGATTGATTGATACATATCAATCAAAGTCGCATCCCGCTCGCTGCCTGTCCCTATGTATGCTTAAATCTTTAAAACTACGCACCAAATTTTGATGCAGTTTTTATAAGAAGAGTTATTTAAGAGAAAGATTTATAAGTATAAAACATCAGCATTACAGCCTTGCGAAGCCGGGGCGGGTCGTTAGTTTAAAAATAAAATCAATTAAAAATAATTAGATAAGTCAAGAAAAAAAAAATACAGACTCTTTTAAACATAATCTTTTTAAAATAAATGCTTAAATACTGAGCCAAAACGCGTGAAATTCAGCCAAGCATATTCTTACAAGATTGTCTTCTACTCCTCAAACGCGTCGCTAATTTCCAACGTTAAGGAGTTAAATTATTTCGACGACTCTGGTTTGTTGACCTACGTTTGTACAAACGTACAAAAAGACTGTAGATTTTGACACACTTTAGGAAGAGGAAGAATAATGTTTGTGTTATATTCAGCTTAGAAGAGGGGAGAAATGCAATGTTCTTCACAGTAAATGTGTCTTACGTTGGATTTTGGTCGGCGGAGGTTTCATTATAATGTCTCGTGGCGCATTTTTAGGGTTCCGTAGCCAAATGGCAAAAAACGGAACCCTTATAGATTCGTCATGTCTGTCTGTCTGTCTGTCCGTCCGTATGTCACAGCCACTTTTTTCCGAAACTATAAGAACTATAATGTTGAAACTTGGTAAGTAGATGTATTTTGTGAACCGCATTAAGATTTTTACACAAAAATAGAAAAAAAACAATAATTTTTGGGGTTCCCCATACATAGAACTGAAACTCAAAAATTTTTTTTTCATCGAATCCATACGTGTGGGGTATCTATGAATAGGTATTCAAAAATGATGTTGAGGTTCCTAATGTAATTTTTTTCTAAACTGAATAGTTTGCGCGAGAGACACTTCCAAAGTGGTAAAATGTGTGTCCCCCCCCTGTAACTTCTAAAATAAGAGAATGATAAATCTAAAAAAAATATATAATGTACATTACCATGCAAACTTCCACCGAAACTTGGTTTGAACGAGATCTTGTAAGTAGTTTTTTTTTTAATACGTCATAAATCGTAAACTGCAATTTACCTTTCATTCAATCAACTCGAATATCAAAATATAAAATAACATTTCATTTCATAAACATACGCTTTTTTATTCTTGATATCAAAAATAGGTACCCACTTGTAACTGATACGGAACCCTTCGTGCGCGAGTCCGACTCGCACTTGGCCGGTTTTTTATTTGCACTGCTTTGAATAATTAATTTGCGCATATATTTCAAACCTGGCTAGCCAAGATCTAAAGAGGAAGCCCTATTATTAAATACTAGCTGCGCCCCGCAGTTTTACCCGCGTCACTCTGCTCCAGTGGGTCGGAACGTGATATTTTGTAGCCTATATGTTAATCCCGCTTATAAACTATCTCCGTGAAAACATTCAGTCAAATTCGTTCAGAAGTTTTTGCGTGAAAGAGTAACAAACATCCATCCATCCACACATACAAACTTTCGCGTTTTTTTTTGTGCGGGGGGAAATGCTTTAACGCATTCCCTCCGCCGCTGCAGCGTATTCGCGCGCTGGCAATGGGATATGTGGGGCTCGCCCTCTCCATAGCGTGGTATGCTAAACTCATACTACGACGAGAGGAACCTACTACCACTAAAATCTCCCGGACACTCTTTCGATCCGCCGTTGGCGGGGGCCAGGTACGCATGAGCAATCCGGCCCCCCGACGGCATCCGCGGCCAATATGGTACCGCGGGATCTCCTGGGACAGGTCCAACGTCCTAGCCATTGGGCTACCCACTTATTCTTACTTGTCGCTAAATTTCATTCTATAGTTATTCATGCAACCGCTTATTATAATTATGTAATAATTATGTTGTTGGCGATATAAATCTCAATGCATATATATCATACATTTGAACTCCCACAATATATATTTCGGAAATAATAAAGATTTTGTCATCGTTTACTTTTCTTCGCAGATGGGAGGATTAATAAAAGTGACAGACCCAAACTAGAGGAGGGTCTCTCGTGACACGTAACAATGGAAAGGGTTCGAGGAGGCCCGTGTCATGGCGAACAGAAGTCAGAGATGTAATATGTTGTATACAACATTAAAATATATTGCAAATATTATTCAAGACGTTTTATGGTGAATATCATTGTGATTTGTTATATAGTTATCATTTTGATAAAGATAAAATAAGCGTGTATTTTCAGGTTCCCTATTGAACTTAGTTTGTTTCTTATAAACTTATTTCTATTTTACTATCATCCTCATCATCATCAGCCCGTATAACGTCCACTGCTGAACATTGCTGGTGACCGCAGTATTATGTTGTAATCCACAAGGAAACGCTACTGCCCGTTCCTTGATAAACGATTATTATAGATGATGTTATAACAATCGGAACAAACGGCTAAACGTGCTTTCCGAGGCTCGGAGGGTAGTTCCTCAACCAACCAGACCTGGAATGAAATCTTAGAATTTATACAAAGATTTCATGTCCGGCGTGAGGATCGAAACCACCACCTCCGAGATTGAAACATTATACTGCGGTCACCAACCCGTCTGCTAAGCGTGATGACTATGGCAAATATCCTTGCTCGGAAGGAGGCTTTGTTCAGTAGTGGACGTAAATCGGGCTTATGATGTGTTTATATGATGATGTGATGTGATATATTAAAAGTAATTTTAAATTAGTGATTAATCAACTTTTTTAAATTTAAAAAGGTTTTTGTAAGCCCACCACATACGATTATTATAGATGATGTTACAACAATCGGGACCCACGGCTTAATATGCTTTCCGAGGCATGAAGGATAATCCCTCAACCAACCAGACCCGGAAAGAAATCTTAGAATTTACACAAAGATTTTCTGCCTGGCGTGGGGATTTAACCCACGACCTCCAAGATTTAAAGCGAGCCGAATACCGCTACGCCACGGAGGTTGTCAAAAGCAGCAAAGTTGCTCTTACTAAACAACATGTCTTTGCAGAATATCAACGTTACTACAATATACAAAGTACTATTTTACCTACACAGAAAATTTTGGTTGACGATGAAAAATTTGATGAATTAACTCTCGTCAATACCGATTTAGAGATAGAACCCTCGTTACACAACGCTACAATAATATTCAAAAATTGCATCAACCGATTCATATTTTAAAACATCGGTATTCAGCATGGCGTCGCCATCTTGTTCCGAATCTACATGTCAATGGCATCTGCATGGAAATTCCAACATTCATTCACGTGCCCGCTCTGTACGTGAGCGGTTCTCTAATCGATTTCGAATCGGTATCGACTCGGTAATATCGTAATTGTGTTACTGTAAAATGAGTTAGATATTACTGTTACAAGTAAAAAAAAATTATGGTATGCTGTGAAAAGTTATTCTTAATATAATCCTACTAACTCAACCTTCCGATGCCCTCGTAGACCCGAAGTCCGAGAGGCCCGCGAACTGTAAAGAAGAGCGACATTTGCACAACACTTCCCTAAAATAAAAAAAAGTCAAAATCCCTTTATCACATCGCCGGCGACCGCCCTGAGCCGAAATCCAAGTCACAAAGGGGACGCCCTCTTGCGCAGGTTGTTTATTATGTAGTGTTTAAACCATTTATCAAGGCTGGAGCTCTGCAGCTCACCTTTATGCCCGGTGAAGTAGCAAAAGCCTCGTGGCTTTTGCTGCTTCCCTAAAATACAAAAAGTCAAAATCAATCAATCTCATTGCTGGCGACCGCCCTGAGCCGAGGTCCAAGTCACACAGGGGACGCCCTCTTGCGCAGGTTGCTTAGTTTGTACTGTTTAAACCATTTATCTAGCCTGGAGCACTGCAGCTCGCCTTTATGCCCGGTGAAGTATCAAAAGCCTCGTGGCTAGCTACATATTACGTCCGTCCGAAAAAAATAATAATTGCGTATCATCATCTATACTAATGTTAGCGCTAAAGTTTTGTTTGTATGTTTGCTTGAACGGCTAATCTCGGGAATTACTGGAGCGATTTGAAAAAAGATCAGTGTTGGATAACCATTTATAAAGGGGAAGACTATAGGCTATATTTTATTAGGAAATTCCTACGGGGACGGGAGTTACGCGGGTGTAACCGCGCGCTAAAGTTAGTTTAAGAAATTAAATAATTGTTTTGGTATTTCTGATTATTACATAGGCTTAAAAAAGTAAAATGTTTTATCATAATTATATGAAAAGAATATAACAAAAACCTGTGAAATCTAATATCATAACATGACAACCTCCGTAGCGTAGCGGTATTTGGCTCGCTTGTAATCTCGGAGGTTGTGGGTTCGATCCCCACGCCGAACAGGAAATCTTTGTGCAAATTCTAAGATTGCTTTCCGGGTCTGGTCAGTTGAGAGACTTCCCTCTGCACCTCGGAAAGCACGTGAAGCCGTTGGTCCCTATTGTTATAACATCATCTATAATAATCGTATATCAAGGAACGGGCAGCAGCGTTTTCTTGTGTGACACAACATAATACTGCGGTCACCAATCTGCCTGCCAAGCGTGGTGACTATGGCAAAAACCCTCCCCCGGGAGGAGGCCCATGATGATGATTAATATCATGGATAGACACCGATAACTGAAAGAATGAGATACGCGTGCAGTTATATAAATTCGCTCTCAAGTAAAAAAGTATACAGGTTTGATATCCGAATGTTACTCAAAGTACTTCAATAACGATTCCATTTCACTGTTTCCAATAAAAAAGGTGAAATAAAAAAATTGCCATCCTTTGATTTCTCATTCTGTCACAGTCCTATTTCGTACCTGAAATTTTTGTTTCCAAAATTTTGTTTTTCAAATACACAAAAGGTTGAAGATTGAATGTAGTAAGCTGATACTTCGCCCTTGAGTACAAGAATAATAAAACTATTTCTAGGCAGACGAAATTACACTTTATTAACCACTACTACATTCAATCTACGATGATACATGTATATTTTGTCATATCGAATACATAATTGTAGCTTCACAACAATGCGTTCAAAGACAGACTTTTCACACACAATTACAATACTCGACATAACTTTGAATCCTACTAATATTATAAACGAGTTTCTTCTCCGGGCCGTCCACTAAAGTAGCTAGAGAAACCTGCAGGTTAGCTAGGCTAGGATCCTCGCCGGACAGACCGAGAACCGCGTTGACCTCTGCCCCTGTCGTGTGATCCAGTGCCTGTAGTCCGTGCCAGTGATCACGTCCTCTTTATTTCTAGCTTCAGAGTCGTGGTCCTTACCCCTTAAGGATGCCCGCAGGCGTGTGTCGCTTAAATTTAATTGAATTTGGCTGAGGACGTCTGATCTCGCCACTTGACCGGTCATTGCACTCACAAATATGCTTTAATTTATTTATTTATTTATTTATTTATTTATTCTTTATTGTACACATGAAATTGGAGTATGTTTGAATGAAATAAATAATAGTAAATAGATATTAACGTTGATATTAAGAGCTTATTTATTAACACAAGACTGACAGACTTCTAGCACACCTGAAATAAATTTAAACATAATTTTATAGTAAATTTTACCTATTTATAATTAATTTTATATGCATTGTTAATTTTCTTGACAAGTACAAGTGTAAGTGAATACCTATGTGCTATATAAAAATCGTTTATTTCGTTTAACGCGAAAGTTTGTAAATATGCATGAATGGATAGATGTTTGTTTCTCTTTCACGCCAAAACTACTAAAAGGAATTGGCTGACATTTTGCACCGGAATAGGTTATACGCTAGATTAACATATAGGCTACAAAACATCACGCTCTGACCCACTGGAGCAGAGTAACGCGGGTAAATGCGCGGGGCGCAGCTAGTGAGTAATATTTCTTCATAAAGAAATAAGCCTTAATGATTAAATCTATATATATATATATAAATATATATATATATATATATATATATATATATATATATATATATATATATATATATATATATATATATATATATATATATATATATGTCAGTGGCAAATAATAAGAATCGTTAGTTGATTAACTTTCTAGTTAGTTGATAAACTAACGAGGTGTCGGGTCGTTAAACAAAAAATAACCTTAACCAATGAAGTTCAACAGAACTTATTGAAGTTGCTGCTCTTTTTTAATAAATGCAAAACAATTCTACATCTAGTTCACACTCAATTAAATCCAAAATTTCATTCAAATTACTAGGGATTTTCCTAGCTGCATAATAATAATATTGGGCCATCCTTTGAATCAGAAATGCACAATAATTATTGATACTTGTTGTACTAATCATATTTTATAATTAGAAATATTAAGTAGTGCCTCTCTGAACATTGTCGGTCTCAGTTGTATCAGTCAATCAATAAGATTAATCATTTCATGAAGCGGTGTTTTAGTCATCTCCAATGCTCATTATCGAACTACCCCAACCGGGCAATATATCTACAAGTAAAACATGTTACCCAAAATGATACAAGCAATATTTTTAAAATCGGAAAGATCTGTACAAATTGAACCAGAAAACTATACAGCATCGGAAAAGAACGTCAATGAAAACCTAACGAGCACATTGAAATGTTATTTTTTATTTTAATTTTTACTTCAAAGAATCATCAAAACATACATACATACATTTATGTAGCTTGGATGCTTCCAATACGAAAGGTATATCTTACTCGTTGTCGACTCTAATCTCCCCCCTCTTTTTGAATGGACATACTTAGTGAGCCACGAGGCAATTCTAATTAACCTGAAATAAAGGCGAGCAAAACTCCAGCCTTAATAAATGGCTTATAAACTACAAACTAAGCCGTCTGCGCAAGAAGTCTTCTTTGGGAATTGGATCTCGGCTTGAGGCGGCGCTGGCGATGGGATTGAGGGATTTGAACTTTTGGTTTTTTTGGGGAGTTTTGTGTAACCGTCGCTTTATTTTAAGCTTATCTCTCCCAAAGCACGTGACCTTACAGTGACAAAGTCATAATCTTGGTATCACAATACTTATTTTAATGTGGTATTATGTAAAATAGAGATACATCACCAGTAGACTAGCTTATTTAACATACCTGTCTAAAATTGCATTTAAAGTTTTAAAAGATAACTAAAAATCTAAAATGAGTACAAATAAAATATGTTTTAGTACCAAGACTTTGGGATTACACCATTCAAATTGTATGTAGAATATATATATAAACAAGTTAGCGTAATACACATAACAATACGTATACCTATTAGAGGCAAAATGAAATATGAATGACAAGCTAAATGACCCGTGATCACGGTTCATACAAGCCATGCTGAAACGTAGGGTAAAAGAAAAATTATTAACCTTGAAAATTGTACTGCGACTGACCCATGTTCATATAGCATAGAGTAAAGATAGTTAATACTCTAAATATATACTAATATTATAAAAAGTCATTTAAGAATAAGGTGAAAGAATTTTATATCTCTTCTTTGACATAATACTTAAGTATGTATTTACTATATAACTTATTTACAACCTCCGCAGCGTAGCGGTATTTGGCTCATTTTGAATCTCGGAGGTCGTGGGTTCGATCCCCACGCCGGCTAAGAAACGCGCATTTGACGCATTCCCACCACCACCGCAGCGTATTCGCGCGCTGGCGGTGGGATATGTGGAACTCGCCCTCTCCATAGCGTGGTATGCTAAAATCATACCACGAGGAGAGGACCCTACACCACTAAAACCTCCCGGTCACTCCTTCGATCCGCCGTTGGCGGGGTCGGGTACGCATGAGTAATCCGGCCCTTGAGGGACTACCCTCCGTGCCTCATAACACTGCGGTCACCAATCCGCCTGCCAAGAGTTGTGACTATGGCAAATACCCTCACCCGGGCGGAGGCCCATGTTCCGAACTGGACATTATACGGGTTGATGATGATAATGATGTAGTTATATATAATATGTAGTTTATTCTGATATATAATGTCTATTTAAATATGTATTTATAAATATGTTTAGTTATTGTATGTGTGTATATCTGCATACTACACACCTACACACTTCTGAATTCTTCTATCTTTCGGCTTCTCCTCTCGCATATAGTCTTTTTTTGTATCTTGTGTGTGTACATACATAAATAAAAAATAAAAACTAGTAAACTACGTAACAAAGGCCAGATTTTATTATGATGTTCCCATGGGAACGGAAGATACGCGGATGAAACCACGCGTTGGTAGCTAGTATATTTATAAGTCTATACTAAAACATAACACCGCATAACAGTTCTTGACTTTACATTAACGTCCACTGCTGAACATGGGCCTTTTAGTTAGCGACCTTGGTAAGGCCTGGCTTGTTATTTAAGTATAAACCAGTTTTCTGAATTAGCTGTTCTTTACACTCGACACGATGATCGTGTGTTCTGTGTAGTGAATTCGATTCCGAGACAATCTCGTAGGTAATGCGATACGTAATAGCACCGATAAAATTGTCCTGTTTTCAGTCCTCATATTATGGACTGACTTGTGGTCCAAAATTGAACTTCTAGCGATTTATATTTAACTAGGTAAACAATTTTATAAAAGTGTTTTTGCAAGTTTTATATTTTTGAATAACGTTCGTTGGACTTTCATATTTACTAAAATAAATTAATATTATTAACGACATTTAAAATACATAACCATGACTTCCTATGGGTGATGCATGGGCAGCAACGTTTATTAACTGAAGATTACTTAACATCTTACTGCGATCACCAACTCGTCTGCCAAGGTTTGTGATAAAGAGGACCATGTTCAGCAGTTGAAATCTTATAAAAATAACTTATGTAGTAGGCTTTATTATTGCAAATACCTTTCGTGCGGATACGTGCAATCTTATGATGCAACAATAACTTAAACAACATTAGTTTTATATTCAACTCTACTACCACTCGCTGATTGGCGGAAAAGCAATTTGATATTTTTAAAATTTTCAAATGAATAAAATAATTAGATTAGGTTCATATAAAAATTTACTTACATTTAAAATATGTATAACTATAATATGAAGACAAACATGAAAAAATAATTTAAATCCTTTAGTAATTTGTACCCCGCATACGTTCCTTAATTGTACCACATGTTTGTATTCCGCTACGCGCCGTGTATTCGAATGTCCCATCGTGTGCTGTCGCAAGCATGCAAACGACTTGATTCAGCCACGAATCGAATGCCGACTCCATTCGACTTGTGTAGTTGTTTAGCGGCAGTATTTGAGCCTGAGGTTGCTATATAAATATATTTGTATGGTGGCGCTTTTATTCCAATTTGGTTGATAAATATATAAAGTTCTTGACAATCCTACTAATATTATAAATGCGAAAGTTTGTATGTGTGTTTGTTAGTCTTGCAAATCTACTAAATGGACGTGGCTGAATGTTTGCACGCGGATAGTTTATAAGTTGCATTAACATATAGGCTACAAAATATCACGCTCCAACCCACTGGAGTAGAGTGACGCGGGAAAAACCGCGGGGCGCAGCTAGTTAATTAAAAAATAGCTGTTTTTTTTTGTCCCAAAGTCTCTTTTTACATAATAGTAATCAAAAAATAATTCGCGAGATTTAAATTTCAGAAATAAAATTAGATTTTCTAAGCAAAACCAAAATTTTCATTATTTGTTTGCTTTATTTAAAAAAAATCAAATGGACATTAGCAAGTTTTTTAATCTGCAGTTTTACTTATGCAGATAAAAAAACTACCTTATATATAAAGTGGATTAAAAAACTTAATTCATTAGGAAGTATATCTTTCTTATTTACTGACTCATTATTGTATACATTCATTATAGAGGATATTCATAATATCAATTATTTTAATAAACTTACAGTGTAGACAAATTGGCACACTTTATTATGCATGTAGTTACACCAACATTGTTCTTTATTAAAAACTTGAAAACTTCTTTACTTTTAAAAGGTAAATATAGCCACATGCCAGATGTGGTAATAAATCCTGTTCCTTTGTCCTTTATGAAACCCAATAAAGTTTTCCGATAATTCTGACCACACATTGTACCGGTACAAATTAGGCATATCCACAACTTATGACCACACGTCGACTCTAACCCACAAAGCACCGGCAGTCTCCTCAAAACATATCTCACTGAAACCAAATCAAAACTGCTTCGATCCTTTGATGTGGTGACACAAATTTCAGTTCAAAATGAGTCAGTTGTTAAACCAACTATGTCGACTATTCCTTTGTGAGAACCGTTTGTGTTGAATGAATAACGCAGAACAATCAAACACATTGGTTTTATAAACAAAAGCCTGAATACCTAAGGTACTTTTAACTTCGGATTTTGTAAACATAACAGAAACTATATTTGTTTTGTTGTTAAATATGTATTAGCTGGCGTAATGGAAACGTCATTTTGAATCATTTATGTTAGGTATGTAATTTGAAAGTCCATTTCAACTTAAATACAAAGGTTATGAGAACTATGATTAAAGTGGGTTTAATGTATTTAAAGGCTAGTTGCAGTCGTAGGACAGTATATTGTAGCTGATATGGCGGCATAGTTGGTATGCGATATACCGCCATATCTGCTACGGCACCATATCTACAGCGTAGATGCTACCGCGGTGTAACTGCTACGGCGTAGACTCGCTATAATTAGTGTATTCTGGTATATAAGTGTACGTACTGCACTGTACAGTCATAATAAAATAAATGAAATGACTTCATTTTTATTTCAAAATAATGTTAATAATACCGAATTCAAATATGTGTAATACCTTCATTTCGTTTTAACATATAGGTACCATTCGCAATTTTGGCGCATGACATTTTGTATTCCTTTACCAGAAAAAAATAACAAAAATTTTGGCAGCTATGATGACGGCAATTTATGTGAGACACGATGAAATATCGCTCGTCACCCGGATATCCGCGAATATATCACGCGGGATCATAACCATTGCCTTTTTTAACTGTACCTAATTATTACGGTCTATTTACATACCGATTTGTATAAGTTCACGGCTTCGGGTAGGGTTGGGTAGTAAAACTTATTTAAATTAACAAAATAGAGCATGTTCTAACCCAGATTTTAAATAATTAATAAAAACCTATTCGGGTTTTTTTTTGTAATTATTTTCCAATTCCAGCGAGTCTTTTCTACACCCGGAGGATATCTGTGATTTTTACTTGAAATTGGTGAAATGACATGAAATGTGATAATGCAGTGATATTAGTCCCATTACTCACCAACTGGGCTTTCTTCATTCCAAAATGAATCATCCAGTGTGTAATCGGCTTCTGAAATAAAAAAAATAAAAACTTTAACGACTGAAATAGAACATTAAGATGAAAATTTACTTTAAAAAATACATATGGTTGCATGTTTTTATTAAGTAAGTATGTTGGGAAAACTATACATTTATTTAATTATTGTTTACATGAGTTTTACAAAGATCATATAATAAAGTAACATAACGAAACACGAATCTATTCTGGGAATGTATTGAATTGCAAAACATTAATATACCTATTTTACAATTGAGCATAACAGTTTACACTTTTAAGTACTAAAACACACTATGTAACATCTTATTTGACTTAAACTTAATAAAATATCACGATACTCTTTGCTGGCTAAAAAGAGCCTATGCGGTACGATACGTTAAAAAAATTAAAGCATATAACATCTTACAAAATGGCCTCAAGCTATTATGTACAGTCAACAAAAGAGATAGGTTAACACCGTCAATATGTAATAATGTAAATAAATATGTTTTTATCAGTACAACAGCCGGTAATTATTTATAGTTCGCTGCTAGCTGTGTTCAAATATACATAATAGTTAAGTATTCTCATAAACGTGAACATATAAATTTAAAATGCGTTTTACGGGTCTCTTCTGCTGACTGTACTTACTATTTTAATTTATCTATAACTATAATTATTATAACCAAAAAAAAAATTACTTATCTAAATCTAAATTTCATTTTAAACAAAAGGAAGGCATACATTTTAAAGGCATCGTAATTAATAAGTGGTTTGTTGTCAAAATAATATAATTCTGCAATTTTTTTCACATTGTACATTTAACTGCAAGACATTTGCGTCAAAGACACAATTAGAAAAACGTTTTATAACACAATTTGAAATTCTGAACAAATAATCTACTTACTCTGCCACAATATTTGTATAACAACCTCCCTTACACACAGCTGTTGAATAGACACATTGCCATTAAAAACACAACCTTATTTCTAGTAGAATAAGGCTCTATTTTTAAGATTAATGTTACCACTGAAATGCTGGCCCTGGCAATAAAAGATAATGGTTATATTCTTTGTATCATTGTTTATGTATGATGGTTTTATTTTCAAAACACTCTTCGAGCTTATATATATTTAAATACGTAATGGAAATTGTGTGAAGCGGTAAGCTCGCTCGTTCGTTTAACGTTAAGAAGGCTTAGGAAGAGGTAAAGTGCGAGTTGAACTTATTTATCATAGGTTCCGTGCTATCGTGAAAACATTGCAGGGTTCCATTTTATTTTAAAGGTGTAGTAAATATAATGAAAAACAGTTCTGAAGTGTGTTTGAAGAAAAAAAATACATATAATTTGTATTACAGGCATTTTACGCCTATCACAAACACCAGCTCCTCACATTGCTAACAAAAGAAAAACCAAAATTAAGAGAACAAATGATATGTGAAAACTACAATAATGTAAGGACAAGGATAGAATTTATTATTATTTGGGCAAGCAGGTCTCCAGCCTTATAAAATGTCAAAGCGAAACATGACATTACTAAGTAAATTCTTAGGCTAAGAACTGTTTAGAAATAGAACTAGAAAATACCTTTAGACTACCCCAAATAATTGGGTCTTTGAACGCTGAGGATTCGGAACCCTAAAAATGCTTATATTTAATAAAATATTCAGTAAGTTAAGTATATTGCGAGTGAAAGATATTACAATAAAAAATTGTATTTATTCATTAATAAAGAGAGCCTCTTGAAAATATTTGTTATGCATAAAAACATGAAGATTTTTAGCTATGAACTATTTTGTTGTATTGCTAGAGAGATCAATCAATCAGATAAGTTATTACAAGATCTCCCGTTCTCATTGCAGTTTTTTTACAACTTCCATGAAAATGAAAAATAAAATAAAAAAAATGTTGGTCATATCGGTCCAGCCATTTTCAAGTTTAACGTAGGTATAACAACATATTTAGAGATTAATTATAACCTAAATATGAGATGGATTTATAAAGCTCAGTGGTTAAAGTAGTTGCTTCTGAGATCTGAGTGTCAGTTTCGATTCCCACCCGGGACAATTATTTATGAACCGCAGATATTTTTTCTGAGTATGGATGAGACAGGCACTGACTCCCTTAGTGCAAGAGTTGTCTTTTAGAAAAGAAAAATATATTTTTATTATTAATTTTGATTTAACTCACTTCATACTTCATTTTTCAAATTTCTCAAAATCGGAAACATACACAAATTCAGTGGTAAGAATAAATAGATAGCACAATATATTTGTATGTATATTACAGGTTCTACCTTTTGTCTGAAGTTCAGCGTCGAATAACGAGTTAATTACAATCACAATAGGTGTATCCGCGATGAATAAGGGAAAAAAACCGGCCCTTCAACCCTATTGTGGGAATTCATTCGCAGCTCTGTTACTCCCGAGTGCTATAAACTTGTTTGCATATTTACGAATTAAATATTTTTTACAATTTCGACTTTTAACCCGTGCTACGGCATGCACGGTTTTCAAAGTTGGTTGGTTGGATTCCGGCTTAAAATAGACTACCCCTTATCTTCTTTTGGATGTTGTTAGAGGTGCTAAGGGACATATAGCTTATGTGGCTGCGGTTGAAACTCAAAACAGGCGCGATTTTTTCCCTTGTTGTTTTTAATTTTAAGAAAAGTCTTTCACTGTGTTGCCTCTTTCTTCTTACTTATTCGCGCGTAAACAAACATACGTAGAGTATGTATACTCTACGTATGTTTGTTTACGCGCGAATATCATCTACTACTGTTCCGATTTGAAAAGATCTTTCACTGTTAGATAGCTCAGTTATCGAAGAAAGGTATATAGACTATATTTAATTATGGGGTTCCTACGATAAGAGGAGTTACGCGGGTGAAACCGCGCGTGGAACCTATAATTGTAAGTATTGGGTTAAAGATAAAATATTTCAATGAAATACGTCACTGCAACGCGCCGGTATCCAAGTGCATTACTACTGAGTGGTTATATAATTACATGTTTCACAATTTACATAAACTTGCAGCTTTTTTAAATATCAGACATAAACAGGTTTCTTTATCGCTCTATCCCTTTTTAGGGTTCCGTAGCCAAATGGCAAAAAACGGAACCCTTATAGATTCGTCATGTCTGTCTGTCTGTCTGTCTGTCTGTCTGTCTGTCTGTCTGTCTGTCCGTCCGTATGTCACAGCCACTTTTTTCCGAAACTATAAGAACTATAATGTTGAAACTTGGCAAGTAGATGTATGTTGTGAACCGCATTAAGATTTTCACACAAAAATAGAAAAAAAACAATAAATTTTGGGGTAATACATAGAACTGAAAATCAAAAAATTTTTTTTCATCGAACCCATACGTGTGGGGTATCTATGAATAGGTCTTCAAAAATGATGTTGAGGTTTCTAATGTAATTTTTTTCTAAACTGAATAGTTTGCGCGAGAGACACTTCCAAAGTGGTAAAATGTGTCCCCCCCCCCCCCTGTAACTTCTAAAATAAGAGAATGATAAATCTAAAAAAAATATATGATGTACATTACCATGCCAACTTCCACCGAAAATTGGTTTGAACGAGATCTTGTAAGTAGTTTTTTTTAATACGTCAAAAATCGTAAACCGCAATTTAGCTTTCATTCAATCAAAGTTACAACGAACTACAAGAACTTTTATACTATGTTACTTGTTGTATTCTTGATATCAAAAATAAGGTAGGCACTTGCAACTAGTACGGAACCCTTCGTGCGAGAGTCCGACTCGCACTTGGCCGGTTTTTAATACCTTTTTGGCGCAGTCATGCAAAAGATAGTCCACTAGAGTTTTGGTTCGATTGGTCCATCGCACGCGTGTCCTATTGCACGGTCTAATACCCTTTGTTTTTAAGCACAAATTGGTTTATAGACGCAGCTATTTGGATTAGAACTAATTTATATCAATTATTATTTTTTGTACACACACAATATACGAAAATTACACAAGACGAATAAACAAGTATGTATGTGCAAAGGCACTTTTTATTTCCAATAGACCTGCGAGAGGTCAAAATATAGAACACGACTGTAGATAAGATATCTGAGCTTGGTAGTTTGACATTATCTCTGAATTCTCTGAACTCTATCAATTTCTTGATTTAAGCCAGCTACTCAAATTTGTTTCTAAAATAAATCGGGGCAAATTTTCTTATTAAATATAGAGTATATTGCCACTATAGCAAAGAAGTCATATAATATATGACTAGAAATTATTTATGTAGAAATTATTATACCTACTAAAACCAAATACAAACTCATTATCGTGCGCACTAACCATCAAATATTAATAACATGTTATTTATATGAACGCTTAGCTGGGATTATGAAATATGAGTACGTCCCTTTAAACCAATCTATAAGTAGGTATATTAATATTTGAAGCCAAAACTCTGGATCTTTTATAAGACATTATGGTGCACGGATAAGTGCATGATTTGGTATAGATTATGAAGTTACAAAATGAAAAATAAATATTGAAATGATATAGCCACACATATACTTTGTATCTTTATCTATATTTCTATACTTGTACTATAAATAGGAAATATTTTTATATTTTGATGTATGTATGTTTTTAACAAATAAACTCAAAAACTGGTGGATTATTCATCGAATCTCATTTTTTTTTATCAACCTAGTATTATTACAACAACAACATCAAATACTTAAAACTATAATATTCATTCATAACACAACCTAACAAGTACTTGCCAATTAAAATTGAAGTTACAATATTAATAGTTAATGCAAGTGGAAACTCAATTAATATATGGTCTGTATAATTCCCAGGTCAGACTGTGGTTCGGGCCGGAACTACGGCCGCCATTATTGCAGAACACCGGAAGTGATTTAGAGGTAGGTGGTGTTGGCGCCCACCGTGGGACTTTGTCACTTTGTTCCAATGCTTTGTTCTCGTGTTAATATAGTCGTCCTTAAGTAATGAAAAACACTCTTCATATTTAATATCTATGATTTATATTAAAATAGAAATTCTAAAAACAATGTGAGGCAGAATTAACATTCAAAGGCCATGATTATGTGTTTTCTTAAAGAATTATTAATTCAGTCTAATATAAAATACAAATGACCACACAACTATGAACAATACAGTATGTAATTATAAATAAAGGTTATTATCGTAATTAAAAAATAAATATTAACAAATGGCGCCCCAACTTGGGACCAAAGTTCCTTCAACAATAAAACATCAATTCAATAATAGAAATGTTGCAACAAAACAATTAGTAACCACTTACATCCATTGTTCAGCTTTAACAAAACATATTTTCTTATTAAACTCCTTTCTCAATAATTTTATAAAAGCAGCAATAAATAAAAGCAAACTAACCATTTGTAAAAGTAGAAAACAATAAATAAAACGCTTTAGCTGAAACCAATTTTAAAAATGTATTACTGGAATCTTGCATTGTGCGAAGTTTGGCATAGCTAACCCATTTTATTAGATATATGTTTATTTTTTTCTTTCTGTTAATTGTAAATTAGTCTGGTTAAAATTAATTGTGCTAGAAGTTAATTGTAGTGAATGAACATCAGTTGATTTACAAATTGAGAAGCGTTGGTGCGTTATTCGTTAGTTCATTCGATAATAGGTTATGCCAGTGTCGAGTTTATAAATCTGGAACGAGGGTAGATTTACAACTGATAGATGGCACTTTACATTTTTGTTAATCTGTGCTACACTGATTGAACAAACTCATTTGATT
Source organism: Nycteola revayana (assembly GCA_947037095.2). Lineage (NCBI taxonomy): Eukaryota > Metazoa > Arthropoda > Insecta > Lepidoptera > Nolidae > Nycteola > Nycteola revayana. The sequence continues at coordinate 16,834,249 of OX344851.2, read as the reverse complement.
CATTGAAAGAATGTATTTTAGGAATAAAATTGATTTATTTAATTTTATTACTAGTTGTTCTACAAATTGGGTGAAAATATAAGTAATTAGGTAGGTTAAATTATTTATTGAATAAATTATGATAAATTTTAGTACTGACCGCACTAAAATTAAACTCATTCACATGAAAGTATATTATCTTTTTGTGTATTTACTTTAACCAGCCCTTTCACGTCCACTGTTGAATATAAAACTTTAATAGACCAACGCGTTGCTCTATTAAAATTTAAATTACATTAATAATATATATTTTACGCTACCTCAAAAACGTAATTTAATCTGAAATTCATTTCATAAAGGCAATCAAATCTCAATCGCAAATGTTAGATATTCAAACTCATACAGACATGCTAGTAACAATACTACATGACTACCATAAAAGTACTAACAAATTTTCATATAACGTCATACATAATATCATCTAAATCAATCAAACGAAAATCAATCAATAGATTAAAAAGCACCAACACATAATATCACCCATAATAAAATTGACATCCAACCGATTCAACAAATGGCACTAAAACCGCCGCCATTTTGTAACTCCAACCGTCACTTGACAGCTCTCTGAACAGAAATCGAGTTACGATGTCCAATATTGATACAATTGTGCCAACAAAACGAATTCAACATAACTACATGAAGGTCGATAATTTCATCTATTGTACTCTTTGGTGATAGAGATTTGAGCTTAGACTTTTTTCTTCGAGGATGCCAAACAGTGACGTCATTTTTGTATTGAACATAAAGAATTGATGGGATTACTTATAGGTTTGGTATGTTTTCGATTATGCTTTATGCCTAGCTGAAACTTGACAGTATGAAAACAAATAAGGATACTGTTAGTTATAAGATTTTATTAAGAATATACAGGGTGAAATGTTAGTCACCAGCCAAATTTTTTCTAGGCATTAGGTATCATTCACTAACACCAATTTTGAAAAAAAAACGATACCTAAAATTTTCATAATTTATAATTTACTCGAAGGAATTATCCGCTCTGCGTGGTCACCAAGTAAAATGTTAATAATACTACGTGCCGCGCGAACATCAATGAGAGCGCACGTCGTTACCCCCGCCCCCACTACCCCTGAGCGGCACTACCTATGATCTAGTCGGCCACGCGCACCCCTTCGCGGGCCTTTGTGACGTGATTTCTCAATATTTTTGTATTGAGTGATACTAAATGAAAAAACACGTATTCAATGATTTTTACTAAAGATTAACATATCAAAATTTGGCTGGTGATTAAAATTTCACCCTGTATAAAAATACTTTATAAAACGTATCGTAGTACTGTATCGAAAAAAAAAAACTTTTCCTCTCATTTTTTTTATCCTTAAGAGGATTTTTGTGTGCTTTTTTAAAAATGCAATTTACCTTTACAAAACTACGTCATCCTGTAGTAATATAGATATATTCTATTACAAAATTCATACAGAAATGGGAACTTTGCGGCGATATCGTGAAATTAATAAATACATGAAAGGTACATATTTATTGGGCGTTGGTATTTTTAACTTTGATCACATAAAATATAAATAGCATCTTACAAACAATCAACTGTTAAAATTAAAATATTCTTCTATACATGTGCTAATATAGAGTCAAATATAATATAATAGTTAGTTTCCTTGAACGCAATAATCTTAGAAACTACAGGTCTGATTTGAAAATTTATGTCATTGTCAGATAGCTCATTTATTAAGGCTAAAGGCAATACTAGCGACCCGCCCCTGCTTCGCGCGGCTGAAATGCTGATGTATTATACATAATTATAAACATTCGTGAATCACTCTATCTACCAAATAAATCTGCATCAAAATCCGTTGCGTAGTTGTAAGATCTAAGCATCATAGGTACAGAAAGACAGCGGGAAGTGACCTCATTTGTAGCTGATATCATCGGACATGTCAAAAACATAGAACAAAAATACTTGCTAACGAACAATATCTATTTTGCATTGACGTCGTGAAACAACAGATATACGTTACCCAAATAACAAAGATAGCAAAATATGACAATCTTTTTTTAATATTTCTACACAATATTTAATCACGAAGAAGTAGGTATTATTTGGAATGCCCTCAAAATGGTGAAGGTTTTCATTCTGATCAACGACACGGCTTGGCTGAGCCATTCTTTTAAAATAATATCCATTTGGAAAGCGTCAAAAAATATCTTGTCAGTAAAACTCTACCGAAAAAGTGATATTAGATCACGAGATTAAGAAATTAAAATAACTTCGCACCTAAAAAAAATGTTTGATGTAAAACTGTTATACGTCTTAAAGTATTAAGATAGTACCTATAGGATCTGAAGAATCTTTTAATAATTAAAATATAATTAGCTAGTGACAACAAATTGGCGATAATTTTTTGCACTTATCTAACTATTCATTTTTATTTTATTTTTCATTTCTTTATTCCGAATCTGGTTTAAGTAAGTAAAAAAAGTAGGACTTGTACGGGACGCAAGTAAACCATTGACAGATGTTTCATTCTTATATTAAAGGACCATTTTAATCGAAGTCACACTTTTCGTGGTATCACAGCCCGCTCTTACCATAGATAATTATAATAGTCCATAGACAATATAGACATAGGTACATAACAAAGTGCAAATAAATAGTGTTAAATAATTCAGTCTTTACTCTAATTGTTATAAGAGGTTCAATCGATTTAATATATAATTATTATAATTCAAATAGTGCATATACACATATTATACTAATGTGATCAAATATGGTAATCAAGTCAAATATTACATTACTATAGCCATTTGTATGCGTGTTGACATCGGTGAGGCTGGATAGCATACCACATAAGAGAATCAATTTCCTTATTATTCTACATAATGCTGACGTCAGCATTTATTTATTTGTTTTCGTAAAAAATAGTTAATGAAATACTTTTTTGTTCACGTCAGATTATTACAGTAACTAATATAGCATATTAAATTTAAAGGTTTAATATATCACAGGAATAAATTAAGTAACGGCCATAGCCCAATGGATCGGGCGTGAGACTTACAATCTTGTGGTTGCCGGTTCGATCCCCACCCATTGCACTATCCACGTGAATCTACTCGTAACACAAGCATTTTAGCTTAGCACGTGGGGTTAACAAGAATACTAGCTACTACTAGCTACTAGTCCTTTTCGGATAAACCATTAAATTTATGAGGACAAAATAGGTATAATTTTTTATGTTCTTCTGCTAGTTAAAAGTGTTAGACTAGCTACTTATCCGTTTATATTTTGAACTTTCATAGAAAAGCTGGAATTCATTTTAGGCAACAAGCTATTTTATAGCTTAATTTTATAGCTTTTATCTAAATTAATTGTACGCTATGGAGTCAAAGTCACCAAAAGCCAGAGGTACTAGTGAAATATAGCACGTTTCCGCAGAGTAAGAAGGATTTAATAAATGTTCCCGCTGACCTATATCAACAAAAGACACCAATGACCAAACGCTTGCGACTTAAGATTGATTGTATGTAGCTCAATCTATTGACGGCTGCCGTAAATATTACATTTGAAATTTGAATATATTTGGAACAATAATAATTGATTAACACTTTTCTACCACAATGTTCTTTTTATATTTTTGGTAGGCTATCATTTACCTTTTTTATATAAGATATTGCAACACAGGCGCAAGTCCGGAAGAGATCTGTTGCTACCATCAGAACAATTGTTCGTATTCTGTTGAATTTAAATTCTTTATGTTCGGCTGGCTCTATGTAGGCTCTATGTAGAGATGAACAATACGTAGATTGATGGTGTTGTTGAACAAAATCTTGAAGATATTCTAAGCTTGTTTGGTTCAAAGATATAATATACATTCGTTTTGCTATCTTTGGAACTATGCATTTTAAAGTAGACTGTGTTTTAAGTTTTATTCAAAAGAAAATGTTAAATTACTTAAAAACTAAAGTAAATAAAGTTACCTGAATTTTCAAATGATAATTTTAGTGGCATAAGGAATTTAATTATACATAGTAACAATATGATACCCATAAACTAAAAATCTTTTTTTTTTTACATTATTGCAATGCTATGTGTGTTGTACGATAATTGTTTTATATATAATTAAATCAAATTTCAAATAATTTTATGATCGAAAAATGCTTTGTCTTCAACGACTGACTGACGGATCGACGCATAGCCTAAACCACCGTACTGGATGTAAAGGAGTAGCCAATTCTGTAAGGAGCTTAATTTACGCGGATAAAGTCGCAGGCAACAGTGAGTCTTAAACATGTTTTTTTTTAAGAATTATTTTAGTTCATTATAATTCTAACATGTAAATATGGATCATTAACAGTGGCGTAGCGAGCACACTTTCGTGGGCCTTATATCTCAAAGCCCCAAATCTGTAACGTATGTAACTACGTCATCAATTTTAGCTTACTTATAAGAAATTAAACTTTAAATGGTTACCCATACAAGAATATAATTATTATTATAAGCTTCAACAAAATACACTCCATTAAATCCACGATTAATCCAACTCCAATTCCTCTGCGTGAAAACAAACAAAACCCGCATTAAACGGAACTCAAACGGAAATCAACCCCCGTAATATTATTTAAGCAAATAAATAATTTTATTCACACCGGACAAACAATACTTAAATTTGTAATCAACATGCACATTGCACATAGTGAAATAACAACAACAAAAGCTTAATTATTGGACAAACTTCAACAGATTAGCATTGCATGAGAGTTTTGCATATTCGCGACACGTATTCTTGCAGCTGAACCATGACACCGAATTATGTACGTTTACTATTAGATTAGTAATTGCCATGGTTGTAGCCAACCCTCATTTCTCCCAAAAATACTATTTTAAGTATAAAATATTCTTCTTTTTATACCTGACCAGCAAATTACCACTATCCACTTGATGCTAAGTGGTAGAAGGGTCGAAATACAGTGACAACTAGTGCCAGTGCATAAGATGAACAATACTAGCCATGGACGGACATATGTAGTTAGCCACAAGGCTTTTACTAATTCACCGATCCTATAGGGCTCCAGCCTTAATAAATTGTTTTAAAACTGTGGTCAGCTAGCGCAGGAGCTTACCCTATGGGACTTGAACCTTGCCTCAGAGCGGTCTCTGGCTGGATTGAGGAATAATGACTTTTAATTTGAAAGGTTTTATGCAACTGTCACTCTATTTTACAGTTCGTGGACCTCTCGGACATCGGTACTACGACGGCATTGAGTGGCGCTGCAAAAGTGACCGATGGTGTTACCGCAAAAAGGACCGTTAGTATAAATTGCTGGTGGGGGATTTAAAGAGACATTTTAATGTTTTATTATGATGAATTGTTACAGCTGATACCACGCCGCATTAGCAGATTACCAAAAGTGTCAAAAACCGACCGTACAGATGTCATTTATAGTTACTCGAAGCTCCACTGCGATAGTAGACTTGGGGTTTTGATTAATTATGCAATATTTTTACCCTTACCCAAAAGCGAAGTACCACTGCTTATGGATTTGGGCCCCTGATTAATGATGTCAATAATTTGTCATTTTTACTCCTGCCCCCAAATGATAAATCTGGCTACGCCCATGGTAATTGCCGGGTAAATGTAAAATCTCATCAACATTCAGAGCTGTCGGCAGTGACGGCTGTAATGCGGTGTTTTGCTACTTCTTCATTTTATATTCTGTGGTACACAGCTTAATGCAATTTTAGCTTGATATGGATAGATACACTTGAGAGCAATAAAATCGCACACCCCTTGTAATTTGGTTTATTACTGATGGTTTTCTAAAATCTAAAGATATTGAGTAAAAATCATTGGACAAAATTAAAGCATACAAGCTTAGCTTTACAAAAACATAAAATTAAAATCATTGACCTTTACGTAACTTACAAAAACCGACCGTACACCGAATTCCCCAAATTCACGCGTTTGCGTTGTCACTACTTGCACCCTTAGCCGCAGGTATAAAAAGGTCGGTTTATTGGAATTTTTAATCAGTTGCATACCGAAGGTCAACGTGATAACATCTCTACTGGAAGCATACGGATTTACTGGAAAAATATGGATACCACGCCCGCAGAAGCCGCTGAAGTTATTGCCTTGCTCGAAGCAGGCCATAACCAAAGTGAAGTTGCTCGACGGCTAAATTTGAGCCGCTACTCTGTTCGTCGTGTATACCAGAGGTTCCAAGAGACCGGTGGCTACATTCGGCGACCAGGATCTGGCCGGCGACGCACAACATCAGAGCGTGATGACCGCTTTCTTGTGACAAGGTCTTTGAGAAATCGGCAACTGAACGCGGTTCAACTGGGACAACAGCTTCGAGAAGTTCGCAATGTCAGTATAAGTCGGTGGACAGTTCGAAGAAGACTAGGTGAAGCAGGAATGACTTCACATCGCCCAGCAAATGGTCCCAAATTGACCACAGCTCACCGACAAGCCCGGCTACAATTTGCTAGGGAACATTTAAATTGGACGTATGACCAATGGCGGGCTGTTATGTTCTCTGATGAGTGCAGAATGACTTTACATGGTCATGATGGACGCTCTAGGGTGTACAGAAGGTCATCAGAGCGATTTTCACAATGCTGCATAAGCGAACGTGTGGCTTTTGGAGGTGGATCGTGTATGTTTTGGGGTGGCATAATGTTGGACACTAAAACTGACATTGTATTCATCACTACGGCGAATACCGGCCCGAGATAGAGAAGTTTGACGGCTGCACTATACGTCGAAGAAGTGCTCGAAGAACATGTGAGGCCGCTTGCGTGGCTTATGGGAGAAGATTTTCTCTTAATGCACGACAACGCCAGACCGCATGTCGCTAGAACAGTTTGCGACTACATGGAAGACGTTGGAATCACCGCGATGGAGTGGCCAGCTCGTAGTCCTGATCTCAATCCGATTGAGCATGTCTGGGATGAGCTAAAAAGAAGAGTTCGAGCAAGAAGCCCTGCTCCTACGCGCCTCCAAGAGCTTCAACTTGCCATTGAAGAGGAGTGGAACGCCATACCACAAGATTTCATGGTGAAATTAATACGGTCCATGAAAAACCGATTAAGAGCTGTAATCAAGGCTAGGGGAGGGAATACACCTTATTAAAAAACAATTTGATCAAGCATTTTGAGTTTTATTTTTATTCTTTCTTAAGCTAAATTGGGTAATTTTATCCGTATGTTGGGTTTTGTGCCCTAAAACTCCCTATGGGTACTTTTTTTACACTGTATTTGATATCATTAGAAAGGTACTGAAGTAAACATTCAAATAGTGTAAGTTTTATTTTAATATGTATTCACATTCATGAAAAAAACTGCTTTAACAACAAAAAGTCAACGTGTGCGATTTTATTGCTCTCAAGTGTAGCTTAATTACTGAAAATATGTGTTATATCTAAACATTTTAGATTATAGTAGTTTAATGAGAAGTGGCGATGGGCTTACATTTGATATATGTATATCCCAATATCCGTCAACGACCCTGGATTACCAAGGTCTGATAAGAAGGACTATACTCAGCAGTGGACGTCCACGGACTGATGAAGAAGAAGATCAAAGAAATATGCTTTAATACAATCAAATTTTTCGAATCAAATCTTTTTTTTTTCTCTTGTGATATGAAGAAATAAAGTTAACATATACTAATAAAAACTTATATATTAAACACATAAACATAAAATATTAAATGTAACTATAAAAAAGGAGCAGATATATACAGGCGGTTGTTTGAAATTAATTAAACCCCGACATGTCTGAACAAGACGAAACCACAAAGGACTTGCGGGGACATTTTCATCAGCCTTGCCACCATTTCACTGCACAGAAAATAATTATATAAATAATATTCCCAGGATTGGATTTCATTTACTATGTAGATTAAATAGTTATTAAACGATAATCATATATTATTATCATGATACGGTTTCGATAAACACTTAAAAACTGGACATTTTTATTGCCTCTGTCTTATTGAATTAGGTATATTTCAAGGAACTGCTTGTTGGCAGATTCTTGGTTTGATCTATTGACGTAAAAATATCAAATTCTATCGATCAAATGGATATGAATTAAGACTGTTAGCTTACTTTATCTTTATTTTTAGTATACACTATTCAATGTTTCTTTTACAAATGTTATACCAAAATATGTATTTTTATCCCCCGACGCAAAATTGACGGGGTGTTATAAGTTTGACGTGGCATCGTAGCTACCGAACGAATGGACCGATTTTGATTTTGTTGATTTAAGTGATGGTCAGCTGACAACCTCCGTGGCGGTATAAGCCTCGCTTTGAGTCTCGGACGTGGGTTCGATACCCACACCGGACAAGAGATCTTTGTTTTCAGCAGTGGACGTTATACGGGCTGATGATGATGATGGCCAGCTTTACATTGAGTTTGTAAATTAAGTGAAGGTACTTACATTTTTGTTGCCCTTTTTTGAATTGTCAATAGGTATAAAAAGCAATATAACAAGGATTATTGGATAAAGTGAAAATACGTTACATTGTTCGTTATTATTTAAAACTATTTTAAGATTAAGTTAATAATTTTATTATTGATTTAATTCAATAAGGATTTAATATCTGAAGAAGTTATATGTACTCGTAGTTACGCTTAAATAAGAAGCAAGATTTTTACATATGAATGCTCTCTTAAACAGAAACAAGGCTCAAAACGAAGACCATCAATCGCTACATTCCAAATCATGCAAAACTGTGTCACCCCGTTTATCCATCACACATATTAACGGTAAACCATCCCACCAATCTAACCCATTCAATTTATCCGAAAACAGCCTCTTCAATCCTTTAAACCTTACACCGATAAACTTTGACCCTATCGATGCCGTTTAGGTGTCAAAAAGAGCGTACAATACATTTGCCACGAAATCCGCTCAATTCACAACGCTTCGACGCGGATACGGCAACAAATCACTGGACTGCCCCCTCCCCCACTCTCGTCCAACTACCCCTGCCCCCCTTCACTCCTCACTCATTTAGCACAAAATCGCGTCACGTTCAAACCCGCTGTATAATTACAAAAACGTTTTGTATTTTGTTTTATTCTGGGCCCATATGTGACTTAAGTTGGGTTGATTCGTTGAAGAGAATGAAGTTGTTTATTGAATTGTGGTAATGTACATTTGTAACATATTCTTAATTTTGTGGTCGGAGTTATTTTAGAGGCAGTGACATAAGAACTTAATTGTTTTTTTTTCTTTTTTGTCTGTGTGTTTTCTTGTTCAAATTTGAAAATTATCTAACTGGTTTTTAACAATGGTCAAATTTATTAAGAACTAGCGGCCCGCCCCGGCTTCGCACGGGTGGACTTTTATACCCTACCCCTGCCCTACCCTACCCCTACCCTAACCCTACCCTACTCCTACCCTACCCCTACCCTACCCCTACCCCTACCCTACCCTACCCCTACCCCTACCCTACACCTACCCTACCCTACCCCTACCCTACCCCTACCCTACCCCTACCCTACCCTACCCCTACCCTACCCTACCCCTACCCTACCCTACCCTACCCCTACCCTACCCTACCCCTACCCCTACCCAAAAGTATCCTATGTCCTTCTCCCAGTTCTTAGCTACCTCCCTACCAATTTTCAGCCAAATCGGTTCAGCCGTTCTTGAGTTAAAAATAGTGTAACTAACACGACTTTCTTTTGTTTTTAAAATGTATTCTGCTATTCGGGACGGAAACAAATCCAACAAATAAAAAACCATGGCAATCGGTCCAGCCGTTCTCGAGTTATAAGTGTTGTAACAAACACGACTTTCTTTTATATATATAGATTATCAGAAAAATAATATGTTTTACACAGTATTTGATGAAATTATTTACTTCATTTAAAATCAGAGCTAGAGAAAAAAACAGTCGAATGTAGAACCTGTTCAAGTTGGTTAATAAATCTTAGAATTTACATCGAATCGACTTAGGGATAAAACCCTCGGCCACCGAGATTTTTTCTGTCAGTGACAGGCGGTCATAAACCGGATACTATTTTATGCTTGCAGGCGGGCCCATTAGTTGGGAATGTAAAAAGCAACTAACAGTAGCTTTATCATCGGCTGAAGCTGAGTATATGTCATTGGCTAGTGCCACTAAGGAATCAATTTTTCTGCGCAGGTTAGTGTTTGATATTACAAAATATCATTTTATCCGGGAAAAAATAGCTGATGTTATACATGTTTAATGAAAATAAAATTTAAGACAAAGGGATTTATTTCCATAGTGCGGGAGTTGTCATGAAAAAAAAAAAAAAAAAAAAATGTGACGTGTTATTATGACTTCACACACGTATTTTCTTTAATATTTCTAACAATTACCACTACGTCACAAGGTTTGTTGTCCAAATATACTTACTAATACACTCAGGAGGCAATATGTGGGAGTCACACCCAAATATGTAGAGTACGTCACGAAGTTTCAATGATAGTTCGATCAAAGTAATCAACTACAGGGTGCAAATTAAATGGAGCGTTCGCGCTTAATGTGCGCTGGTTATCTGTCAATATCTGTTACTTTACTCACTTTGTACGTTATAAACTGTTTGCTATGTAATACACGTTACTAAATGTACATGTAGGTAGTAAAATTACATCTATACTAATACACAAGCTTGAGAGTTTGTTGACTTGCACGCGCTAATCTCAGGAATAAAAAGGCCGATTTGACAAATTCTTTCGGTGTTAGATAGCGCAATCATCGAAGAAGGTTAAAGGCTATATTTGATTATAAAGTTCTTACAGGAATGGGAGTTACTTAGGTGAAATTCAATAATTATCAAAGTTATTTTTTGTATTTTTAAACATTTACTGTATTAGAAACTAGCTTTCACGCGTGGTTTCTTCCACGTATTTCCCGTTCCCGTTGGAACTTCATAAATAATATATTGCCTTAACCTTCCTAGTTAAATTGGCTATCTAAAACTGAAAGATTTATTGAAATCAGACCAGTTATTCCTTAGATTAGCGCGTTCAAGCAAACCAAATTTCCAGCTTTAGATATTAGTATAGATAAATTAAATCTAAAAATTGGTTTCTAAAAGCACTTGAATTAATTACTATTTCAAAAACTGGATGTAAGTAATCCTACTAATATTATAAGCGCGAAAGTTTAAACGTATGGATGTTTGTTACTCTTTCACGCCAAAACTACAGAACGGAATTGGCTGAAATTTTCCACCGGAATAGATTATACGCTGGATAAACATATAGGCTACAAAGCATCACGCACCAACCCACTGAAGCAGAGTAACGCGGGTAAAACCACGGGGCGCAGCTAGACGACAATATTTCTAAAATAAAATCACATATCCGCCATATTTAGCGGACCGCCATGACAGTTTCAGACTTGATCGAACTACGTAATTATGTCACAAGAGAAAATACCGGATATGGAATGACAAAAGACGTATTGGATATCACCGTGATGGAATATCGGCACAGTTTTTGTCCGTTATCGTACAAAATGTGTCAATATTGGCCCGGGTTTTTGCTCCGAGCGATAAATCGGTTTGTTTTTATACCGTTTTGGGTATCCATGACGATAACAGCTACGGATTTGAAGAACTGGGCTCGTGTCAAATATATTTTGGATTTAGTTGTTTTGTAGGTGGTATATTGGAATCTTTTTTGTACGAAGACCAACAATTCTTAATAGTGTTTCGTCACATGTACCAATCACGGTCAATAATCCATTTTATCATAAAAAAATATGATGGTTTCACATTGCATAAGAAGACAGAAATCCATCAACACTAGATTGGAATATATATATATATTTTTTTAAAGGACATGAAATAATAGAATCAGCATTATTTTAACATGATTTTTAATGTTATGTCTGCATATTGTGCCTAATTTTTTTGGCGAGCAATTATGACCGATTAAGTTTTTTGTGAAGTAGCAAAAACCTCTTCTCCTTCTTCAAAATTCATAAATGTCGCAGAATAGACATTAGAATTTCAAAATTAAAGATTCATAAATTTAGACCACCAAGAAGAAGACAGCAGGATTCAAAACCATGGGGATTTCTTGCTACAGTTTTTCGTACTTCAAAATTAATAAATGTCGCGTAATAGACATTAGAATTTCAAAATTAAAGATTCACAAATTTAGACCACCAAGAAGAAGACAGCAGGATTCAAAACCATGGGGCTAAACCTTACATGCATTATTCGTGCGTTTATCTTCTGGAACCCAAAGTAGTGTTCAAAAAAATTAAAATGCGGACCTTCAAAATAGTGTGATCTAGATTTTATTATTATTATTATTAAGAGCCTACGTTGTCCCACTGCAGGGCAAAGACCTCCCTTCCCTCCTTCCATCTCTCTCTCGATGTGATGCGATTGTAGGCCAATCCTTTAAAAATGAGTCCAGCTCATCTCGCCATCTTCTTCTGGGCCTGCCGCGTTGACGTTTCCTGGTCTAGATTTTACTACACATTATTTATTAAAGTAAATGCCATAAGCTAATGATTTGAACTCCTAAATATGTCATTGTTATCACCTTATATATAAACTTTTAAACTGTCGCGTATCATTAGTATAATTTATAGCACACAAGTATTAACTTGACTGCACCGGTGGCTCAGTGGTTACGGTAGTTGCTTCTGGGACCTGGTGTTCTGGGTTCGATTCCCACCCGGGACAATTATTTGTGTGAACCACAAATAATTGTTCTGAGTCTGGGTGTACTTTGTGTCCGTGAAATGTATGTTTGTAAAGTCCCCCGCGACACAGGGATTTATTTCGCTAGTGCGGGAGTTGTCTTTCTAAAGAAAAAAAAAAGAAAATTAACGCGATAAAAATTACCATTTAATATTACCCGACGTTTCGATCAAGTTACATTATTCTTGGTCGCGGGCAGACTGGCACGGCGGTGTCGCTCCACCATATGTGTCATTAAAAGCCCTGAAAAACTGCGCCTCAACAATCAACGACAATCTCCTCAAACTAGAGAGTTTATTTTTATTATTTTTATTATGATTACTACCGGAATTTTGCATTCTACTAGTATTCTTGTTAACCCGTGCTAAGCTAAAATGCTTGTGTGACGCGTGGGTTCACATCGGGAGTGCAATGGGTGGGGTTCGAACCGGCGACCTCAAGATCATAAGTCCGACGCTCTAGCTATTGGCTACGATCGCTTCAATTTAATCCATAGATAAGTTACAGACCTCAAAACTTTTGACTAATTGCTAGGTAAGCGGACCATCAGTAATTAGGGTCCACGTCGTGCCGGTCCGTGATTAGTTTCAGCCCTTCGGAAAGTTATATCCGTTTTAATGGGTTATCGAATCCAGTTAGCAACTTTGCGGAGAGGAATTTGATGAAAAACTGAATTATTTTTGACGAAAATTGTAGATTAATGGTTGAATTTTATCTAAGTGACGGGAAAAAATTAAAGAATTTTTTTTCATCTTTTCAATTTGTTTTCAAACAAAAAAGCGGCAGTTTTTTTTATTATATATCTTGTCTTTTTTTACTAATGTAGTTTGATATATCATGATTTCATCGTGTGGTTTCCGGCTTAAAATAGACCACCATCTTTCTATGGGTGTCGTAAAAGGCGACTAAGAAGCATACACCTGATGTATGACCCCCGTGCTAAGTTATACTGCTTGTGTTACGAGTGGGTTCACGTCGGTAGTGCAATGGGTGGGGATGGAACCGGCGACCACAAGATCATAAGTCCGACCCCCTAGCCATTGGGCTACGGTCGCTTTCATTATGGCTTTTGATTATGCGTTATAATTATGAGTTTTACTACCTCGCCAGATATAAAGGCGAGCAAGGCACCAGACTTAAGGTACCTACAGTTACACATGCTCATTACTAGCATACCTATTAGCATGCTTAAAACGAGCATGCTCTTTAAACTGACATATATTTGCTTTCGTTTATCATGCTTTTTTTAGCATAGGTACTTATACGAAATATTCTTTAAACCTTATCTCAATGGAATTACGTTCGATACTAGCATGCTCAATAAGAAAATCCGTTCAGACACGCTAAAAGCACGCCCCATTCCACCCGCGTGGCAGGTAGCATGCTCAAAAATCGCACGGCTGTCGACTTTTGAGCGTGCCGAAATAAGTATGCTCATTATTAGCAATGGTTCAACACACATGCTACTAAGTAGCAATTGCTCAATAATAGCATGAGAGCATGCTAGTAATAAGAATTTGTAACTGTCTGTACCTTTACACTGGACATGTATTGTATTAATCAATATCTACCAAAAAATAAAAGATCAAAACAACCTTGTTCTTATTTATGGAATAAGAACCGAAAATAGCCTTAGGTCATAAATGCCTTGCTTCTGACCCAATTTCTTCGGGTTTCGGTTCGCCGCTAAGAAAGTTATACTTGTTTTTGATCTCATTCTGGTCTTGTTGGTTTTCCGTTACATTAAGTTGCTGGTATGGAAATGACTGTAAACAACAAACTGTACTATCATAGAATAAGATATGTTAAGAACCACAATGCTTTTGTTTGGTAAAGACAGTCTGGCTTTATGATAACATGACTTCAGTACCAATGAACTACCGGTTGTTTAATAAAGATATTATTAAATTTCACAAATCTTTGAGCCGATCAGTATATCGATACTAATTATAATACTAACTGATTGCAATAGATTATAACCAAAATGCAGGCCAAGCGACTCCTTTGCGATTAATAGGCTAATGATGATGTTGTTATTCGTCTTGTAATTTTGCCCAATCTGTTAATTTTTCAACCAAATTGTCCCAATAAATAAACAAAGTAGCAAAACAAACAAACGTTTAACAAAAACAACCCGTATCAGTTAAAAAGTAGTTAAGCCTCGTGCTTCGATCTTGTTAGACGCACCTTATAGCGTACGTCACGCGATCGCGTGCTACTAGATTAGCGCAACGTAATTGTGTCTGACGTGATATGCTTCTACAAAGATAAAAAAGCGATGCTTATTAAATAGATGTTTAAGGATTTTATAATCTTGATTTGACAACCTCCGTATCGAAGCTGTGTTTGGCTCGCTTTAAATCTCGGAGGTAGTGGGTACGATCCCCACGCTGGACAGGAAATCTTTGTGTAAATTCTAATACTTCTTTCCGGGTCTGGTTGGTTGAGGGACTACCCTCCGTGCCTCGGAAATCACGTTAAGCCGTTAGTCCCGATTGTTATAACATCATCTATATTAATCGTATATCAAGGAACGGGCAGCAGCGTTTCCTTGTGTGGTACAACATAATACTGCGGTCAACAACCTGCCTGCCAAACGTGGTGATTTTGGCAAATACCCTCCCTCGGGAGGGGGCCCATGTTCAGCAGTGGACGTTATACGGGCTGATGATAATAATAATAATATCTTGAGTTTACCCACGTAAGTCTCATTCCCTAGGTGACATCATCTTTATCACTACATAGTATAAAACAAAGTCGCTTCCTGTTGTCTGTCTGTACCTATGTTTGCTTAGATCTTTAGAACTACGCAACGGATTTTGATGCGGTTTTTAGGGTTCCGTAGCCAAATGGCAAAAACGGAACCCTTATAGATTCGTCATGTCTGTCTGTCTGTCTGTCTGTCTGTCCATCCGTATGTCACAGCCACTTTTTTCCGAAACTATAAGAACTATAATGTTGAAACTTGGCAAGTAGATGTATGTTGTGAACCGCATTAAGATTTTCACACAAAAATAGAAAAATAACAAAAAAAATTGGGGTTCCCCATACTTAGAACTGAAACTCAATAATTTTTTTCATCGAACCCATACGTGTGCGGTATTTATGGATAGGCCTTCAAAAATGATATTGAGGTTTCTAATGTCATTTTTTTCTAATCTGAATAGTTTGCGCGAGAGACACTTCCAAAGTGGTAAAATGTGTGTCCCCCCCCCCCCTGTAACTTCTAAAATAAGAGAATGATAAAACTAAAAAAAATATATGATGTACATAACCATACAAACTTTCACCGAAAATTGGTTTGAACGAGATCAAGTATGCAGTTTTTTTTTAATACGTCATAAATACAACATCGATCAAAGTTACAACGAACTACGAGAACTTTTAAACTATGTTACTTGTTGTATTCTTGATATCAAAAATAGGTGGGCCCTTTTAACTAGTACCTACGGAACCCTTCGTGCGAGAGTCCGACTCGCACTTGGCCGGTTTTTTTTTGTAGATTGAGTGATTCAAGAGGAAGTTTTTTATGTTTGTATGATGAACCATCAGCATTCCACCCGTGCGGCGCCGGGGTGGGTCGCTAGTCTATACTAATACATAAACTGAAGAGTTCGTTTGTTTGCTTGGACGCGCAAATCTCAGGAAGTACTGGTCTGATTTGAAAAGTTCTTACAGTGCTTGATGGCCCATTTGTTGAGGAACGGTAATGGCTATATTTAATTATGTAGTTCCCACGGGAACGGGAGTTACCCTAACTAAAATAGAAAATGGAATAAGAAGAGGGATAGAATCAAAGTCATGAATTGGAAGAAGTTTTTGTTATGCAATATTCAATGTTATAACAAAACCTTATCATTGCAGTATATCTTATTAATCTTAATTTAATTTTCAGAACAAAATTGACTAATATTTGCCAATGTCATCGTTCATAATGGGTGCATTCAACTTTTGTAGGTATTCACAAGACAATAAGTACATTTTCTTATATCTTTTTGTCAAATTTAAATGAGGGCTTATGAAATGTTAAATGAAATATGCCTATCGTGTTTTTAATTATTCTGTTAATGAAAACAACGTTTGGCCACCTTATTCATCTGAAAAGGGAACTTTTTCAAAAACAGGTAATTAAAATGTGTTCTTTGTTACTTTATAAAATTATTTTATTGTTTCGCATCATCCATAACTGTAAATATAATAAATGATTTTACAAATGTCATCATCATCATCATCATCAGCCCGTATAACGTCCACTGCTGAACATGAGCCTCCTCCCGAGGGAGGGCATTGCCATAGTCACCACCCTTGGCAGGCGGGTTGGTGACCGCAGTATTATGTTGTAACACACGAGGTAACGCTGCCGCCCATTCCTTGATATACGATTATTATAGATGATGTTATAAAAATCGGGACCAACGGCTTAACGTGCTTTCCGAGGCACGGAGGGTAGTCCCTCAACCAACCAGACCCGGAAATAAATTTAAGAATTTACACAAAGGTTTCTTGTCCGGTGTGGGAATCGAACCCACGACCTCCGAGATTTAAAGCTAGCCAATTATCGCTACGCTACGGAGGTTGTCACAAATGTGTTTACAAATGTAAGGTATTAGTTCTTTTGTTTTTAGGTGAATATTATTATAAAGAACTTAATTCCTGTGCCGCTAATAGACTTAACAATTGCCTGTTTCACGAAAACATACCAAACTAAGATTCGAAACCAAACTATTATGAACAATAACACGCCTACATACGCACACACGCACACACACACACGCGCACATGCATAGTTTTTGTAAGTAGTAATGTGCTTTATATTTTATATAAAAAAATATATTATAATGTTCTATTTGATGTAAAGTTATTATCAATGTATTAAGGGCAGGCATTAGCATCTGCGACACAGTTTTTAACTAGCGCAGATGCTAATGATTCTTATGAATTGTTATACATTTAATATCAATAACGAAATAAACGATTTTTATTCAGCACTTAGGTATTTACATACACTTTTACGTGTCAAGAAAATTTACAATGCATATAAAATTAATTATGAATAGTTAACCTTTACTATTAAATTATGTTTAAATTTATTTCAGGTGTGCTAGAAGTCTGTCAGTTTTGTGTAAGTAAATAAGCTCTTAATATATATCGTTAATATCTATTTAATACATTTATTTGATCCAAACATTTTATGAATAAAAAAAAATATATAAAATATTATAGCACATTTTAGAGTGTTAAGAATTATTATTATATGTGGTTCACACCTTTAGTTGTCCTGAGCAGAAGTTGAACCCAGAATACGAGGTTTCACCAAAAACAACCGTAACCAATGGATTATCAATGCATCTTCCCCATCATCTTCACCAATGGTTCATCAAATTACAAAATTACTGCCCTGGTGTAATTTTGTAACTTGATGAACCAGAAATTTTACATCTAACAAAATCCAATAAACCCAAATGAAAAATAGTTAACACAAGAAACCCAGAGGTCCTCAATAAAATATTCAGATAATTGTAAAATATTTCTACGTCGGTCGATTCCCTAATGCTTTATAGTAATTATACTAATTGGAAACACTAATTACGGCTTCCGATGGAATTAAGAGCAGAAAATGTTCGTCATTACATGATGTCATCTTTCGAGATTAGTTTGGTAAGCGTTTCAGGGACACCAATTATGTAATGAGAATCTATTAGAAGAGAATTTAAGTTACCTACCTACTTTAGTGAGGCAAAAAACTTCGATTTATAATAAAGAAATTCGCGAAAAACGTACCTATTGAACTTTTTTTGCGGCCGTAGAACAATGGCTAGGGGCGTCAGACTTGTGATATTGTGGTCGACGGTTTGATCCCCACCTATTGCACTACCGACGTGAACTTACTCGCTACACAAACATTTTATCTTAGCACGAGGAGTTAACAAGAATACTAGTAGATTGCTCAACTCTGCTAGTAATCTTTAAAAATATACATATATCCCTATACTTATGTATTAGTATTAGCAAGGTTTGTTTGATTTTCAGACTGATGTTATAATTCATGTTAATATATAATAATTAAAGACAAGCTTATGTCTGCGCCTACGGTCCATAACTTCTCCATACGAACTTTAAACCCCCATTATATGGCTTTAGGGGGTGAATATTGTAAAATAGCTTCTTAAGTGACTTTACGTTACGATAAATATTTAAGCGTAGTTTTATTTCTATATAAACATCTAATGATTTATTAATTAATAACCTGGTCATGACCATACACAATTTAATGGCGACTTGTTACTGCATAACAAGTGTAAACGCCGTAACACGCTATGATTTGTCACGCCACGTTATATGTAATAACCAATTCATTATTTTACTTTTGTATAAAGCCAGACGAATTTTAATTTCATTGACGTTTAAGCATAGCGTATATACTATATGACGCGTAACCTTAATGGTATAAGTCTTAAAGGTCGTGGGTTAGATCCCAAAGCCCGACAAGAAATCTTTGTGTAAATTCTTAAATTTGGTTGTTTGAGGGACAACCCTTCGTGCCTCGAAAAGCACGTTAAGTCCCGATTGTTATAACATCATCTATAAAATGGATATGTCAGGGAATGGGCAGCAGCGTCATGTTGTGTGTTACAATGTAACACTGCGGTCACCAATTCGATTACCAAGCGAGGCTATTAAAGCCAAAAAAGCTTCTTTAGGAGGAGGCCCATGTTCAGCAATGGACGTTATATTAGTTGATGAAGACAATGTAGTCAATTTTTTAAGAAAAATGTATTTTTATTGAATATTATTGAGTATATGTTCAGTGGAATGTATTTATTATAATTAACGTTATAATGATTTTGTATTCCTATGTAGCAGACCGCTAAAATAGCACCCAAATAATTATATTTATGAACACGAACAAGCTCCACGAATTTAATCAATCTGTCATCCCACAACTATCAAACTGCGGCCAAAACGCCATCCCGTAATAAATCCTCTCTAGAAACTATAATTAAATTTATAATTACCAACTAATAATTGCGTGAACCACATCCCAAGGTTACTTACTCAGTAAAGTCACAAGTTTTAATGAAACATCTCGTTTCGGGTCTAGCCTAACAAAATCCAATTTGGAAATTGCTTACGACCGTCCAAATCCCTCATATACATACGATAACGGGTCAATGCAATCGAAATTGAACTCTATTTTGCGAGACATAAGATTTAGTTTTGCTAAGCCAGTAAAGGCGGAGTGTACCTGATTTAGTGGTCTTATTCTGCGAGCTATAACAATGATAATGGTAATAATTTCAAGATGGCATCGTAGTGAAATCGTTTAGATTTATAAGAGGTGGATAAAGGTGTTGCTGAAGTTATGGGTTTGGATGTTGTTAGCTCAGTATTATTAATAGTAAAGTATATTAAAGAAATAAATGAACGTAAGTAATAATTTGATGGTATTAAGATTACACCTGTATTATATAAAAATAAATGCCATAAATATTCTAAACACTGTTTTTATATTAAATACATTGTTTATTTATACATTATATTATCATTACATTTAAACATCAAACTAGTTAATGAATTAATCTATATTGAAAGATGGCATCTACGTTCCCCAAAGATTGATTTTTAAATGTCTTTATTCACATAAATAAATGTTTTGTTACAAATAGATCTTATTCTAATTGCAAACCAAATAATTTTGATAAGATAAATTGTTCACATAGACTGTAGGCGCCTTTTTAAACAATGGACAAATTAATAATACTATTTGAAACATAATTACCTACTTACATACAAAATCAATTTAAATTTACGCAGTTTTATGTAAGAAACTAGCGTATACCACAATATTTATGAAAATAATAAATGCACAATACATTTTGGTGCGACTAAAGTATTACTAATAATTAAAGAAAAACATATAATAATATCTGATTCAATCATAATAAAGTGAAGATAATAATTATAGATAATTATAAATTAACAATATTCTACATGTGGGTAAATTAAAATAAATAACGACACAGTGATTGTTGTCAGCTGGTGAGCGCGCCGTTGTTATTCACCGAGGAAGTAGTGGTGGGGTAGGCGGTATCGATTGTAAGTATGTCGATACTTTAAACTACTCAGTCGACTTTTACCAATATTTGAGACCAGTGGGTTATTATGTGTAGGGTTTTTAAATAAAAAGAAATTTCGTGAGATTTTTAAGATATAGTCTTTAATAAATGGATATCCAATACCAATGTGAAGCGATTTAAGGTTTGTTTTGAAGGGTGTGTCATAAGCAGTTTTTAGAGCTTTGTTTTGAACACGCTGCAATTTACTATAATTTGTGTCAGTAGTACTGCACCAGGCTGGGGCAGCATAGGTTAAGCAAGGTCGTACTAGTGTGGTGTAAACACGCATTTTTGTTTTGGGACTAAGGTTAGATTTTCTATTCAAGATTGGGCTTAGAGCCGCAAGAGCTTTAACCCCTTTGGTGCGTAGTTGCTCAGTATTTATATTCCAGTTACATTTGCTATCTAGAACTGACCCCAAATATTTAACACTTGGACTCCATGGTATGAGATATCCATCAATTTTAACATTTCTGTTTGGTAATGACCTTTTACGGGTGAAGAGAATGCTTTCTGTTTTAGAGGTGTTCAATTTAAGTTTCCAAGTGGTGAAAAAAGATGTAAGAAGGTCAACTGATAGTTGTAAACGTGATATTATTATATCAATACTATCTGAAGATGTATACGTTGCTGTATCGTCAGCGTAGATTGCCAGATGAGTGTGAGGCTGTTTAGGAATGTCATTTAGATATAATATAAATAAATAAGGACCTAGGATTGAACCCTGAGGAACACCAGCAGGGATGGGTTTCGCTTCGGAAAACTGACCTCCCACATGAACAGAGAAAGTGCGATCATTTAAGTAGTTTTGTATGAGTTTGACTAAGCTCAGAGGGACGTTATTGTCAATTAACTTATGTAGTAGGCCTTCATGCCATACGGTGTCAAATGCCTTTTCAACGTCCAGGAGTACCATGCCTGTGCTGGACTTTTGGTTTAGTTCGTTGGTTATATGCTCTGCGACTCTAGCCAGTTGTTGTGTTGTCGAATGACATTTTCTAAAGCCAAATTGTTCCCTTTTTAAAAGTGATTCAGTAACATTCGAAAGTCGCGTTAGTATTATTGTTTCAAAGAGCTTTCCTAGGGTTGGTAGTAGGCTAATAGGTCTGTAATTTGTTGCTAGTGATTCATCTTTACCTGGTTTCTTGACAGCAATTATTTTGCCTTGTTTCCAGAGTTTTGGAAAATAATAAGTTGATAGGCAGCCATTTAAGATTTTAGTTAGATAGACAATACACTTTTGAGATAAGTTTTTAAGCAGAATATTCTGTATCCCATCCACGCCAGGGGCTTTACGGGACTTAAGTTTAGTTAATAGCTTGCGGACTTCGGAAGGCTTAACAAGTGGAATAGAATCTAAGTTATTTGTATTGTAAAGAGAGCATATTGAGGTTTGGACGGCTAAGTTCGTGTCTTGATCACCTATCCAGTCACACGTGAGTTGCATATTCTCCAAAAATGTATTGGCAAGTTTTTCGCACTGTTGTAAAGTGTTGGAGGTAAATGAGCCATCGGCCATTTTGAGAGGAGATACGGTGTGTGTTTTGTGATTAATGGAGTTAACAACACGCCAGAGATCCGAGCTAGGGTTGTCAACATTAGCTAGTTTTTGATTCCAGACAAAGTCATTATGTTTAGCTATGTCTGTTTTTATTATATGTTGTAGACGATTTACTTGTGCGAACATTACCCGTCGTTTGTGTGGACTTGATTCTTTAAGTGCAAGACGACGAATATTATTTTTATTTTTAATGTTATTTCTGATGCGTCTTGGAAGTTTGGTCTTACCTGTGCTGGTGAATTTAGGTACACTGGCTTCACGGGCTGTTAGAATAGAGTCAGTGAGGTGATCCACTGCTTGGTCTATGGACTCCCTATTAGTATAGACACCAGATGATATTGAGATGTGCGCATCTAGGTGAGATCTATATGTTTTCCAGCAAGCTTTCGTGTAGTTGTACAAAACGCGTGGCTGTCTCACATGTGTTCCTTCTATGATAAAGAGGACCGGCAAGTGGTTTGAAGATAAACGGATTAAAGTTTGCGGATCATTTATGGAAGAAATATTTTTAGAAATTATAATGTCTGGCGTGGATGGGACATGGTCGCTATGGTAATGTGTAAGTGTCGGTGTGAGAGGGGCCAGAATATCGTAGTCATTATCCACCATGTGGTCAAATAGAGTTTCACCATGTTTGTTAGCACTACTGCAATGCCAGTACGTGTGTTTGGCATTTAGGTCACCCATTATAACACACGACGGATAGGCGCCAAGAACATTTGCTAAGTCATTCGCAATTAAGGGCAAATTCGGTGATTGGTATGCTGAAATTAAGCTAATAGTTTTATTTGCAAGAGTTAATTGTATGCCTGTACTTTCAAGATTTTGTGTAATCGGGGTGGTTAGTGGAGAATGTACTATATCAGATCTAACAAGAATTGCTACACCTTGACCCTTACCATCCGACTTTTTGTCTTTTCTGTAGCATGCATAGCCAGGTGTAAGAAGTTTAAAGGAGGGTGACAATCTGGTCTCAGATATGGCAATAATATCTATTTTAAGCTCACTCACCAGCTGCAACAGCTCAGCACTCTTTTTGCGGATACCATCCGCATTCCAATAAAGCACACGTAATTGGTTATGATCAAACATATTGCCCAAGATTTGTCAAGATTAATATTACTTTGTCCATCATGTTGTTACAGGCGAGAAATTGATTCTTTAAGTATTTTATCGTTCTTAAGATGGCAAGCATATCCGATGTAGCTTGATCCTGTTTATCCTGATCTGCGACATAACCAGGTGCGCCAGGTCCTTCCATAGGCGGTTTCACTGTTGAGGTAACAGCATTCCAGGCTCTGCCATCGACTTTGTTGTATTTATTTTGAGTGACAGCGTTCACTTGTTCAATGTTTATTTGCTTCTGCCTTTCCCGTATCAACTTGAGGTAATTTTGGCGTTCTTGGCACTGGCGGTAATTTGCTGGATGGTTTCCGTTGCAGTTGCAGCATTGGGCCGGTTGGGTTTTGTCTTTTTTTGGACACTCAGAGGTGGGGTGGAATTCTGTACATTTAACGCATCGAGGTGATTTGTTACAGTTTCTTGATGAGTGTCCAAAGCTTTGGCATCGAAAACATTGGGTTCCATACGTATTGTTAGATTTGTACTTCCTGATTTGGACAACACAGCTACTAAGGTACTTGACTTGTAAGAGTTTCTTAAAATCATCACCGGGTTTGAGCTGTACTATGAATGGTGGACAAAATACTTCTTTTCCCTCAGCGACTTTCATTCTGCGTATTTTAGCATTCGAAAATCCTAGAGATTTAAGCTCATCTAGTAGGTGGGCCTCAGCGTAATGCGGTAGACCGAAGATGACAGCTTTGAGGTATTTCTCGTCTTTACGCGTGTATGTATAGAATGCAGCATTCTCTGCAGTAAGACCGTCTTTAATAGCCTGGTGGCTTTCAGCTGAATGGCATAGGATAGAAACTTTATTACTTCCTTTATACTGCAGGTGAAATGTTTTGGAGTACCTGGATATCATTGTCTTTAGGAATTCATGCGTCCAAATAGGTTTCAGTTCCACTTGTATAGGTGGTATGCGCTTGGGTTTAGATGAGGCGGCTGTGGTTTCAGGATGTTTTCCTAACGACGATGATGAATTGCATGCTTGTTCAGCAGATAGACTTGCAAATTGGTTGGTCGTTTTTATGGGTTCTGCCGGTGCATTCTCCTTTAGCCGTGAGGTTGTCTTAGGCACTTTCCAATCACTTATCACTGATGGGTCTTCTAGGGTGCGTTTGCCCACTGAGTTGGGACGCGTTATAAAGCGTTCCATGTTTGCAGATGCTTGTGGTTGTCGATATCGATATTTTCGATGTCGAACGTTTCCATCACTAGTAATACTGGTTTGGTTACAAGGTGGGGATCGCAACTATGAGACGTGCAACAGCAATAAGTGCGCCCGCCGAATTTTTCCCCAAAGAGACGAGTATATATAGGGTGACTGGTAATTAGTGACCGATACCTAAACACATGATTGTGCTCATGATAACAAACAACTTTTACTATGGCACCTACCCTGAAATCGCGAAAAAGAATCAGCTGTTCCATACATTCATGTTCACATAACTCGTCAACATGGTAGGGAGCAGTTGATTTTTTGAAAGATATTGGTAAATTTTGAGGACCGGTTGGGATCCGCCGTGGCCAAATGGTGAAGGCAACAGGGGCTTTACCTAAAATGCAAGATCGAAATTTTTCTAAGTGGTCTTAATTTATGAATCTCAATTTTAAAGTTTTAAAAAGGGGGTAACTTTTCTGTTATTACACAAAAAAGAAAAGTTTTTATTTTTATTCGCATTCCAACTCTTTTAGCACATAATTCTTGTGATTTTAATATACGAACTAAAAAGTTGAGTGATATACTTTTTTTTTAATATTTATTAGACAGCAAATTATGATTAAGTGGTATTTAGATATAAGTATTTATGTTTGTTACTCTTTCACACAAAAACTACTGAATGGATGGATGGAATGGATTTGGCTAAAAGCTTGCACGCGGATAGTTTATAAGCTGAATTAGCATATAGGCTACAAAATATCACGCTCCGACCCACTCGAGCAGAGTGATGTGGGTTAAACCGCGGAGCGCAGCTAATAAGTTATATTAGACATAAGATACTGACTATAGTAACAGTCCCAAAACAAAACATTATCTTGGCATCACCAATTAAATCTTTCGCTTGCGTAAGCGGATTTCAGAATACGGCTGTTAGGTCAGCGTATCGGGAATGGCGTCGCGTGTGACCTGATGTGATGATAATTTGATAGAATATGGAGCTAGGATTATTACGTACAGTGCAATGTAAGAATGTTATTACAAATATATAAAATTCGAGTTTGTAATGAAAAAATAACAGGATTTTACCTACTCCTCATACATGTTAATAACAAAAACTTAATTAAAAATAAATGTCTGTGTTTGGGTATGTTTTTTCTGACTTATCTCATTCAATTTTGACGGATTTACATTGGAAAATTGCTAATATTTAAAAAGTAGGTACATGATAGCTCATATTTTAGCTTTATAAAGTATAAATATAGCTAGTTCCTTTTAATTTTGTCTCTCGATTCGTATATTTAGTATAATTTCCAAAAAAATATTTATTCTAATAATGTTTCGAAAGTCAGACTTCAAAACTTGTAACACAATCCTCTCATTCCATTTGTATGTCTTAAAGTGATCACTCAAGAACCTAACCTAACAGTTTAATTTTTAAAATACGAATCCACGCTCAAAATCATGCTACTTTACGAATCAAATCTAAAAGCTTATAAAATACAAATCTGGTTATACCTTCACATCGAAATCGCAATAACATACTCGTAACTTCAATCCCATAACGGGCAGGAAAAAACAACAAAATGTATTAAAACAAGTAATTTTTTCGTTTTGCCCTCATTTCACAGATTGGCTTTAAAACAGCATAGAAAACCATTATTTACGCGTCACAAGCGAGCTATGCTGACATTACCCGAACTTTGTCGACGCTGCCCGAACTTCTCCGACGCTGCCCGAACTACGCCGAACGGCAGTAGAACATTTAAACTTTTTGCTTCCCCCGTTTTAGTACGAATATCAGGAATGTGATTTGAATTTGTCATTGCCATATTTTTTATTGGTTCTCACATTTGTGACGCGTGTGCAAGTAAAAAGAGAATTTGTAAATATGAGTGGTTCAAACATCTGTTGCTTTGTTAACCTTTCGAACACCAATGTCAGCCATACTCGACAAGCTGAAGCGTGTTTTGCGTGCCACCATTGCGGCATCGGCTATACTCGACAGGAAATCAAAAAATACATACTAGAAAATGTATATAAAATGTATATGTATTTTATCGATAAAATTTCTTCATCAGCCTTTTTATGACCACAGCAGACCACGGGCCTCCTCTTAAAGATAGGCAGGACCTTGGCAAGCTAGGGTCGTTGGTGCATATTGCCGTAATAACCATGCTAGGTAGGCGGAATAGCGCAGTAAGATGGGAGTACAAAAATATGGCATGGAGACGCCGTTATGTCATGAAGTCTAATAGGTTAATATTATCAGGTTTTAGGGTAGAGCATATGCTTTCCAATGTGCTGCACAACTAGACGAGTATCACTGCAGTCAAATTATATTATTAATTAATGATTTGGTCTTTTATGTGAGTAAGTTTGCACATATTATTATGGTGGTGGCTATTTAACATTAAGTTTCATTATTTAAGTATAGCAATATATTAAACTAAATGTTAAATAATTGCCATACCTTAAACATGACACGATTATTTCTATGAAGTAGACGGTCGCAAAGTCTCTAAGTGTCGCTCATGGGTTTGAACCCCGCGCCAAACAAGAAATCTTTGTGTATATCTATATTATCTATATACTCCTTTATCTACTACTAGCGGCCCGCCCCGGCTTCGCACGGGTGGACTTTTATACCCTACCCCTGCCCTACCCTACCCCTACCCTAACCCTACCCTACCCCTGCCCTACCCTACCCCTACCCTAACCCTACCCTACCCCTACCCTACACCTACCCTACCCTACCCCACACCTACCCTACCCTACCCCTACCCTACCCTACCCCTACCCTACCCCTACCATACCCCTACCCTACCCCTACCCTACCCTACCCCTACCCTACCCTACCCTACCCTACCCTACCCTACCCTACCCTACCCAAAAGTATCCTATGTCCTTCTCCCAGTTCTTAGCTACCTCCCTACCAATTTTCAGCCAAATCGGTTCAGCCGTTCTTGAGTTATAAATAGTGTAACTAACACGACTTTCTTTTGTTTTTAAATGTATTCTGCTATTCGGGACGGAAACAAATCCAACAAATCAAAAACCATGGCAATCGGTCCAGCCGTTCTCGAGTTATAAGTGTTGTAACAAACACGACTTTCTTTTATATATATAGATAAATATACCCTATACGATTTCTTTCGGGGTCTAGTTGGTCCAGAGACCATGTCTCGGAAATCACCGTAAGCCGTAGGGACCGATTATTATACATCATCTATTCATACATACATACATATAATCACGCCTTTCTACCATGGGGGTAGGCTGAAACTACAGAACGCCACCTGCTACGATCCTTACACACTCCCTTTGCATCGTGGACGAGGCATCAACATCAACATCAACATCATATATAACAATCGTATACCAGGGAAAAGGCAGCAGCATTTCCTTGTGTGTTACAACATAATGCTACGGTCACCAATCCGCCTGATTATATATTACGGGCTGATTATATATTAGTTAATTCAATCACAAACTTCCGAAAGCCTATAACACTTCCATCAGCGAACCAACAGCACAAGAAGTTAAACTATTTGGCTCTCACATGTGAGTAAAACAATATTAGGTACTGCCTCCATGCGTCCGTAAACCAGGTCAGAAAGTTACTCCACAAAAATTGACCTAACTTAATTAAATTACCTTTCAGCCGAATAAAGACCATGACATTTTAAACAAGGCTGGAACGTCAGATCAAATTTGCTCGCCCGTAACTGGTTACAACCGGTAATCCGGGTTGAGCAGCTAAATTAAAAAGTTGGAGGAATAACCGGACATTACACGCTACGTTTTGGTGACGTATGAATGAGTGAATGAGATTCTGGGACCCACATTATAAAGGGCGTGTGAAAAATCATTTGAGTATCTTGTCATTCGGTCCTTAATGTCATTATAGAAAATTGTAAAGGACACGTGTTATATTTGGGGACATGAAATTCAACAGCTTTTATTATGGGTATAAGTGTACCTTCACCCATGTTTAGGGATCAGCGCAAAAATTTAAAACCGGTCCTGTATGACATATTATGTCTATTTTACAACAATAA
The DNA here is from genome assembly GCA_947037095.2 of Nycteola revayana. Lineage (NCBI taxonomy): Eukaryota > Metazoa > Arthropoda > Insecta > Lepidoptera > Nolidae > Nycteola > Nycteola revayana. The sequence goes on along the minus strand of OX344851.2, from coordinate 16,805,500 downwards.
CCGTATATTGAGTATTATTTCAAATGTTTTTAGTTTTTTATATAAAATATGTATAATAAAAAAGTTGTTAGTTTTTTTTTTGTTTGACTGCGCCGGTAGCTCTCTGGTTACGGCAATTGCTCCTAAGATCTGGTAATCTGGATTCGATTCCCATCCGCAAAAAATATTTGTGGGAATCACAGATAGTTGTTATGAGACTGGATGTGCTTTGTGTCCATCAATTGAGTGTTTGTAAAGTACCCCGCGATACAGGAATTAATTTTCCTTGTAAAAAGAAACAAAAAAATGTTAGGTTCTTATTTCCATTATGTTTAAAAAAAATGTATTTCGGATTTGTTTGAATACCTACATTTATTTTTCAATCTACATCAAAATAATTAGGTATTCTTTTTCTTCATGATCTAAAATACCTATTTGTATTATTGTAAGATATTTTTACAAAGAATACGTTTATGTCGTTTAAAAATGAAACACACAATAAAACAAAACCAAGTGAATGAACGCGCGAACAATACAATTCGTTCTTTCATTCATTCATTCACGTTGCGTGATTTAACATAAATTTGTTCAGTTTTTTTATGGAGTTTTGTGTTCTCGAACTGGCGATTATTCGTATTGTGTTAGATGTTTTTTTTCACAACTGAGCATTGAGTAGATAAGTGATATTTGAGTTGAATGAATGATATATCTTTTGTCGTTTAAAGCTTGAACGTTTCTGAGCATTTTATAAAGAGTTTTGAGTTTTGTTTTGTTACTTAATTTGAAACAAAATGAATGATTCGTTTGAAAGTCAGTTTACAATCAATGTTGAAAGTGATGTCAAATTCGTAAAGTCGAGTGACAGATACAGCACATATATATGTATGACTTAAGACAAAAGTCGACGACTTGTAGGTAAAGATCTTTTTTATACAAAATGTACCTACTTCTTAATAAATAAAAAAATTACACGATTGGTTAATCTTACTTATTATTTGAAAAAGCAAACTGCCGCACTAGTAAAATAAATCTTTATGTCGAAGGTTATAACATTACATATTCACGGACACAGAATCTCAAAATTACTATCTGTGGTTTACACAAATAATTGTCTCGAATGAGAATCGAATCCAGAACACTAACACCATCAGGGCCACTAGCCCAGGTCATGAATACATTAACCATCCCAACAACCGCAATAAAATACACCCAAGAAAAATATAAAACCGACTTCCACATAAGTGATTAAAATTATAATTAAACCCGCAGCATTTGCTTAATTATCAACATTTTCTTCAAACGTTATCTGCGTCAGCTTAATTTCGCTCATCAAAGAGAAACTGCGGCATTAACGTCTTGGGTCTTTATAGCAGACTTCTGGCACTATTACTGCAGACGTACAGCTTATTAAGCACTAGTATAATGCTTTTATATAAAGAAAGAGCATACTTTAACGGTCCGTTGACGTCCACTGCTGAACATAGGCCTCCTCTTAACTCACCTCTCCAAAACAGGGTCGAATAAAATCTGCCAAAACCGGTAAAGTGCTAGTCGGACTCGCGCTTAAAGGGTTCCGTACCATTTTCTATTAAATGCATTGACGTCCAAAGCTGACCATGGGCCTCCTCTTATCTCACCTCACCAAAACAGGGTCGGATAAAATCTGTCAAAACCGGTTAAGTGCTAGGTCGGACTCGCGCTCAAAGGGTTCCATTCCATTTTCTATACAATGATGGTAACAAACGGCAAAAAATCACGTTTGTTGTATGGGAGCCCCCCTTAAATATTTATTTTATTTTGTTATATTATTTGTTGATATAGCGGCAACAAATATACATCATATGTGAAAATTTCAATTGTCTAGCTATCGCGGTTCTTGAGATACAGGCAGACGGACAGAGAAGTCATAGCAATATAGTCCTGTTTTTACCCATCGGGTACTGAGTCCTAGAAATCATTAGTCATTTATAAATGACTTGATTTTATTAGAATAACGAATTATAATTAGCACATATTAGCAGTTACTACTAAATCATATAAAATGTAGTCTTTTGTTAAGTTTAATCTTATAAAATGTGATTCTGACAAGAACAAGTGTAAGTATATAAAGAAGTAGTAATACGAATGATCTTTTTGATAAAAATGTAATCTACCGGTAAAGGTTTATTTTGCTGATTTAAATGTTGTCATCGTACTTGACAAACATCAAGGACGGCTTTCTTACATAATATCGATATTCGATATTTTTATGCTTTAGGTAAACTTTTTTGCCTTGTCAAGAAATTCGTACACAAATATTTTCATGTCATGTCTTTATTCAACTATCCGAATTAACATCCACCAGGAAATAAAGAAACATTCCGGCATTTGTAAAAGACAAAAACCTTGAACCCAAAAATATTGAGCAACTGCTTCGGTAGAGAGACTACGATAAAAAGTCAGAGTAAAAAAATGTTTTCCTTTATGAAATGGCACATAACGTGATACATATAATCTATATATCACGTGACTTTATTATATATTATAAATACTATCTTATTTATAAATATAATTTACTAGCTGCGCCCCGCGGTTTTACCCGCGTTACTCTGCTCCAGTGGGTCAGAGCGTAATGCTTTTTAACCTTTATGTTAATCCAGCGTATAACCTATCCCGGTGCAAAATTTCAGCCAATTCCGTTCCGTAGTTGTGGCGTGAATGAGTAACAAACATTCATTCATCCATCCATCCATACTAACAAACTTTCGCGTTTATAATATAAGAAGGATATACTATATCATATTATAAATACATTAAACTTTGTGACTTTGGAAATATTAACAAATAATATGGGCTGAAAAAGAAAAAAAAAAAGAATATGTAAATGTATATAAAGTATATACTAATAATATGCTGCACCGGTGGCTCAGTGGTTACGATAGTTGCCTCTGAGACCTGGTGTTCTGGGTTCGATTCCCACCCGCGACAATTATTTGTGTGGACCACAAATAGTTGTTCTGAGTCTGGGTGTTCTGTGTGTCCGTGAAATGAATGTTTGTAAAGTCCCCCGCGACACAGGGATTTATTTCCCTAGTGCGGGAGTTGTAGTTTTAAAAAAAAAATATATATATATACTTTTAAAAAAATGATTTATACAGGGTTACCTCGGAGACAGTGCGCAAATTTTACCTACAGAAAGGTTTTGAAAAATAAAAATACCCGTGTTTTTTTGTTTTACCATGCTTCGAACAAAATAATTAAAATGCGCACACACCACGGCGAACGGTAGCGCTGAGCTGACTGATACACGCGCGCGCGTCCTTGCGCCCGCGCTCTCCCTCCCCCGCCCTTTCCCGCGCTATTACCCCTTTCACTCCCGTGCATAGGGTGAGCGTGGTATTTGAAAATTTCGGTGGAATTTAAACGATAACTAATAAATAGTTAGCAAAAAAATGACATATGATTTTTTTTCGTGAAATGTGTTCTATTAACCATACTGATTACATGGGAAAATTATGCGCACTGACTCCGAAGTAACCCTGTATAAGATAGCAGTGACAACAATTATAGGGTACAATACAGCAAAGTTTTAAGGCACTAGAGCCATCATAAGAACAATACATAAACTCCAGACATCTATTATAGGTCATGTTCGCTGAAAAGTTTTGATACCAATTTTAATTTTATAACGTGAAATAATTGCATATAAGACTAGGTACATGATTTTGGGAGGAAATAAAACCTGAAACATGCAGATCTCAAAATCCTATTCCGTCACATCTGAGCCAACAGTGAATTCAATAGACATTCATCATCATCATCCTCATATCAGCCTTCATCGATTTCCAGCGGAAACGATGGTCAGAAATCTGAATCCACTGACTGCCTGCGACTTTTATAAGCCAACAGACATCGATTGTCCGAAAAATTCCCTAGAATGACCTGACACAAATTTTTCTATACAACCTATGTGAACTATAAATTCTTGGCCAGATAGGAACAGAAATATTCATTGAAACGTAGAAAAACACATAGTGTCTGTTCACACGCGCCGAACCGATATAAAATGTACGAGGCGCGGAAGGAGTGCCGACGTTATTTTCCTAAAAGTGTTTACTTCGCGATTCTTCGGCATACGAAGGCAGTTCCGCTTGGTGAGATACTCTTTTCGATGTAATGCTTTTGTTTTTTTTAAATTAAATGTCGTCTGTTTGTGTTACTACTAGTGTAATTTCAGATACACAGTTTACTATGAAGGTGTTTAGTATAATTACTGGTAAGATTTTATTATATTTTATGAAAATGAATTTAGAATGCGAACGGAAGTGTTGGAAGGGGAATATCAAGGCGGTCGTTCCACGTTCAAATCGAGGACGTTCTAAAAGAAGGCCAGGTTAAAATTGACCTAAACCAAAGGACACGCATGAGGAGATTAATAAATATATAAGACGTGAAAGTGGTATGTCTAGATCATAGCAAGTGGAAGGAAGTGGTCTCTGTTTGCCTCTATGGGAAATAGGCGTGAATATATGTATGTATGTATGAATTTAGTTTCACACCAATTAGGGTCCTAGAACTTATAAACTTTTCAAAGTAACATCAAATACTTCATTGACGTAGATTATGGCCAGAGAGACGGCTGGCTTTTATTAAGCTTAACGTATTAGCGGTCGTTTCTTTAGATCCGTCGAGATTGGCTGCCGTCTAGAATCCTCTAGAATCTAATATTATATTAGAATTACATTTCCACGTGGCAATGCTTGGCAGGCTATTGGGGAATGGGCCCGACTGCCCAGCGTACCCGGCCTTCACCAACGGCGGATGAAGGAGCGTCCGGGGGGTTTTAGTGGTGTAGGGTCCTCTCCTCGTGGTAAGACTAGCACACCGCGCTATTTAGAGGGCGAGTCCTACATAGCTTTTCGCAGCGGCGGAGGGGATGAGTAAATGCATTTCCCTCCGGGCAAAAAAAAAGGCTATTGGGGTATATCAGTGCAAGGCAGTTTTTTGACGCCCTCAGATTTCCAATCTTTAGAAAAAACTAATAACAAAAACTAAGCTACATACTACCTTAGTTGTTATTGCAACGTAAAAATCTCATATTTACTCATGATCATCATCATCATCATCATCATCAGCCCGTATTGCGTCCACTGCTGAACATGGGCTTCCTCCCGAGGGAGGGTATTTGCCATAGTCACCACGCTTGGCAGGCGGGTTGGTGACCGCAATATTATGTTGTACCACACAAGGAAACGCTGCTGCCCGTTCCTTAATATACGCTTATTATAGATGATGTAATATTACAATCGGGACCAACGCCTTAACGTGCTTTCCGAGGCACGGAAGGTAGTCCCTCAACCAACCAGACCCAATTTTAGAATTTACACAAAGATTTTCTGTCCGGTATGGGGATCGAACCCACGACCTCCGAGATTCAAAGCGAGCTAAATACCGCTACGCTACGGAGGTTGTCATATTAACTGCGATCCCAAAAATATAAACACGCCAAAACACAGGCACATTATATAGAAACTACTTTTGTGTATCAACATTTTAGCTTCAAATATCGCTAAGACGGAGGGACAAACAGTGTTGGGACAATACGGACGTACCAAATGAAATCTGGCCACATTCCATCCATTGTTTGACATCAGCAGGACGTAGCCACTGTATTGTGTCGTGATGAGAGTGAAGTCAACTGTTTTACTATATTGCGAACTACTACGAGAAGTTGAAAATTACATTTTTCGGAAGTAGTAGGTAAGGTTAGACAATAAAATTGTAGTTTGGTCATTAGGAATCGTCTCCATTTTACTTATTATTGGTACTATAATTTTGGGTACAAGCACAAATATTTACTAGATCAATTCAAATAATCCTTATCCTTACTTTCTTACTAATACTATAAATGCGAAAGTAACTCTGTATGTCTGTCGGCCTTCACGCCAAAACGATATTCGGTACACAGATAGTATAGAATCCGAAAAAGGACAAAGGCGAAGATAGCGAAAGCGACGAAGACTGTATGGAAGTATCGATATTTTTTAAATCTAGAAGATTGAAACTTATTTTTTAGACTATTGATAAGATATAAATATCCTTACTAATATTATAAGCAAAAACAACACTTGTTTTAAGTAATGTATAATACTAGCTGCGCCCCGCGGTTTTACCCGCGTCACTCTGCTCCAGTGGGTCAGAGCGTGATATTTTGTAGCCTATATTTTAATCTAGCGTATAACCTATCCCGGTGTAAAATTTCAACCAATTCTGTTTCGTTCAAACATGCATCCATCCATCCATCCTTACTTACAAACTTTCGCGTTTATATTATTAGTAGGATATCCTAACTGGAGAACATAGTGTCTCACTGTTTGTTTTTGCGATGCAACTACGGACCCCCTGCATTCATCTACACATTTGACTTACCTTCTTTTGTACTCAGTACATATTGAAATACAATCTCAAATTATCGAATGGTCTGTCATTTTGTTTATCAAGAACCTCCGATATACAACTGGAGCTTGATATTCAGACAGACAACCATTCCTTACTAAGCCTTCAAAACCATTTTAGTAATTAATATAAATTTGCTATATGACCACTTCACTGTATTGTTAAAATTTCAACATAGCCAGACCAATTACTTCACATTCAATTATCGTATTCACGGTATTACGAATAAAATCATCGAGTGTACGTATATTGAATAACATATCGATTATAGAAATATATCGAGAGAGCCAGCAAATCGAATACAAATCGAATAGCGTACGCGCGGATGCACACAAGAGAATAAATATTACAGCGGGTTCAAGGTAGCTAGAGGTGAACCTAAACTATTAGAAATGCCAGGTTTTTGACAAAAAGTAAAAAAAAGTATGGTACCGTTATGCCATGTCGCAAAGATGGACATAGTCATCAAATTAAAATAAAATGTTATTTATGGATTTAATTAAATGTACTTACTACGATGACATCCTGCTAATATTATAAACGCGAAAGTTTGTAAGTATGGATGGATGGATGGATAGATGTTTGTTACTCTTTCACGCCAAAACTTCTGAACAGAATTGGCTGAAATTTTGAACTGATATACGTTATACGCTGGATTAACATATAGACTACAAAACATCACGTTCCGACTCACTGCAGCAGAGTAACGTGGGTAAAACCGCGGGGCGCAGCTAGTGTAAAATAAAAGGATTAGTGATGACACACAAATTTTAAAAAGAAACCCTGTTATATGGTCAGCTCAAATTAAATGCCCCTCATTGGGAATGCTCGTTCCTCGGGCGTGTGTCATATGCGGACGACGACGGTGGTTTAGCGGGTGACAGGGTAGAAAGCTCGGCACTTGAGTCATTCGCGTCGATCAAACATCCAACGTGGTATCATCCTTACCTCTTATAAGCAAGTTACTAACATTTTTTTAACTACTCATTCCACATGTGGTCATCAGTTTTAAATTAAATTATAAAGTCAGTTTCAAACAGCAACATAATTTTTGAAAACTTCAGAGAACATTGTTTGTTATGTTCAGTAAAATTATACATATTGCTAATAAATGTTACTTAGATTTTATAGACTTACTTATATTTATAAAACTCTTTCTCCTGAATAAGTGTCTGGCTGACTAACGAATTGACGCACAACCTTAACCACTGATTGTGGTGGGTGTATTTTTTATATGACGTAAGCATCTTTTTAGGTTTTTTTTTAATTTCTCTAAGAGGAGAGATGATAAAAGGTAGCTAAAGTTTCTATAAAAAAATCGAAATCTACGCGTACAAAGTCGCGAGCAATAAATAGCTACTACTCATTTATATATCAGAGGGAATATAGAACCCACCATATTTTGAACTTTATATACTTGTAATAAAGATGAAAACCAATCAATTCTAAACATACCTACTGCCCTTTTAAGGGTTATAAAATCTAACAGTTTTACTCCCTCTACAGAAGTTCTACCCTACTTGTACAAAGTCGCCGTAAATCCGGGTATGTTCTTGTGACATCATATGACATTATTTCGTATCGTTCGACTGGAATTTTGAGTCGCTGCTGGATTTAGTATTTAGTTGGAAGCCCGGATTAAAATTCTACGAGGATTTAGTGTGTAGGTAGTTTGTCATATTTTTTATCGATAGTTATCGCTTTGATTTACTTTCGGCTCGGGGATGTGCAGTTCTGTGTAATGTATGTATGACATTTTGTTTGACTAGCAACTTTGTGTTCGTGTTTTAAATGGATATCTATACTAATATTATAAAGAGGACAGATTTGTATGTAAGTATGTTTGTAACGAAATGGCTTAAAAAGTACTGGACCGATTTTAAAAATTCTTTCACCATTTGAATGCTACATTATCATTGATTAATATAAGCTATATTTAATTATGAAGTTCCCACGGGAACGGGAGTTACACGGGTTAAACTGCGCGCGGGAAGCTAGTAAGTAATAGTTTGTGAAATCTGTACTAATATATAAAGCTGAAGAGTTTGTTTGTTTGCTTGAACGCGCATATCTTAAGAACTACTGGTCCGATCTGCAAAATTATCATGGAAAGTTGGCTATATTCAATTTTCTAACATTCCTACGGGAACGGGATTTACGGAGGTGAAACCGAAATTATATGCAACAGACAATTATTTAAGTCTTAAGTTAAAATCAATCGGATCTGAATACTTACTACAACTATTTGACACTGCTTTAAATCTGAATCTCAATAAATGGGCTAACTAACGCTAAAAAACTTAATCGTAGTTTCTGAGATAGGCGCCTTCTTAAACTGGACCAGTAGTTTGAGCGCGTTCAATCAAATAAACAAAATCTTCAGCTTTATGTATTTACTAGCTGCGCCCCGCGGTTTTACTCGCGTTACTCTGCTCCAGTGGGTCGGAGCGTGATGTTTTGTAGCCTGTATATAAATGCAGCGTATATCCTATCCCGGTGCAAAATTTCAGCCAATTCCGTTTCGTAGTTTTTGCGTAAAAGAGTAACAAACATCCATCCATCCATACTTACAAACTTCCGCGTTTATAATATTACTTTACATATTATTTTAAACAAAAATATTTTTTTCTTACATTACAATCTAATTTATTACATTTTTTACATTCCTCCAATTTTTTTCACTCCCCCTTCCCCATGGGAAATAACACCACGACCCATGTTACTATGACGAGGGTGAAATTTCGTTTACATGACAAATTAGCTTAATTTTCGATTTACATAATCTTGATAAACATTAATGACATTAATTACATATGTTATCGGCTTGTTTAATTAGTGTTCTGAAATTTCGATGTCATACGTTTATTGCATTATATGTAATTTAGTGTTTTAACAGACAAGTAACATGTAACTACGGAAGAAGTTAACTGAGTTATTGAGAAAATAATCGTCGTCTGTAACACCCTTAAATATATTTAAGTTGTTAATAAAAATAGACAAAAACACTGATACCAAATGTTTTAATAGTATCTAATAATAGTTTATTTGCATAAAATGTGGTACAAACAGGTGTTACATTTATATTAGTTTCTAGATACATTAAATATTATACAGTAGCATGCAAATATCACATAATATTTTATGTCCAGTTATTTATCAAAATATTATACCATTTACACATGGCATCTACAACGCATTCCAAAAATGAAAATGGTGTGACGAATATTTTTTTAGAAATTCGTCAATGGAGTAGAAACATTCTTTTACTAACCATTTACGCAGACTTATGCAAAATTTACTGTAGGCTAAATCTATAAACCCGCCGCCTACCGCCCTAGGCTCGGCCTCGGGGAGCGGGGGACATGGGCCCCGCTCCCTTCGAGGCTGACCCATGAGGAGTAGGGATGCCTCTGAACTCCGGGCGTCCCTATAATTGGGCAAATGGGCCACTGTAAGTGTGGCCCCGGAGATCCCGCGGTACCATATTGGCCGCGGGTCGAAGAAGTGTCCGGGAGGTTTTAGTGGTGTAGGGTCCTCTTCTCGTGGTATGAGTTTAGCATACCACGCTATGGAGAGGGCTAGTCCCACATATCCCAACACCAGCGCGCGCGCAAAAAAAAAAGATATATCTATAAAATGTTTGGTTAACTAATTTAAGACAAGTGGCGCCATATAGATACAGCTACGTCTGAACATTTCAAGTTGAGGTGCCGGCAACTTTAATCGTGTTTGAGTGACTTTTCGTTTGCTTATATTATTTTTAAATTTAAATAAGGAAAGGTTACTAGTTATGAACTTTTAAACTTTCGCGTATCGTAATTATAATATTTAGCACACAGGTATTAACGCGATATATTACCTTTTTATATTACCCGACGTTTCGATCAAGTTACATTGATCGTGGTCGCGGGCAGACTGCCCGCGACCACTATATATTATGGGTTACTAGTTCTTATTAGTTTGGCTATTTCATATATGTACAGGCTAGGAACAGTTAACAACCTCTAAGTATACTAGCTTATATACTACCTAGATTCGCGCGCGCGGTTGCAACCGCGTAACTCCTATTCTCGTACGAATTTCATACTTAAATATAGCATATAGCCTTCCTCGATAAATAGGCTATAATACACTGAATGATATTTTAAATCGGACTATTAGTTCCTGAGATTAGCTCGTTTAAGGAAACAACTCAACAGCTTTAAAATTCGTATATAGGGTGACTAGTAATTAGTGACCGATACATTCATGTTCACATAACTAGTCAACATGGTAGGGAGCAGCTGATTTTTTTTCGCGATTTCAGGTTTGGTGCCATAGTAAAAGTTGTTCGTTATCATGAGCACAATCATGTGTTTAGGTATCGGTCACTAATTACCAGTCACCTTATATACTACCTAGATACGCGCGCGGTTGCAACCGCGTAACTCCTATTCTCGTAGGACATTCATAATTAAATAAAGCCTTCCTCGATAAATAGACTATAATACAATGAATGATTTTTTAAATCGGACTATTAGTTTCTGATATTAGCTCGTTTAAGGAAACAACTCTAACTCCAACTCTGCCGTGTGGTTTCCGGCTTAGAATAGACCATCCCATGTCTTCCCATGGGTGTCGTAAAAGGCGACTAAGGGACATATGGCTGATGGATGGGCAGCAGCATCTATTAGCTCAACGTTTAAATCTTTCTGCGATCACCAATCCGTCTGCCAAGCGTGGTGATTATGGCAATATCCCTTTATGATCTTGGCTTGCCAAGGTCTGTTAAGAGGAGGCCCATGTTCAGCAGTGGACGTAAATGGGCTGTTGATGAAGGAAACAACTCTACAGCTTTATAAATTCGTATATAGGGTGACTGGTAATTAGTGACCGATACCTAAACACATGATTGTGCTCATGATAACAAATAACTTTTACTATGGCACCAAAGCTGAAATCGCGAAAAGAAATCAGCTGTTCCATACATTCATGTTCACATAACTCGTCAACATGGTAGGGAGCAGCTGATTTTTTTTCGCGATTTCAGGTTTGGTGCCATAGTAAAAGTTATTTGTTATCATGAGCACAATCATGTGTTTAGGTATCGGTCACTAATTACCAGTCACCTTATATACTACCTAGCTTCGCGCGCGCGGTTGCAACCGCGTAACTCCTATTCTCGTAGGACATTCATAATTAAATAAAGTCTTCCTCGATAAATATACTATAATACACTGAATGATTTTTTAAATCGGACTATTAGTTCCTGAGATTAGCTCGTTTAAGGAAACAACTCTACAGCTTTATAAATTCGTATATAGGGTGAATGGTAATTATTGACCGATACCTAAACACATCATTGTGCTCATGATAACGAACAACTTTTACTATGGCACCAAACCTGAAATCGCGAAAAAAAATCAGCTGCTCCCTACCATGTTGACTAGTTATGTGAACATGAATGTATTGAACAGCTGATTTTTTTTCGCGATTTCATAGTTGGTGCTATAATAAAAGTTGTTTGTTATTATGAGCACAATCATGTATTTAGGTATCGGTCACTAATTAGCAGTCACCCTATATAGATTATTGAACATATGAAGCAAATGTTAGCAATTGGTTAACAATTCCTGAAAATATTTAAGAGCCGCTTACTTCAGATGACTAGTCATTCTGATGGTAACAAATTTAGCCAAAACCATTAAAGAGAAAACAATATTAATATAAAAATAATAATGATTGAATTTTGAGTTTAGAAGCAATATTAATCAGATTACGAGTCTAAGCATTTAAAACAAAAGGCACAAACAAAATTATATAAAAAATAATCAGAAACCAAATAATCTGAAGACTTCGATAATGTTTACATGTTATGTAATGTAATTAAGATGCCAATCTCAAATCCTACTAATATTATAAACGCGAAAGTTTGTCAGTATGGATCGCAAAAACTACTAAATGGATTTGGCTGAAAGTTTGCACGCGGATAGTTTATAAGTTGGATTAATATATAGGCTACAAAAAATCACACTCCGACCCACTGAAGCAGAGTAACGCGGGTAACAAATAAAACACTCTTTATCGAAGTCTTACACGTTGTCACATTAATACTGCAATATTGTTAAGGTAAAATGATCTATTTCGTTAGATCATATCTCATAACGTATATTAATGCTCACGAGACATTTTTCCAAGAAAAAGGGGAAAAAAATGGCCGCCGGACGATACGGCCTAGATATATTGCGACATACTTTCGTTCTGAATGTATTGTGTTTGATGATCAGGAAGAATCTACATCCCTTTGTGTCTTTATTATAGTTCATATTTATTAAATTTTTAATGTTATGATGGAAATTAATTTAAAAATACAAAATCTATTTTACGTAATAACGATGAAAATTTTATAATAGTTTATGATATGCTACTTTATATGTATATATTTACTTTTTTTTTATAAAGTATAATTGCAGTATTTTAGTTACTTAAAAGTATTGCTTATGTTGTTCTTTGAATTTTATTTAAACTGACGGATTTCTTTCCAGTCTGTTTGACTCTTTTCAAGTGCATCTACCAGTTTGTCTCTGCACCACCCAATGGTTCACTGGTTAATTGATCGATTGATAGTTAATATCATTGGCATTAAATCTGCTTATGTTCAAGTTATTAAATGAATATTAATTGGTTTTGTAATTCACCGTTTGTTTGTATTGAGAAGGCTCCTGAACTCCTTCCGATGTCCTCGTACAAGACCGATATCAAACAATTATATCACTATCAGAAAGCTACATTATCCTGGAGGTTTTATCATCATCATCAACACCCCGTTTACGTCCACTGCTGAACATGGGCCTCTTCTTAACAGACCTTGGCAAGCCAGGATCATTGAGGGATATTGCCATAATCACCACGCTTGGCAGACGGATTGGTGATCGCAGTAAGACCTTGAGCTAATAGATGCTGCTGCCCAACCATCAGCCATATGTCCCTTAGTCGCCTTTTACGACACCCATGGGAGGACTTGGGGTGGTCTATTCTAAGCCGGAAACTTTATGCTTTATGTAATTATGAAATTCCTACGGCGACGGAAACAAGAAACTAATAATTGTTATTTTGTTGTAAAATTTTGTCCATAAAAAAAAAATCCATCACTAACCATTTGTTCTACGAATAATTGTAAAGTTGTGCTAACAAAACATTAGTACAAAATGCAAAAATCTCAGCTTCACTGGAACCTAGCCAATATCACTTAAGTCCTAGGATCTTACACTATGTAAATCTGTGTTAGGGCGTTCATTTACATACATTATGTCTCAACGGCATCTATAGGAATACTTCAAGAAAAAAATGTATTCCGCAATGTTTCCTTATCATATATTTTGTTAACAAGTTGAACGCCATGCGAAAAATGAGTATTTTCCAAATAGGCATGGGACTCAACGGTGAGGCTTCCCTTACTGCACCATTCAGGCCACGCGGCTCACCCGTAAGCCGTATGTGAGATTCAACGAAAATGCTTTCCACAAGCCAAATACTGCAGCTATCGAACAAAATGCACATGGAAGTGAGCTGCGTGGCCCTATACTCTAACCGGTCCGCGTGAATTTCGAATTCAATATAAATTTCTATGTTTTTCCAAGATAGCGGGAGTAGAGTTGTTTTTAATTTAAACTTATAAAAATATAATATTTCCGATACTAAACATGTACAAACACTAAGTTTAGTGTAGTATATAAGTATCTATGTGTAAGTTAGTATATAAGTAATGTATGTTAGGGATAAGTTAAGAATTAATATACGTATAACCAAAGGGAGAACATATTTTATTTATACATCGGCATCCAACATCACAAACATACTTACGTAGGTAAATATTCTAAATCTATACTAATATTAGAAATAATTAGATTAATCCCTGTGCTGTGGGGACAATACAGATACTCAATTTCTCAGGCACAAATTACACTATTTTTTTTTTTTTTTTTAACAGACAACTCCCGCACTAGGGAAATAAATCCCTGTGTCGCGGGGGACTTTACAAACATACATTTCACAGACACAAAGAACACCCAGACTCAGAACAACTATTTGTGGTTCACACAAATAATTGTCCCGGGTGGGAATCGAACCCAGAACACCAGGTCTCAGAAGTACCTAACTTCCGTAACCACTGAGACACCGGTGCAGTCCAAACTCAGACTCAGAACAACTATATGTGGATCACCGAATAATTGTTCCTAGTGGAAATCGAAACTAGAACACCAGATCTCAGAAGCAACTATTGTACCGTGCCAACGGTACAGTCAACAACCTACTATAATAATAAATCTTTTTTTTTTTTAATTTATTTGCAGGGATAACATTTTTATATAAGTAAAACAGCGGATACCACTTAAGTGATGTACCTATTATTTTGCCACGATAAATACTTTCCATATAAATCTATTAACACCTCGACTTATCATTCCCAAATGGATCAAAGCTATCAGAATCCATTTCAAAACTACAGCCACTAAACCTCCATTCATCACCCTCCCTCGTATCCCAAAACAAATTTGGGCCCAACATTAAATAAAACGTTTTTCACTTAAATCGAGTGCTATACAATTTATCAGCAACAATTTGTTAGCTTGTATCGATCGGTTAAAGAATAACACCCCCGGGTATTCAGAGGTACCGCAGGAATCTTAAATAACTCCTGCGAAGTGTATATGCGGGTTCTACTGTACAAGGTAGTGAAGTGACGCGCTTATAATTTGGTGGTGGGACGATATGGCGTTTCTTTTTTCTTAATTTTACTATCAATGTTATCTTTCAAAATTAATTTATCGTAAAATAACTAAATTTCACAATAAATTAAAACCATAACTTATATTTGAGATTTCGATATTATTATGTTACATAATAAAAACAAAAACGATTAAGAGGCTTTGTTAACTGAGAACTTAATAAAAAAAAAATATAAGTATAAAATGTTATTTTATATTATGTATATCATTTTAATTTACCCCTAATTTCAACTGCTAAAAATAAGGTGTAACTAAATTAAACATAATACGTACCTATTGATTTATTATCAAACCGTACGTGAACACAATGCAATATCTTGTTAAAATTTATTTCAAGACAATATGTGCATTGTGCAAACACGACAGAGAATTATAAAAAATAGTAAATACTTTAAATAGTAAAATCTTTTATATTTTTAACTATTAAAAATAAAATTGAGGTTTTCAAATGTATTTTTTTGATAATGGTAAGGTTGATTCATTAAACAGAACTGTAACGCTGTTATAAATACACGATTCATTCTCACAACATCAACTAAACACATTACCAAACAACTTTAAAAGGAAATGTTGTCTTATCCCCCATATCCACTCGTTCCTTTTAAAACTATGTACTTTACAAAACTCCGCAGCGTCTTCAATTGTCGTTTCAAACGTAGTCCTACTTCATATACTTCGCCAAATTCCGGGCAGTCCGGGAAAATAAGACCACAACACTATTCTCACAGTTTATTGAGTCAACGCTCGCGAGAAATTTATTGTGTTCCCTGTAAACAAGTTTTCTATGTCACCGTTAATTTGTTTATGCGTTTCAGACGGTTTTGTGGTTTTGGTAAAGAAAAAAGAGATAGGGCATTAAAATGACGCTATTTCAGTATGATAACCCAAATTTCATCCAATATTATAAGTATTTTTAAGGGATGGCATATATTTTGGAAGCTCCTTATCGTCATCATCATCATTTGCCTGCCCTGATACCATTATTTGGGGTCGGCGATATGTTATATAGTTCTATTTTTCACTATTAGACGTTTCTTCCATACACACACCTTTCTTACACATGTCATATTTTACTCAGTCCATCCATCTTTTTGCAAGAATCTTATGTATGAGCTTACTAGCTTTCACGCAAAGTTTCACCCGCATAACGCAAGAATTTCTTAATTACAAAAAAATAACCTATAGCCTTATAGTATACATACCTATGTCCACCAGTGGACGCTCTACTGCTGGAATGATGATGAGCCTAGCCTTCCTCGATAAATGGGCCATCTAATGAGAAAATAATTTTTAAAATAGTTCAGTAGTACCTGAGATTAGTGCGTTCAAGCAAAGAAACAAACTCGTCAGCTTTATATATTAGTATAAATATTAAGCTGAAGAGGTTACATATATCTTTATATTGATATAGGTTATTAATTATGTATTTAGTATTTAAAGTTAGGTGTGTTATTACCTAGTTATTAGAGTTATGTTGCTACACCCAGACTACCCAGCTCTGATTTCTCTCTAACAAGTTCGTGCTGAGGTTGTCTGGAAGAAATCGCAGCAGCGATAAGACCGCCATTTGTACAGTTTTATTATTATGCACAAGTTATTAAGTATGCAATAAAGAATATTTTACTTTACTTAACTTGGCTATACCTATAGATTTAATTTAGCAGAGTAGACATACATAGTCCGCTAGTTCAGCCAGCAAAACTCAAAATTCATCACTCAGCAGTCTAAAATCAACAAAGTGTCCAGTCAGCAGTTTGTATAAAACAAACAGTGGCACATGAAAATTTCAAATTGATACAAGAAAGCGAGGCTGGCTCCCTGCCAAGCCCCGTTTCGTTTCAAGAGGGCTTTTGTGGACCCGCAGAGTGCTAGCCTGAAAGCGCACGAGAAGCCTTTAATAGTTGTGCCTTTATACTGCTGACCGACGAAAGAGTAATGTTATTACATTATTATGAACTTTAATGCTAAAAATATAAACTTTAACGATTTGTAGCACACACTGGTTTCAATATTGATAATTTTTTGAGATGAACCTTTTGGTATTTACCCGGCAATTTCACTTAATGTCGCTTTTGTTATACCCTCAATGAATACATTGTTAATTTTGTGAATGTACAGTCAACAAAAAATATAGGTTTACACCGTCAATATGTAATAATGTAAATAAATATGTTTTTGTCAGTACAACAGCCGGTTATTCTTTATGGGCAAAGAGTTCGCTGCTAGCTGTGTTCAAATATGCATAATAATAATAATAATAATATCTAGGGACAATGTCACACAGATCATCCTAGCCCCAAACTAAGCAAAGCTTGTACTATGGGTACCAGGCGACGATATACATACTTATATAGATAGATAAATACTTAAATAGATAGAAAACTTAATAGTTAAGTCTTCTCATGAACGTGTACATATAAATTGAAAAATGCCTTTTACGGGGTGTAAACCTATCTCTTTTGCTGACTGTACAAAAAACCTACATATAGTCATAATTACGTCAAAAACTTGAAGAAGATTTTGCGAATATCTCCCTTTTAAGTATGATACAGAAGGCTGATCACAGACGTTACTTTCGACTGTCGAAATAAAAGTATTAGGTAACATAATTTTAACCTAATGTGATTGAAATACGGTTCAAAGTATTAGGTTATTATCGATTTGTAGCGTAAAGTTTAAAAACTAAGTTTAGAATAGGGGTGCTGCTGTTAACATTGTACTGCGGTAATTAAATTTTAGTAACGGGTCTATGCCGTTATTACTTTTCACATAATTTATAATTGAAATAACAATATAATATTTTAAAACTTATTATTTTGTATGTTTTTACTATGTTCCGCTTTCGATAAATAAATTCCCGCTTTTTTACTTAAAAGTTACAAAATCCCGGTTTTCCAAAAACACTATTTGACAATGCTAATATAACATGTGTTATATAAAGTAGGCACACTCCGAACAGGTCTCACTTTATCCTGCATTCGCCACATTAATCCCGGTTATTTCACTCAAAAATTACAAAATCCCGGTTTTCCAAAAATACTTTGACAACGCTATTATAAAATATGTTATATTACTCACTGCGAACATACTAGATCTTAGTCTACTCTTATTGTAGGATTAAAATAGAATTTGGTACAAACATTGCAGCAGCTTAACGGAGTATACAATATGGAGCTGAGATGAAGTTCTCACAAAGCTTAGCTTAGGTTGAACAGTTAGATTGATTCAGTCACTTTAAATTATATAACACTAGCAATCAGCTCCGGGTACACCAGACTATAACATACTAGCTGCTCCCTGCGGGTTTACCCGTGTTACTCTGCTCCAATGGGCCGGAGTGTGATGTTTTGTAACTTATATGTTAATCAAGCGTATAACCTATCCCGGTGCAAAATTTCAGCCAATTCCGTTCAGCAGTTTTTGCGTGAAAGAGTAACAAACATCCATCCATCCGTACTTACAAACTTTCCCGTTTATAATATTAGTAGGATATTCTGGTGTCTAACCCGATACGTCCACTGCTAAATAGTCTCCGGAGCTAATGGATTGAGTTCGAAAAAATCTTTTACTATTAAAAGCTACGTTAGGAGTGACAAAGGTTATAAGCAATTTAAAACATTTATAATATTCATTAGAAAGCAGTGATGTAAATAGGGCGGTGCCACCGGTGCCCAGGCACAGGACGTAGACTCTGGGGCGCAAGAATGGTCTAGCCATTCTAGGCAGGACTATTATTTTTTGGGTTTGCTCGTAATTGCTCATTATAATTTAATCTTCAGCATCAGGGTAGGCAACGCATTTGCACTAGTAAACTTGAGTTTGAGTTTTAGTTGGATGGTATAATAGGCGAAATCCAATATATCAACCTATCTAAATAAACAAGGTCACACTTATAGAAGCTCGCACAGGGCTCAGCAAACCATCCGATGCCCTAGTAGACCCGAAGTCCGAGAGGCCCGCGATCTGTAAAGTAGAGCGACAGTTGCACAAAACTCCCCTAAAATACTTAATGATAATTCCTCAATCTCATCGCCAGCGACCGCCCTGAGCCGAGGTCCAAGCCCCACAAGGGGCGCCCTTTTGGGCAGGTTGCTTAGTCTGTAGTTTTTAAACCATTTATTAAGGCTGGAGCTCTGCTCACCTTTATGCCCGGTAAAGTAGCAAAAGCCTCGTGGTGAACTAGGTAAGTCCATCCGAAAAAACAAGGACGCAGAAAAGGCTATTTACGGCACTGCTTTAAAGAAGGGTTTAATACTCTCTCTTCTTCATAAACCAGTATATTATTAAAAAGCAGTTCTAAATTCATTCTGTTCTGTCGAATTTCAACATAGATATGGCACAAAACTTGCTCTCATCAGAATTAATGTTACAAGGCATCGTCGTTTCGTCCCACCGGGTGCCAAAAGCTATCACATAATTATTAATGACATTGGATATTAGGACAACCTCCGTAGCGTAGCGGTAATTGGCTCGCTTTAAATCTCGGAGGTCGTGGGTTCGATCCCCACACCGGACAAGAAATCTTTTAGTAATTTCTTAGATTGCTTTCCGGGTCTGGTTGGTTGAGGGACTACCCTCCGTGCCTCGGAAAGCATGTTAAGCCGTTGGTCCCGATTGTTATAACATCATCTATAACAAACGAACCAGGGAACGGGCAGCAGCGTTTCCTTTGTGTATTACAACATAACACTCCGGTCACCAATCCGCCTGCCAAGTGTGGTGACTATGGCAAAAACCCTCCCTCGGGAGGAGGCCCATGTTCAGCAGTGGACGTTATACGGGCTGGTGATGATTGGAAATTATGTAACTATAAATTTTTAATAACATTCATCCAGTCAGTTAGGCTGCTTTGATCAGTCGTGTACAGTTTACATGTGCCACTATGTGATTGAAATTTTGGTTAAGATTGTCATTTAACTTAAGAGATATTTTGTTTTTACGTTGAGCATTGACAGCGCGTATTACATATCTATTATAGTTTCTGATTATCTTAGATACAAAAATGTTTGAAATTGAGTTGCTATAATTTCAATGTAGGTAAATTAAAAATCATATGAAATATTATTATTTTTATTTGATTTATTTAAAAGTAAAAGAGGGAAAATTTTTTAAAGAGTTTTAAGTCAGTGTTTCTCAGTAGTTGATACTTCACGAAAAATGTGACAATTCCAAAAATGCATTTACAAAATATTGTTTTTTTTTTTAATTCAACTCTCAGAATTGTGCAGTATACTAGTATTCTTGTTTAACCCCTCGTGCTAAGATAAATTGCTTGTGCTACGAGTGGGTCCACGTCGGTAGTGCAATGGGTGGGGATTGAACCGGCGACTACGGACTGGGCTTCGGCCCCTTATAAATGATTTATGATTTTGAACATTGATTTTGAACTATACGCTACCCGGCTGATTTAGATCTGATTTATATTTTATGTATTGGACATAATTTTTGCATATGTCCGCAATAACGTGCGAATATACGTGCGTGATCTCTATTCTTTTAGTCTCAAAATCCGGTAGGATGTCTTACTGACACAACCAGGTGAAAGGTCACACTTAGGACTAAAAGACCGCTTAACATGCTCTCTGAGCCAAGGATGTTTTACCACCAAATTCCGGACTTCAGGCTTGTACTTCGTTTTTTTTCTCTCACTTAACCCCGCTAATAACGATTACACAAACTGCTAGTATAACAAGAAATGAGGGGCTTTGCTAAAATCAGTATGTGTTTAATATTCCCGAAATTTTTCAAAAAGTAAATCATAATTAATAAGCTTTGTTGCTCAGAATTAACAAAAGGTTTATGGTGATTTTACAAGAACAACAGGTACCGGGTAATGTATGTAATAAAATCCCAATCATTACTTATTCAAGTTAAAACACATACCAAATTAAAAGCATCAAAGGAGACGCAACAAAATTATATTATGAAAAAGGCGAAATGTTGCCCTAATATGCAAATTTATATCCATTCAATCCCAAACATAATTGAAACATGTAAAGGCTTATAGCATACCGAATCAATTCACCATCACTCTCCCATGGGTACCTAATGGAAGTACCTACATTCACATTACCTACTGATTTTGTTCTACGAAACGGGTTCATGAAAATACCTTTAACGTCTTATGTATATTTGGCATACAAGCTAAATTGTACCTTATGTTGTAGAGCATTAGTTATAGTTTACTTAGTTAGTCGTGTTTATTTTTTATGCAGATAATGTGTTCGCAAATGAGAGCGGCATTAAATATATGACGTCATCATTGTGTCATAGGTAAGTTTATACAGTAATAATAAATAAAATAATAAATAATAAATAAAACTTTATTTCCAAAAAATTGCAACTGACACAGTAGTAAAACAAACAGTAATCAAAAGGAGTGGATAAATACTACCTTTTATTTTTCTTTTTTTGTCCGGGGATTTATGCATTTACGCATTCCCACAGCCGCTGCAGCGTATTCGCGCACTGGCGGTGGAATATGTGGGACTTGCCCTCTCCATAGCGTGGTCTGCTAACTCATACCACGAGGATAGGACCCTACACCACTAAAACCCTCCGGACACTTCTTCGATCTGCCGTTGGCGGGCGCCGGGATAAATACTACCTAATGTTATAAATATGGAACTTGATATGTTTGTGAGTTTTAATGTTAATTGCTTCATCACGTAAAAACTACTAAAAAGTTTCGAGACAATACATGGATGTCACAAAAACAGCCACATAACGTTAATATAAGTGTATAACAAAATACCAAAAGCGTGACATGAGTTAACTTTTAATATCATCGAAAAGCATATTTATGGTAAAATGGCTTTTAAATTATTTTTATAATATTAAAGATATTTTTTCACTTAAAACTTAACAACGTTATTAAATAAATATAATGAGAAATGTTAACATATAATATTACAATAATGTGTGTGCATATGCTATACCTAATTGTAAAATTGTTTCACAAAATTTGTATACAATTTAATAATTGCACGCTGCCTCAATGGCGAAGCATGCTGAGCTAGTTAATAATTGTAACATTCTGTACCTAACCATGTTTTCAAGCAAATAAATATTATTATTATAAAAATAAAAAAATGTTACCTGATTGAACATTATGTAGATCAACGCTCCATAAAAATGGTACTACAGCATGACATTGGTCTGGAATAACGATTGTAAAACAGCGAAATGTAAGTAACAATTGAAATAGCTATCGTTAATAGTAATACTTTCTAGTTGGGTTTCAATATTAGTGACTTATTTTTTTATTCGTTGCTCTTAAAATTATTACTAAGTCCTATTTCCCAAAAAGTATTTTGGGCATATTAAAATCAAATAAAGGCAAACAATATTAAAGGAAAGGAAGAAAATACAATTAATTCAGCACAACACACAAGATATTAAAGTTAAATTTGCAAAACAATAAGACGCCTTGTATGTCCTGCCGAAAAAGTCGCCACCACAGCATATAATACCTAGGGCATTAAGTCCACCTCAGTACAAAATGTTGTGCTAAAGTTTTAAATAAATAAATAACATTACTTTCATTAGATGACATTAAGTACATTCTAAGCTATTAACATAAATCTATTATTAGCTATAAATATTATGAAAGATGATTTTTTTTCTAAAGAACTCAATATTAGAATACAAAATTAACTTACGCACTTATAAAATTCAGTCTTTGTTTTCTTTTTCTATATAAAAACAATCAATCTCCCAAACGTTATGTCAGTACATGAGTTTGAACTTAACCCTACTTAATTTCAACTTAACAATCTTGTCAGATCTCAATATCAAAGGTAAGATGTCGGCTAACGTCGTAAATTATTTCAAAGACGGAGCAAAATTGATTTACCATCTCAAATTTTCTGTGGAGTACCTACTGAATAGCTTGTAACAAAGGACACAGTATTGTATATATATCTATATTTAAATATAGATATGAATATTATGAGTATTACTTTTATGTTAGCAGCGATTGTCAAAGATTTATTTGTTGGGCAAATGTAGCAGACGGTCTTTATATAAATTACATAGTTGGATCGAGTTGGAACCGACCATCTCCGTAGTAAGGAAGTAAAAGTAAACTAGAGTAGTAGAAAGCACGTTAAGCCTTTGGTCCCAATTGTTTGAACATAATCAATAACAATTGTATACTTCGAACGGGTAGCGCCGTCTCCTTGTGTATAACGAGATAATACTGCGGTCACCAACCCGCTAGCCAAGTGTAAGTCTATGGCTAACCCTGCCTTTTGAGGAGGCCCATGTCTAATAGTGGACATTATACCTGGTTGTTGATGATGATACTGCAAGGTGGAATTACTTCCCCAGTCGAACAGCGAATTGAGCATTCCAAAGCAATGCTACCTTCATATCAAATTGAGTTTATCTTTATTTTTCAATGCTGTTTTATTAACATTCACTGAACGAACTGAATTTTAAAATAGAGAATAATTTTGGAATCATTTCAAATTTAACGTCTGATAAAAATGCAATATCATCATCAGCCCATTTAACGTCCACTGCTGAACATGGGCCGAGGGAGGGTATTTGCCATAGTCACCACGCTTGGCTGGCGGATTGGTGACCGCAGTATTATGTTGTACCACACTATGGTGGTACAACATAATACTGTTGCTGCTCGTTTCTTGATATACGATTATTAAAAATGATGTTATAACAATCGGAACAACGGCTTAACGTGCTTTCCGAGGCACGGAGGGTAGTCCCTTTACACAAAGATTTTCTGTCCGGAATGGGGATCGAATCCACGACCTCCAAAATTTAAAGCGAGCCAAATACCGCTACGCTACGATGTTTGCAATATAACTAAAATTAAATCTTATTTCCTTAACCGGCACTGAGTAACGACCTACGGAAAGGGAAACGCTGGGGCATAAGATATTGTGTAGCAACCCCTTTTTATTAGTGAGCTCATATTATAATCCTCAGATCATAGAATATATAAATTTATGGGATGTTGTTGAGGATGTATGTAAATTTCTACAAAAGAAATATGCGAAGTAGGTTTTGATGCTTAGAAACGTGAAAAGAGAATCATACAATTTTACTGTTGGTTAGGATGGTCAAAATCGGAGTAAGTCCAAAGTCACTACCACGCGGACGATTTCGTGGGCACAAGCTAGTTTAATATATATATATTATATAAATATATGTATATCCTTTTTTTTTAAAGATTACTAGCAGACTTTTGCAGTCTACTATTATTCTTGTTAACCTCTCGTGCTAAGCTAAAATTCTTGTTTTACGAGTTGGTTCACGTCGGTAGTGCAATGGGTGG
Organism: Nycteola revayana; assembly: GCA_947037095.2. Classification (NCBI taxonomy): domain Eukaryota; kingdom Metazoa; phylum Arthropoda; class Insecta; order Lepidoptera; family Nolidae; genus Nycteola; species Nycteola revayana. The sequence continues at coordinate 16,781,017 of OX344851.2, read as the reverse complement.
GGATCGAACCTGCGACCACAAGATCACAAGTCCGACGCCCGCTTAAAACATAGTTCTTAATTTTTGATAAAACATAAAATTTCAAGTGGTCAAAGGCCAAGTAATAATAATTTATTTGTCAGAGCATGAGTACCTACATAGATTGTTTATAATCATAACAGTCTACCGGGATAGCCGCTGTAAAAACATTAGGGTAGAATTACGAATGTACAAATTTCTAACTGAAGTGGTTAGTTAAAATTATAATGTTAAAGTAATTTTGAAAAATAAATTACCTAAATTACTTTTATTTTTGTTCCCCCATAATGTTAAAGCTGTTAATTTATCTAAGTTTTATCTCGTCTCCACTACATTTACACTTGAAACAACATGCTCATCAAAAAAGCGCAAACACAGATAGTATCGAGGTTAGTGAAAATTTTCAATCCACTAGACAAAGGGGCTTGGCAGAGCGCCAGAGACACCAATCAGCTGACTGGTTGAAATGTGTAGTGAAACTAGAACCGTGTGAGATTATTTTACCGAGTTTGAAACCGATTGATTTGATAACTGACCGAATGTACAGTTGCAACTAGATAAATATCAGCCGTGTAAACTGTTGTTACCCGTGTTTTTCACGAAACCCTAAGAAACTAATAAGTTTCTTAGGGTTTCGTGGCTTAGTATTTATTGTATATATATGAAAAGATAGATCATATTATTTCGCGGTTAAAGTGATGACATACCTATTTTTTAAAGCAGTTTAATTATATTTACCTTCTTTTAGGTTTCAGATAAAACGATTAACTCATAAACATAAAACAAATCTGCAAAAGTAATCTACTAAACTACTTAACCGATGTTCATGTAATTTAGTACAGAGACAATCAATACCAGAAAAACAGAAAATTGTAAATGCTCTTTTTATCTGGTCTAGAATGTCTACTGTGAAACCTTCTATGGTGAAAAAAAGGCTGGAATTTTTATCATTAATTACTCATAAATGAGTTAAGCTCGCCATTGTACATCATCTTTAATTGTTGAACTTTTATAACTTGCTTTCATTTCAATAAAGAATAAATTAATTAAATTCAATTTGTCGTCCTCGCCGGCGAGGTCGTAGGTAAAAAACAACTGAGTTTTTCTTCAAAATACTACATTTTTAAATAGCACAAATAAGCCTAGACATGGCATATTCAATTTAACAAAATTCCACTAATTATACGTTCATTCTTCTCTTTCTTAGTTTATAATTCGCCTTTTTTATAGTTATAATTTTAACCAAGTACAATAACGTTCAAATATATTAGTCTGAGTGGTAAAATTAGTATCTAAGCTCTGCTGAATTTTAGATTACTAAATCAACATTTAATACCGAAAACGGCTAAGTAAGTTTAATTAATAATGGTCTGATATATAATATTAAATACCATCTACAGTTAGTTAAAGCTTATCTTAGTTTACACGAACTTTTGTTAATTTAAGGGTAGGTATTTGAGTAAGAAATACAAATTAATGTTGTATGCCAGATAGTAAAGGTATTTAATAGCAAACTAGATTCCATTCCCGTGGGAACTTCATAGTAAAATATGCCTATGTTCACCGGATATAATGTAACTTCCCAAAACGGTGAAAGAATTTTTCAAATCCGTCAAGTAGTTTCGTAGCCTATTCAATTCAAACAAACCAACAAGCAATCAAATCTTTCCTCTTTATAATATTAGTATAGATAAGAATAAAAAGTGCACCTGTGAGTGCCCACATATTAGTCCCTTATAAATATCCTGTGCAGATGGCAAACCTAATTAGAGATTCGCCGCTGTAGCTTTAAAAATGAATTTGAACTTTTGGGCTAGTTGATTTAGATTAACTTTTTGTCTGTTTGCATCCGGCTCCGTAACTGCTGGACCTATTTAAAAAAATATTTATTTATTAGAAAGCTACATTAGCCAGAAGTGAAATAAACTATATTTAATGAAAAAGTTTCAACGGTAAACTTATATAAACTAAACAGCCGACTTTTAATAAATTATAAACATATTTTTGAATTCAATTACATAAACACAATACAAAGTACTCATGCTAAGAGACATGACGGGGAGATCCCGCCCAATAATGCCCGTTGAACTAGTTGCATGTGCCTTGCAAATAACTTTCCAATGACTTGTTAGACCTGAAGTCCGAAAGACCTGCGAACTATAATGTAGAGCGACAGTTGCACAAAACTACCATAAAAAACCTAAAAGACCGAGCAAGAAAGAGCTGAAGTCTTAGTCCCAAAGACAGTGTCTTCTTGCGCAGGTTGCTTAGTTTGTAGTGTATAAACCATTTACGAAATAATGAAAATATAATACCCTGGTAATAATGCTGGACTACTCGCCTTTATGCCCGGTAAAGTAGCAAAAGCCTCATAGCTGACTATATATTGAAGTACGCCTGAAAAAAAAAGAGTTGGATCTATCCAGGAACACAGAAGAACTGAATTCATAATCATGGAATGATAAGTCAAATCCCCTGGACGAATTTACGCAAATGCGGTAGAAATAAGTTAGAAACTGTTTGATCTATATCTTGGCATTACCATATCAAGTAAAAGGGGTTGGCAAAGCGCCAGATTCCGAGATTGATGCCTATATGTATGTATGTATGTGTTATTGTTGCTACAAAATGATGACGAGCTACTTTTTAAACCTTTTGTTACATCGTGAATAGAACAAGTCAAGATTTTTTAAGAGACTCGCAGTGAAGTGGTTAGTTTGAATATACATATGTTATTTATGTTAAAAGCTTTTTTACTTTGATGTAGATTAATTATATTGATTGTGTCGTTGTTTAAGCGTTTATTCATTGATCTTTGAAACTCGGATGAGGCTGATATATATTATGTTTTTCGGCTTAAATGGCGATATAGTTTTGCTCTCCAACATTTACGTATAAATAATAAATAGTTACTCGGCAACTTCTATTCTATTTGGCTGAATCTGTTTTACTTCAGTAGTCTTCAATTTAGACCAACGGCAGAATTCGAACCTGCCCCAATGCTTAGACCTTTCACCCACGGTGGATCCCAATCGTTCGCCGAAATTTATCAATCTCTTTAAAAGCGTCCCTTAGGAGTACTTACTTGTAGATGCCATCTTTCGATAATAATCATGACTGACTGTGAAAAGCACAAAATTCCAAATTTCGTTTGGAATTTTGTGATTTTCATAAGGACTAGTTTTGTATGAATCTTCTGACAGAATAAAAACAAAATCTGTCAAAAGCCACGGCCTATCTAGTCGGACATCACCAGGCTCAAAGACCATTAATATCATGTTAAGTATATATTTGAGGGTACAACAACTGGTATTCTATATTTTAGTGTTGTAATTTTCTAACCCACTACGAAAGGAATGATGCTGATATAACAAAGTAAAACAAAAGGGAAAATCCTCATAAAAATCAACCATATTTTGTCATTTACGAAAACAACAACATAAAACCAAAAACTGTTTCCGTGGGAAAGCGAACAAAGACCCATCATTAAGAATGCGCACACCACCGGACTTGAAACTCGTAAAAAACATTAAAATAGCATATAACAAGTCGTAAATACAAGTAAATACGCGCCAAATGGCTGCAACAAAACCACTGCCAAGTTTTATTGCTGTTATATAATAAGTAGCTTCGTAGCTTTTGGTACCGGTTGGGCTTTATGGAAATCAAGATGGAGTGGTACTTTTTCGAAATCAAAATTAATAAAAGCTACTTTCTAACGCCACCCATAAGATGATATGAAGTGGTCTATTATAAGTCGTAAACCACACCAACCTCAAGCCACACCCGCATAGAATTAATTATATTAATTAATTTCTTTTTTTTTCCTCACCTCTGCATTGATTTCGTTCAAAAGTTGACTGAAAAAACTATTGGTGTCTAGCCTTTCAAATAGTTATTACCAATAGATGGCGTTGTTTACAAAAATTATCTATTTTTATAGGATTTTTTTTATAAGGTGATTAGCAGATTTTTGCAGTCTACTAGTATTCTTGTTTACCACTAACTTGTGCTAAGCTAAAATGCTTGTGTTACAAGTGGGTTCACGTCGGTAGTGCAATGGGTGGGGTTCGAACCGGTGACCTCAAGATCACAAGTCCGACGCCCTAGCCATTGGGCTACGGCCTCATAAGTTAAGCTTAATTCTATGCGGGTGTGGCTTAAGGTTGGTATGGTTTACGGTTTATGGGTGTCATAAGAATCAACGAAGGGACATACACCTGATAGATGGGCAGCAATATCTATCAGCTCAAACTTCTCCCATCTTACTACGATCATCAATCCGCCTACCGAGTTTGGTTTTAGCTATTTCTCTCAATGACTTTGGCTTACCGAGGTATATTAAAGAGAAGGGCCACGTTCAGCTCATGCTCATTGACGTCCAACGAGCTGATAATGCTCCGCCGGTGAAACTGCATGCGCAGGAATGTCACTTCTTATATATTAGTTCCAAATTCAAATATATTTATAAGTTATTGAGTCTCAGTTCTTTTAAATAAGGCCCGCTTTTACAATCGTCAGTTAAAAGTTGTCAGAGGAATTAATTTAAAATGTTGACAGATTTAGTATTGAAATTCTCTCAAAATTAAAATTTATTCCTCTGACAACTTTTAACTGACGATTGAAAAATCGGCCATAAGTGAATTATAACTATTAAAATATAAAAACAGACATATAATGACGTCAGAATACTACATCGCGCTATAGAAATTCACGTGCCAGTTAGCATACATACAACTTTTTAATATTGACAATAATAATTGGTACTGCAGTCGTTGGGTACCATCACTACACCTCACCCTACCAAGAAACATATTTTAATGTGGAAAAAACGTATATTATTTGCATATACTTAGTTAAATTTTCAAACTGCCAAAGAACAAACCTTATGGTGATCATAAAGTAACGACAGTAAAAATATGGTCCTTAAAAAGTCCTCATATAATATTTCTTAAAGACTACACCAGTTGAATAATAATAACGTTTTGTATAAATCCCACGCGCGATTTCACTCGCGTATCTCCTGTTTCCGTGGGAACTTCATGAATATAATATAACCTATAGCATTCTTCAATATATGGGCTATCTAACACTGAAATAATTTTTCAAATCGGACCAGTACTTCCTGAAATTAGCGCGTTCAAATAAACAAAAAAAACTCTTCAGCTTTATACATTAGTGTAAGATAAGAATTACGAGTACGTTTATTTTATGACCGATGTTTGTGTTAAAAGATGAATTATTAAGATTAAAATGCAATTTCCTTGATGACAAAAATGTTATTACTAAAACCTTAAAAACGAAAGCCCATATTAAATTAAAAAGCCGTTTCAAGAGAAAGACTATAAATATTTATTGATCTTAAAAAATATGGCTGTAACAATGTTGGTGCTGTTCAAGTGTCTGTAGTATAAAAATGTTGTTCAAGAGAATTTAACTTTGTCAGTTGTGAGAATTTATCTTCATTAACCCTTTCAACCCCCTTAAACAGTTATATTCGCTATTTAAAATAGCCTATGTCATTTCTTAAGTCTCTACTATCTATATACAAATTTCCATTTAAATCGGTTTAGCAGTTTTGACGTGAAAGGTTGACAGACAGACTGAGTAACTTCCACATTTATAATATTAGTAGGGAAGTAAGGATAACTATCTGTACCACGTAGCCACGGTTTGCTGTGGCACATTATGGTTAGATGGATGAAAAGCAAGAAATAATAATCTAATTTTTAGGGATGTCGGATTTGCGATCATGTGGTCACCGGTTCAGTCCCCACCCACCCATTGCACTACCGACGTGTACCCACACGTAACACAAGCATTTTAGCTTAGCACGAGGGACTAACAAGAATTCTAGTAGAATGCAAAACTCTGCTAGTATTCTTATTAAAAAAAAACCTCTAAAAATAGATAATTTTTGTAAAAAAATAGCCTTTCAAACAGTTATTATTAATAGATGACCTATTAATAATAACTGTTTGCAAGGCTATTTTTTTACGATCACAGGTATGTTACTGACGCAAAAAATAGACACAAACAATTTTAGTTTTAGAGTATCGAGAGAAAATATGAACGAAATCAATGCAGATCTTTTTGAATTTTCGAAGCGAATTGTAACCAACCATAACAGTTTTATTTGTAAAGATATTCTATTTCATTCCAAATTCAAATAGCACATTTTTTACCAACAAATTAAATATAACATACATAACACATTATTTTTATGTAATAAATTAATAGGTACGATACGATTAGTCAAACTCGAAGTAACTTCAACACAAACATAAAATATGTTCTAGAATAATCTAAAACGTAGCAAAAAATAATCACAAACCAGTAGTACCTACTAAAGAGAGAAAACATTGCTTATAACAACATTCTCAAATGATATTCGCTATTGCTATCATCCGATTTTATCCCGACTAAGTCCCGTGATCCCTCAATCACGAAGGATTATATCTGCCGATCCGCAGCACGAAACAATGCATTGCAATTGTTTTGCTGAATTTCATGAATATACCTACACTGCTTTGTACATTTTTTAATGGTCCTGTAAAAATAGTTGTAAAGTAAAGATGTTTTGTGAGGTTTGGGTATTTCAAAGAAATTATAAAAAAGTTTTGTCATTTTTTATCGTAATTGATTTGTGGATCATTTTGTATTAAAATTATATATTATTATTTAATATTAAAATTTGTGGATTATTCTTGAATAAGGTTCATCGTATTGCAACTTTTTCTAAAATAGTTATTATTTATGATATTTTGAGTTATCTAATATTTTACAAATATTGGTTATATTTGTAAAAGGAGACATCTCAACATCTCAGCTTTGAAGCTAAAATTATAATCTAACAACATACAATTATTGTAGTGAAGCCTGCTCCGAAGCTGGCAACAATTGCAACCTATTAAGTGTTCCATTAAGAACCTTCTTAACGTTTTGGCAAGCTTGGTTTAGTGCGGGATATTATAATAAGCACCACGATGGCCTGGCGGATTGGTGATCACAATAACATGGTTAGTATATTTGATTCTAGCTTTTCTAGATTTGAGCTATGGAAAGAGCTATGCTCGGCGTTTATCTGCGTGATCGAATCAGAAAAAAAAGATCCGCAGGAGAACAAAGGTCACTGAGCAAGTGGCAATGGGCAAGACACATAGCTCGAAGAACTGACGGCCGATGGAGCAGAAAGGTTCTCGAGTGGAGATCACGAACTGGCAAGCGCAGCGTAGGATGACCACCTGCACGATGGACCGACGACCTCATGAAGGTCGCGGGGAATCGGTGGATGCAGGCCGCTAGTAATCGTTCCCGCTGAATATCGATTGTGGAGGCCTATGTTGAGCAGTGGACTACAACAGGCTGATGATGATGATGATGATATTTGATTCGATCTAGATATAGGTTATCACCTATATCCCTTAGTCACCTCTTACGACATCCATGCTAAGACATCAGGTAATCTATTATAAACTGAAAACCACACGGCAATGATCTAACTTTCATATTATCCTTTAAGAAAAATCCACTTAAAACTTTATTACCATTCATTTTTACTCCATCACATCTGCATAAGGCACTCTTTTAATCTCCCTACAAAGACGAGAATTTTTTTAACACGCTAATTCTTTAATACAATTACAAGCATCTTGCTGCACTTTATACGTAAGGACAGAAAAAAAAATGTCGAAAACTCCGCAAGGTTTTACCGAGTAAATTAACGGTATAAAATGGTGCTGCTAGAGCATAATTCATTTAATATAAAGCGTTCAGACTTTGTGGTTAGAGGAGCGAGTAGCGGAATTCACGTACGGAGTATGGAAGGCTGTAATGATACCAGTGTTTTGATGAAGAAGTTTAAAGTGTCGAGCCTTGGTGTATGGAGAAGGCAGTAGCGAAAGGCACGTATGAAAGGCTTCATTGACACCAAGGATTGTTAACAAAGAAATTAAGAAGTTGAACATAGTTATCCATACCAATTTTGGCGGAACTGTGGATATTGACCATCTACGTAGGCTATAAGTACAAGTGTGTGCAAACATAGGAACACACTTCATTCTTTTACTTTCTAAATATGGTGTGATGGTTTGACTAACACGAGAGAGAGATCAGGTGTAAGACCGACAGTTGAATGTGGTCTCCGGGGCACGGATAAAATACTGATTAGTTTCGCACTTCTGACTGGAGGAATTTAAAAAAAAATGAAGTATTTACTTACTTAATTTAAAAAAATACCTCCAGTACTTATTAAAGTATGATTATAACGACAATGAGGCATAGTAGGAAAGAATATACTATTTAAAGTATTTCATTCATATTTTTCGAATATTTGAATATTTTCTTTAGAGAATAGGCATCATGTATCTATATTAATAAAAAGTTTTCTCAATGACGGGTCAACACACAGCTAAACGGACGATCGTAGAGACCTGACTTAGAGTAACCCATAAGAAATAATTTTAAAAAGTATGAAAAGGAATGCCAACTCTTAAACCTATATGAACGAATTCCCGACATCGCCCGCAACTTCGTAGGCGTAGATTTCGAGAGTACTTTTAAATAAAATGTGTGAGGTTCTCTGTTGACTAAAGCCTCACCTTTACAGAATATTCTCAGCTTATCTTATACGACTGAATGAATTCGGAACATAGCCGTCTGTGCGGTTTTCATTTTTAATGTTTTTACTTGCTGTGCTGTGTTTTAAGACGAACCACTGTAAAGTTGCAGATTCTAGGATTTATGGTAATTTTGTGGGTTTGTTTCTTATGGTAATCTTGCTTTTAGTACTAATGGTGTTATAAAGAACGGGTTATAGCGGAGTGGAAGTAAATTTGTTTGCAAAATTTTAGTACCTAATTAGCAAATAAAATATAAGTTTGTTTTTATTAGTTTTGCTCACAACTTTTTCTGCACACGTTTTTGGTCCATAGTAACTTTGAACCCCGGTTTACTTCACTTGGATAGTAAATTTACTTTATTTCTTTCAAAATCCTTTGCTTGTTTAAGTTACGCGAATAGATCAATCAATAACGATTTCCTTTGAAATATTTATTTTAAAATTACAAACATATACATTGACATGGATTTTGGTAAATCTTGTCATAGCGGATTTCAATGCCCACTCATTTGAATTATGCATTGATACATCAGTTAGTAAATGTTGCCTTATATCGAGATATTTTCACACCATCAGTATCTTTTTTATGTGTATGTTTCTAATGAATAAACTCAAGAACTGCTGTGTCGATTTCAAAAATTCTTTCACCATTGGAAAGCTACATTCACTTTGAGTGACATAAGCAATATTTAATTATGAAGTTCCCACGGGAACGGGAGTCAAGCGGATGAAACCGCGCGCGGGAAGCTAGTATATTATAATTATGTTTATGTCACTACGACAGCCGGTAATTCCTTATGTGTGAAGAGATCGGTGCTTTCTGTGTACACATAATAGTAAACTCTTCACATATAAGTGTATACATTTAAAATGCGTTTCACAATGTATACACCTATCTCTTTTGTTGACTGTACCATCATTTTTTTTTCTCGTTTCTAAATCTATGATTGAAAATTTCCTTTAAAATAATTCCTACGGTAACTATGGAAGAACCTTGCGGTAAGTTTTGCATTTATTAATTATAAATACTTGTTTAAAAGACAAAAAAAACGATTGACTTCTATGCCATTATAAATTGTATTCCAACCAGAGTATCATACAAAAGAAAACAGTACCCAAAATAGTATTTCAGTTTAACAACACACGGAAATACAATAAAAACACAATGACTATGTGTGAAAATAGATTCAAATCGCATCATAAAAACTTATGTCTTCATGAATACGGGTTTCAACCAAAAACAAAATAAAAGTCAATGTTAAAGAAGCTGCGACGTTTTTCGGTTATATCAATATCTACTTTGGATTCAGTATTTGAATTCAAACCTAATGCAATAGTTTTTTCATAGCATAGAATCATATATTTCCTGCGTGATCGAATCAGAAATGAAGAGATCCGGAGAACGAAGGTCGCTGACATAACTCAACGGATTAGCAAGCTGAAGTGGCAATGGGCAGGACACATAGCTCGAAGAACTGACGGCCGATGGAGCAGGACAGTTCTCGAGTGGAGACCACGAACTGGCTAGCGCAGCGTAGGACGACCACCTGCACGATAGACCGACGACCTCATAAAGGTTGCAGGGAGTCAGTGGTTGCAGGCCGCTTGCGATCGTTCCCGCTTGAAATTGATGGGAGAGGCCTACGTTCAGTACTGGACTACAACAGGCTGATGATGATGATGATGATAGAATCATATTTCATCATAACATCAGCCTTATAGATGTCCACCGCTGAACACAAGCTTCCTTCATCGATTTCCAGCAGGTACGATTTCTAGCGGCCTGCATCCACTGGCTTCCTGCGACCTTTATAAGATCGTTAGTCCACCGTGCAGATGGTCGTTAAACGATGCGATTGCAATATAAACTTTTAAACTTTCGTGTATCACAATTATAATTTATAGCACACAAAAAACGTCGGGTAATTTAAAAAGGTAATTTTTATCGCGTTAATAGCACACAGGGTGCTATAAATTATAATGATGCAATTGCAGCTTGTGGTCTCCATTTGAGAACCTTCCTATCCCATCGGGCGTCAGTTCTTCAAGTTGTATATCTTGCTCATTGTCATTTCAACGATTTAATCTGATAATTTAGTAGTAGCGTAAAGTATTAACGGTGATAAATTGATCTACAATTGAAGAGTATTTATGCTTTAGTTTGTATAAATATAATTTATATTTGTGCTTATATAGTTGTAAATGTATCACTTAAATGTAACGAAACTATTTCAAATTCAATGAGAAACGGAGAAAATATAAAACCAGAACTCTGACGTAACAAAAAAACCCCGATAGCTTTTAAAATAAAAAAAAGGCTTCCATTTAACTTTTTTTCTATCAGTCAGGGGTCAAAATAAACCTCTAAAAGAAATGTAAATGCATTAAGATCCCTACCTCTGATACTAAATGTCACTGTTTTATCGCCACAGCGATTTTAAATCGAGGTCCTTGTTAGATAGGTTCCGTTTATAGCTCCGATTTACTACTGGTTCGCGAATAAATGTAAAATTTTCGATTTTGTCAGAAAGAATTCTTGTTTAAAAAATATATGGCTTTTCGATTGAAGGTTTTAGAAGTATTTTGATTTTATCTTTATTTAGGAATTCATTGTCGTGACATAGTCAATGCATCAATGATATGTTTTAGCTACGTTTAATTAAATTATTTTTTATTTTTATTTACTTAATTCAATATAAATTATTGTACTAATCTAAAATGAAAGCAACATAATAATAAACTGTGACATTTTAGTTATTGCTTATAAGCAACGAAATGATTTATTTTGATATTGCATCACGATTAAAATGACTTCAAAGTTGTGTAAGGGATAAACGTTTGTACAACCTTAATTATATTTTATTACAAAGCACTAGACAAGTTTGCCGTGTACCCAGTGCCGTAAATAGGGTGGTAAATAGGTCCACCGGTGCCCAGGCACAGGGCGTATACTCTGGGGGGCGCAAGAATGGCTAGACTAGGCAGGACTATTGGTATTTCGGTTTGCTCCTTATTGTTCATAAAAAAATAGAATTTGAGTGAGTCAGACACAGTGGTCAAAAAACAAGGGCACAGTTATAGAAGCTCGCACAGGGCGCAGAAAAGGCTATTTACGGCACTGCATGTACCGTCATCGTTACTGTTTTCTTGAAGTCAACTTTTTTTTTGTAAAAAAACCTTATATCTATTTCTTTATTTTCATGTTACGTGTTGATAGAAAAACTGATGTCAAATCGTCCTGCCAATTATAAGCAATGACAAAAAAATCACGATGCATATTTTAATAGACTAATTGAATACGAATTTCGATACGATTCTTTGTCATAATTTTCTACATGTCTATATATAAATAAATTTCAAGCTCAGAAAAGAATTCGGATTATAGTATCGAATATAATAAACCAAAAAATGTTATCATTAATATTGATAAAATAGCATATTATTCTTAAAATACAAAAAATAAAATAAAATTATTCGCTGTAGCAAACCTAACCGCGTAGTACCTACGTCGTAGCAGCGTAGTAGCGTAGCACCGTAGTCGATCCAATAATTTCGTTTTAGAATCCAAACGCTTTGCCCAATAATTTGGCAACGGTAAAGCGTAGGAATTCTAAAACAAAAAGATAGGATATTCCTTTTCTGGACACCTTTTCTTTCTTTTGCGGATCTCGATGTCTTCGTTTGCAGCGTAGTAATATGTTTATAAGATAAAAGATGATTAGGTACCTGAAAAGAAAGAAAAGTAAAATTAGTTTAAAGATTTATTTGAGACGGTTAAAATTTTTGACAAAAATAAATAATATATGATTACATCTATTAATAATACATTTTCTATCGTGTGTTTAGTACAAATGTAAAAGATATGATCCAGCATCAATGAAGAGAATCACTAGAATAAATAAAGTCAGTGGCATTAACCTTCATATACAAAAATAACTAATATATTCAAAAAGCATGTTCATTATAGCAAAATCTCTTTATTACAAAGGTTCTGCACGATGCTCCATAGTTTTAGAAACCCTATGCCGTTGCCTCGGGGCAATAAAGATTGAAACGATAAAATAATTAGAATAAAAAATAAATCTTAATTCTTAATACCCGTGTTAAAATTGCCGCCATTGCTGCTGTCACATTTTAACGTCCACAGATTATATTCATAGCACAGATAAAAAAGGACGTTTACGAAGCTTGCCAATTACAAGTCGTTGCGTTTAAATGAAATTATAATTTTATACAAAAAGGTATTTATTAGAGCTGATAATATCGCTGGACTGAGTTACTGTCTTTGTAAATGTTAATTTTGTACAGGTGGGGTTTTTATGTTTAATTAGGTTGTTTTGGAGACAGTAAAATAACAGGATTTTTATAATAATAGTGTGGGGTTATTTTTTTATTTGGTCGTAATAGCAGTTTGAAGAATGATACTTACAACAATAAAAATGTTGTTTTTAACCTTGTCGAGTATGGCCGACACTGAATACCGATGTCGGATATAATCGACAAGCGTAAAGGCGAAAACACATTATTAAACGCCACGCCACGTGTCAACACCCGAAAATCAGTACGCACGTGGCGTCGTGTCGGGTGTTCATAGTGTGTTTCTGGTCTATGGAAAACAATACATTTGATTCGACTCAACACGCGTGGCGTGCCGTCGGGTGGCGTGGCGTTTTAATAATATGTTTCCGCCTTAAGCGTACCCTGTGCGCAAACATTGATATTATTTGACAGTGAACACAAAATACATACAATAAACATATTGTATTATTACTTTTATTTGTTTTATTGTGACATAAAATTAGAATTTCCACTTATTATTGTATTGATATATATCTTAAGATAAAAATCTTCATTTTACATACCGATTTTAGGGCTTAACCGTTATGGCGTGGCGTCCAATAAGTAAAGTCTTTTTTATCCACATTTTTTAATTTTCGTATAGTACAAATGCATCCCGGCATTCTGAATTAACTCTTAAAAATATATAGTTATTCTCATCATAATGACCACTATGAAATATTTTATTAGCTTAAAGGAATATAATATTTCGTTTGTCAAATAAATTGCAAACTTAACTGAGCTTTCCCACTTATTTTTTAATTTAGTAAAACTGAAGCTTATACAGAAAGTTCAAAGGTATCTCAAGAGTGCTTACTTTTGTTTCACGAACTCAACCTCGAACAGCATATATATAATAATAAGTACATTAGTTTGATTCACACGCCAAGAAAAATCATTGTATGTTCTAATATGAGATTATTTCATTCTGGGTCTGGGTCAAGATTATTAAAAGACTACTTCTCCGTGTTTCAAAAAGCATGTTAAAAATTCGTCTCGGTATTTTCAGTTATAGGTTAGGGTTAGGGTTACCTATGTAATCAAACATGATACTTCCATCACCGATTCCTTTTTTGTCGAAGTCAAGTATCGTGGTTACATGATAAAGTAAAAATCTCTAAGCATATGTCGAACCTCTTACAATCATCATCATCATATCAGCCTATTGACGTACTGCTGAACATAGACCTCCCTAATCGATTTCCAGCGGTAACGATAAACGGGGACTCCCTGCGGCCTTTATGAGGTGATCCGTCCATCGTGCAGACGGTCGTCCCACGCTGCGTTTCCTAGTGCGTGGTCTCCACGCAAGAACTTTTCTGCTTCAACGGCCGGTAGTTCTTCGAGTGTTCACTTTTGACCAAAGGTTGGTAACCTTTCACGGACTAACAATTTAATAATTAAAATTATAATGGTTGTACAGAATAATTTTTATACGATACTGAAGACAAATTCACCTAAAAACTTAACCAAGGCTACCTTCATTTTTAATTCAGTAAAAACCCAGACTAAACACAAAGTTCTGCGCATGTAGAGTCAGCTTTGTAGAGCCACTCAAAGGTTCCTTTGTACTCTACATACCTCGAAAGCTTAATAAAGGTCGGCCTAGCCCAAATATTCTGCGGCAGATTATGAATGTCCTATGATGAGATTTTATAGTAGAGGTAAATGTATGTAGAGTTGTGTCAGGTAGAGCTAAATAGTTGGACGAAGAATTTTGACTAGTTTGGCTGTTATAGTATATAAAAGCAGTGTGTATTAGCTTTATCCCCTGTTTTTACCCTTGCTGGATCGCGTCCTCGAAGAACGTTCTCTGACCAAATCGGAGACATCCTCGCAAAAGGTCAAATAAGATCCACCCTAAACCTACGTGCTTGTATGAAAAATGTTATGAGAGTGAATGAAGCGAAAGATGTGTGGAGGGATCGTAGCAAGTGGAGGTCCATTGTCTCTGCCTACCCCGCTGGGAAACAGGCTAGACCTTATGTATGTATGTATGTGGACCGCGTCGCCATATTGTTGGACTATAAATCTTCTTTACTAATATTATAAATAAATATTTGATTATTTGTTTGCATTCAATAGACTCCGAAAATACTGGAACGATTAAAAAAAATCTTTCATCAATAGAAAGTAACATTATACAAAAATATCAAATGCTATATTTACTTACGAAGTTCCCTCGGGAGCTACATGACGCGCACCGGATGCTTTTAGATACTAAATAGCTAAGTGTTTATTTGAGCTGTAAACGATATATGTACCAAATTCCATCTACATATATGCGTTGAATAGTTATTAAAGTTAACATTATAGTAAACAAGAGCTACGCGCCTGGAATCACGCACGGGATGCTTTTAGACTATAAATAACCTTTGTGTTTATTTGAGCTGTAAAAGATATATGTACCAAATTTCATTTATATGCGTTGAGTAGTTTTTAAAGTTTGCATTAAATTAAAAATGGGTAATGAAAACAGTCCATCCATCTTTCTTTTCTTTTTCTTTCTTTCTTTTTTTTTCTTTTTGGTCTATCGAGTTGGATAATATGAATTTAGACACAGTTGCTGTAACACCAAAATATATAATAATATGTTATCTTGAGAGTGTTATAAGATAAAATATTTTATTAAACTTTTTTTTAATTTGGTATTTTATTGTTCATATATTTTATATGACATGATAATCCGCAGTTACATAAAATATATTTTCTTGGATTGTCATCCAATTAATAAATTGCGCATTTATTTTTCATTACTAAATTTTGAAAACAATAAACTAACATCTGGCAATGACAGAAATGCGAAATCTTTTAATATAATAAGTATTAGAAGTTTCTTCTCGAAAAACGATTTCAGTGAATCAAGATACCTGGGATCCGTGGTTTCTATGAACAAAAAATACGGCAAAAAGTGCTATCTACGAATAGTGAGTTGTGTAATAGTATTCTTATATCTACGAACAATGTTTCTGTGAACAAAGTTTTCGGCAAAACGTGATGTCTATATTCGTAGATACGTAGAGATTTCTATTAACTGTGATTTCTGTGTATAGTGGTATCGTAGAAGCGAGTTTCTGTCTAACTTTCCACGCTCTCAACTACAGTTTCATATAGGGGATCAAAGACGTGATTCAAAAGATTCTCTTTTAATCTCCCGGCTTCATAAAATCAACCAATATCAGTTCACTGCTGGTCATAGCTAAGCAAAAAGAGGTTCTTTTACAACGATATTGTTTTTTTTATAGATTACTAGCATAGTTTTGCGCTCTACTAGTATTCTTATGAACCCTTCGGGCTAAGCTAAAATGATTGTGTTACAAGTGGGTTCACGTCGGTAGTGCAATGGGTGGGGTTCGAACCGGCGACCTCAAGTTGACAAGTGCGACGCCCTAGCCATTGGGCTACGGCCGCTTCAACGGGCAACGGTTGGCTACATTTAATACCAGTATTACAATTATATCTTATTCGCTTAAGATTATGAAGAACTAAATGATCATATACTAACGACCTGCCCCGGTTGCGCACAGTTGCAATGCAGATACATTATACATACAAACCTTCCTCTTGAATCATTCTATATATTAATAAAAACCTCATGAAAATCTGTTGCGTAGTTTTAAAGATCTAAGGATACATAGGGACAGACAGACAGGGAGCAACTTTGTTTTATACTATGTAGTGATGATACAACTTGTGTTATTTATGTTTATATTGCACATATGAATGGAAATGACCGAAATGTGAGTATTTTTTTATATTTTCATTTAAAAATAAAGGTACTTTTATTTTTTCACATCCTCTCAAAACTCACACGATAAAAAGCCCAACCGAAAAAAATAATTCCGCATTCCAAAATCAAAATAAAAAAAGGAAAAAAATCTTATTCCATATTCAAATTATTTGGTACAGATACGTAAATTCCGGGCAGAACCAATATCACGTTATGAATAAAGGTAAGTGGGGGAATTTAAAAGACTGGAGCAAATCGTTCGGGCACACTCGGTTGCGCTCGGCTCATTCGGACACGGTCGGACGATCTCGGGATTTAATCTCGCTTAAATTGCCTCTGGACCGCTTCAGGCTTGAAAAAGTTCAAGATGTGAGTAGGCTTGTAGATGTTTCAAGACGTAAAATTTTATCCTCATTTTTTTCCCGGCGACTTTTTCCTTGTAAGGATGGCTCTAGTTAGAATTAAGGTGATGAAAATTCATACTGTAATTTTGTGAAGAACTAGTAATCACAGCGTCCGTTACGTCCATCCTGTTTCTTATTTTTACCGTTTTTATCCGGAAATAAATCTTTGTAGTTATGTATATACATCGAATACAAACTATAAATAAAACTAATACAATACGCAAAACTTAATCTAATTAGTAATAATTATTTTTATAATGACGAATTTGATATAAGTAACTAACATAATAATAGCCTGTAACCTTAAGCAACATTGCTTAAGGTGACAGGCTATACATACTTATTTATATCTAGTTTTTTTTAATTTACATATTGATTAATTATATGAAAAAATTATACTATTAATATATAACCAATTCTAAAGATATTGAAAAATGTCCTGATCCATCTTTCACTACGACCCGTATCTGTTATAGACTCGGTTAATATTACATTTTTAATGTTATTTAATGGATTTCAGCTTTGATCAAATTTCAAAGGCTCGTGTTTTACCGTTTTATGTATTCCTTGATTAATTTAACGTAATTGCATTAATTTTATACGACAATAATGAAATTTGAGCAATTTTGTAATGTCATTTTATTAATGAAAATGTTAATTATTTAAATAAGTTTTTATTTTCATTATAAAAATCTGTAGGGCCTGAGAAATCAAATTATAGAATGTTTAAGATATTATTCATATTTTTATCGAAAAAGATTGTAGTACTCTATTGAATCCCAATGATATAAACAAGAAGCTTATTTAGAGCTAGAAGCTTTAGCTTATGCTTCAGTCAGTCGTTTTTTTTATATTTTTTTCTTGATACACAATATTTTTTTGCAAATTGAGAGTAGATTATATTTATACTTAATCACCAAGGAGAGGTTTAGATATAATACATACATTATAAATTGATTGACTTCATTACTCGAAAGACCGAAGAGAGTCATAGGTAATAACTCACTTGTGGAGGCTAGTCTTCAGAGCCTCGAACATCGTAGACTAGTAGCCTGCCCATCGGTTTTTTATCGGTTACATTTCGGGGAGTGTGCGGTGGTTCTGCATAACCTGATACTCCCTTCACCCTTCCATCACCGGACGACTAGGCGCGGCGAGCGGTTTCACCCTTTTGTTGTAGACATTCCTTCAATACGCACGAAGCGATTTGCTTCTTCTTTCATAATGCGTACGGCTAAGGAGTGAAATTCTCTGCCGGGGTCAGTTTTTTCGGAACGCTATAATCTGGACATCTTTAAGGCTAAAGTGAACAGACACTTTCTAGGCAAGCGTGTATCATCTTAGGCCTTATCTTCGCTTTCCATCAAGCGAGATTATGGTCAAACGTAAGCCTATATATATATATTTTATGTTATATATTATGGCTCGAAGGACCACAATATTTGATCAACTAAACATGAAATAGTATGGCCAACTATTAAAAGCTGAAGCTGACAGGTTAGTACTAAAACAAAAAACTGTTACAAGGTTAAGTGTTCACGTCAAAATGGTTTACTAAAAAGGTTTCAGAGTATCTTTAGATATATTTTTGGGATATTTTTTCTTCCACACCTGCTGTGACGGTCCAATTTTAATGATATATAAGGGTCAAGCTGACCGGATTCTCGAAGTTCAATCGAGCAAAACTGTGATCTTTTTAAGGACCCTACTTATTTTTTTTGTGAAAAAAAAGGAATCTATTTACAGTCCAATATATTTTAGGTTATTGTGTCTTTAAAAATAAATAAAATAAAATAATCCTTATTTCGGATAAGCAACATAAATATGAATTAGTAAACAAAAAGGATAACTTATATTTATGTTAGTAAACTTATGTATCTATTTGGAGACAAGGCAGTTGTTCAAAATACATCTTTGAACCACATTACCTAACAAAGGCGAATCGTACCTCCCCACTATGGTCTTCAGGATGGAGTTGTAGCTGCCCCGCACTCTGCAGAGCAAAGAAGCAGATTTCTGTCTGACGATAGCGTGGAAGCCATCGTGAGCCTGTGCAAACATACCTGATGCACTGCAGAAACGGGGCAGCCCCATCAACAGATAAAAGCGTCGTCTACCGAGTCAAATTATATTCTCAAACATTTAGAGTCATATGCGCACTACACTTAAGAATAGTTAGATTACTAACGCACAACTACAATAATATATAATACTAGCTTAGGGGCCGTCCATTAATCACGTGATCTTTTTTTAAGCATTTTTTAGCCCCCCCTCCCTATTGGTGATACATGGTGATGTTTAAGACTACCCCCCCACATCAAGTGTATTTTTAGTATCTCCAAAAATCTTATTTTTTTTAGATATTTTAGAATATTACATATCTTTTACCTGCTGACTTATAAAATGAGAAGTTTGATCACGTAGCCAGTAAAGAATTATGTGGCTGGACTTATAATTTCCCAAAAATAAATACACGTGATATCTTACTACACCCCCCTCTCCCGTTGTGACATTTCGTGATTTTTGTCAAACCCCTCCCGCCCCTTTCTAGCCTCACATGATTAATAGACGGCCCCTTACCGCACGCGGTTTCACCCGCGTGACGGGAGTCCCGTTGAAACTTCATAATTAAATATAGCCAATAGCCTTCCTCGATAAATGTCACTGAAATAACTTTTCAAATCCAACCAGTAGTAACTGAGAATAGCGCGTTTAAGCAAGCTAACACTTCAGCTTTATGCATAAGTATAGATAGTTAAAAAGATGATAACTGGAAGTATTTCATTCTATACCTAACATATTTTATATAACCGTATAATCTGCATAAGGAATAATTGCGTAAAAGCTTGATTTTTTCAGTTACAAAAAGTTTTCACTCTTAATATTCGGCATAATTTTCAAGTTGATCGCTTTAAGCATTTTTAATATAAAGGTTTTAGATACTAACTACGCGGCACTCCGCACCAGTGGGTCGGAGCGTGATATTTTGTAGCCTTTATGTTAATCCAGCTAATAAATTATCCGCTCGCAAACTTTCAGTTAAATCCATTCAGTAGTTTTTGTGTGAAAGAGTAACAAATATATCATATACATATACATAAATCCACACATACAAACATTCGAATTTATAATATTAGTAGGACAGACATAAAAGAGGACGAACGAGTGATCGTATAAGTGATAGAATATATATTTTAAAATGTGGGATGGAGGGAAGTGGCATCTGCCTATGCCTATGGGAAAAGAGGCATAAATGCATGTTGCATATGCTCGCCTCTTTCTCATAGGCCTTTTGAGGTTTGAAACCTTAGAAAATATTGTTTTATACACTTTTTTTAAGTGTATCTACTACTCACAAAAGTAAAGTTCAAAGTTAGCATTTTCATTAAAACATGAAAAACACATACAAAGGCTTTGTCACAAAAAACATTAGCACTCACATCAGTAAGAAACAATTAAAATTATACCTCCATAAAATGGCGTTAACTGTGGTTTCGGTACTTTGTGTGTTATTAGTAAGTCAGTCACGTATCTCCACCAGTTATATAGGCTTTCCCAACCTATCTTTATAAACTGTTCCGCGATGTTTTCTTGATATACTTACGCCTTAGTTTATGAAGCTATCCGTACTTATATTACAAAAGATATACTGCATCTTGTGTGGGAAGTAATATTGTTAGTTTTCTCGACAACATAATAGGGAAATATTTATATAAATCTTGAGTAAGTATTTATTAAATAACATTTTACATAAATGAATCATCATCATCAGCTTGTTGTCACCCACTGCTGAACATAGGCCTTCCCCATCGATTTTCAGCGGGGACGATTGCTAGCGGCCTGCATCCACCGACTCTCCGCGACCTTTGTGAGGTCGTCGGTCCATCGTGCAGGCGGCCGCCCTACGTTGCACTTGCCAGTTCGTGGTCTCCACTCGAGAACCTTTCTGCTCTATTAGCCGTCAGTTCTTCGAGCCATGTGTCCTGCCCATTGCCACTTCAGCTTGCTAATCCATGGAGATATGTCAGCGACCTTCATTCTCCTGCGGATCTCTTAATTTCTGATTCGATCACGCAGGGAAACGCCGAGCATAGCTCTATCCATAGCTCGCAGAGCGACTTTGAGCTTTTTTTATGAAGCACACAGTAAGAGACCACGTCTCAGATCCATATGTCATCACCGGTAAAATTAATTAATGAAATACATATACACAACTAAAAGTAGCTAATTTAAAATAAAACTAACTTATAAAATACTATTATTTTAATCTATTCTACTTGGAAAGGTTCCCAGAATGCTGGCAGCATTACCCCGTTGAATGGCAATGCTTACCTACTGTGCAAAACCAGGATACGGAGAATTTCTAATTAGAATTATTATTATATAAAGAATATTCTTTATTAATGTCTATGTTAATAAAGAATACTTTTTATAGAATTCTAATTAGTATTATATATGAGTATTTATAAATTTATGATATGTAACTTTCTTCTTAGTGGCAAAAATTACACTTTCCTTTGGGTAGTAATTTCCAAGTGCCTTTAAAAGCAACTTATAAAAAAGAATACATATTTAGGTACTTGCAAAGTCAGTCCGCCTTATGTACTTCCCAATTTCACCTAACATAAGTGATTCATTTGTAAAATAGTTGTCATACACACAATTCGCATGAAAGTCATACACATAATGTTATCGTTTGCTTGCATTCAACTTGGCACAGAGCAGTAAAGACATAATCGTGAAGTTATCTTCTATTCGTAGTTCGGTCACGTGCGTAGTATGTGCTGAATCCTTGAAGCCTATCTTCCAATGTTTTGTTAAAACATTCTACGTGTTTTCTTGACTATAATACAGTAATGTTTATGAACAATTTTGTTACGTTATTAGGTACGCATGAAATCATGGAAGGATTAGGTATGAGGTATATTAGTAGCACGACTATATGTCGCACTTGCTTAAAACTAAAGCTCCGTAAATAGGATAACTCAATATTGTAGTTATGACCTGTACCAATGGTATGTAATCTCGATGTCCTTATTTGTCATAGTGTTATTTTTACACAGTTGACTTCGAAAACATACTTAACCCTACTACGATTATAGCCAAAATTTAATTAAACTTTCGACACGTATTTCGCACACAAGGCATGACTATCTTGCGTTTATATTTTATGCCGCATTAAACGCGCAAGACCAATTATATATCTAAAAAGCAAAGTTTAATTCCTCAAAAGGCATCAATAGTCTTGTTGTGAATTGTTAATAATATAACCAATAAATACAAAAAAAATATTTGTATGAATTGCTATACTATTATTCTTTAAGGCTAAGGCTGACCCACATTCCTAGCCTGTAGACAATGCGAGCGCTGTGTTCATCCCCCATCACCCGCTACTCGTCGTCGACCGCGTGACTCAGACTCAAGGAACGCGCACGCCTAATGTGGGGCCAGCAAATACCGCCAAATATTATTTTATATATAAACCAGCGGACTCGACATACGTTGTCCTGTATGATATATATATATATATATTTTACGATTTGTGAATCTAAACCATCCAGGGCGCCATCCAAACGCATACAAAAAAATTCATTCGAATCGGTCCAGCCGTTTAGGAGGAGTCCAGTGACATACACACGTACAGTATAATTATATATATAAAGACGATACAATAATAATAGTCTTCATCTATTTTCAGCAACAATAGCACTTCCTTTTACAAAACACAACGTAACCCAGAAAAGTGTTTAGTATCACAATTTTAGATACTACAGAAACTATACTTATTTCTATCTCTAACCTCCATCTCAGCACCCACCAAGCTATTCATATCTATACAACTATTAACTAAAACAATTTAAAGCAGCCAGATTATTCAGAAAACACTATGCTTAAACGCGAGTAATGGAGCTTAAAGGGAGCTTTTCCATAGTTCAGAACACCTGGCATAGTTGAGAACCCAACTCGCAGTCTCATACCAACAAATGCTTAGAAAATATTGAATAAACAATTTCAGCGTACTCAAACCGTCGTAGTGAAGGCAAAGTTATGCTAACTGGGGCTCCCTGAGGCTTACATTATAGTAAGCAGCTTAGAGTACTGAGTCGGCCGATGCAAATGATTCTCGCTGCATTATCAAATGCTGTTTCCAGAAACTCCTATATCATTCCTTGTATTCTATTTGTGGGACGCTTTAGATGTGAGTGAGACGCGTTTAGTTGTATAATTGCTTTGATTCGCTCTTGGTAACGAGTTAGTTGAGTGGAAATTGATGTTATATGTTTGTGGATATGCAGAACAAACTGGATGCATATTTCAAATTACATGTAGGTACAAATCTTGAACTTATTGCGTGATTATATATCGCTCTACTTGTGGTTTCATCCGCATACTACCGTTCCCGAAGAAACTTCGTAATGGGCATGAACATTTAAAAAAATCTTTTTAGTCAGTCTGTTAGATTACTGAAAAATATTGAACACGTATTATTTCATAGTACATATACAGAGCAAAAACAAACTATGAAGTTCAGGAGAGGGGGGCTTGTGACGTCACTATTAGGTGAAATTGTACCAAGAAGTGACGTCAGATACCAAATATCAACGTGCTGTATCTTCGTCATTTTTTGTAAATGGAATTTTGTAGTCCAATTTTGTAGCCCAATATAACCTATAGTATTCTTTCCGCAATGTAACAACTGATTCCATTAATTTTATTAAGTTTGTTATTAAGCATCACACTATAAAATCCACTTCTTCCTCCGAAGCATTCCAAAGCGTTCCTACATTCAGTTTGTATCACTCACGTATTACAACTCGCCATAAAACTGAATAGCTTTTAAGCAGCATTTTGTTAAGTCAACAATGTTTTTAATAGCTCTTCTACAGCCATTATAGAACCATCGTAAAAGGTGACGGGAATCGTTATGACGTGAAATTGAAATTTTCATGACAACTGCAGATATATTATGTTAGTATGTTTGTGTGTAAAAGTCAAAATACATTGTTTGTGCTATTATATTCTTGATGGTTGGTGGCTAAGTGTACGTTTAATGTTAAGTTTTGTCGTAAATAGCTAAGGCTTAAAGCTATGAGGAAGTGGGTTGTGAAAATGTTGCGGAGTTACGGTATGATCGTGCTTTATTTTTAAAAATGACCCGCTTTTGAGTGTCATAAATAATGTTAAAGCTTGTTAAAGGTAAGTATCTGACGTTTACGTTGGTTGTTATGAAACTAAGAATGTGGGATATAATCAGGAGAAGACCTAATCCAGCATATAAAAGTTGGTAAACCGTTAGATCGCGTTTTATTTTCTTTCTTTTCTTCTATACACTTCTTACTTATGCGCTCCTTCGTCTAGCAGCTACCTTTCCAAACTCGCTTTCACTCATTCCGGTATTCGTAATCCTTAAGTCTTATCTCATTCATCGCTTTCTTATTAGCTAATAAACCACTTCCGTACTCTGTTCATAAAACATCCATCTCAACATTTGTCACATCTTTCGTTCACAAACAAACATCTTCACTTACCTTCGGACACACCTAACTTACATTCCCACAAGAATATAAAACAAAACACCTAATACGGCACCTAATAAATTAAAGAAATACTAATATATAAAGTAACTCAAACAATAAAAATAAAATAACTAAGACTAAAAGAAAAAATATTATAGTGTTGCCTATTTCACTGCTGAATAACGTAACTTTCTAATGGTCAACAAAAAAAAACGCATTCAAGCAAATATACACACAAACTCTTCATTTTTACCAATAAAGTTATGTTTCTTCTACAAAGTATAATAATATGTCTGCCATTTACTAAACTATCCACAACAATACTCACCTCGTTAGAGGTTTACGACACTCCCGGGAAATTATAGAGGTGATACCTCTCCTTCTTTCTTTCCTAAATCCCTCCTCATTTCCCATTAAGAGATAAAATTATTTCATCCACGTTCACAAAATGTTTGTACACAATACAGTTATTTGAAAAAAATGGACTACGTTTATTTATTTCTATCTTCTTTTGGGTTACAGCCATTACTAAAACAAATATTTGTTTTACTGAGAGCCCATCACGTTTCATGCTGTTTGTATTTTGACACCTTTAGCATTATTTTGTTATGTGACGATTCCATTTCGATATCCGATCATGATTTTGTGGGAGATTAGATTTGCGTATTCGATACACAGTGTTGTGGGGTCCGTAATCTGGATATAATCCATACATATATAGATATAATAAGGTTTACAAAGTACTAGCTTTTCGCGCGTGGTTTCATACGCGGAACCCGCGTAACCTATAGCCTTCCTCGATAAAAGGGCAATTGGACAATAAAAAAATCTTTCAAATTGGACCAGTAGCGCGATCAAGCAAACATACTCTTCAGCTTTATATATTATTATATAGAGTATAGTGTATATAGTTAGGTACTATTAATATTTACCTACGCTGTCCAATGATGTCGGTGTGGATGAATCCTTTGACGCTGAATGAATGTAATATTGGCTTTTAATTATTATTTTAAATGTTTTTAGTGTAAAAAAACTTATTTTATGCATGTTTATCATTATTTTGCGACCGTAGCCCAATGGTTAGTGCGTCGGACTTGCGATCATGTGGTTGCGGTTCGATCCCGACCAATTGCACTACCGACGTAAAACAAGCATGTTAGCTTAGCACGAGGGTGCAAAAAATCCGCTAGTAATCATTAAAAGAAAAAAAGGATTCATCACATATTACTTTTCAATTCTTTTTTATGATTATAAAAAAAAAAAGATTAACGCGAAGTAAACGGACAATGTAATTTAGGTACTGACCTCAAATTATCCGTACACAATCTATCTACATTACAAAAAGGCCTTGTTTTTGTAGACTTAGACGTAAACAAGTTTTACAACACCATTTAACGAGATTATGTCATAGGATACATTTTTATATTAGCCTATTTCTTTTATGTACTCCAAGTTGTGATGTACTTAACGTTGTGAAACATATAAAGAATGTTTTACTGGCATCGATATCCTTAAGTATTCTGTATTGTGAACGTAATTAGGGAACATTTATGATGACTCAATATAGTCAGTAAACCTCGGTTCAGATTACAGTGGTCGTGTATACAATTCCAGCTCTGGGCAAGAATTATTTGTGTAAAGTCGAAGATTACTCGGATCATCCTTTTTAGGGTTCCGTAGCCAAATGGCAAAAAACGGAACCCTTATAGAGTCCGTCCGTATGTCACAGCCACTTTTTTCCGAAACTATGAGAACTATAATGTTGAAACTTGGTAAATAGATGTATTTTGTAAACCGCATTAAGATTTTCACACAAAAATAGAAAAAAAACAATAAATTTTAGGGTTCCCCATACATAGAACTGAAACTCAAAAATATTTTTTTCATCGAACCCATACTTGTGGGATATCTATGGATAGGTCTTCAAAAATGATGTTGAGGTTCCTAATGTCATTCTTTTCTAAACTGAATAGTTTGCGCGAGAGACACTTCTAAAGTGATAAAATGTGTGTCCCCCCCCCCTGTAACTTCTAAAATAAGAGAATGATAAAACTAAAAAAAAATATATGATGTACATTACCATGCAAACTTCCACCGAAAATTGGTTTGAACGAGATCTAGTAAGTAGTTTTTTTTAATACGTCATAAATCGTTAGTATAAAAATTTAAAAAAAAAACCATTTAATTTCATAAACATCGCGTACGAAGGAACCCTTCGTACGCGAGTCAGACTCGCACATGGCCGGTTTTTTTTTTTTTCGGGCGGACTTTATTCAGCCGGGTGGCTTTTGCTACTTCACCGGACATAAGATTACTATCCGGGTCTCATTGGATGAGGGATTGGTTGGATCTGTATCATCTGCCAAAGCCGTTAACGATCTCATCAGCCAGGTCTGCAGTTCCGTATTGAAGTATAACAGGAGAGGAATGTGACAAGTTTTCAGCTTTCCTCAAATACCTAGGTACCTAAAAATTGGTACCAGCTTTCCTACTCGAACGTTACACGGCCTGATGATGAAGTCGGTGTACTATTCTAGTAAGCAATAAAGAGTAGGTATTTATGTTAATTGATAACTAAAATCTTCGTGCGCAGTTTCACCCGCGTAACACACGTTCTCTTGAGAACTGCATTATTCAATTAACAGTAATACCCATTTTAATCCTAGATAACGTAGTTTTATTACGGTGTAAGAAGTTTTCAAATCAGATCAGTAGTTTGTGAGATTAGCGCGTTCTAGCAGAAAAACTCTTCAGGTTTATAATATTAGTATAGATATATCTTTATAATTCATAATCTATACCTACTAATAAATACAGATGAAGAATTTATAAGTTCGCTAATCTCAGGAACTACATCTGACTGTAATATTTATTTTAGTGTTAAATAACTCATTTATCGAGGGAGGCTAAAGGTTATATTTAATTACTAGCGACTCGCCCCGGTTTCGCACGGGTGCCATGCTGATGTATCATACGTATAAACCATCCTCTTGAATCACTGTATCTATTAAAAAAAACCGCATCAAAATCTGTTGCGTAGTTTTACAGATCTAAGCATACATAGGGATGGAAGGTTCCGTTGGCCGTGTGGTTTCCGGCTTAGAATAGACCACCCCATGTCTTCCCATGGGTGTCGTAAAAGGAAAGACTGATGGATGGGCAGCAGCATCTATTAGCTCAAGGTTTACATCTTACTGCGATCGCGTATCCGTCTGCCAAGCGTGGTGATTATGGCAATATCCCTCTACGACCCTGGCTTGCCAAGGTGTGATGATAGGGATGGACAGACAGCGGGAAGCGACTTTGTTTTATACTATATAGTGATGAGTTTCCCATAAGGACGAGAGTTACGCGGGTTAAACACAGCGCAAAAGCTAATATAATATAAAAATGAATATACAATTCATTAATTGTAAAATAACAACCTATTAAACAAGTCTACCCTTCAGAACCTACTGTAAGTTAAAACTTTCTAGTTTGACATCCAACACAAGAGTAAAATTGAACAACTTTTGCCAATATTAGTAATTATATACAACTCATTGATGTGAACAAATTAATTTCAAGTATAACGCTGTGACGATAAAGTTTTCAAAATAATTATGAATGTAATTGGAATTGCTGTCGTTGTGTTCAGAATCCTATTATCACCAACTAAGTATTGAACAACAAAACTTATTATAATAATATTGTAAATAATTTTCATGTTGTTATTACATATTAATTAGCTTTCTGCGCGCTGTTTCATATGCGTCACTCACGTTCCCGTAAGGCCGCGTCCTGGACGCCAGCGGGCGGAGCGGGCGGTGCGGGCGACGGCACGCGCATCTTTATCAAAGTTCATAGATTTGTGTGAAGCTGTTCTCGACGACAGCTGTGCGGGCGGCCGGGATTTCTTAGGCACTGCCCGCGCCGCCCGCTCCGCCCGCTGGCGTCCAGGACGCGGCCTAAGAGATCTCATAATTCAATATAGCCTATTACCCTTTTTTTCAATTAATGTGCTATCTTTCACTCTTTTGTTGTGGACATTCCTTCAATACGCACGAAGCGATTTGCTTCTTCTATATTTCTATTCATAATGCGGACGGCTAAGGAGTGGAATTCTCTGCCTGGGGGGGTTTTTCCGGAACGGTATAATCCCCAGCGGGCATACAGCGACCTGCGCGTACAGTAACAACGCATTCAGGGTGCTTTTGGGGTTGCCGTGGCGATGTAGCGCGTCAGGTATGTTCGCGGAAGCGTGTGTCGACGGGTTCGCCGCGATCATGCGAAAGCGGTGCGCTTCCATGATGGCGCGCTTGCGCTCCTCCTCCAATGGCATCCTGAATGTGTTTGCAGACCGTGTGTTCAGACATACTTTTCTAATTAATCTGGTGTACTATTGAATGAACAGTTCAATAGCACACTAGTTGTTTATTATTATAAATTTAATTTAATACCTACTAATATTAGGCTAAGTTGTAGTACTACTTGCAATATATGGATTTAATTCTGAAATAAAATATTTGAATTTGAATTTGAATAATCTGGACATCTTTAAAACTAAAGTGAACAGACACTTTCTTGGCAAGCATGTATCATCTTAGGCCTTATCTTCGCCTTCCATCAAGCGAGATTATGGTCAAACGTAAGCCTATATAAAAAATAAAAAAACTATTACTGAAAGAGTTTTCCAAATCAAACCCGTAGTTCATGAGGTTAGCGCGTTTAATCAACTCTTCAGCGTTATATAGAACTAGCATCTCATGCGCGGTTTATTTAGCCACGAGGCTTTTGCTACTTCACCTTCATTATGCGCGGTTTACTCGCGTAACTCTCGTTCCCGTAAAAACTTAATAGTTAAAAGGGTTATCCAACTCTGAAAGATTTTTTTTATCAGACCAGTGGTTACTAGTTAAGCTTGTTCAAGCAAACAAACAAACTCTTGTTCTGCCTAATAGTAGAGGTATAGATGAATTAAGTTATAAATTATCTTATACATTTGGACTACGCAATGTAAATTTACAATTTTCTTTAACTGAACAAAACAGTTAAATAAATATTTTTTAAAACGAAACATTTACATTTCCTTAAAAATATTCATAAACTTTGAAAATGTGAGAAGATTTAGTCTGGAATATCTCTCTGAAATTTATCCTCGACACTCCCATCTCCAACATTGAAAATAAATCAAAACTATACTGTCTGTGTGCGTGAAGAACTAAAAACTATTTCGTAGTTGGATAACGGCCAACGTTATAAATATAAACTAATTTTTTTACGTGAATCTTGAAGCTAAACTATCCGACTAACTGGTGAAAATAAATCTAGTTAAGTTAAATAATAATATATTTAATGGAATCAGGAATTGGATCCATGGAGGTGTGAAACACGTGTCGGGTCTTCGGCTGGTGATTGTATTTTTGCAAGTTTTTATTTTCTTACATGCATGTTGTGCATAATGTTTGCGGGCGGGATGGCGGTGCAAAAAGGCATCCCAGTATTTAGACGCAAGCGGAATTAATACTAGATATTTTGTTTTTTTTTTTAATTTAGATTAAATTATTATAATGATATCTGCTGTAAATAATAAGCTGTATACATATTGGTAAGGTGTAGTAGTAGTTTAAGTGCAAGTACGAGACCGGAATCAAAATGCAAAACAAATCAATATATTAATACGTGAAGTAAAACTTTGACTCCTTTTTACGGATGTGTGTGAAATTAAGCGGCCAAATGACTAGGGGCGTCAGACTTGTGATCTTGTGGTCGCTGGTTCGATCCCCACCCATTGTATTAACGACGCGAACCCACTCGTAACACAAGCATTTTTAGCTTTGCACGAGAGGTTAACAAGAATACTAGTGGAATGCAAAACTCTGCTATCTTTATATAGTAAGCTTTAAAAAAATAATATTATATATATATCGAACACTTACAGTTTTATATAAAGAATGTAAGGATCAATGTTAATATATTTTTGGACACATTTCAGTCACTGGGCAACAGTCTGTTTGATTTTTTTTTAATTGGACTCCTTTCAATCTCTGGTCTAGTTTAAAAAAGGTTACATTTTATTCAAATTTATTTCGCAATCTGACGGACTTTTTCAGTATTTCTTTTGGAGAAAAATATTTTCACATGCGTAAGAGTCATTATGGCCAATAAACCAGATTAGTCTAAAATTGATAGTTCTTTAAACGCATAACTAAAAAGTTATCGCAAAAAGAATTACCTTGGTCTATGACAGTATTCCACGCGTGTTATTTAGTGTTAATAATATTTAACTTTCTACCGTCAGATTTAAAGTATTCTCCCTTAAAATGGTCATAAATTTATATTAGGGCGCCCATTTGACTATTCCACTACACATTTCAAAATGACAATGGACGGGCGCGTACAGAAAATTACCCAGAAAATTGGGAAAACCACGGCTTTGAAAAAACTTTCTCATCGTTAACAATGGGTGTAAGACCGAATTAGTTAAAAATGTGTGTGGACCCAATTCTTTGAGTGATAAAGTGCATTTTCGTTTGTAAGTGACTGTGACGTATGTGTTCGTTGTTGGAGATGCCTGGTCTCTGAAGGCTCCTCACGTCTCACATCGGGGCCGTCACGTAGGGCTGGCACGACGTTTATTATTCAATAGCAAAACGTAACAGAGAAGTTTAAATCTACAAAGGCTAGTATTTTCTAGTGTTATTGGCTCAGTTCAACCAGATTTAAGAATGGCTGAATGTTCCGTATTACCTTATACTTTACTTAAACTTATAATTAGGAATTGTTAGAATATAACCTTTACCATTTTTCTTTTATATAATTACTAGCAGTGCCCCGCGGTTAACCCGCGTTTCTCTGCTCCTGTGGGTCGAAACGTGATGTTTTGTAGCCTATATGTTAATCCAGCGTATAACCTATCCCGGTGCAAAATTTCAGCCCATTCCGTTTAGAAGTTTTGGCGTGAAAGAGTAACAAATATCCATCCATCCATCCATACTTACAAACATTCGCGTTAAGTAGGATAGTATCATCTATATGTATATCTTAAAAACATATAGTTTGATATGCTTACAACACGAGCAAACATGATTCTACTTACATTTTTTACGCATCAAAATTCATCGTTATGATTAGAATCACGAAATTTCTACAAAATTTGTAGAATTGTTAGTATTTTATAAGTTAGTTTTAATTTAAATTAGCAACAGCAATTAGTTTGATTGTTAAACCATAACAAACAAAACTACTGCCATAAAACACATTTACATATGTTACACTAAAACTTACGATGGCACGATCAAAGTTAAAGTTAACTTATAACATATTTAAACTCTTGTCATGACTATCGTTTCAAATGAATATTTAACATTTGCGTTTAGATCCACCCTAAACCGACTACGAAAGATGTGTGTAGGGATCGTAGCAAGTGGAGGTCCATTGTCTCTGCCTACCCCGCTGGGAAACAGGCGTGAGCTTATGTATTATGTATGCGTTCAGTATCAGAATAAGAGCTTGGAATGACCAACGAAATTATGGATATACTGGACTTTTTCCTTGAATCATGTTTCAGAAACTAAATTCCATTTGACAGCCTAGTTAAATTAACATGTATGTTAGTTAATTGATATTTAAAGATTCTGGAGTCAGTCTAATTTCATAATCATAACAAATTAAGCTATTGCGTGCCTGTTTGGGGAGGTGCTACAGAAAATGTTTTTCTCCGGTTGGAGCGGGCACAAAGAGCAGTCCTCAAAGTTATGTCCTTCAGACCCATTAGGTACCCGACTGGCCAACTTTATTCAGAGTGGAAACTGTTAACAGTGAGACAACTGTACGTGCTTCATTCTGTTACGCGCAAACACCCCCAACGGCCACTTTCCGCACCTTTAGGCAGAATAAAGTACAAAGTCTTCCCTAATCTACCCCATAATACCTCTTTTGCAAACAGACAGTTTTCTAATAACAGTTCTAAATTATATAATAATCTAAACAAAAAATTAGATATTTACTCAAAAAATAAGCACCAATGTAAATCTTTATTAAAAGACTATTTGCAGAATTTAGATTATCTTAAAACAGAGGACCTGATACGAGGACGATTGGTATAGTGGCTTTTATAAAAAAATCATATACATATATTACACTTATACGCACCCTAACACACACACACACACACACACACACTTACACATTCAACAAATAATTTCTATAGGTAACAAATATAAATTGCGGTCAACCAACTTCTTTAAAACTTTCAATATAATGTCATTAAAAAAATCCTATCACTAATATTGTCATTCGTACACTAATGTGAATAAAGTAAGGCTAATATAAGACAACGTATACGGATAGGAGCGCTGTCTTCTGAAATACAGGTACATACACCTAGTTCAGAGGCCAGAGTTTCTTGTTGATGTGTATAAAATTCTAAGCCCATATTTTGTTTCTGTAAAGTGAAAAATTTTTGGGACAATAAACTTATTATTATTATTATTATTATTATTATATTGTTTAATTTTCTCACCACAATGTAAGTTGTTACAATTAAGTGTGAACAGATTTATATTTGTCACTTGCAGCCCTTCCCGGCTTCGCACGGATGCACTTTTCTAGTAAAACACATTCCATATCATACTCAAGGATAATGTAGCATTCTAATGGTGACAGAATTATCGAAATCCGTCCATTCATTTTTGAGTTTATTCAAAACAGACACACAAAATACAATTTATAACCTTAGTATAGATTATAACAGATATTGTAGCAGACTAGTGTGTTTTAAGACATCAAGATCCCATTTTCAATTGGTTTTCATTTTATATTAGGAGCTTAGGCTTTGACTGGCACCTTTCTCTTATGATCAAACAAATTTCGTAGGTATTTGTGTTAAAAGATGTAGTATGAATAAATAACAATATAAGTTGAATCAATGAATTATATTTGCGAATAGCAGTGAAAATATAAATAAAAATTCAATTAATCTTATTGAAATTTAGAAAGTGCTACGACAATACAAATTTCCATACATTATTAAGACACACGCAATTCCGTTTGAAATTCAATTTCAAATCTTTATACAACTACTTGCACACAAGATAGCAATACCAAGTTAACCTTGTTATCTTAACCTACTAATGGTGATTTCAACTCATCAATATTAAAACCCTGCCGGTATAATCGTAGGGGTGTAAGGGTGGCCTAATTTACCCACTCACCTCAAGGGGATGAAATAATCAAGGAAGATTGCCCACCGTTTTTGAGAATAAATATTTTGTGAACTGTGCCTGCTTTTTGGAGATAAACAGTTTTGTTTGAGAGATTAGAAAGTTTATTCGAAGAATAAATATGAAGTTTGAATTCTAAATATACAGCTACTCTTTAAATAAATAATTAATTTGTTCTGTCATATTTACTCATCATCATCATCATCATCATCATGATCAGTCCGTATAATTTCCACTGCTGAACATGAGCCTCCTCCCGAGGGATGGTATTTGCCATAGTCACCACGCTTGGTAGGCGGGTTGGTGACTGCAGTATTATGTTGTACCACACAAGGAAACGCTGCTGTCCGTTCCTTGCTATACGATTATTATAGATGATGTTATAATAATCGGGACCAACGGCTTAACGTGCTTTCCGAGTCACGGAGGGTATGTCCCACAACCAACCAGACCCGGACAGAAATTTTAGAATTTATATAAAGATTTTCTCCGGCGCGGGAATTGAACCCACGGCCTCTGGGATAAAAAGCGAGCCAAATACCGTTATTCTACGGAGGTTGTAATTTTATTGAACACTTAGGTATTTACAAACATTTGCACTTGTCAGAATCAGGATATTAAATCTTTATCGTCAATATACTTATGGTCTGTCTAAATAATTAGGACAGAACTTAGAATATTCAATCATAGATATAAAAATAATGAAATTATATTGTATTTTCACCCCTGACCGGTTTTAGGCTAAACCTATATGTATAAACTATTATAATAAGCAGCACTAATCAAATACCCTAAATTAATTTAACATAGTAAATAGTTAAGGTAAAATATGTTTCGACTATTTACAAATACGTGTAATAGATGGACTCTTTTAATTAGTAAACTAGGTTAATTAACAGCAGTGGGTAACAGAAAATCTTACAATTTACAGACAAAGTACTCCGTCTGTCCGTTTGTCATTGATTTGCTTTGATTAGTTTAACTCCAACTGTGTGCTAATTAGGTATAAATCTATTTCTCGTGACCTACTCAACAGTCATCACATGCCAGAGGGCAGCACTCACAACTAATGCTCATAATGACTAAGTCTCTAGACTGTCGTAGCTTTAATCATAGAAAGTAAAAATATTTTGTAAGCTTCTAAACGAATTAAACGATATTTATTCATTACTTAGGTATTTACATACACTTGCACTTGTCAAGTATACACAATTAAATATGATTAATATAATTAAATACAAAATAGCGCAACTAAAATCTTTTGCGGATTAGATGGTCTGTCTGTCAGTCTAGTATCACGTCATATGTAAAGTAATAATAATAATAAATTCTATAATTAAAATCTTAATATAATTTAGCTCTGTAGAAAGAGGCACGTCTTTAAACAATATTTTTACATATAAGCGACACACGCCTGAGGCACCCTTAATGGGCTAGGACCACGGCTCGGGGCATCGCTAATGCTATGAGAAATATTAATGTAACAATAATTTTATAAAAAAAACCGGCCAAGTGCGAGTCGGACTCGCGCACGAAGGGTTCCGTTTCAGTTACAAGTGCGTACCTATTTTTGATATCAAGAATAAATAAAAAAGCGTATGTTTATGAAATGAAATGTTATTTTATATTTTTATATTCGAGTTGATTGAATGAAAGCTAAATTGCGGTTTACGATTTTTGACGTATTAAAAAAAAACTACTTACAAGATCTCGTTCAAACCAATTTTCGGTGGAAGTTTACATGGTAATGTACAACATATATTTTTTTTAGATTTATCATTCTCTTATTTTAGAAGTTACAGGGGGGGGGACACACATTTTACCACTTTGGAAGTGTCTCTCGCGCAAACTATTCAGTTTAGAAAAAAATTACATTAGAAACCTCAACATCATTTTTGAAGACCTATTCATAGATATCCCACACGTATGGGTACGATGAAAAAAAATTTTTTGAGTTTCAGTTCTATGTATGGGGAACCCCAATATTTATTGTTTTTTTTTCTATTTTTGTGTGAAAATCTTAATGCGGTTCACAAAATACATCTACTTGCCAAGTTTCAACATTATAGTTCTTATAGTTTCGGAAAAAAGTGGCTGTGACATACGGACGGACAGACAGACAGACAGACAGACAGACAGACAGACAGACAGACAGACAGACATGACGAATCTATAAGGGTTCCGTTTTTTGCCATTTGGCTACGGAACCCTAAAAAGAGGGAGTGACCTAAGCTTACAACATCTTTTTACAATAGTCAGTTACTTGCATTCAACCATAACAGTGAGCTGCTACTTAAACTCGCATTAAACTACCGCTCAGTTCAACATACGTTCATAGAAAGTAATAATGAAATAATGAATTTATTCAGCACTTAGGTATTTACATACAATTGTACTTGTCAAAATCACAATGCAAAAGAAATATAATTAATAGGTAATAATAATTCTTATTCTATAAATAAAACTAAGTACTTAGTTTACTGTAACTAGAAAGTGCAACCAGTGAGTGCTGCTAATTGAAAGACATTACAGACAATATACTCCGTCTGTCCTTGTGTCATTAATTCCTCTACTCAAAATAATTTAATATTTACATAAAAAATTTGAAAGCATACAGTTAGCAATTAAGTGACACACACCTGGGGGCACCCTTATGGGATAAGGACCACAAACACAGTATGGTATATATATGTCCTTAATGTTATCCAAATCCATTAAGTTTCTTTATCTACTAGCTTACTGCATTCAGTTTCATCCACGTAACTTCCGTTTCCGTATGAAATTAATTATAAAATAAACTTTCTAACAGTGGAAGAATTTTTCAAATCGGACCAGTAGATAATGAGATAAACGCGTTCAAACAAACAAAAACTCTTCAGTTTTATAATATTAGTAAAGACATTACAAACTTACACGAATTTCAACAATATTATAATGTTTTTTACAAAAATAATAAATGAAGATCGCTAGGCGGATTCGAAATTAAAATGTAAGATTAAAACTAACTGAAACAAAACTATCGGAGCCAATTGAGTAATATTGATCAATTGGAACCGAGCACCAATCAGCAACGTAACGTAGCCATTGCTACAACAGTGACGTCATTAATACAGAAAACAATGCTATTGTTAGTAAAAGAAAATTCACTCATGGAGTTCTCCCCGAAGACTTGTTTTGTTCGCTGAAGTAGGTGGCTAATTGTTAGCTCTGAGAATGTAAGACCTTGAATTGCTTTTAGAATTAGGTTAAGTGAATGTTTTGTACATTTGTTTGTTTGTCGAGGGAATTCTAATCGTTTGAAGGGTTAGTTAAGTTAGAATAAGTTGTAAAACACAGAAAAAGTTGAAAACTCTGTAATCTTTTTTTTTTTTTGTTCACGCTATCTAGGAGAGTTTTGCAGTCTACTAGTATTCTTGTTAACTCCTCATGCTAAACTAAATATTTGTGTTACGAGTGGGCTCACGTCGGCTGTTCAATGGGTGGGGATCGAACCGGCGACCACAGGATCACAACTCCAACGCCCTAGCCATTGGGCTATGGCCGCTTAATCTAGGATTAACGTATTTATTGATACCGAAGACAAATAAATCCTACTTATACTACTTTTAAATGCGAAAGTTTGTATGTGTAACTACTGAATGGATTTGGCTGAAATATCACGCTCCGACCCACTGGAGCAGAGTGACGTGGGTAAAACCGCGGGGCGCAGCAAGTTATTTATATAAAGTACACAATTGACAATTTTGTACTTTATATTTACTTAGTTACTTATTTTGATTACCCACAAACTAGCTTTCGACGCACGGTTTCACCCGCGTAACTCCGTTCCCGTAGTAACAACCTAATTTAATATAGCCTTTAGCTTTTCTCGATAAAAGGGCTATTTAACACTGAAATCTTTTTTTTTATCGAACCTGAGATTATCGCGTTCAAGGATACAAACTCTGTAGCTTTATTTATTAGTTTGGATTTAATAAAGCTGGACTTTTGCTCGTCTTTATGCCCGGTGAAGTAGCGAAAGTCACAACGTAAATAAGCGTACGAAAAAAAACACTTGCATTAAAAGTGAGACGGTCAGTTAAAAAAAAACTTAAAACCAAATTGCGTTTTGTTAATTGGCAATTAAATATATTTTTTTTTTATTTCAGCCTATAAAACACACAAAGTACGTAATAAAAGCTTAAAATAAAACCAAATCGGCCATTACGGTATCGAATCCGATTTCCATAAATGCAATGTGCTTAAAATATAAAATTATTGTATTTTAATGTTACATTTACGTATGGAATAAAGCATTCATTTTATCAATTCAGATACCTACTCATATATTATGTTAAAAGATATTAATATTAATAGCTGCAAGGCAAATCTTGGCAATATTGAATATAGAAATACAATTTATTTTCTTTCCTTAATTGTTTGTTTGAGTAACCCAAATAATTCGATTCAAACAAAACAATATTATTCAATTTACGTAGCAGCAAATATTTCGGGCGTTATAAGACCAAGCCAATACATAATATTACTTTTATTTTGTACTACCCTTTAGATACAAATAAGTGTTAGTAGGGCTTTTTTCTCAACAACCTCCGTAGCGTGGCTCGCTTTAAATCTCGGAGGTCGTGGGTTCGATCCCCACACCGGACAAGAAATCATTGTGGAAATTCTTAGATTTCTTTTCGAGTCTGGTTGGTTGAGGGAGTGCCCTCCGTGTCTCGGAAAGCACGTTTAGCAGTTGGTCCCGATTGTTATAACATCATCTATTACAAGCGTATACCAGGGAACGGGCTGCAGCGTTGCCTTGTGTATTAAAACATAATACTGCGGTCACCAATCCGCCTGCCAAGCGTGGCAAAAGCCCTCCCTCGGGAGGAGGCCCATGTTCAGCAGTGGACGTTGTACGGGCTGATGATTATGATAACTTTTATTTTGTACTACCATTTAGATACAAATTAGTGTTAGTAGGGCTTTTTTCTAACTTCTTACCCTTGGTCCCCATTGTCATTTTATCATCTACTATCTTCCCTCGCGCGGTTTTACCCGCGTAGCTTCCGTTCCCGTGGGATCTTTATAATTACATATAGTCTATGTCATCCGGGGATAATGTAGATTTCCAACGGTGAAAGAATTTTTAAATCGGCCCATTACTTTCGGAGCCTATTCAATACAAACAAACAATCAAATCTTTCCTCTTTATAATATTATTATAGATATAGATAATAATCGTATCGTAACTAGGTAACGAGCAATAGCGTTCACCTGTGTATAAACACAATGCTGTGGTCACCAAACAGCCTTCCAAGCGTGGTGACTAAGGCAACACCCCATTCGAGGGCCACGTCCAGCAGTGGATGAGTTGATTATAGACACAAAAATATCAATACTTTTTCGTCCCACTTTTAAATTCAAAGTTATTTTCCAAAAAAGAAAAAAACATTGTCTTAACATTACAAGAGCGATTCTCATTGGTCAGATGACATTGTGAACACTGGGAGAAACAATGGATAAAATTGGCACGAAAAATGAAAAAAGCATAAAAGAGATTTTACCGCAATGAATGCAGCATGATTTGTTAGCTCAAGAAGAGGAATTTTATAGGTCTATATTTTTATGAAGCTCACGTTGAGATTTACGTCCATTGCTGAACATGGGACTCATCTTAACAGGCTCTGGCAAGCCAGAGTTCACTTATGTTGATGTTCACGTCCATTGCTGAACATCGGACTCATTTTATCAAACTTAGTCAAGCCATAGTACCTACACTTGCGTTGACATTGACGTCCATTACTGAACATGGGACTTATCTTAACAGGCTCTGGCAAGCCAGAGCACACTTATGTTGATGATGACGTCCGTTGCTGAACATGGTACTCATCTTAACAGGCTGTGGCAAGCCAAAGTAAATATTTATATTGCTATAACCGCTTAGCAGGTATATTGGTGATCGCAATAAGATGGTGAGTATCCTTGAGTTGATAGATGCTGCTGCCCATATGTCCTTTAGTCGCCTCTTACAGCACCCATGGGAAGGCATGGGTCGGTCCACTCTAAACCGGAAGATCGCCTATATATTTATGAGGTCACTGCTGTACCTTTAGGTAGCTGAAGGTATTATTTATGTGGATATTTACGAATTAAACTATATTTATTCAGCACTTAGGTATTTACATACACTTGCACTTGTCAGTTATACACAATTAAATATGATTAATATAATTAAATACAAAATATCGCAACTAAAATCTATTGTGGATTAGCTAATGATCTGTCTGTCAGTCTTACTAGACTGACACGTCATATGAATAGTCATCACAATTAAAATCTTCATATAATTTAGCTCTATAGAAAGAGGCACGTCTTTAAACAATATTTTTACGTATAAGCGACACACGCCTGAGGGCACCCTTAATGGGCGAGGACCACGGCTCAGGGCATCACTAATGCTACTTATTCATGTTTTTACACAAAAAGGTTTAAGCAAATCTTCATTAGCCTTTAGTTGTAGTATTTTACTACAAGGCTTGTCCCTACTCGCCTTTATGCCCGGTATTCAAATATGTCAGTCGGACAAAATAGGTTTCTTTTTCTTTCGTTAAGGTCTAAGATAAAGATAAAAACATATATTTTATATACTTTACTTTCTCCTCTATATACTAATATATATAGCTGAAGTGTTTGTTTGTTTGCTAGAACACGCTATAGAAATTCTTTCAGTGTTATATAGCCCACTTTTCGAGGAGAGCTACTGGTTATATTTTATTATGAAGTTTCTACAGGAACGGGAATCACGCGGATGAAACCGCGCGCGGGAAGCTAGTGTTAACATAAAAATAATGTACTTATGTGAAAATAAGAAAATTTTCTATCACTTCAAACATAAAATAAAATATCAAACTGTATCTAAAACGTGGCAAGCATAAAATTCACTAGCATTGACATTGATTTACCACATCTGGAAAACATAATTCTACTACTACCCTCGGCATCTTAATCTCTGACCCAGTTACATCGCTTAAACCTTCGCACTGCACAGTATCCATCGATGGTATACTTCGTGATTTCCCTGGAGCTCGGCGGCGATTACAGGAAGTGAATAGCATCCAATTTTTATCACCCACTTACATATCTGTGTTGCCTTTTTGTTAAATTGCCGCCGAGTGGTGAATGTTTCACGCATTTATACCGTCAATTTTTACGACAATTACGAGTTCGGTTTATTGCTTCCATTTTTTAGCAGTTTCCCTAAGAAATTCCATTGATATTGTATTCAGAATTGGCTATTGTGCTCTAAATTGTTTTTTGAATTGTATTAAAGGGTTAAGCTGGAATTAAAAGATTTTATATTGTAATCAATGTTATTTTTTTTATTTTGCTACCTATAATCTAATAGAGGTCGCCTGTTCGAACCCCACCCATTGCACTACGGACGTGAACCCACTCGTAATACAAGCATTTAAGCTTAGCACGAGGGATTGACAAGAATTCTAGTAGACTGTAAAACTCTGACAGTAATGATGGTGTTTAAAAAAAAAAGTTGTAAGTAATCACTTAAAAATAAGGACCCAAAAATTTCTTCTTTCAGATATGCAATTAATGCAGCTGTATTTGTTACTTAAGAACAAGTAATGCTGCATTAGATGCGGTTTATTCTCTTTAATTCTCCACGTGTGTTTGCCTTTTTTATATCAATACGTAACAGAACTTACCGATCATTCCATGCTGTGTTGAGCTTCCGTCCATTTTCAGTGTGATATTTATTGAATTATTATCTTACAACGCTTCTCTTAACTCGCGTTGCTACAATTCTCATAAAAAAACTTTAGATAAAACCACTCTTCGTGGCTTTTTCATAGATTACTATAAAAGTGTTCTATATTTTGCGATTACACTTTACTTTCATTAACCAAACAAAAAAAAAACCTTAAAAATTATTTTGTTGTTATATTTATTATTAAATTTTTTAACCACCGCAAACTTGGCTGACGAATGGCGCCCATAACCGAAGCTTAAACATTTTCTTATACTCCCCAAGGAGAATATCGAAGTGGTGAAAAATATTTATTTACTCCTTTGTCCCTTATAAGCCTCGATAGGCACAAGCAAATCCATTATTCACCACAACCAATACAAAAGACCTGTTGCAAATCAAATAACTCAAAAAAATGTTTAGATAGGTCAGTTTGTACAGCCTGTATACATACTTTAAGCGACGCGGTAGTGC
This sequence comes from Nycteola revayana, assembly GCA_947037095.2. Lineage (NCBI taxonomy): Eukaryota > Metazoa > Arthropoda > Insecta > Lepidoptera > Nolidae > Nycteola > Nycteola revayana. The sequence goes on along the minus strand of OX344851.2, from coordinate 16,738,966 downwards.
TTTGCCAAGTTTGTCAAAAATTTTTGGCAATGGTTTTATGAATCAATTTTTGTTAGTTTCTTTCGATAGTATTCGTCCATTTTTATGATTGATGCCGTATACACAGAGCTAGATTTATAAGCTAATACATGATATTTTTTTATATCTTTTCTTTTTTTTACAATGATAACCAGCAGGTTTTGTCCACACTACTAGTATTCTCGTTAACCCTTCTTGCTATGCTAAATTGCTTGTGTTACGAGTGGGTTCACGTCGGTAGTGCAATGGGTGGGGATCGAACCGGCGACAACGACCACGACCACCATGATCGCCAGTCGGACGCCCTATCCATTGGCTACGGCCGCTTGAACCCTAAAAATATTTTATTGAATAACGTACGAATATAATCCTTATAATTGTATAAGCAGAATTTCATAAGCTTCAACAAAAAGGTTCATTGAGTCCTGTATCTATATGTTAACATGAATTTATATGCATAAATTTTCTTCAGCAACATTGCCAGATAAGTCGTGTATATATTGTTTTATTTTATAACTATATTCTTCCAATGCTCTATATTTTAGAAGATTGGCAACATAAAAGTAATCCTTTATTCAGGCCTACGCTTACTATAATACTACTTGGGGCTTTTCCCCCAAACCCCCAAACATAAAATCACTTAGCATTCTCAACATATATTAGCTCACTAAACTCTTATTACTATCTGGCTTTGCTTTTATTTCTGTGCCAAATTTTCTTGCGGCATAGTTGCTATGTAAATATATTCATGAATATCGTTTACTTTATTCTGAAACACATAACTGTTTACTACTTTATTATGTTACACTGTATGTCTCAGTCCAAAGTCAAAAAAAAATTGCATGTAAAGCAAGTTCTAAAGATAACTGCAGACAACTAGCCAGAGCTGATTTGCAGTCGATAATTTAACCAAAGAATAGGTCTAGCACGTAAATCTAAGATTTATCTGAAAGTCTAGTCGGTTACTATCCGCCGTATATCAGAAAGTAGGTTAAGCTCTTATTTTTCAATAAAACCTGTCTTTATATTCAGTAAAAGGTAAGCACTTAATGGATTATGCCGTATGCTTTCCAATGCCAGCTTAGAATATTCCACTCGGTTTTCCTATGGTGTATGGGCAGCATTTATGAGTTCAAAGAAGAAGTAAGATGGGAGTACCTATCTTACTTCTCACTACATTCTTGGACATGTCCATCTGAGTATGTTTCGCCGGATTGTCTCTATGAGGCCGCGCTGAAACCGGCAGTAGAATAATCTCACTGAGTTTTTATCGACGGGTTTTCTCAGTTGTGGATCCGTTGGTAGCACTAAAGCGCGTTCGTCGACATACTTGTGGTCCGTATAAATAATAACATACTCAAAGGACAGAACTTAGACTATTAAATCATAGATAAAAAATAAAATTGTATTTTCATGCCTGACAGCGTTGAGGCTAAATCTAAGTATAAATAATCAAATAAACCTTATTAATTTAACAAAGTAAATTGCCATTAGGCAAAATATGTTTTGCGAGATTAAAAACTTTTTTTTTACTTCGATAACCAATTGTCTGTCAAGCGTAGTGATTACGGTAAAAACCCTAAACCAAACTGGCTTGCCAAGGCCTACAAAAGAGGAACCCATGTTCAGCAGTAGACGTAAACGGGATGAAAAGTTAAAGTTTTTTTTAATTTTTAGATTACGCTGGTATCAAAAATAAAATTGTCTACATATTGTGTTGAAATCTGTCAAACCTCTGCAAAATAGTAAAGATGTTATAAACATTTGTTATTGTTAGTTCCGTTAATAATCTCTGTATTGTGTAGTTCATCACGCTTGGGTAGTTGGTGTCACTAACAATACACTTTGCCCGAACAACTTGCTACTCTGAATCTAAGTATATAGCAACTATTTAAGTCATGTGTAAGAGTAATAATCTGGCTCGTCGATCTAGCAGTAATATGTTCGACAGAAACCAGCGACATCTCTTATGTGCTTGAGTATTCGTCATACTCTGATGCTTGCATTATGAAGGACTTGATGGTGGGTACCACTAATGCTATCAGTGTAGCTAATTACTGGTCAAAAAGGCTTTGAATTTAAAATAAAGTTGAAACATTGACAAGAGAGCAGCGTCATCTCGGTTTAAGTACCGGGTCGGGAAAATTGCGATACTAGAAATTTTCTTTAAAGAAAAATCTTAGTAGCTCGAAGCCAAGAAGTTGAAGGTGTTGCAAGAGGCAACTAAGCGACATACACCTAAAGGATGGGCAGCAGCATCTATCAATTCTAAGGATACTCTCCATCTTATTGCGATCACAAATCAAACTACCAAATTTGGTAATTACGGAAATATCTCTCAAAAACCCACGCTTGTCAAGGTCTGTTAAACGACAGGCTACGTTTAACATTGGATGTAATCGAGCTAATAAAAACAAAAATTAAAGCAATACAGATGAAACCTACATCAAATTGGGATAGATATAATAAAACATAAAATAATTAAACATTAGGTTTTCAAACATAAACAAAAGGCTTGTTGTTATGATGTTGTCTTATAAATATATCCTTACATGAAAAGATGGATGCTCATGATTTCCCTTGGCACGTGTTACTGGAAAACAAGTTTATGTCGTCTTTTTATATTTATTTTTATAAAATTTCAGTTTTCAAACTATTCTATCAGCAATGTTGAACAGTTTTTAACAGTGTAGCACTTTTATATATTTGTTTTCCTTTTTTTTGATCCAATCCAAAACGTAATATGCTCACTCATATTGTTTTTTTTAAATTAGACAAAAGCAGTTTATATTCTTCTTTAGTTTAGGTCCACCTACTTAATATGGAAATCCTTTTTAGAGGTTGAGTTGCCTTTTGTTGAAAAATAAAACCAATCCAAATCCAAGAGATCAAAATGCATTTAATAATTAAACCCAACATAAATTTAGGTCACGTCTAACCCAGAGTGAAACCAATCGTGGCGCTTTGGAATAAACCTGGCGGCTTGAATCGTCCCGCAAATCGGATGGAAAGCCGATTCCAGCATTGCAGGGAACCTGGCTCGCAGCCAAAATACATTAAGGCCTGTACACGTCCAGCCTACGTGTCGTTACGGGCCCTGACGGGGACATAGACGCGGTTGAGATACCCGTTGAGATGTTCAGCCTTTTTCGTGATATTTAAATTGGACTTGGAAATGGGATTCGGATGCGAGATTCGTAATTCATGTTTTGAAGAAGCTGTCGATTGAAAGTGTTGGACGAAGCAGTTATCTGACACGATGCTTAACGTGAAAAAGAAACCTTATTTTCAAGGAAGTCGGACGATTCTGAAATAGATTATTATTAATGTAGCTGATAGAAAAGATATAAGATACTTTAACGACATAAACGGGCATACAATCAAAGTTTTTTTTCTACTCCAAATAGCAATAAAATCTACGTAAATGGCATTCAAATCTCCAATATATTTGTCACTGGAAATATGGTCATTTCCTTTTGTTAGAAACCAATTCTTATCTCCGCATTATTAGCCAGCAGACAATACCATATAACATTACAACTTACAACCCCAGCATTCATGCCATCAAAACATCTTCGAAACACAAAGCGTCCTAATTACTATCTAATAATAATCTATTGTACCTCCTTCAAGGGAAATAAGGCCATCCACACAATGGAAAATGTTAGTACCTTGCATCTGACAAATACCGGACTCCAACCTATCTTTGACGGGAACTTTATTTTTGACGTAAAAGGGGGTAAACCAACAGGCAAGATTATTCGCCTCCGGCTGTTTTGGCTCTAAGAAATGCAGAGGTGGAGCTTCATGCAAAAACTACCTTTACGGTAAAGGAATAGAAGTTAGATTGCTCTGTGTTGATGTGTTATGGTAATGACATGAGGTAAATAGTGCTTAATTGTATAGGTATAGTAAGTTAAGTAAATATAAATAGTACGTGTAATGGAAGTTAACGATTGGTATTGACTTGTGGATAAAGTTTTCGATATAGTGAAAGGATATATTTTGTTAAGCCCACTACCACACTCATACTAAACTTTCCATACGGCCCGGCGTATATGGCGAAATGGTCTTTAGATTCTTTAGATTTTTTACTAACAGAGTTAATTGGTTTCGGTAGTTGCCTCTGATCTCTGAGGCCCTGGGTTCGGTTTCCTACCGGGGTAGCTATTTGTGTGTTGAGGACAGATAATTGTTCCAAGTCTGAGTTACGAGAGAGAATTACGAATTTGTAAATAGGCATTTATTTAATTAGTGAGAAAGTTACTAGTTGTGAAATATTGTATTGAAACCAAACGGTTTCAATACAATAATCCAAGGCAAGGCTTGTCTATGCCTTCACGCTGACGAATAAAAAGTGGCTGGTTACACTGTTATTATGGTTTTTATTTATTCATTTAGCACTTGAATGTGCATGGTAGACTTAATGTTGGTGGCATTTTATGCCAGACAACCATAGGATGGTGCACAGAAAAAGTGGTTGGTAAACAGACAAAGTTGTAGAATAATTTGGTAAGAAATTGATACGATATTAGTACACATAATACCAAATACATTCTAATAATACATAGACATACTATTTTTATTAATATAGTATATATTTAGCATACTACGTGTACTTCAAGACGACCAATGCGTTGTACCTGTCATGACCTATGGTACTAAGTACCACTTAATGGACACAACTCTGCTAGTTTCCATGTTATAAGATCTTAAAATAGGAATGAAATACTTTGCCTTTTGCTTTTTTAGGGTTCCGTAGCCAAATGGCAAAAAACGGAACCCTTATAGATTCGTCATGTCTGTCTGTCTGTCTGTCTGTCTGTCTGTCCGTCCGTATGTCACAGCCACTTTTTTCCGAAACTATAAGAACTATAATGTTGAAACTTGGCAAGTAGATGTATGTTGTGAACCGCATTACGATTTTCACACAAAAATAGAAAAAAAACAATAAATTTTGGGGTTCCCCATACATAGAACTGAAACTCAAAAAATTTTTTTTCATCGAAACCATACGTGTGGGGTATCTATGAATAGGTCTTCAAAAATGATGTTGAGGTTTCTAATGTAATTTTTTTCTGAACTGAATAGTTTGCGCGAGAGACACTTCCAAAGTGATAAAATGTGTGTCCCCCCCCCTGTAACTTCTAAAATAAGAGAATGATAAATCTAAAAAAAATATATGATGTACATTACCATGTAAACTTCCACCGAAAATTGGTTTGAACGAGATCTTGTTAGTAGTTTTTTTTTAATACGTCAAAAATCGTTAACCGCAATTTAGCTTTCATTCAATCAATTCGAATATAAAAAAAATATAAAATAACGTTTCATTTCATAAACATACGCTTTTTTATTTATTCTTGATATCACTGAAACGGAACCCTTCGTGCGCGAGTCCGACTCGCACTTGGCCGGTTTTATTTATTTATTTTCCATTTCCAAGTACTACTCTAGACAATTTCTATCAATAAATTAAAAAAAACATGGTCCAATATAAAACAAAATTTTCCCGACAAGAATATTCTAGAAAAAGACATTTACAAAATGACGGATAAAAAGTTGAAAACGTCCTGCCAAAAAACAAAGAAATTAATTTATTACTTAGTTATTACACAACTGTCGAGGTGTTACCCTGTAGATGATAACTTCCCGCCCGCCCTCCGTCAGTTTCCGGTTTAGGGCGGGCGGCAAAATCCTGAATTTGCCGAACAATTGTAATAAGGGCGGAACCGTTTACTTTAGTGATAGAACCATTGGATCAAAGCTTTTAATTAACATTTAAGAGCTGTTTACATTGATTGAAGAGTGAGCGGAAATTAAAAGTTTAGAGTTTTATTGAAAATTTATGTACAGATTGAATTTACAAATAAATTTTCATTTTAAATTATGGAAAATACTGCGATGCCTACAAACAAAGAGTTGAGCGGTACAAAAACTGACTTCCTTTACTCACTTTATTAGCCTTGGAGAATTGCATATTACGTCTAAAAAGGAAAAGCTAAGCTGCTATGCTATGCTTCAATTTGAAGCTAAAAATAATGTACGGATTGTCGTATCACAGGATGCGATATACTTGAAAATACCTCCCAACCTTCCGAAGAACCTTCCGATGCCCCAAGTTTGCAAAGAACCTTTAGATGCTTTCGATTACCTCGATTCCGATGCGTAGACCCAAAAGCTCGAGAGGCCCGCAAAGTGTTACGTAGAGCGACAGTTGCATAAAACTCCCCAAAAAAACTAAAACTCATCCCTCAATCCCAAGCGATACGGGCTCAATACTAGTGACTGCCCTGAGCCGAGGTCCAAGTCTAACAGGGGGCGCCTTCTTGCGCAGTTTGCAGTTTTCAAACCATTTAGGTTGGAGCGCGAGCAGAGTTGGTTGTAGATGTTTTAAAATAGCCCTGTATAAAGCTATAGAGTTACTTGAACGCGTTTATCTCAAGAACTACTGGTCCGATTTAAAAAAATCCATTATATAGGATAGGCCATTTATTAAAAAATACTATAAGCTATATTACATTATGACGATCCCACGGTAAGGGGAGCAGTGGGAGTAACCGCGCGCAGGAATCTAGTCTGAAATAAAATCAATACTATTTCCAATTACTACAATGTTAGCCGTAACTAATTGAATAAATTACCACTGAAACAACAACGCAATAAACATACAATTACTACTTCAACAATAAACACATAAAAACACAACAAACTATCGGCAAATAAATAAAAGTGGGACACACTTGTTTATACAAATAAAACAGAGTAATACAACTATCCTGTATGATTACGGTGTCTGTTTGCATACAACAATTGTAACGCGAGTTCCGCAAACAACACTTGATCTCAATTTAAACTGTGTTTTGCGTGCAAATATCGAAAGTTCGAGATTTCATTTCCTCTCTCCACGCGCCGATGGACGCTTCATAACTCATTATATCGTCCGGTATTGTCCATGGAGGGTAATGTCGGAAAATAAAATGATTGATACACGAAAATATACAGATTTTTTTGGGTTTGGAATTAACACCCCAGTTTTTTGTGGGTAGAGAATTACATTATTAAAGCAGAAACTAGCTTTATTCTAAAATTCCGTGAATCATAAAAATAAAAAGTACACGCCAAGCCGATTCATATCCCATTTATCCACATGTCCATTACTGACATAGCTCTCCCCTAATTTACTCCAAAACATTCTGTCCTCTGTATCTTCTCAAATCATCGGTGCGTCGTGAGAGGGATCATGCTATCTTACGTTTGCCGAGACGCAGTCTCCACTCTAGGGCGCATCTGCTCCAACGGCTCGACAACAACTCAACAATCGGTCCTTCTGCAGACATGGCCTGTCCATTGCACCTTTAACTTTTTCTTCTGCTGTAATTTTAAAGAAGGTGTGTACTTACTTATGTAAGTACACGCCTTCTTTAAAATTACTAATAACAGGTACAAGCATAACATATCATACAACCCTAATTTGGTTTTTACTACACCTTTCAATGTCGTGTATTAAATGTGTACTAATATTGTTTTAAATTTTGTTACAAGTACAAAATATCAAAAATAAACATTAACGTTATTATTTATTATCCAAAATGGATGTTAGGACATATTTTAATATAAATTTATAAATCGCCTCTTATCCAATTAAAAACACATCTATCTCCTGAGCCTCCCTTGTAAAAGTTAAAATCCCATGAGAAATAACTAAAAACAAATACTTTTTAACAATACAATTTAGCGTACATAAAAGAAACAGTTGTAAATACGAATTAAGTAGATATTTTAGGTAGTTATAGTGAAATAACAGGAACAAACTGCAGGTCTGGCGTAGGCCATAAATATGCCGTTTAAAAATTAACTTTCGGCGCGAAAGCGAATTTACAAATTGAAGTTTCCATATATTTACCAAGCATTTGTTTAATAATCAAAGAATATGCATTCATTTTTCTATAATTGTAGAAAAACTCACAACATAATAAAAAATCCGCTAGTAAAGCAAGCATTAAATGAGCTATTCACGATCGTGGAAATCTTGCTTTACTTATTCGAAATTGAGGATACGCAGGAACTAAATCTAACATATTCATCGCTTAAATAGGTAATAATGCAGATTATGCAACCCGTCAGCATGTTCAGTAATACATTACAGTTAATTTTTTATATATTTAGTAGACTGTAGTAGTAGACTGTACTGTGTGTGTAGTAGATTTAAAGAGAGGATGAGATCACTGACAAAGTTAACATGAACGGGTTCACATGAGGTCATACGGTTATCGGTCAGTCCGGCTAGGTCTGTGGATCTGTTTTTAAAGTACATGTATTTATAATCCTAAGATCTATTTGATCTACAACTTGATACACTCAACTTAATATTTATTGTGAAGATTAGGTATAAAATACCTTGACACAAAACCAACCAATCTTAGCTTTTTCTTGGCCGAAGTTGATAAAAACCAATATCCGCTGTTAATTTATCCGAAAGTGGTTTTATATCCGTTGCTTTTACACTGTAACATTTGCTTGACTTTGTAACTGGATTGAGGCAGTGTATCCGACAGATTGTTTTAGTTTGTATTTTATTATTAAAATACTTATATAATGTAAATTAATTGGCCTCCCTCGGCTTCGTTGCCGAGGGAGGCCTAGAAAACGCTGGCGTGACGATCTAGACGCATTCATGAGAGATTGGCCGGAGGAGCACAAAGGGAAGAATGGAAGGTTATGGGGGACGCCTTTGCCAAGCAGTGGGACAATATAGGTTAATCAAACTTACTAAGAGTTTACTGTATTATGAAATAGCAAGTAGGTTTATGCTATAACCTTCCGGAAGGAGTCTCTCATGAGACACAGACGCTCGGCAGTGGTCCTGGTCGTTGATCTATACGAGTGCCCGGGGCCATCGTTGCAGGCTACCGTGGTGGTTTTCGTGGGTAACGGGATGCCGCGACTCGCTAGGTACACAGAACCGGGAGCAAGTGAAGGAGTCCCACACGCCACCACCACCTTTGTCCAAGACGGTGGGAAGTAATTAAAAGATTTCCACCACGTTAAGAAAAAAAGAAAAAAATGTGTATGCTATAAGCTATAAACTACATCTACGTCTACGCCTAAGTCAAAAGCTCGTATGCTGAAAATGGGCCTCCTCCCGAGGGAGGGTTTTACCACAGTCATGGTGTAATACACAAGAGAATACTGTCCGTGCCTTCCATAAGTAGTTAACAAACACTTATCATCATCATCATCAGCAACAGCCCATATAACGTCCACTGATGAACATCGGCCTCCTCCCGGGGGAGGAGGAATAAAAAGTATTGCAAATGAGCCGTCGGTCCGTCAGTTTTGTATGTTTATGTCATAATTTACGTCAAATCTGTTACACCCTGTACTCCAAGGAATGGGCAATGAATCTCGCCAAAAATAGCTACATTCTAAGCAATCCTACTAATATTATAAATGCGAAAGTTTTTATGTGTGGATGTATGTATGTTTGTTACTGTTTCAGGCGCAAACTACTAAATGGATTTGGCTGAAAGTTTGCATGCGGATAGTTTATAAGCTGGATTAAGATATAGGCTACAAAAAATCACGCTCCGACCCACTGGAGAAGAGTGACGGGTCAAATAATACATGAAGTGATTCTATCAAATTATGTGTTCGCTTTATTCTACTAGCCCACAGGTTTTAACATGGAGGTACCTATGAGACTGGTGTTTAACCATGTATTATTAAGTTTCTTTAAACATTTCTTTTTAGCCGTGTGGTTTCCGGCTTAAAATAGACCACCCCATATCCTATTGGTGTCTTAAGAGGTGACTAAGGGATATGCAACCGATGGATGGGCAGCAGCATCTATCAGCTCAAAGTTAGTTATTTATCATCTTACTGCGATCACCAATCCACCTGCCAAGCGTGGTGATTATGGCAATATCCCTCAACGATCATGGCTTGCCAAGGTCTGTTAAGAGCAGCCCCATGTTCAGCAGTGGACGTAAGCAGGCGGTTGAACTGAAACATCTCTTTTCATATTTTTCCATGTCTGTAGGTAAATTATTATTTCATCAAATTCGATCACTAATGCTACCGCTGTTGTAGTCCACTGCTTAACATAGTCCTCCCCCATAGATATCCAGCGGGAACGATCGCTAGCGGCCTCCAACCACTGCCTCCCTGCAACCTTTATGGGGTCGTCGGTCCATCGTGCAGGCGATCCTACGCTGCGCTGTTATAGAACAGGCATATATTTTACGTTACACCTTGTATTATTATAAGTAGTAAAACCATATTAAATTTACTTCCTTACAAGTGTAATACCATCTTGAAATTACAAACTTTCTTCCCAGATTCTAAGGGACCGTTCAAAAATGTTTCTCAAAGTTTTACCACATAAGCAATATTGAGGTCAAAGTTTAGCACCCCATCAATTATAACTGTTTACCGTTAGCTCTTTACGTAATCGAGTTTCCAAACTCCTCACCAGAGGGCGCAGGTAGCCGAACAAAATAATTTCACAAAAGTTCACTCGAAATAATTAAACCGCTAAAATGACTTCTAAATTAATTTTAGGAGTTTGTAACGTTTTTAGGGTTGCGTAACCGAAGGCTAAAAACGGGACCCTATTACTAAGACCTTGCTGTTTGTCTGTATGTCTGTCACCAGGCTGTATCTCAAGAACCGCGATAGCTAGACAAGTGAAATTTTCACAGATGATGTATTTCTGTTGCCGCTATAACAACAAATACTAAAAATAAAATAAATATTGTGGGGGGGGTCGAATACAACCTTTTTTTTTTGCTCAATATCACTAACGGCAATAGGTAGGCACTTGAAAATGGTACGGAACCCTTCGTGCGCGAGTCCGACTCGCACTTGGCTGGTTTTTTGGTGTTGTTATTCTAATTGGGGTTACATTCTTTTTGCAGACATGATTTTAAGTATAGATGTAGGTATCATTTTATGAAGTTTCAGTATAGGTAACACGATAATCTATACTCATATATAAAGCTGTAGAGTTAGTTTGTTTGCTTGAACACGCTAACCTTAGGAACTACTGGTGCGATTTGTAAAATCTATCAGGGCAAAAGGCTACGGAGGGAGGGATATTAATTCATTGATGCGGCTTTACTGTTAAGATAATATTATATAAGCTCTTCTTTCTCAGAATGCTAGTGAAAAGTAATGCCCATCTGTACTTTATGGAAAATGTACATTTGCTTACTCAACATAACGAACATTTAACAATTTCACCACGGGTTAAAGAAATCACTAAGCCATATACAAACCTATATACATATTATTCCACGCACGCTATCAAGCTCCATTCAATAGTACAAACGCCTATTTTTCCACGCCACTGAGGGTTCTTTGAAATTTAAATTTTCGGGACACAGTTCATTTGCAAGCGTTGCAAAACGTCACCAAACTATTTGGAAAAAAATGACTGCGCAAAACTCCGACCGAAACGAGAATTCGAAAAACAAAAGAATATCGAAGTAAAAACTCACCGCTGGACGAAAATAACGAAAAACATTATCGGAAAACTAAGTACATAAAGCCCCTACCACGAGCCATCACCATTAAGTACAAGAAATGATTATATCCGTTATAATACCTTTTTGAAACAAACTGCCAAATAAAAAGGTATTCTCTACGCACTCATCCCGAAGCTGAGTCGTCTGGGCGAGATGTTATCGTTACGTTTATAACTGTCATCAAAAGTTAGCAACGAGTCGTCGTAAAAACGGTAGTAGGGGGAAGTTAAGCTGTTATGCATGCATGCTTCAAAATGCTTGAGTTACAAAATGCTTAAGAGGAATATAAAAGAAGGATTCAAGGGCAAAACAAGAAATGTCAAAATAATGAATTTTGAATATGGACTTTCAAATAGCACAAATTAATAAAGGATGTAAAAAAAGTATTGTTTAAAGAAATAAAAACACTTTTTGCCAGAAAATAATAAAATATTTATTTTAAAATGTTGAATTTAAAATTGATGTCTTCATATAGATGCATAACATATGTCGGATTTCCTGGTGGTAAATGTGTTTTTGCACTCCAAAAATGAAACTTTTGAGCGGAATTACTATGATGTTGGGAAACTTAAAACGAGAAAAATTTTAAAATTTTGTAAAAGTGAACTTATAATTAAAAGCATTAAGTGTGTTTAAATGTGATTAAATGTATTGTTATCGGTGGACTGCATATTAAATTAAATAAGTTAATCAATGTAATGTATTTTTCTATTATAACAAGTAATTGTATAATTTTAATGGGATCAGATATCACGGAACCATGCAATGTTTTTTTATTGCCATATCAAACAGAAAACCCGACCTAGTGCGAGTCCGACTTGCACACGATGGCTTCTGTGCCATTATCTGTACAAAACAAGACGCTATATTATTTTAGATTCACTATTTCAAGCGTTAAAATAATAACTTAAATACTTGTTTAATTTGAAAATTTATAAAATATGATAATTAATAATAATAATATTATAAAATATGATATTATCTAAATAATACTTAATACTAAATTATTGTTTTGACTATTTGCAAGTGCCTGTAATAGGTTTACGTAAATAAAAATTATTTTTATTTTATTTTTTATTTTTGTTATGTTATAGCGGCAACGGAAATACATTATCTGTTGAAATGTTAACTGTCTAGCTATCACAGTTCCAGATGTGGTGACAAACTGAAAGTTTGTGGAGTCTTAGCAATAAGGTAGTTTTTAACTTAAAGGAACAATGAAAGAAAAAAATTATAAAAAAATAGGTCGAACCTCAGCCAGTCGCCAACGACTATTATTTGATTTACTCCGTACAAGTTTTCATCATATATTTTTTAATATTTGTGACTATCCTTATTATCCCTCGGCACCATTTTAGTGAGATTCATACAAATGTTAGGAGTTATTCACAATGCATGAACCTTGCATTGCAATTTAGATGAAATTCGCAAATTATGGTGCTGACGACGCGGGTCGTTGGAACCGTGACATTTTATTTCGAGACTATTTATTGTCTACGTACCGTGTCTTCTTCACAATCGGATCTTCTGTCACGTTAACCTTAGTAAGGGAAACGTTACTTGAGGAATTTAATGGAGATTTCGACAGAGAAGAAGCTGTACTCTGTGTGTACTAAGTAAACAATTTTATATTTTTTTTTGGATTTCTTTGTACCTGTCTGTTGTTTTTTGTAACCCGTGGAACTCCCTTATTTGGGGAACTTCATAATTAAATATAGCCTTCCGCGATAAATGTAACAATGAATGAATATTTCAAATCAGACCAGTGTTTCCTGAGATAAGTGCGTTCAAGCAAACAAACTTCCAATTTTTATATTTTTATATAGTCCTGTTTTTCTAAATGATAACATATATAAATAGATTTAACAGAATAATTCTAGTAATAATGTTAGTATAGATTGTATGCACATAGAAATGTTAAAATTGACTCAGTTAAAATTTGTATGAAAAAGAAGGGCTGATAAAAAACGTTAGAATTAAAATCTCACAACACAATTACGCATAATTAATTAAATTCGAAAAATACTCAAGACCTTCAACAACATACTTTTTGCTCTAGCGATTATAAAAACTATTCAGTTTAACCATAATTATAAATTCAATCCCCCACTCGAAACAGAATCGCCTGCCAATTGTTACGAAACGATTCCCCACATTTTTCTTTCGAAATAATAAAATTGAAATAACAACACTTCCGATCCATCCTGAAGTAACAATAAAATACAGTTACCGTATCCTCACAAATTGGCAGTTTGCCAGCAGCAATTAGCGATAGTGTTCGAACACCTCGTCACCAATCACAAATAGTTACAGAATAACAAACACTGCAATATTGTTTCACTCTTGAATTATAAAAAAACAACCTTTCAAAATTGTAGTTGGAATAATGAACTGACTGCGATAAAAGTCTTGGCTTTGTTTTGTAGATTTATACTGAATAAAATATACATTACAAGATATGCTAAATGGTTTCGAACGTAAAGAGAGAGAATGAAAGGTAACTAACAAGTAGAATTTATTGGGCGAATGTGAACGGAAGTGTACAACGTCCGCCTTGGTCTTTCCCTTCCAGGGAAAGACCAAGGCGGACGTTGTTAGTAAAGGCCAGGTTAAAAGTACCCTTAGCCGCAGGACATGTATGAGGCGATTAATGAATGTGTAAGTGGTACGTCAAGATTGTAGCAATAGGAAGGAAGTGTTCTCTACCTATGGGAAATGTGTTAGATATACAAAAACTGCTTCTATTATGTCCGTAGATGTTCCCTACAGCTGGACAAGAGGATTTTGCCATAGTTACAAATGTTCGTAATTTATTCAACTTCAGTACATTGTAAATTACATTGGTGGACTTGTTGCCTTAAATTGTGGTTACGGAAATGTGCGGCGCGGCATGCATCTGAATTTTATATGAAAATAAAATCGCTTTGCTGTAAACGTTCTCATATAACGCCTCATGTTTAGTAGTGCAGGCCGCTTCTACCAATTCCAGTAGTATTTCTAAAGTTAATTTTGTATTCATTAATGTAAAATGTTGTGACAAAATAAATAGAACACCAAAGATTAATAATAATCGTTATATTAAGTCGAAGAGCTATATTTAATATATTTTGTGATAAATAGGATAAAATACCTAATTGCAAATGTGACTAACGGAAATAAAATAAAATAGATTAAAGTATTTACTATAAAAGTGTTTTGGTATACCTACATTGAAAATGAAAACGTTTATTGATAGTGTAGACGAATTGATCGTAATTATTATTAGTCAAATACAATGATAATAAAAACAAAAAAGAAAAAAAAATCTTAACTAATAAATTAGTTTACATTCCAACAATAATGTTTTTAAATAAAATTTACCAATGTTGTTATAGCATGTCATCATCGCTTATTATAAAATATAATTAAGATCAACCAGCGCGGGCTGGGATCGGTTCTGAAGCATAGAACGCGTCGCGAGCCTCGCCTTGCGAGGACGACCGGACCCTATCCTAGCTTCCTACGAGTCTTTCTCTATCTACCTACGATGTGATACATTAAACACCTGTATTCAACACAACTAAATACCATTCAAAACAAAAACATTTCTAATGGCTTCTCTTAAACCACTTATCCTAAAAACTGTAGATTATACCATAAAACTTCAAACTCACCTCAATAAAATAATAATAAAACATTCCACGTGTAGCGAACGTTTCCATCGCACCTCGTTTAATTAATAATTACTCGACCGGCTCATTGGAGGGCGATTCAATGGCTGTACCGAGCCGATCAAGTGGACTCGACATCGAACCATGTAGGACCTTGTGATAGTCTATTCGTTACCAATACACTTATTGTGACTTCTAGCTTTTTCAACATTCAGCCATTTTACTTTAAAAAGAACAAATCTTCGCGTTAATATGCTACTAGTTCAACAAAAACTGACTACTTTTACCGTCGTATAGATGGGTTTTTTGTTTTTAAAGGCAACTCTTGTTTTATGGGCTTGTCCTTAGGATAAATGCATTATGCAATTTTTGCAGTGGCGGGGAATGTAGGACTATCCTTAGTAATGCTATGCTAATCATACCACGAAAAGATGGTGGTAGTACAGAGGTAGAAGTCTCGCTTTAAATCTCGGAGTTCGATTCCCGCTCCGGACCAATATTTTTTGAGTAAAATCAAAAACATATTTTTGAGTATGATTGGTTGAAGGACTACCCTCCGTGCCAGCATTTACCATGTCACCAACCCGCCTGCCAAGTCTGGTGACTATTCCCTAGTATAGTCCCATGCTCAGCAATGGACGTTACACGGTCTGATGATGATCATAATTGTAATGCATTGTAGCGCCCAGGCTATCGCGGACTCCTTAAGGAGTCAAAATATGTCAGCATAGTAAGAATTGAACCCACAATACCAGGTTTTAAATCAATAACTGTTATGACTGAGCCACTAATGTAGTCAAGAAACCTTTATATGCTTCTTTCTTGTGTCTACATGTGATTATTAGAAACTCAAATTACAATTTTTTAGTGCAACTATCTTCTATTTTTTAGTCTTTTTAATATTATTAAACGTAAATTTAAATGTAAGCTATAGAATATATAAAAAATATATATTATTATTTATAAATATAGCTACATAGTTAAGTGCTTTGTAACATTCTCACACAATTTTATTCATGCCAAGCAACGTTCTACACTTTTAATAAATAATATGCAAAGCTTACATCCATAAATCTCACGTAGTGTTTTTCAACTTATACTGTTGTATTCTATATTTATTTGCATATTGTTGGACTTCGGTGCCAATTTCAATTATGGCGGTCAAATTCTAAGAAAGTTAGTCAACTGCACTGGATATTATCTAAAACCCTCCATTTTTTACTCTCATTACCGATTCAATCGATGAGAGAACAGGCACAGTACCTAAAAGGTGCGTACAGATTAAGTAACATGTTGTATAACGCCTAACACGTCCACACTATCTAACATTGTTTTTCATCTTTGCAACATATAACAATACTGTACACATTAGAATAGCAATGTAATATAACAATGTTGTGTGACATTTTCGTTGGTCGTTCTGCAGTGCTCACAATGTCGACACAAGAGGACGTTTTGCTAGTTGCTGCAGGCTGCAGCAACAACTGTATTATTAATTAACGAAAAATAAGATTAAGTCTCCACTTAACTGAAACTTCTTCCAGCAAAAGCTTCTTTATGAATTTTCTTCCAGCAAAGATTCTATAGGTATATGATAAAAAAATTTAGACGGTATTACGTAGTCAGCCACGAGGCTATAGCTACTTCACCGGGCATAAAAGCGAGTGGAGCACCAGCCTTATTAAATGGTTTAAAAACTAAAAAATAAGCAACCTGCGCAAGAGGGCGCTCCCTGTGGGGCTTGGACCTCGGCTTAGGGCGGTCGCTGGAGATGAGATTGAGAGATTATGACTTTAAGTATTTTAGAGGTGTTTTGTGCAACAGTCGCTCTACTTTACAGTTCCCCTGTCGACTCAGACTTCGGGTCTACGTGGGCTTCGGATGGTTCTAGTTTACCAATGTGGTAAACATCTATAAGTTAATAAACTATGTGTACAGTAAATTGTCAACATTTGGTCATAATACAACTATACAACTGTCGATATGACATAAAAGGCCTAGAATGCCAATAAATGGTACCTAGTTTCCAATACTCATATTCAAAATTACTCCCGCATATTACTTGTCACTTTGCTCCCATTTTCGGTTCCAATCTAATTACTCGCTACTTACTGATGTTAATGTGTAATTTTCAATATTATGGAAATCAATAGCACATTCCTATTATGGTCATAATTGAGTCGCCAGTTGGCTTGAAGCCAGCTCAGCTTTTCACTTCACGGGGATTATGCAGTCGCTGTATTGAATGGCGTGTACGTTTGAGACAAGTAAATGAGATTGCGATTCGGTTTGGCTTGATGCATCTTGGAAATTTAGTTTTAGTATTATTTAGAATGTAATATCATTTTATTTTGTAAATAAAAAAAAAAATGTTTGTTATTATAGGCAACTCCCGCATCACTACATTGTATAAGACAAAGTCGCTTGCTGCTGTCTGTCCGTCCCTATGTATGTTTAGATCTTTAAAACTACGCAACAGATTTTGATGCGGTTTTTTTAATAGATAGATTGATTCAAGAGAAAAGTTTATATGTATGAATCATCAGCATTGCACCCGTGCGTAGCCGGGGCGGGCAACGACTTAAAACATAAATTTTATAGAGATAAATGATTTATTTAAATCCAAATGAAAATCGAATATCCGAATAACTTAACTGAGTACAAGAACCAAACTACAATTTGATATACTAGTAGAACTTGATAGTCATAATTTACTAGTTCGGTCACATTAACTACCAGAATTTCAGCAAAGCAACTGCAACTAGTGTATCATACACTATAATAATATAGTGTAACAGTTTAGCACTAATAGTTCTAGTTTTGTGACCACTCGTTGGATATTAGTTTGCTAACCATTCATGATGACACAACTGTATTGCCGATGCGACCGCGGGAGCTCATTATCTTGTAGTTAGTGTTTCACCAATTGTTGACCACGACCAATTGGTTATTAGCCAATATGTAATATATTTCTGTTTTTTCCTTAACACTAGATTGGGCAACCGCAATTAATTTTGTTTTACCTGTGTTTCTCCATTCGTGGCAGGCTCTCTCAATATTTTCTTTCATAATTTTATTATGATTGTAGAAAGAAAGTCGAGGTATTGATAATAATATGGATTCCATTTACCTATGAACTAAAATTATAATATTAATGTCCTTTTATAATCTGCAACCGTTATTCTATTAATATCCTTGTGATTATTATGAATACAAAATACTATTTTGTGTCATGTACTTATAAAAGCCGCATTAATAATGCTTATTTTTCACATCGAAATGATGACACAAATTACGTTGAATATTATAATACATCGGTTGTGTTACATTTGCGTTTTTTTATTATAACATGAAACACACAGACATGAAAACATGACACATTAATATTGTTTTTAAAGAATTTATGAATAAATGTTTTTAAAATTAATAGTAGATACGGGTTTCAAGCCATCGCACCATTTCAATTTAAAGCACCAATTGTTGACACTCGTCAGTCTATCCCAGACATGAATTGGTAATGAGTTGCCTGATAACTACCCTCTATTAAGTGTGAGTTTGTGAATAAAAGGAACAAAAAAGCATTGTTTTTTTAATCATAAACTATTTTTTCGTCAGTACTAAGATGAAATATCTATGCTTCCAAAAGCTAACCGTTACAATATCTATAATTAAAACATCCAAAACCAACCCAGTTATTTCCATGAGCCGCGCTACAAAGTCAGCGCTTATAAATTCAGCCTACCACGGGATTAAGTCCAAGATGAGATCCTCATTGTGTTTTATTGCAGTCTAAGGCTCTGGTTTCAACGGTATATTTAAATTATTCCATTATGAAGTATACCATTTCACGAGCAGAGCTTTGGGTGATGTCGTTGGGTTTATCCTTTGTAGTTTGAACGTTACAGTTTGAAAAAAACTGCTGAGTTTAAAATATAAGACGGGATTGGAATGAGAAACGGTTGGTAGTAGTAGTTTAAATATGATGATTATTATACATATTATAATTGCACTACCGTCGTGAAAAAATCACTGTAATCCGCTGACTAAAGTGATCACTGTGATTTTTGTAACGTGTGTCGTTCCGTGTCACAGTAATTGCGCGGTAAGTCTCTCTCTCTCTCTCTTGTATTATGTATTTAGACTTTTAAGACAATGGAAAAGTGCAAACCATTGCCGAATGACAACTTCTAATTGAATCGTGTACCCAATCGTGATCGGAGTGACAACTGTGACGATATCTATCTAAATGAGAGGAAATTGTAACCTTGGAAGCATGTATTTGAATGAGATTGACCGACGTGACCAAGATACGATTATTTGTAACGGTTACTTTCGAGTCACTGGAACGACGGTCACGGTGACGACAATATTATTTTTAACGGTTACTTTCGAGTAACAACTTTGCACACCTCTCTCTATTCTTGAGTTACAATCTTAATAGTAGTACTAACTAACATAGGTACACTTATACAAGCCGTCACATCGACTCGTGCAAATCCGAGCCAGTGACGTCACGCCTGTCACGAGTCGGACCCATGTCAATCTCGTTTCGAGTCGGACCAGTGGTGAGGTTTTATGTATTTCTTGTGTTTCTATATTAATATTATTTTATTGCTGGGTTTTACGTTTGCGCTATTGTTATTAGCTATTTTCGAATAAGTCTATAAGAGATTCGTTATATCCTCGCTTTTTTTTACCAAAATAATAAAATATTTCTTACTAGCTGTCCCACACAGTTTCACCCGTGTAGATCCCGTTCCCGGTAACCTAGATTTAAAATACAGTTAATGAAACTTTTTTTTTATATATGGCAATCTACCGACTTATTCAGCAATTTCTGCCCGTGTCATGTAATGCCTATGAAACTTACAAATAATATGCGAAACTGGCAGAAATTGCTGAAGTTATCGGCAGATTGCGATATAAAAAAAAATAAAAAGAAATATGGCGTTCGGTCAATTGTTGACAGTTATTTCAAACAGTTGACACTTATGTTAATATCATTCGAAATAATATTGCAGTTAAGTTTCTTAGAATGTGTAATGTTCCGCTTAATTTTTCTGTTTTCTTTGTTACGAACCTTCTACTGACAATAACAAACGTAGCAAAAAAGAGTCAGCAAAATTGGTCCATGCATCCATGCGTAATGCGATGACCAAGGGAAATAGGGATTCATTTTTATATAAGACTAACTTAACGCGCGTTTCACCCGCGTAACTCCCGTTTCCGTGGGAACTTCACAATAAAATATAGCCTATGTCATCCGGGGATAGTGTAACTTTCCAACGGTGAAATAATTTTTCAAATCGGTCCAGTACTTTCGGAGCCTATTCAATACAAACAAACAATCAAATCTTTCCTCTTTATAATATTAGTAAAGATACACTTGAGAGCAATAAAATCGCACACCCCTTGTAATTTGGTTTATTACTGATTGTTTTCTAAAATCTAAAGATATTGAGTAAAAATCATTAGACAAAATTAAAGCATACAAGCTTAGCTTTACAAAAACATAAAATTAAAATCATTGACCTTTACGTAACTTACAAAAACCGACCGTACACCGAATTCCCCAAATTCACGCGTTTGCGTTGTCACTACTTGCACCCTTAGCCGCAGGTATAAAAAGGTCGGTTTATTGGAATTTTTAATCAGTTGCATACCGAAGGTCAACGTGATAACATCTCTACTGGAAGCATACGGATTTACTGGAAAAATATGGATACCACGCCCGCAGAAGCCGCTCAAGTTATTGCCTTGCTCGAAGCAGGCCATAACCAAAGTGAAGTTGCTCGACGGATAAATTTGAGCCGCTACTCTGTTCGTCGTGTATACCAGAGGTTCCAAGAGACCGGTGGCTACATTCGGCGACCAGGATCTGGCCGGCGACGCACAACATCAGAGCGTGATGACCGCTTTCTTGTGACAAGGTCTTTGAGAAATCGGCAACTGAACGCGGTTCAACTGGGACAACAGCTTCGAGAAGTTCGCAATGTCAGTATAAGTCGGTGGACAGTTCGAAGAAGACTAGGTGAAGCAGGAATGACTTCACATCGCCCAGCAAATGGTCCCAAATTGACCACAGCTCACCGACAAGCCCGGCTACAATTTGCTAGGGAACATTTAAATTGGACGTATGACCAATGGCGGGCTGTTATGTTCTCTGATGAGTGCAGAATGACTTTACATGGTCATGATGGACGCTCTAGGGTCTACAGAAGGTCATCAGAGCGATTTTCACAATGCTGCATAAGCGAACGTGTGGCTTTTGGAGGTGGATCGTGTATGTTTTGGGGTGGCATAATGTTGGACACTAAAACTGACATTGTATTCATCACTACGGCGAATACCGGCCCGAGATCGAGAAGTTTGACGGCTGCACGATACGTCGAAGAAATGCTCGAAAAATATGTGAGGCCGCTTGCGTGACTTATGGGAGAAGATTTTCTCTTAATGCACGACAACGCCAGACCGCATGTCGCTAGAACAGTTTGCGACTACATGGAAGACGTTGGAATCACCGCGATGGAGTGGCCAGCTCGTAGTCCTGATCTCAATCCGATTGAGCATGTCTGGGATGAGCTAAAAAGAAGAGTTCGAGCAAGAAGCCCTGCTCCTACGCGCCTCCAAGAGCTTCAACTTGCCATTGAAGAGGAGTGGAACGCCATACCACAAGATTTCATGGTGAAATTAATACGGTCCATGAAAAACCGATTAAGAGCTGTAATCAAGGCTAGGGGAGGGAATACACCTTATTAAAAAACAATTTGATCAAGCATTTTGAGTTTTATTTTTATTCTTTCTTAAGCTAAATTGGGTAATTTTATCCGTATGTTGGGTTTTGTGCCCTAAAACTCCCTATGGGTACTTTTTTTACACTGTATTTGATATCATTAGAAAGGTACTGAAGTAAACATTCAAATAGTGTAAGTTTTATTTTAATATGTATTCACATTCATGAAAAAAACTGCTTTAACAACAAAAAGTCAACGTGTGCGATTTTATTGCTCTCAAGTGTAGTTCTAACAGCTTATTCATCTGTCAAGGCAAGATTTTGCCGTTTTATACATTACTCGAAACAAAGATACCTACATACAGTTATTTAGCTGCATTCTTTAAGTATTTCCCATATTGAATGTTTTAACTTTCTCGAAAACCTTTCACATAAGGATGTAATGTCAATGACCTCCTTCTGTATAAAAAAATACTTTTAGTCCATGACGTGTATAATGATTATACTATAATACGATTGAAAATCTACTTTATTTCATCTAAGTAAAGGTCGCTATTTAGTTGCTTCAATCGTGAAAAAGGTTCGGATTAAAGCGACTTTTATTTTTTCCCATCTTAGTATGTAAGAGTGGGATAATTTGTGTGTGTTTAATTTTAGTTAGTGAACCTCAGAAAGCACGCAAGCCCTTGTTATAACATCATCTATAACAATTATTGTATATAGGTACTTGTTTATCCTACTAATATTATAAACGCGAAAGTTTGTAAGTATGGATGGATGGATGTTTGTTACTCTTTCACGCCAAAACTACTCAACGAAATTAGCTGAAATTCTGCACCGGGATAGGTTATACGCTGGATTAACATATAGGCTACAAAACATCACGCTCCAACCCACTGGAGCAGAGTTACTCGGGTAAAACCGCAGAGCGCTAGTTAAGATATAATACTGCAGTAAACGTAATACTGCAGTAAACGACTCTGGCTTGCTTGAAGGTGTGATAAGCAGGAGCCAGGATGTTCAGCTATGGGCCTAAATGAGCTCACAAAGTACAGTTAAAGTACGATCCATCAGGATTAGTAGAAACTGTACAGAATATTGTAACAATGTAGCAGATATAGCTGCTTTAATGGCCGAATGTGTCGCTTTTTGATAATGAGTTTTACGCACCTGGAAAAATAGATGAAATTGCTTTGAATAATATTTTCTTTTTAGACCACTATTGAATTAAAACAGCGATATGTTAGTAATAGTCGACTTATTGCAGTATAACTTAGTAGGGAGCCGTTTGAGCAGCTAATACGGATTAATGCAACCGCAAACCACGATGTTTTACCAAGTGTTTTAGTAAAGAGGTACTTATTTATATCAACGGCACAGAAATTGCTTTGTTTAAAATATTCTGGAAGCTGGTTAAGGATTTAGAGTATAAGCAAAATAGTCTTAACGTTCAAATTTGGGACAAGTTCTTTTGTGCGGTTTGTTTATTTTTCAGACTGCATTAGTAAAAAACTATATATAGGGTATAGCGACGTTGCGTCTCCGTGTGGTATCTCAGACAATGGCGCACCTCCTTCTGCCCTGCGTGCCCCAACACCTGTACACGCGCGGACCTGTGCAACGCCTCTGTGATGCTGTTTCAGTGGTCGAGTACTGGTCTTCTCAAATTTGAACGCTAGGTTGACACGAAAAGAAGAAGATTTTCGAAGTAACAAACATTGGCGAAGAAAGATTTTCGAGTTACAAGCCGGAAGACAGCGTTGGACAGCTATCAAGTAGTTATTTTCTTTTTTAATAATATACTCGAAGAACGAAGAGTTCTTTCACCCTACTAGTATTCTTGCTAACCCCTTGTGCTAAGCTAAAATGCTTTTATTACGAGTGGATACACATTTTGTTATGTTTTGAACACTTAATGGAAAAGTTTACCTTATACTATATTTCAAAATTGTGATTAATAAAATTCGACCACCGGCAGGATACGAACCTGCATCTTAGGTATAACCCCTAATGCCTTAACCAATTACGGTGCGATGGAACCATAGCCGACGATCGAAATTTAATAATCTCTTTGTAACACGTCTCTAAGGGGGACGGTAGTGCCATCTATCGGTAATGATCCGCATTACTTCGACAATTATCTCCAAAGTTACATTTGGTATTAAATATTAAAAGATGACACCACCCGTTTTTCAAATATTTTTTCATGTTTTGAACACTGTATGGACCACCGGCAGGATCAGGCCCACCGCCGGGATCACACCGGCATCCTGCCGGCGCTCGAATTTGATTAATCTTAATTTTGATAAAGAGTGGATTCTCGTTAGCAGTACCTACAATGGGTGGGAATCGAACCGGTAATCACATGATCGCAAGTCCGACGCCTTAGCCATTAAGCTACGACCGCTTCTTCATCTCAAATTTATCACAACATTAAGAATTTTCTCAACAATAAAACACCAAATGGCCTCTTTTACTGTCGGCGCACAAAAAAACACCCCAAGCCAATAATTCACACCAAAATAAATGCACCATTCACCAAGTCGGCCCTCCTAATTCCCGAGAACGAGCTAACACATATATTAAACGTGGCTTCATTAACCATTGAGAGGTCGTAAGAGGGAATCGAATTCTTCTCGGGCTTAACGGCGTAATGAAAATGTACTGCCCACCGGTAATTACTGTTAGTTTATCAGTTTTAATGTGCTTCTTTAGGGCTCCGTATCCAAAGGGTAAAAACAGGACCGTATTGCTAAAACTCCGTTGTCCGTCTGTCTGAAATTATCTCAATTTTTCTGTTGCCGCTATAACAACAAATAAAAACGGAATATAATAAATATTAAAGAGAGGCTTCTATAAAACAAACAACAAATATCCAGTTCCATAAAATATGTAGGTAGTGTGTAATCCTACTAATATAATAAATGCGAAAGTTTGTATGGATGGATGGATGTTTGTTACTCTTTCATGCAAACACTACTGAATGGATTTGGCTGAAAGTTTGCACGGGGATAGGTTATACGCTGGATTAACATATAGGCTACCAACTAAATGTTGTACCACACAAGGAAACGCTGCTGCCCTTTCCTTGATATACGATTATTAATGATGATGTTATAACAATCGGGACCAACAGTTTAACGTGCTATTTGGGGCACGGATGGTAGTCCCTCAACCAACCAGATTTACACAAAGATTTGTATATCTGTCCGGCGTGGGGATCGAACCCACGACCACCGAGATTTAAAGCGAGCCAAATACCACTTTGTTACGGAAGTTGTCATTTTCGCATATAATCGCTTAGAATAACTTAAAATTTCAACCATAATTTAAACTCAATTTGAAAGGTTTGAGAATATGATCTAAATCTGAATCATTTTGGTTATAACTAAAATGAGTCATAGGTACCATTATTATTTGTATGCTAAAAATCCAATGGAATAGTAATATTTTTTAATAATTCTTTTAATTTAGAAAAATAACTTACGTTTACAATTTTATATAAACTACAGAAATACACACGTATATATATTGTTTTCGAAAACTTTCAAAACAAAAGCAGAGAGAAATTCAAGCTTGAAAATGTTCTCCAATATATCTCAGAAAAGCAAAATCTGATAAATGTTCAGAAATAAAATACAAAATATAAATTTGTTCTTGTATTACATTTGTAAAACTACGCAATTCTACTAGATGCAACTGCTTCTATCTCGTAGAATTGCTTGCAATTTATCTTACCCAAAGTTATGAGGGAATAATTGGGATACGAATGAAATTTAAAACGATACATAAGTAACATTCATAATAATATAGTAATAATAATGTTTTATTTCGTAAATAATTGACATTGTGCACAGAATACGATTACAACAAATCCTTAAAATTATTCATGATATGTTAGAGGCACAGTTTAGTGTACTGAAATAGTTTATAGTTGAAATAGTTTAGTTTATTAGTAGGTAACGTAGACGAATAATTCGCGCTTGTTATACGTCATTTACAAAGCATACACATTAAAGTACATTTTTTTGATACTTAATTAAGAACAATATTTTTATATGGTAACTAATGTTATACTACTATTATAATCTTATTTTAAAGATCAATAAAATATATATAGATATTTATAAATAAAATAAAATGAAAAATTGAAAAAAATATTAATTAAATTACTATCCCTTAACTAGGTTAGACCTGTATCTTAAGGGATAGGGTTCAGCCATATGATTCATTATAGTGATTATAGACTGTGTCGGTACTATACATTAAGATTACATGTAGACATAGATATAAACAAAAAAAGTTAAAATTAACCACTTTATGTACCTCTGACTCTCAAATAAGTAATAATTATTATGAATTTTATATAACTCTAGCTGACATCTCATAATAAGGTTCATAATTTTTGACACAAATATTATTGACCACAACAAACTGTATTAATTTGTAAGCAATTGAATTAATATCTGCCTGCACTTTGGATTAATAATATGATAATATAATTTTGTCATGTAAATTGGCTTTACGAAATAAATGAATATGAATATAAGCAAGATCAGATATTCCCTAACAATCATTCATTTATAAAGTTAAAAAAAAAGTTTTTATCGAACGTTGTTTAGCTTGGCTACAGTTCCAAGACAATAATTTAGTATAAGAAATAAAAAATCATATTATTTTTTTGTTTAATTATATCTACACTATCTATATCTTCACTATCTATCTTTATATATATAATTCTTCTGTGAGTGTGTATGTCACTGAACTTCACTCAAACGACTGGACCGATTTTGATGAAATTTTTTGTGTGTGTTCAAGGGGATCTGGGAATGGTTTAGATTCACAATTTTGTCCGCTGGACAATGTTTTTTTAATTAATTTTTAATTTATTAGTAGTTGCCTGAAAACCCCTTAAAACAGCCTTTTTCTTTTTCCCATACAAACGTTTTCTAACTAAAATGTAGAGTCAATTTGAGCTTTATTTTTTTGCTAAGATTTTTTAGGGTAGGTGTAGGGTAGGGTAGGGGTAGATTAGGGGTAGGTGTAGGGTAGGGGTAGGGTAGACGTAGGGTAGGGGTAGTGTAGGGTAGGGGTAGTGTAGGGTAGGGGTAGTGTAGGGGTAGGAGTACCGCATAAACGAAGTCTCTACGGCCCAGTTTATTTTATACAAATGTTTAGGTCTTTTATGTATCGATTGAGGCAGTACGAAGTCTGCCGGGTCAGCTAGTACTAATATATAAAGCTAAAGAGTTCGTTTGTTTATTACCTTCAACACGCTAATCTCAGGAACTACTGGTCCGATTTGAAAAAATATTTCAGTGTCTATTTATCAAGGAAGGCTTTAGACTATATTAGTATATTTATATACTAGACGTTATACGGGTGAAACCGCGCGCGGAAAGCTAGTATATCATATTTATATTTAGCTCTATCAAAATAATGAAAATGAATAAGGAATATAGAATAATCTAGAAAAATATATTTATTCCAAATACCAAAGTCATTTACCGTTAGTATTTTCTTGTATAGCACAAAAATATATTATAAGATTTAGGTCATCAATATATCGTAATGTATGGTATGTGTTGGTCAACCCAATGCAAAATTATAGCCACGCATATCCGTTAGTAGAAGATAAATTTTGTTTTATTCAATATTTTAGGGAACCATGCCAAAATCCATTGGACAAGATCATGATGACTTAGGAACTTATTCTATTGAATGCTATGTATTTCGCAACAATATCATCTTTACTACCACTAAAGTAGGTATACGAAAACCGAACATAATATTTTACTAAGTTATCGCATGTAGCAGTTTGTAGCCATATACTGCTACGGACCTCCGTAGCGTAGCGTCGTAGCGTAGCGTATAAGGCTCGGCTTCGGTCCATCTTGGAGGTCGTGGGTTTGATCCCCACACCGGACAAGACTTTTTTTGTGTAAATTATAAGATTTCTTGCCGGGTCTGGTTGGTTGAGGGACTATCCTCTGTGCCTCGGAAAGCACGTTAAGCCGCTGGTACCGATTGTTATAACATCATCTTTAACAAACGAACCAGGGAACGGGCGGCAGTGTTTGTTTTTGTAACAATATAATATTGTAGTCACCAACACGCCTACCAAGCGTGGTGACTATAGCTAATCCCCCCTTAGAAGAAGGCCCATGTTCAGCAGTGGACGTAATACTGTTGCTGCAGCTGATGATGATGATGATCATAAATTTATTTTCTTAACAGTCCTCTGGCAAAAACACAAAACGAAATATAAATTAATAAAGGCATATTTTAAACCAAAATAAATCGCATATTCCTACCACCATATTTTACAATTGAATGTATGTAAAAAATGTAAAGCCAGCGGCTCATAAATATTCAGAAATCTTCATCAGCAAACAGGACTGGCAGTGAAGTCTCACAAAAAAAGTATTGTAAGCAAAAAGTTGACAATAATGAGAAGTAAACGGGTAGGTTCATAAAACGTCGAGAAAGCGTCGAGTTAGCTCGCGGACCCGTGTCAACGGCATACTACCGCGGGTTCACATCGCAGGCTTGAATTGACCTGGTGGTGGAAATTATAAGCGAAAGAGACCTGACATATTAATTTAAAAGTTTTTATTCCTAATATTCACCTTGGTTCTCAATTTATTTTTCCTCAACCGCATGTTCTTTTACAGTTGCTAATGAACTTTATCATATTATATACGCGATATTATCTACAATAAACTGTAAGTCAATTAAATTCGTCTGGGTTAGTTGCCATAATTCATAACAAAATTAATGTACAAAAATAATGTTTTATTCATTTTTGGCAGTACTTACTTTACACATGGAAAATAATGAAGTCTAAAGGCCATCAGTTAAAAATCTTTAAATATATTATATATCTTTAAATGAAGTAATCGTTAATCTACTTGCCAATCTATTTATCCATCTACACTGTAGTATGCTGTAATATAATATATGAATATTTTAGTTTATCTTTTTCTATTCGACCAAGAAAATAACTGACTCCACCTGTGAGTGACGTAGGTTCAAATAGAACATCTGCTAGTGCATTAGTGATATAGGCACAACACTAACCACTAACCTTCATGCCTTCATGACACTGGCCTATTCCCCTCCTATACTGTTATTTGGCTGTAGTATTCTTTAAGGTAGACGTATTTCTACAGCTCAGGAACGCTAGGCTACAACTCTTTCAATCTTACGCTTACATTAATCATGTGTTTTGAGCTATGTTATGCATTTGACACACTCAAACTATCTAAATCCGGAAATGAATATTTTATTATAAACAAGGAACCATTCTAACCGCTGACACCAGTCCACAGGGTTAAAGGCATACAAAGGATTACAAGGATAAGGCTAAGTTACATATATGATCGATATTTAGTTGGATGATAATTCCTCCCTCCCTTATAAAATGCTGTCCACGATAGGGTTCATACTTTGTAGTGGTTTTATCTTTGTAACAACTTATATTACAAAGATCCTTACTAATATTATAAAGGCGAAAGTTTGTATGTATGGATGGATGGATGGATGGATGGATGAATGTTACTCATTCACGCAAAAACCACTGAATGGATGAAAGTCTGCACGGAGATAGTTTATAAGCTGGATTAACATATTATAGGCTACAAAATATCACGATCCGACCCACTGGAGCAGAGTGATGAGGGTAAAACCGCAGGGCGCAGCTTGTGTACCATAGTCATAGTCATAGTCATAGTCATTTATTTCGTAAAGCCAATTTACATGTCAAAATTATATTATTATATTATAAATCCAAAGTGTAAGTAGATATTATTTCAATTGCTTACAACTTAATACAGTTTGTGGTCAATAATAATTAATATTTGTGTCAAAAATTATGAACATTATCAGAGATGTCAGTTACAATTATATTAAATCCATAATAATAATTTCGTATTTGAGAGTCAGAGTTACATAAAGTGGTAAATTATAAATACAGTCAAATGGTGAAATAAATAAATTAATAAATAATGCAGAATGTCAAAATTAACAAAGTTCATAACTTAAAATGTCAGAAATTCATTATACGTGTAAAATGTTTGGTCGACAAGCCACCGCCTAAGACGAGACCTGAAGCTCGACAAGGTGGGAGCTGTAGTGATACTGTCCGGTAATCTATTGTACACCTCCGGACCCATGACATGCGTGAGCTTACACGATTTCGTGAGTGTGCGTTTTACCGCAGTCAGTTTTTTTGCGTTCCTTGTGTTATATGAGTGTACATCACTGTGCATTCTATACTCATCCACGTTGCTCCTAACGTACATCGCAACTTGGAATATAATTATGCATGGCAAAGTCATGATACCTAACTTTTTGAAGTGAGGCCTAGCAGAAACATCGTGCGGTATGCCTACGATTGCTCTGATGGCACGTTTTTGCATCAGAAACGCCCGCTCCCAGTCAGCGGCGCGTCCCCAGAGTTCTGCTCCGTACTGAAGTAATGAGTGCACTGTCGCGAAGTAACAAGTACGTGCGACTTGTACCGACACCACACGAGCTACACGGCGAAGAGCAAAGCAAGCACTGCCTATTTTAGCGCATAACTTGTCAATATGTTGGTCCCATTTAAGGCCGTCATCTATTACGAATCCTAGGAATTTTGTATGAACTATTTTTTGCAACTGTGCCCCTTCGCTATTTATTGCGAGATCCCTATATCTATGGCCTGATAGAGTGAAATGCATATAATAGGTTTTTGTCAAGTTAAGAGCTAATCCATTCATATAAAACCATTTGGCTAGTTCAGTCATTGTTATTTTAAGTCTCTGTTCAAGTTGATCTACTGAGGTGGCCTTGACGATAGTTGCGACGTCATCAGCATACATAAGTATATCAGAAGCAGACATAGCATGCGGTAAGTCGTTCAATAAAAGGGAGAAAAGTATATTTGAGACCGATGATCCCTGCGGTACGCCCATTAAAGAGTCTATCGGATCTGATTTTGTTTTCCCTTTGTTCCCGACTACAACTTGTGATCTCTTTTCAAGCATGCTTGCTAGTAGGTTAAACGCACTTTCTTGTACACCATAGTGTCGTAATTTTGCTTTTAGCAAATGGCGATCAGCAACATCGAATGCCTTCGAAAGGTCGCAACATATCACTCCAACTTGTTGCTTTTCCTCACGTGCAGCAACTACACGCCGAACCAGCTCCCGAGTCAGTGATGTAGTGGAGCGTCCTTCTCGGTACGCGTATTGGCGGCTCGACATTGCCTCAGTGGATACAAGAAAGTTAGTTAGACGAGAGCTTAGGCCGTTCTCAAAGACCTTGGCTACGGTTGGAATGATGGATACAGGCCTATACCCGTCTATGTCATCTTTATTTCCTTTCCCTTTAAATAGGGGGGATACTTTAGCCACTTTAAAAGTGTCTGGGTAAGTACCCTCCCTTAGGCACTGATTAAATACGTCAGCCAATAAGGGGGCCAGAGGGGCCGCAGCTGTTCTTAGTATCATCATGCTTATACCGTATATGTCTTTTGATGGTTTAGGTGGTATTCGTTTGGTGATAAGCTGATATATTTCAACAGTTGAAAATGGCTGAAATCTGAGCGAGCAGTTTGCTGGTGGTCGTGCTAAGGACAGCGCGCTCACCGCCTGGTTAACGTCCGCGCGAGGCGCTCCACAAGTCATGGCAGCGCTTATGAATCGTTTATTCATGGCATCAACCGCGTCTTTTTTGTGCTCGAATGGGGACCCGTCGAAGTTTCTTACTACGTCTGTGAAATCTAAATTTAAAGAGTTGTTTTTTCCTCTCTCCTTATTTACAACTTTCCACATAGCTTTCGCTGGATTTGCACTGATCCTTATGCTATTTGTGTAAAATTCATATTTATTATCCCTAATTAAAATGTCATATTTATTTCTCATGTCAGTTACAATTAAATTTAATAATTCATTATTCGGATTCAATTTCCCTACTTCATAAATGTCAAAGAGTAATGATTTAAAATTCTTAATGTCACTAGACACCCAAGACATGTACTTTTGTCTATAATTGGTGATTCTCCTTAATGGAAAGCAAATTTCAAATTTATTAATTATAATGTTCATCAGGGACTTTGCTACATCAGACGCGTTCCTGCTACGCCCTCTGATATCATCCCAATCTACACTAAAGTCAAAGTCAAAGTCAAAGTCAAAAATTCTTTATTCAAATAGACACATTTAAAATATTTTAAATCATGTTCTTATGATGCGTCCCATTCTTTTACTACCACCAGTTCTGGACGTGGCAACTCTGAGAAGAACTGGCAAGAAACTCAGAGGAATCCTTTTTTTTAAATAAATTATATTTTACAATTATTAATAAAGCAGTATTGTTTCAGAGCAACTCACTCCCAAGCAGTTTTGTCATTAACATAATCAGAAATTTTATAATAAGCCTTTTTACATAATTTATCTTTGACATATCGTTTAAACTTGTTTGTTGAAAGATCTCTTACATTATTAGGAAGTTTGTTGTAGAAGCGTATACATTGCCCCATAAAAGAATTGCTAATTTTGTGGAGACGTGTAGCATGTAAAACGAGATTATGCTTAGATCTAGTATTAACATTATGAGTGTCGCTTTTTTTCTTAAAACTATCTATATTCTTATGAACATATAAAAGGTTTTCATAGACATATTGTGATGCGACTGTAAGAATATTAGTCTCTTTGAATTTCTCCCGTAGGGAAACCCGCGGACCAAGTTTATATATAGACCTTACAGCTCGTTTCTGTAGTACAAAAATGGTGTCAATGTCCGCACAGTTTCCCCACAGAAGAATTCCATAAGACATTACGCTATGAAAATAACTAAAGTAAACCATTCTAGCAGTATCCAAATCAGTGAGTCGTCTCATAGTTTTAACAGCATAGGCCGCAGAGCTAAGTTTTCCTGATAGTTTCGCAATATGTGGGCCCCATTGCAATTTGGAGTCAATAGTTATTCCCAAAAAGACAGTTGACTCCACTGGCTCCAACCGAATACCATTTATTTGCACATTCGTATCAATTTGTTTCACATTAGGTGTAGAAAATTTAATGACTTTGGTTTTGTTTTCATTTAAAAGTAGATTATTAACATTAAACCAATGGACTACCTTCGAGATTGCATTGTTTACTTCGTCATAGCTGCGTAGCTGTCTACTTATTTTAAATGTCAAGGATGTATCGTCAGCAAACAATACTATCTCATGATTATTTCCTACATAATAAGGTAAGTCGTTTATATACACCAAAAACAAAAACGGTCCCAGGATTGAGCCTTGCGGGACGCCCATGGATACAACAGAGCCTGGTGATATTTTGCCGTTTATATCAACCTTCTGAATTCTATTGCCCATGTAAGAAATCAGAAGATTGAGAGCCTGGTTCCTAATGCCATACCGGTGTAATTTCCTGACAAGAGTGTCATGGTGAACGCAATCAAATGCCTTAGACAGATCACAGAAAATACCTAAGGATTCCTGCGAATCTTCCCAGGCCGCGAATATAGTTTTTAACAATTCAGTTCCCGCATCTATGGTTGAGCAACCCCTCGTAAACCCAAACTGTTTTTTGTGTAATAAGTTAAATTTATTAAAATGTCTGAGCAACTGGCTAAGAATTAATTTTTCAAAAATTTTGCTCAGAGTGGGCAATATAGAAACAGGTCGGAAATTCGAGGGATCAGTGCTATCACCGGATTTAAATAATGGTATAACCTTACTATGCTTCATCAAGTCAGGAAATACACCAGAATCAACACAACTATTAAATATGTATGCTAGGTAAGGCGCTATTATTTCAATAATATTAGATACAAATTTCACAGAATGACCCCATAGGTCTTTAGTTTTTTTCTTCTCTATGGTATTGAAAGCATTAACTACATCTTTATAGTCTATTAAATTAAAACTAAAATCGGTAACGCATGCAGAAACACTTTCGTTTAATAGCGCCTCAGCAGATATTGAAGATGAATTTAGAGTTTTAGTTGTTATTAGAGGTATGTTAGTGAAGAAATTCTCAAACTCAGTTGCAACTTCCATATCTGCCGAAATATTATCATTTTTTATTTTTAAATTAAAGTCTCTATTACAATTTATAGCTCTACCTGTTTCATTATTAATAATATTCCATATTTCTTTTATTTTATTAGATGAGTTTTTAATTTTATTATTTATATACATTGATTTGGCAGTAGAACAGGCTTCTTTAAATACTTTGGAATATCTAGTTACCTTATTCTTAAAAATCGTACTCTTATTAAAAGTCTTCTCATAATACAGTTCATATAATTTATTACGACTTTTGTAAATACCAGGTGTTGCCCATTCACTGAAACTTAACTTACCCTTACAGATTAACTTAGTTTTGGGTGTAAATATTGAATTATATTCAGCAATAACCATGTTAAAAAATAAATTATACAGCTGATTTGGGTTATTGTGAATTGGCAAACCTGATAATTTAGATGACAAGTTAAAATGAAATGCCTCTAGACGGCTTTCACTAATGGGTACAAAACTTATTTTTTTACTTTGGATTTTATTGGTTTTCTTGGGAAAAGATACTAACTGTCCACAATGGTCTGACTGTAACATATTAATTACAAATTTATGTATAGGTTTTAAGTTAGTGAATATATTATCTATACAAGTAGCACTAGAGGCAGTAATCCTCGTAGGCTCAATAAATAAATTAATCAAATTAAAAGATTTAAACAAATTTAAGAAGTTACAGGTTAATGTATTCTTTTCCAAAATATTTATATTAAAGTCTCCACAAACAACAATTGTTTTATGACTATTCGCTAATTTGAACAGGGCATCCTCCATTATTTTAATAGAAGCTTCATAAGGCGCAGATGGAGGTCTGTACACACTCAAAACATGCAGTTGCTCCAATTCAATACATGCTATTTCTAAAACCCTTTCAACAGAGAGGCTCACAATGTCAGTTCTTTCTTTAAATTTTAAACATTTCTTTACAATGATCAAGGAGCCACCTCGTATCATACGAACTCTGCAGAATGAGCTAGCAACCTGATGATTATTGGAACTGAAAATGACCTGGTGGCTTTTGAGCCATGACTCAGTAATACATAAAATATCTATATTGTGACAGTTCAAAAACAGTTCCAATTCTAACTCTTTACCTAACATCCCCTGTATGTTTTGATGCACCAGGTTGATACAATTATTATTTTTACAATTAAAAGATGTTACAATTGATGGGGATATTACATTACTATTAGATAACAATATGTTACTATTTACATTGCCAGAGATATACTCTTTTGTCTTAGACTCTAATTTAAAGAATTTGGAATAACTTCCAAGGTGTCATCACATAATGTCAAATTATTATTTAACTGCTCAATAGAAGCAGTGCCGTTAGCCAATATTTTGGCTGATTTATAAAAACAATATGATAGCGAATTTGCTATCTGTCTCTTATAAAAATTACTAAGACAATAGTTATTGTCTGTCAACTCATAATACTGATTATCATTAAATACATTTATGTCTATTAATTTAAATTTGTCATTATACAATGTCATTGTATGTAACATATTATTTAACTTATATCTATAAATATTTTCCGTCTCGGGCAACAATTTACTATAAGGAAAAGTAAATAAGCAAATGTTTTCTACATCTAATTTACTGAGCAAATCAAAATATTTAATAAAAGAATGTTTATTTAATTTCCCTAGTCTCCCAATTAAAATAATTAAGGATGAGTTGGGTTGGTAGGTACCCTTTATAATTTTTTCCATTATTTGTGCAAAACTGGCACCATACAGACAGTAATTAGTCACCAGATTCCCAGATTCTTGTAAAAATAATTTACCCATATTTTTGCCTAGTTCATCACTAAACATTATTATTTTAGAGTTATTTTTAGTGTATTTTTGAGAATTATTAAGTAATAATGATTTATTTAAAAATGTTTGTTGAGAAGCACTATTATTGAGACTACTATCAAATTTATTAATTTGATATTTTTCTAATGGTAATTTATAGGAAACTGCTGACTGTGAACTTACCGGAGTTCGGTTAACTCCATTCCGATTGTAATAATTTGTTAAGGACAATAGTTTTTGTTCATTGTCCTTAAGGTCAGCCACTAAGCAATCCATACCTGCACAGTACTCCTGTATTTCTTTTTGAGCAACCTCATACTTTTTAGATAGTTTATCTAAAGTTGCATTCAACTGTATTATCTCTGACTGAAGGTCACAAATTATAAATTCATATTCCCTATTATTACTTTTAACTTAAACTTAAACAAGGAGGCTTTAAAATTATCTTGGTTGTTCTGAGAGGAACTCCGCGTATAGTACGTTTCTACTTTATTTATCGCTAATTGATAAGTAATTTCAACCCTAACGGCTAAGTGGTCGCTTAAGTGAGTCGAAATAGGCGATGTTCGTACCGTACCAGGTGTTAGGTTACTATATACATGATCAAGACATGTTGAAGTGCCATCCGTCACCCGAGTTGGAAAACTGACCAAATTTGTCATGTCATGAGTCAAAAGTACGTCATTTAACTTTTTTGAGTCGCAGCTAATCATATCCAAACAATTTATGTTCAGATCACCTACAATTATGCAGTCTATTCCTAGATCAGTAATCTTATCGAGCAAACATTCAAACGAGCATATAAAATCATTTACACTGATTAAATTAGATCTGTAAATACATACTATAGTCAAATTAAATTCTAATAGATCAATCGCAGATGTTTCACAGAATTTTTCGACGGATAATCTTGCGAGCTCGGCATTTTCTACGCATTTTATATGCTCCCTTACAAACAAGCAAGACCCGCCGTGCACTGTTTGTCGTCTACTATAACTAGACGCTAATTTGAACCCGTGTATATCAACACACTGTAATTTGTCCGCCGATAGCCAATGCTCAGATAACGCGAGGATGTCACATTTTAGTTCACTGTCTAAAAGCACTTCTAACCGTTGAGTTTTTTTATCTAATGAGCATATGTTTTGATGACATACGATCACAGAACGGTTTTCACTATTGCGGTGTATACTTGCATCGATGATTGATGAATCATTCCCTTTAGTTGACATGCGTACGCTGCGACGGCTCGTTGCGACTGGACTGCCCGGCGACTCGGGTGCCCCGCGCGACGCGGGGGCGCACGAGAAACCAGTCGGACAGCTTTACGCCATGGGGCCACGCAGACGGCGTGTACATTCGCTCGTACAAACTTTCTGGGAAGCCAATCACAAACGCTGCGTGTTTATCAGTCAAGATCTCGCGTTTTTGCACGAAGTAGTCATCCCGTGGCTCAATCTTCTTTAGGTGATTCAGTACATTCTCAACAGTGGTACTAGACTTGAATGACCATGCCTGAATATATTTAGTTTTCTCCACAGTCCGGAGTTGTTCGTTCTGTTCTCCAGTACCACTTACAATTTGGCGCTTCTGTTTTGATGACTTTCTTTTTTTGACTTCTTGCCATCTAGTTTCTGAGTCGTTCACGTTGTCTGGAGTTAAGATTTCTGCATCAGCTTTTTCTTCCGCAGATCTAGTGGCCTCACAATGCGCAGTGGCAGGGTTCGTACTCGTTGGAACGTCTCGGCTTACCTCGGTAATTTCCGGAGTTGTATCTGCGATCGGCGTCTGCACTTTTTTAGCCGTTTTAGCGCTGGATTTTTTGGCAGCTCCAGCTGCGGCGTTCAAACGTGCTTGGCGAACAGGTCGCTGCAGCGCTGAAGCGGGTGTAGTTGTACCTACTCGTTTTTATCTCTACTAATATTTAGGATTTTACGCTCGAACTTCTCTACCAGATCGGTTTAGTAGCGTTGAAATTTAGTAGAGAAATAGATAAGACCTTGGAAAATGACATTATAGTATGCTACCCAAAGCAACAATTTTACGTGGACGTAAACTAGTCGATACTTATATTTATTTATTTATTTTTATACTTTAGTACATTTTATATTGTACATTGGTGGACTTAAATGCCTAAGGCATTTTCTACCAGTCGACCATAGGGTGATGCAGAGATATCAAGGTAGGTGCACTAAGTAGAAATTAGAATCAGTCTAAAAAAATAATATCCTTAATAACAAATGATTAAATATATACATATTTTATATAGGATACTAATATGATATCAATACTATATTCTATAATACTATACGTTATTATACCTACAATATAATACTATACTATATGTATATTTACTAATATTATCAAGAGGAAAGATTTGATTTTTTGTTACGAAAACTACTGGACCGATTTGATAACTTCTTTTACTGTTGGAAAGCTACACTATCCCCGGATGACATAGGCTATATTTAATTATGAAGTTCCCACGGGAACGAGAGTTATGCGGGTGAAACCACTCACGGGAAGCTAGTGTAATATAAAGTATAAGTTTCTCAGTAGTCGCCACGTCACGCATTGCGCGGTAATAGAAAAAATATGGCGATTCCAAACACATTTAACCGTTTTTACGGAATAAATTACTTCAAACTTTGAAATTTTCCTTAACCTTTTGCACTATCTGTTACTGAAAAAAGTATACAACACACAATTTTAAAACTACCACTACATTTAACTACACTCTAAAACGAACGGCACTGAGTTAAACATCCCGCGCTATATCGCCACTCGCTCATAACTTAAGCCTCATAAAAACGGGATTTTCTTATATTCACTGTTATTTTAGCAGCACCAGTGTAAAAATATTATGTATTGTGTCATCGGCAGAGCACGAAAAATAGCGGTGAGTTGAATTTTCATGAATACAAAATCTTGGTTTATTTACGGAAAGGAATATTAATTAAAATGTGGTAGGGCTATTGTGAACGTAATATTTAGTAGCTGTAGCATAGCGTAGCTTAGCCGTCTGTGTCGGGTAGGTTTACTAGGCGTTACGTGTTTTATGGGACGTTCTATTTTGCAGTTGTGAATGGACGTGTGTATTTTGTGTTTGTTACCTTTGGTTATTTGTGATTTAACATTTCTATCATTACATAGTATAAAACAAAGTCGCTTCCCGCTGTCTGTCTGTAACTAGCTTAGATCTTTTAAACTACGCAACGGATTTGATGTGGTTTTTTTTCGTAGATATCCGTATATAATATATACACGATATATACAATATATAGGGAGGGATACAGGGATTCGTGATCACTATATAGAGATTCGAGAGGAAGGTTTATATGTATAATACATCAGCATTACACCCGTGCGAAGCAGGGGCGGGTCGCTATACAATTTCCGAGTTCTAGAGATTTACGTCTCACTTTATTTCTCAGAGGTCGTGGGTTTGATATCCACGCCAGACAAGATTTTTTTGTGTAATTAGGCTGTTTACTGGTTGTAGTACTGGTTGCTGCAAGCAGTATTACTGTGTTGGGATTAATCTTAGATTTAGAGTTACTGTTTAATTATGGCAAGGTAAATCCTATTTAATCTTCAAAATTGCGATTTCAACAAGAAACGTTCATATCTAAACAACGCGAACGTACATACTCACTTCAACATCAATATAAATATAACGATATGTACGTAAAAGCAAATTTAAAAAGGTGAAATAAAAATCTCATAACTAAGGTTGCCACCTTAATTTTTGGTTCAAATAGTACTTTTTACAAAAAGTTGCAAAATATATAGTACTTTAAGGGAAATTCTGGAAAAAATTGGACACATTTATTTTTTATAATTATTTATTTTTCCATGTGTATTTTGATGTCGGCGCCTCACATATGCGTGCACGAGCGCGGGGAGGTTTCGGGCCTCGGGGTACCGAACCCGGCTACGTGAGCGCCTTGCGCGCCTTACCACTCACTGAGCTCACAGACGTCGGCCACTCCGGGCATTTCTTTGTATTATCTTCACTAGTTATAATTATTTATGTTAATTGTCGTATTACACCTATTTTATACAGTCCACTAGTTTCACTTAAAAGTCCCAACCGAGTCTTATCATTTGTTATTAATCTTTGCTTTGGCCATCAAGATATTTTTACTTATAAAATAATTATAAGAGCATGTTTGATGTAGATTAAAAGAAATCAACAATTCATTTTTTTCATATGCCGAGTTGAACGTGCGTAAATATTTTAAAAAGGGGTTACATTTGGATTAGAGAAAAAATATAGTACTTTTTGTACTATAAAATATATTTTTTTATAACATTATAGGATATTTGTCTGAAATATAGTACGATACTACGGTACGCGTGACAACCCTACTCATAACCGTAGCCACTTAATCATAAAGAACGATTATTTTTGCTCTCTCATCTCTTAATATTTGCAACCATATAGTATACTTAAATCGAGCTAATACCATTTTGTTGTTAACCGCGACCGTACGATTTATGAGCCGACCAACGTTATAACGAAATAAACTTTATATATCATTTAGTTTATTTATATTGCGATTTCAGCTTCTGACAAAGATTGGATTTTTAATTTCCGTTTTAAGCTGTAGGTAATCTATACTTAATATTATTATAATGAGGAAAGATTTGTATTTTTGTATGAATTAACTCAGAAACTACTGTGTCGATTCCAAAAGTTCTTTGACCATTGGAAAGGAACATTTACGCTGAATGACATAGGCTTTATTTAATTATGAAGTTCCCACGGGGACGGGAGTTACGCAGGTCAAAAGTGGGAAGCTAGTGCATTTATAAATTAAAAATATTAAATTCGGGACTGAAACAATACATGAATTTATATCATATGAAAAATAATGCATCGATGATGTTATAAACGCTTGAGGATAAGTCGTTTTTTTATTTTTTTTTGTCCTGGGGGAATTGCATTTACGCATTCCCACCGCCGCGCCGCTGCAGCGTATCCGCGCGCTGGCGGCGCTTGAAGATACCTGGGTTGGATTCCCGGCTCATTATTTTTAGGGCACTAACATATTAAATTTAATGTTGTTTCCAGTTTA
The DNA here is from genome assembly GCA_947037095.2 of Nycteola revayana. Taxonomy (NCBI): domain Eukaryota; kingdom Metazoa; phylum Arthropoda; class Insecta; order Lepidoptera; family Nolidae; genus Nycteola; species Nycteola revayana. The sequence goes on along the minus strand of OX344851.2, from coordinate 16,698,081 downwards.
GAATAGACCACCAGGGTATCATAAGAGGCTAAGGAAATACACCTGATGGATGGCCAGCAGCATCTATCCATTCAAAGCTACTCCCTTCTTACTGCGATCACCAATCCGTCTGCCAAGCGTCATTTCGGCAATATCCATCAACTATTATAGCTTTCCAAGGACTGTTTTGTTGTGTAAAGAGGAGCCCCATTCAGCAGTAGACGTAAATTGGTTGGTAAAGTAAAGCAAATCATCATTCCAGCCGTAGGACGTCCACTGCTGGAGATAGGTCTCCCTCATAGATCTCCAGTTGTTGCGGTAGAGGCGGCCTGCATCCACCGTGATCCCGCGGCCTTAACCAGATCATCCGTCCATCTAGTAGGTGGATGTCCTCCGCTATGCTTGCCGATCCGCGGTCTCTATTCGAGAACTTTTCAGCCCTAACGTAAAGCAAATGCCCCTTAATAATTGATACGTATTTTATTTATCCCATGGAATATAAATATACCTTCTACTTTCCTTATAACAGATCCAATCTAATTTAGCAACCATAATAGTAACTGAGAACCATGCCACGCTTCCTCAATACAAATCAACTTAATATCTTTTGATCCCCAACACTAGAGTAATCGTCCATAATCCAAAGCAATTATATCACAAAGACCAGGCTTCTATAGACAATCAAAGGGAATAATTTGGACGGCGATTATTTCGAGTAAGGTTGCAAGGACTCTCCACGACAAAATGTCAAGTACTAGCTTTTAATTAATGAAACCCTCTAGGTACTTATGCGGATTTAATTGAAGTAAAGCTGCTTGGAACAGGAGTAAGAAAAAAGTAGTTTTTTTTTGTGTAGAAAAGAAGGTGAAGAAAAATTCAATGGGATTTCTTGCAATGAGTTGTTTTACTTATTACTTTCTTTTCTACATGTCCTAATATTGCAAGACACAATTAAATGTGATATAAGTCATACGAAACGTAGCTAGTCTAAACTTAAACTAACCTATCACTACTAGGGCTGCCTACTATATTATATAGTATAGTACTAAATTTTAGTCAAATGTACTATATAATATACCAAAATAATATAGTACAAAAAGTACTATATTTGACAGAGCGGCATATGAAAAATGCTATAGGTGGAGGTCTAAAAAGAGTCCTTAAGAGGGGCCTCCGGACAAAATCTTAATCCGGCACTGTATGGATCATACACGTGAAAAAATTATTTATAACATTTTTTTTTCCTGAATTTCCCAAAAGTACTATATATTTAGCAACTTTTTGTAAAAATTACTATGTAAAACAAAAAAAAATGAGGCAACCTTAATCACTACATAGTATAAAACCAAATCGCTGTCTATCTGTACTTATGTATGCTTAGACCATTACAACTACGCCACAATATTTTGTGTTTTTGTGAATAGAAAGAATGATTCAAGAGGAAGGTCTATAATGTACAATATACATCTGCATTGCATCCATGTGAAGCCGGATCCCTAGTTGATTCATAAAACTCTCGCAGCGGCTCTTGGCGGTTAAATCGGCACGTTCCCCGAGTGCTGGTATTTAATTTGTATATCAGATAAATATTGCCATTCAACGGAACAATGACGTTGCTAAATAGCATAGATATAGTTAAGTTAAGATGGAAATAATATTCACTGATTCCAAAAACGGTAATCAAAGCAACAGTCAATTAATATAAGTATCAAAGTAAATTGAAAAAAGATATTTAAACTTTCAAAACATCCAAATTTACGTTTGTCATTCGATTTTCTATGAAAACTATCGATAAATACTCAAATCAAATTAAAACTATATGCTATAAAACATTATTCTATAATAAACTTTTAAACTTTCGCGTATCATAATTATAATATATGGCACACAGGTATTAAAGCGATAAAATTACCTTTTTATATTACCCGACGTTTCGATCAAGTTACACACAGTCTGTCCGCGACCACGATCAATGTAACTTGATCGAAACGTCGGGTAATATAAAAAGGCAATTTTATCGCGTTAATACCTGTGCGCTATATTACTATATTATAATTATTCCATATTTCCTACTTATCAAAAGCGGGTTTGTTAATTGTGAAATGAATAAACCTTTTAGTAAATTAATTTATGGCTTGAGGCATAGATTACTTATAATTTACATGAAACAAGTATTTAAAACATCGTGCAACGATATAATTAAAGCAGCAAAAAAACATGGAAAACTCACAGAACATTCAGCAACCATTACTGGATTAAATTTTTAATTAAGTACAATTTTATTTGAACGCATTAAAATTTTGAAACTTCAATCGTTAAGACGCTCCATAATAAGAATAATTAGCAAAACATATCGAAATTCAAACGAACAAAGTTCCAAAGTCATAAACCAACACGAATACGTTAAAAGTCAACGGCAGGAAAATACATAAGGTAACGTTTTATTAGTCGACACTAACGTGTTTCAACATGTTTCATGTTTCGGTACCATCCAGACTTAGATTTCCCTAAAGACATGTTGTAACTTGTCAGAGCATGCCCAACAACTTTGTGCATGTGTGTGAGAGAGAAAAGTGGAAAGTACTTAAAACTTCGGCTCAGTTGATCTTTGAATTGAAAACGAGAATTGGAGTGATGGTGCTTACGTCTGTGATACGAGACTTAGTGGAAGCAGGAAATTAATTCTTTAGAGTGACATTAGAATAGTTGAGGAATAGCTGGAAATGTTTTACTTCTTAGCGTTGAAAAGAAATAAATACTCAAATATTAGATCTGTCATATATATTTGATTAAACTGATGTTCCGGGATAGATTCCCACCCAGGACAATATTTTGTGTGAAACACAGGTGATTTTTCTGAGTCTCTGTTTGGTTATGAATTGAGTGTTTGACATCACTACATAGTATAAAATAAAGTCGCTTTCTCTGTCCCTATATCCCTATGCCCCTATGTCCCTATGTATGCTTAAATCTTTAAAACTACGCAACGGATTTTGTAGCGGTTTATTTTTAATAGATAGAGGGATTCAAGCGGAAGGTTTATATGTATAAAACATCAGCATTGTACCCGTGCGGAGCCGGGGCGGGTCGCTTGTATATAATAAAGAAAAGGAATAAAAAGCATTTATTGACGAACAAAAAAATACTAGACGAGAAAATAAATAGGTACACAATGAAAGGGCATGGATTTACATTTAATAGTACAAAACATGTAGTGTGTTCAAATGGCTAGCAGCTCAGCATATTGTTACAGCCGCGAGGCGACTGCAACACTGATTTTCAGCTGCCTGTTCAAGTGAGTCACAGATAAGTTACTAATAAAATAAATAATTGAGTACTTCTTGATCAATCTATACTAATATTATAAAGCTGCAGAGTTTGTTTGTTTGTTTTTTGTTTGAACGCGCTAATGTCAGGCACTACTGGTCCGATTTCAAAAGGAGGAAGGTTATATGCTATATTTTATTTTAAAAAACGGGGGAAAACCGTGCGCAGGAATAGCTTCCTGCGCACGGTTTTCCCCCGCGTAGTTAATCAATAAAAAGAATAAACTAGATACAAATAAGCCTGTCGCCTTAAGCAATATTGCATCTGTCATATATCCATCAATCTGTTTACGAGTTAACACCATAAATGTATTAATACGACAAAGAAATAATATAAATAGTTATAAAGTCAACCCAATTTAATTTGCGCGTTATTAAACACACAAGTCAAGCTTAACAAACATAACCCTTTCAACTTAATCAATTAAAATATATTAAGACCGAATAAATATTAAAAGAGACCCTTTATCCAACTTTTCATTTGGATGATCATCGAAAACACTGAAAATATAACTTGGTAACAATCTTGATCGAAATTTCAGGGGTAGAGATAGCAACCCAAATATAAAAAGTTTTATCCAAATACGTTTTAGATTAAAAATTGTTCCACTTATATAATATCCCTATCGGTGAACTGTTGGCAAAATAAATGGGGAAAATTGCGAGCATCTCAAATGCACGGTGTGAGTTAAATCGTATTGATTTCATAACAATAAGGAAATAATGAAATTTATTCAGCACTTTAGGTATTAACATACACATGTACATGTCAAAATTACACTGTATAAGACTAAATCAAACAAAAGTATCACGTAAGTAGGTAGCTGAAAACATTGTTAAAATTATTTGATCTTACAGAATTTTTTAATCAGTCTGTCCGTCTGTCGAGCTATAACAACAAATGTACACATTATAGTAAGATGCCTTAAAGGTAACAGGTCTAAAATTTCCAAGAATCCGGCCCAAGTCTTAACTTATGATATAGTTAAAATCTTATGGTAAAAGTTAACATTAGGTAATTGTTTTTTTTTTGTACAAGCCGATAGCACATATTTAAATATAGTTTACTAGCTGCGCCCCGCGGTTTTATCCGCGTTACTCTGCTCTAGTAGGTCGGAGCGTGATATTTTGTAGCTTATGTGTTAATCCAGCGTATAACCTATCCCAGTGCAATTTCAGCCAATTCCGTTTAGTAGTTTAGGCGTGAAAGAGTAACAAACATACATCCATGCATTCATCCATACTTACAAACTTTCGCGTTTATAATATTAGTAGGATTGGAAGTTGATTGGTAAGTGCCATCTATTGGTCTGTTTTGCTCGCTGATCATATAATAGATGCTGTACATTGGTAAATTGTATACTAAGCATACTTGTTGAAAAAAAAATGTTACTATGACTGCGATAAACTACATACGTATTTAAAAAGTGAAAAACTGACTTGCTAAAGTCGTAAATATCCACATCATCAGCCCATATAGAGTCCACTGCTGAACATGGACTTCCTCCCGAGGGAGGGTATTTGCCATAGTCACCACGCTTGGTAGGCAGGTTGGTGACCGTAGTTTTATGTTGAACCACAAGGAGATGCTGCTGCCCGTTCCTTGATATACGATTATTATAGATGATGTTATAACAATCGGGACCAACGGCTTAACGTGTTTTCCGAGGCACCGAGGGTAGTCCCTCAACCTACCAGACCCGGAAAGAAATCTTAGAATTTTCGTGGGGATCGAACCCACGACCTCCAAGATTTGAAGCGAGCCAAATACCGCTAGGCTACGGAGTTAAATATCCACGCATTTTAATATTTAAGAAGTACCTACCTATGTTTTATGACTCTCTATTTTCGTTTTAAACTATTTTAAGTATTTCATGTGAATGTGCTTACTAGTGATATAGTTATAAAAGTACATTGGCTCACAGCGTCACCTCGCTGCACAGGAAGCGGACACCGCCTGTCGTTTACCGCGCACTCTGCGCTTCCGCGCCGCTTTATCGCGTACGACTGTACCTACTAACACATACGTAGGTCATGGTAACACTTTCTTGTTATTGCTATATCTTTGTTGTGGTCTCGACTGTACTATGCTTATATACACATATACATAATAAAATAAAATAAAATAAGCGGCCGGAACCCAATGGCTAGGGCGTCGGACTTGTGATCTTGAGGTGACCGGTTCGAACCCCACACCCATTGCACTACCGACGTGAACCCACTCGTAACACAAGCATGTGTCTTTAGTACGAGGGCTAAACAAGAATACTAGTAGACTGCAAAAGTCTGCTAGTAATCTTTTAATAAAAATTTAATCATGACATTCCATATTTACCATCAATTATTCTAGCTAGCAAATATATAAATAGCTTAAAATAGCTAGCTAGATGCCGAGTGGTTTCCGGCTTAGAATAGACCACCCCATGTCCTCCCATGGGTGTCGTAAAAGGCGACTAAGGAACATATGGCTGATGGATGGGTAGCAGCATCTATTAGCTCAAGGTTTACATCTTACTGCGATCACCAATCCGTCTGCCAAGCGTGGTGATTATGGCAATATCCCTCTAAGATCCTGGCTTACCAAGGTCTGTTAAGAGGAGGCCCATGTTCAGCAGTGGACGTTAACGGGCTGTTAATGATGAAATTCATCCCTATTCCATCCCAAACTCTCTGATAATTTTGCTAACAAGCTATATACAAGTATAACATACAAGTATAACATACAAGTTTCTCAAGCAAATAATTAACTGAATTAGAACAGGATCATTAGATCAATAAGGCAAATTTAATAAAGCGTATGTAATCTGCAATATAGATAGTAGTTTATAGGATTAACATTAATTACCTTACTAATTGTGTTCAATAATTCTTGTTAGCAATATCGTCGATCGTAATACCTACCTACTCTGACATACATAAAAGGCCGACATTGGGTGTTAATACGCCTTATATTATATGCTTTCATAATATTATACCACCTTTTAAACAGTAAGCAGTATATATATCATCATCATCATCATCATCAGCCCGTATAACGTCCATTGCTGAACATGGGCTGAAGCGTGGTGATTATGGCAATATCCCTCAACGATCCTGGCTTGCCGAGGTCTGTTAAGAGGAGGCCCATGTCCAACATACGGACGTAAACGGGCTGTTGATGTTGATGATTATATAGGCTAAGGGCTAGTATATTATAAATATATATTTGCCTGACCTGGGTGACATACCCAACTGCAGTCATCGACCTACCTGCCATGCCTGGTGACTATGGCAAAACTCCTTATAGAGAATCCCCAGTTTAGGTCGTGAAACCACTCAAATTATCTTTACACCCGCAATAAACCCGAGCAATAATATGAATCGTTGAAAAATTATGAGCTGACTAATAAAAATAAATTGTTGCACCATTGCTTATAATAAGTGAACAATTTATGGCGATAATTACTTAAGCGTTGTAGAATTACGTTAATGAGCAGTGAACGCCGCCGGGTAATCAAACTTGTAAATAACAGTAACTCGATTGTGAGAAAATGAACTATGGTTGAAGGGAAATATGGATAAATTTATTTGTCCAAATAAAATGTAAGTTACGAGAATTTATGTAAAATCGGATGGACAACGAGGCTTTTGCTACTTCACCGGGCATAAAGGCAAGCAGAGCTCTAGCCTTAAAAAATGGTTTAAAAACTACAAACTAAGCAACCTGCGCAAGAGGGCGCCCCCTGTGGGGCTTAGACCTCGGCTCAGGGCGCTCGCTGGCGATGAGATTGAGGGATTATGACTTTTGGTATTTTAGAGGAGTTTTGTACAAGTGGCATCGGATGGTTCTTTGCAAACTAAGGGTCAGGAGGACGAGGGGGAACGCGTCGCGTTCGTGGGCGTACTCTTCTCTGGCGGATCGGATAGAGTGGTCTCCGTGTAGTGGTTGTAACAGAGGAAGAACATTCATATAAGGAGCAAAAAGCCTTCTGCTTCGAATAGTTCATGTTACAATGATAGATAGTATTTTGACTGTACTTTACAAACCTCTTAACAGATCGGCAAGCCAGGGTCGTTGAGGGGGGGCCGGATCGCTTATGCGTACCCGAACCCCGCCAACGGTGGATCAATGGAGTGTCCGGGGGGTTTTAGTGGTGTAGGGTCCTCTCCTCGTGGTATGAGTTAGCATACCACGCTATGGAGAGAGCGAGTCCCTCATATCCCACCGCCAGAGCGCGAATACGCTGCAGCGGCGGTGGGAAGGCGTAAATGCAATTCACCCGGACAAAAAAAAAGGGTCGTTGAGGGGTATCTATTGTCATTGCCTATATTGGGAGGTGGAGTTAGTTGTCGCAGTAAGATGGTAGGTAACCTTGAGCTAATAGATGCTGCTGCCCATCTATCAGCTGTATGTCCCCTAGTCGCCTCTTACGACACCCGTGGGAAGATATGAGGTGGTGAATTTTGAATTGCTTTATTTCTTATATATTATGTGCAGTTTCTACAATTCTAAACGGTTGAGTTCAGAAAACCGTATAATTCACATTATGGAAGAAATTTTAAGTTTTAATGCTTGCTGTCAAAATTACAAAAAAGTTTTAAAATATAGGTCTATTTTATTTTTTTATTTCAAATTTAAATTACTCAATACATGCCATTAGATCATTTCAATTTGAAATGAAGAGTAAAATAGACAGATATTTTCAAACGGTTTTTTATTCATTTCGATAGCAAGCAGATAAAGAATACAATGATAGTAAAATGATCACAAAAATAATGTACAATAGCCCATGCCATAGGTCATGAATTTAAATATTTATCATCAAATATTATCACAATTTCATTTCCTTTATTAAGAATGAAACAGCAAGTTAAAAAGGACAAATTTGTTTTCATTTATACAACATTAAATAGAAACTTAAATAGACATCATGATTAGTCTAGTAGCAGTGCAACCAAATATTCTTAAATCCATAACTTAACTACCATAAAACTTTAAAACGAATACAAAAAAATCACTACAAGAGATAAGTCCGTTCTTTTCCAACAACCTTCCTGTGCGAGAAATATTTAATATTCCTTTTTCTGCATAACTTACTACAAACCAGTACGAAGCAACATCACAAAATATTATTTAAACTTTATAAAATGCTAACTCTGGAAGTTAGATCAAATGAAAATCGTTTCCACAACTGCCACTCCTGAAGATTTTAAAACAAAGTTATCTACTTTCTTTGGAACATTTCCTAGAGATTCTTTAAAATTCACATGCTCAGAACTTTGTATTGCTGTGTCGTTTAAATCGTTAGCGATACTGTTCAAGCTGTTAAGTCTTTTGTTAGAATTAAGTCGGCTTTTATTTTTATTTGTCAGCTTCGGTGGTGTGGTGTAGTAGTATTATATGATTACGGGTTCGGTTCCTGGGTAAAGTAACATTTTATTCGTTAGCCTGTACCCAGTGCTGAACATGGTTTCTGTTGAAGGGATTGCTATAGTCACCGCGCTTATCAGGCGGTTTGATGACCGTGGTATTACGTACAGTATATAAACAAGAAAACATATAACGTGCTTTCTGAGGCATCGAGACACGATGACATATAGTAGCATAAAGTTATGGTTTGTTCCCAATATATAGCTTTAAACCATTTAGTTAACAAGTCTGTTAGTTTCTGGGATCCAAGGGTTATTTTGTAGTGTGAAGAAAAAGAATCTTCATTCTCTAATGGAAAATTTACATAAAAATACTTTTAATTTTATTTGATTCAGACATTTTGCTCATATTTGACTGACAGCAACTCACAGCAACCATCCACAGTCCTCGATTCTTCATCATTATTAATTTTAATAGGAACCTTTCAATCTCAAATTGAAAAAACAAAGAACACTCGAGAGGCTAATAAAAAATTCAAAGGCGAGTAAAAATCCTTTCGAAAGAGAATTAACGACTCAAAACAATTTCTTTTCTATCGGCCGTTTGTATAATTGGGCTGAGTTTTTGAGTCGGTGCGTCCGGTTCTCGATCTTATTGAGTAAGATTTCCAATTTTATTATGAAAAAGGGCCGTGGAGATGTCAGGAATCTTGTTATCTTCGGGCCTACCTGTCGTATTTTATTGAATCAGGTGTTACAGGGAAAAATCATATATATGAGATCGACGACGAATTTACTTATCACGGTGGAGTGGTGATCGGGTATTAGATGTGTACAGGGTATTTGCTGGATATTTGAGCGCATGCAAAGTTATGCCTGTCCGTCGCTAATTAGTGTTTAAGAGTAGAGTAGAGTAGTGCTTTAATGCACCAAACTCACACTGGGTAAACGATACATAGAAAATAAAACTTATCACAGTATAATAGTGAAACGGTCTAACCCTCATTTTTTTTCCTGTCATAACGCTGTAGTCCATCTAACGGGTGTCTCCGTTGGATGGACTACAGCGTTATGACAGGAAAAAAAGTGATGTACACTCTGCTAGGTTGGCGTGTGGTTTATTTGTAAATAGGTAACAGTGGTTTATAATTAAAATTAGGCGCGAAGCCTACGTTTGCTTTGTTATTCTAATCTCAAAGCTATAGTAATTTGATTATAGTCATGACAGAAGCCTATAAAACTTATCAAGTCACACTTAAAATTAACGAAAAATCATCATCTTTGAATACCAAAAATACTGAGAGTATTGCATATACCATATAACATACACATAAACTACTGAACTCTGCAAGTGATTCAGTAAATACTTAAATGTAATAAGAAGAACGCACTACCTACACTAGTTAAAAATAAATCTTGCATGACTTAGTTTTCCATTTCATTTCAAAAACATTGTCTATCTGTATTTCTCAAATATTCGAGTGTCGGTATTGAATACTGCGACTCAAAGATTTATGGCCAAGTGGTGACATAATCTTGATCTTTCCAATAAAAAACAAAACAAAAGACAAGTAGGCACCATAAATCATCACCGTTTCGCGTTATATACTTAGTTTCGATACCGTTTGGAGTCCCTAATCGAGACTCACCCTCATGTTGATATTTGACAACTTTATTGGATCAGTAATTGAATTTTCACAAGCTTTTATACTGATAAAAATTGGTATATTGGAGGACGTTGGACCCGCGCTAATTTCGTCAGCTCCAAAAATAAAAAGACGATATTGACAGAATCGAAGCTTTTAATTAAATATTTATGTTTTCTCACCCTTAATGTTTAGGATTGAAGATTTAATTAAGTTCTTCAAGACAATATTGATTAGAGGAATTATGATAAAGCATAATATATATAGAATCATCTTCATTTGTCTATAACATGCATGAGTTACTCATATTTTAGACTATGCTAATACCACACTAATAAAAGGCAAGAGATGGTTTTAGCTGTTTCAAATGTACAGTGTGAAATTAACCCTAGAAAGATAATCATTTTGTGATGTACAGTAAAAGCTCCTTATTCGCGCTTCCTTCATTCGCGTTTTCACTATTCGCGGATTAAAAAATTGCGACCCAATTCCTGTATTCGCGGCAAAAAAATCCCATATGCGCGGAACTTATCGGTACATCACTACATACATACATATTAATAGAAAGGATTCGGGTTCCTTTATAAACGTGTCGGTAATTGGACTAAGAAATGAAGATTATAGTGATATTACGACTACGCCTTAAGTTGTTGTTTAATGCTGCCACATATTAGATGTACTGTGCTTTATAATGTCGACTAAAAATAAGTGTTTCGACACGAAAAATATCTGTATTACAGCTTTAAGTGAAAATAGATATGCTTTGATCATTTACGCTTTGGAGAGTCACGTTTCCAGTGCATGTGGAACAAACACTGGAAACGTGACATTTTTTTATGAAAATTGATCCATCTACTGTCTCCTAGGAACGTATCCCCTATAATCCCATATAAATTACCATTCCATATTCACGGTTTCTGTATTCGCGGTATATTTACGGAACGTATACCCCGCGAATAGAGAGCTTTTACTGTACGATAATCAAGCGTAAAATTGTCTTTAATTTTCTGTAATGTCAAGTGTTAGGTATTGATATGAATAAACTATTTGTGTTTTATTTTTAACTAGCAACCCACCGCGCCGTCGCACGGGTGTAATGCTGATGTGTTATAAATACATATAAACCTTCCTCGCGAATCACTACATCTATTAATAAAACCGCATCTAAATCCGTTGCGTAGTTCTAAAGAGCTAAGCATACATAGGCACAGACAGACAGCGGGAAGCAACTTTGCTATGTAGTGATAATTTAACCATTATATTGATTTAATCACTTATAGAAAAAATTAAATAGTATACAATATCAAGAAACAAAACAAAAGAAGGTAAAATCCTAAATACTGGATATCTTAAATGTACATGCATCATTTTACTCTCGCGATTGTGATATTGCAAAATTATAATTGTTAACACTTACAACAGTAACAGTAACATTTTTGTACAAAATACATACATACATACGCCTGTCTCCCAGCGGGGTAGGCAGAGACAATGAACCTCCACTTGCTACGATCCTTACACACATCTTTCCCTTCATTCACTCTCATAACATTCTTCATACAAGCACGTCGGTTTAGAGTTGATCTTATTTGACCTTTTGCGAGGATGTCTCCGATTTGGTCAGAGAACGTTCGTCGAGGTCTTCCCTTCCGACTGTGCCACTCACACTTGCCATGAATACCTGTTTTGTCAATCTTTCTTCATCCATTCTTTCCACGTGACCAAACCATCTCAACATTCCCTTCTCTATCTTGTAAAAAATTAGAGCAATATTTTCGGAAAAGTATCTTGCTAGGGTTAATAATTGTTTAAATAGTAGTTATAACCACAACGTTGCTCAAAGATCTCGAACAACGTCAAAACAATCCATACTCGATTCCTTTTACTTCAAATTAAACAATTCCACTGACTTTTATTCTTTGCGGATTTAAAACACATAAATTCTTTTCAGCGCCCATAAAACTCAGTTTAAGTGGTCGTATCACCTCTTTTACAGTTAAACTAATAAATGTTCACTACAGAAATCTACACTCGACTTATCCGAGCATTAAAAAATCAGTAGCACTTAAAATCTGTGCAGGTAAACTTGAGCTTATATTTTATATATGTAGAAACAAACTTAAGGAACTTAGGAAGCAGTCTGTTACTGCAGTTTGGTTTAAAAAATAAGCCTTGCTTTAAACTTGGCTAGAACAAGTTCACTGAATTTTAAAGTTATTTTTTTAAGTGATAAAGTTAATCGTCGAAGTTTTTTGTTTAAGAGGGGAAATTTTGAAATTATGCTGGAAATGAGAGTATGCCGCGGAGTGTACATAATGGTAATGTATGGAAGTTCATGTTGGGCGAGGGAAAAGAAAAGGCGAATTAAAATTATAGCAGTAGTAATAGTTAACTTGGCGAGCATAAATCAAGCAAGCACAATAATAGTTGAAATCATGTTATAGGTGACAGAGAAATTAGTAGTGATCGCAATAGATTTAAGCCAGTGCGGCTAAACTCTCAGCAAATTGTTTGCTATGTACCTAGTAGAGGTGTGACGTAAACAGTATGACGTAACTTTTAAAAGTAGAATTACATAGGGTTGTGGCTAGACCGCAGTTTGAAGTGAAACACATCAATATTGAAATAATTGAAAATCGATATAACGAGGTCGATCGGTCAAACTAAATTGAAGATATAGTTGAAACAAAAATTCTTACTGAATTGAGACATCGAAAATAAAGAACAAAATGTGAATAAACAAACAAGAACAGAACAGACAAAAAATGTAAGTAGAAGATTCGATTGTTTAGCTAAATTGATAACAGCCAGTCTGCAATTATACAAAGCATTCTAGGTATGTTTGTAAAATTGTAGTTGATTAACTTTGTTCTTCTATATAAAGTAAGTCTTCGATTCATTGTAATAGATTCCAATAAACACAAAGTAAAAAGAATTACATATAAACAGATTTAACGAAAAATTTGTTGCTAAGTTAACCATCAGCCCGTATAACGTCCACTGCTGAAAATGCCTTCTACCGAGGGCGGGTTGGTGACCGCAGTAATATGTAATTATGAAGGGAAACGCTGCTAAATATGAAATGACAGTAATTAATGAAATCATTCTGTTGGAGCTTATTGAATGCAACGTAGTAAAGTAGATTGTCATCCAGCCACATAATGAACTTAATGACAGATGATTAAGGTGCATCTGCTGCTTTCAAATATTAACAATTATTATTTCATTGCGCATAATGTGGCAATTAAATCTGTCTTATATCTTAGTACACGGTTAGATATATTGCAAGTAACTAGACAATATTAAATTTAATTCAGCCCTGTTTTTTTTTTGTTCAATCTTAGTAGCAGACCTTTGCAGTCTACTAGTATTCTTGGTAACCCCCTGTGCTAAGCTAGTGGTAAGGGTGGGTTCACGTCGACCAAAAGATCACTAGTCCGATGTCCTAGCCATTGAGCTACAGCATTAGTGAAATTGTACCAAGTGATTACATTATATTTTTAACATCTTATATTCAACCCATATACATGACGACTTAAAGACATATTCGGATGGAACAGGCTTAACCCGGCGCTATGCCACGACTGGCTACCCGCATACCAATGGCCTCCCAAAAATGAATCTCTGTGTCGCGAAACATTTGCAAATAACTAATTGACGGACATAAGGAGAACCAAAGTCAGAAAAACAATCTATGGTTTACATAAATGGTTATCCTAGATGGAAATCAAACTCAGGACACCATGTCTCAGAGGCAATTACCGTAACTACTCGAGCGTTAAATTATGCATATATTGCCAATAACATTGACACTCGGTAAGATAGCATATTACAAGCAATCAGACAAAAATACATTCCATCCTTATCACACACATAAATCATAAAACCTTGATCCAGAACACCTTTCCCTTAAATATTCTTTTTGTTCAACAAATACAAATTGGAATCTGCTTATGATAGAAAGAGATGGAATATGTCAGCCAGTTCAACCTTTAAACGATCTTGATGCGCCATTAACGGACCGAGTTATCTTAAGTGTCACTTGTGACAAATTGCGCGAAAATCTCGCTACTTTGCAAACGTCACATCATATCCTGTTGATTCGCAAAAATCTTGGCGATATTATAGCGATAATTCTTCGGTTGTTACAAATGGTTGAATAAGTTTCAAATAGCTTTGTTGGGAAAACTGGGATAATCAAAAATGCCTGTATTTGTGGCGCAGGGGTTATGATTAATCTTAAAAATTGCTTCTGAAACCTAAGACAATTGTTTGTGTGAACATATAACAATGTTAAAACGTTATGCCTACCTACAATGCAATATTATCTCTGGATCGCTGTATGGTTAACTGGTAGATAAAGTCAAGTCAACTAATAAACATATTAAGGTTTAACTATAAATTAATAAATAACAATAGTGGTTCTAATTTGCATGGAATTCGTATTTTCGAATTGTTGATAAAATCTTCGGCGACAAAAAAAAACGTATAGCGAATGTATTGGGTATTTAAAATCATTAGTAACTGTTTATTTTAAAAAAGTTGTTTCAATAGTCTGTTACTTAAAAATCGAGTATTATAAAAAAAAAACACCTAACTCCAATGTTTAGAATTTATGACATTTAGTTACATAGTTTAGGGCAAATAGATGTTAAAATTAAAGACTATAATATGGTTAAAAAATAAATCCGATAAAAATTAAATGTCAGAAAAGCAAAAAATGTAGTTGCTCATTGACGGAAATTGTTAAACAAGTCTCAAATTAGCACCCACGAACATTTATTGTAGGTGTTCGAAAATTATGTGACATACACTGAATGCAATATAAAAATACGTTTCATAATTTCTTCATAGTTTTTTTTTAAATATTTTCTTTTTTGAACTTAAACTTGTATTGAAATAATCCATTTTTTTTTATGTTCGATCGAAGTGTCTGAAATCGTCTGAAGTGGCATACAAGCACTCCTAGTGCCAGTGTAGTAGAAGCTTACTACCTCGTTAGCTCCAGTGACGTTACTCTCGCGAAGGAACACAACATTAATCAGTAATATTATTTGGCTGTGGTATTATCTCAAATTAAGGTCAAACAGCTCATAAAGCGTACTGTCTGCTTAACCTGATTTTAGACCCGTAAAACAACCAATCAAAGTAGCATGCTAAAAGATAAATACATTTTAATGCTTGCAATTCTATTTCTAATTGTCCTAAAACTAGCTTCTTTCGCCCGGTTTTACCCACGTTCCTCATGTTCGTGTCGGAACTTCATCATTATAACCTATGTTACTCCTGAATAACGTATATTTCTAATAAGTAATGAAAAAATAGTTGCAATCGGTCCTGTAGTTATGAAGCCTGTTCAATGCAAACAATCAAATTCTTTACTCTTTATTATAATACTAGCTTGTGTCCACTACTTGGTCCATGTAAAATACTATTGGTCATAGCGATAATATGATAATATAGCCTTCCTTGAATACTTTACGGAAAAGTTTACCATATACTATGTTTCAAAATTGAGATTTATAAAATTCGACCACCGGCGGCGCACTAACGTCCCCCTTAGAGACGTGTTATAGAGATGACCGGTAGGTAGGGTTCCACCGTACTCTAATTGTTTAAGGCATTAGGGGCTTAACCTGAGATGCGGGTTCGAGTCCCGCCGGTGGTAGAATTTTATTAATCTAAATTTTGAAACAACTTAAATACTTGCTTAATTTGCAAATTTATAAAATGTTATCATTATAGATTAATAACAAATTATTGTTTTCAAGTGTTATGTTATAGGTTTACGTAAATAAAAATAATTTTTATTTTATTTTATTTTATTTCAAATCGTTCAATTTACAAGTAGTTCTTTAATAGTAGCTGTATAATATCAGTTAAGATAAATAAAAAAATGTAAGAACATAACCAGCTTCTCTATATCCAAATCTTTTACATCCCATTCCACTCAAAGTATTATATAGAACGTTAAAACTGAAACCGCTATTTCGCATAATATTATAATAGCAGCTTTTTACAGCGATTTGCCTGACAAGGGCTCAGTATCCTATATTGTTTTGCAAGTAAGGGCCTAAACCGTAATTGATAACCCGCTCAGGAAAAGGGTTGAAAATAAAATTACTTTTAAAAATATGCTTCCGCAAGATAATGCTAAGTATAAAAGGTCTTTAAGGGTCCGAAATGAAGTTACCTGTCTCTTTAATGATGATTTAATATTATTTTGCTCAGAGTAAAGACTGATGTTATATTTTGTGTTATGGCGTTTTAAGTGGCTGACAAATAAAAATTCTGTTACTGTCAGTGCCGGCGTTAAAGAGGGGTGCGTTGCGGCGACGGCCCAGGGCGCCAAATTTGAGGGGGCGATTGATGGGGGTGAGATTCTTCCCCCGCCAAACTAGAACACGTGTCGGATGCTAAGGATAGCCAAACCTTCGTGCGTGGTGCCAGATCGCCGATTCGTGTACTTGGTCTTTTGTCTCGAGCGTCTCTCGATCAAGCAATGAGAAAACCGTCGTATCACGTTTACAATCGTTTACAATGTTTTAACTACTACAAAAGGCAGAAGATAACATTCTATATACACGTTAAGTATGGTGTTGGTGCCATAATATTCTTGCCCGGGTGTCAGTCCCTCTAACGCTGGCACTGGTTACTGTTACTTACTAAATCCTACTAATATTTTAAATGCGAAAGTTTGTATGTGTGGATGTATGTATGTTTGTTACTCTTTCACGCAAAAACTATTGAATGGATTTAGGTGAAAGTTTGCACGCGGATACTTTATAAGCTGGATTAACATATAGGCTACAAAATATTACGCTCCGACCCACTGGAGCAGAGTGACCCGGGTAAAACCGTGAGGCAGCGCAGCTAGTCGTTTATAATTAACAAACTAAGAAAAAGGGCGCCCCATGTGGTACTTATGAATCGAGTCGGGAGGTCGCTGGCAAGGGATTAATAACTTCTAGATATTTTGGAAAATTTGTGCAGTTTTTTTACAGTTCGACTACTCGCAGATTTACGAGGGGTCATTGACGCAATGAGTAAAATTTCTTGTTTGTCTTCATCTAAGGACCTGTTTTTGCTTATCATCCGTAACACTAAAACAACCTACACTATAATTTAAAGTTTAAAAATGTTAGTGTTAAAAAAATCAACTATGTTGCAAATTTTGGGTCAAATGTTTGATTATCATCGCCGCTTAATAGCTGGTTGCGGGCGTCAAGTGAAAAATAAAGCCAGAATATTAACATAGTAATTACATCATTTAACCTTTCACAATCTGTTTGAACATACTTCCGTCCCAAATTTTACCATACCAGAATTTTAACACCAGCCCGAACACCGGCGGCTTTTAAGTGTACAACCTACATACACGTAGGTACTTATAGTTTCCCTGTTGGTTTATAAAATACGTTACTTATTGCGAAGTTGTGGTATAAAAACCTCGACAGTTTTTTTTAAAGATTACTAGTAGAGTTTTGCCGTGAGGTTTCCGGCTTAGAATAGACCACCCCATGTCCTCGCATGGGTGTCGTAAAAGGCGACTGAGGGACATATGGCTGATGGATGGGCAGCAGCATCTATTAGCTCAAGGTTTACATCTTACTGCGATCACCAATCCGTCTGCCAAGCGTGGTGATTATGGCAATATCCCTCAACGATCCTTGCTTGCCAAGGTCTGTTAAGAGGAGGCCCATTTTCAGCAGTGGACGTAAACGGGCTGTTGATGATGATGATGATGACTAGTAGAGTTTTGCAAGCTACTATTATTCTTGTTAACCCCTTGTGCTAAGCTAAAATACTTGTGACGAGTAGGTTCACATGAGTATTACAGGTAGGGATCGAACCGGCGAACACATGGTCGCAAGTCCGACGCTCTAGCTATTTGGCTAAGGCAAACACTTCAAAAAGTAAAAAAATAAATAAAAAATAATAATACTATTCGAGTCTTTGCCACTGGGCGGGCACACATTACCAGGTACCTTGATACATCTGTGCCGCACCTACCACATCTCCTTTCAGGCAAATAAGTATAACAGTATGATGTAAATTTATTTCCTGGGACAGATAGAGAATAATATTACACACTAGCTGCGCCCCGCGGTTTTACCCGTGTTACTCTGCCCCAGTGGGTCGGATCGTGAATTTTAGTAGCCCATATATTAATCGTGCTTATTACCTATTATCGTGCAAACTTTCAGCCAAATCCATTTAGGAGTTTTTGCGTGAAAAAGTTACAAACATAGTCAAACATTCATACAGACTTTCGCGTTTATAATTGTAGTAGAATTTAGTATCATAACAAAACGCCAAACGTTCTAGATTAACAACATCCGACACCGCGATACTAATGACAAGCGACCCTTTTTAATAATAAATGGAATCAACCCCTTCTGCCAATTTTAACCAATATTCCATAACCTTGCGCTGTCGATAGCAATCCCTAAAATAATTATTTTCGGTGAGGAAAAATAAAAACAATTTAATTCTTCGACTCGCAGCGGTTGGGCTCTCAAATTCTTGTTTGGCGATGTTCCAATTTAAGAAAAAACAATTAGTATAGAGAAAAATGGAGTTGTTGCTAAAAATGATCTGCGCGTATTAATTGTATAATTTTACATAGCATTACGATCTTTATTCACTAATTGGAATAAAATGTATAAATTGATATTGTTCTTTAATAATCTGTTAGGACAAATCCCAAATTTATTTTTAATAGATTTAGGGCTGATTGGCAAGCGTCAGATACTTTTTTATGCGATGATTGACAAATTTTCAATTTACAGTGATACTTTTATCAAAGGAGTAAATATTAAATCGAACATATTTTGTACGGATACCTATTTAGCCCAAATTCAGATTTTTCCCATTAATTGTTCAGATCTACTATTTACTAAGCTATTAAAAAATGACAAGCGTTTTAATTTATTTATTTATATAATAATATGTTCAACAATAACTTCTTATATGATATCAACGCTTCATATCCATACTAATATAGAGCTAAAGTTTAAAAAAATAATTTAATTCGAATTTAAAATATTACGAAGATCTAAATTTTCTTTTCTTAAAGCGGTAATATCTGGATTTTCTAAACCGATTTTGAAAATACATTTTGCTGTGTAAAAATCACAGTATTTCTGAATATCAAAGGCTATATTTTAAAGTAAGGCTCTCACAGGAAC
The DNA here is from genome assembly GCA_947037095.2 of Nycteola revayana. Lineage (NCBI taxonomy): Eukaryota > Metazoa > Arthropoda > Insecta > Lepidoptera > Nolidae > Nycteola > Nycteola revayana. The sequence goes on along the minus strand of OX344851.2, from coordinate 16,678,590 downwards.
AGGTTATACGCGGATGAAACCGCTAGAGACAGCGAGGCGTATTATACGATTGGTGGTTATTGAAATGAGGAGGGAGAAGAAAAATGTATGTCAAATAATACGAAGTATTGGTAAGATCTACGAAATAATAATTTCGTAGGTTGAGAGAACCGGACCATAATGGTCTGTGTTTAAAGATTTCGCTCCAATGTTTTTGCGTATGCTTTCTGATTACTCTTTTTTGTTCCTTTTATCTTTGTACCCGAACATCCTGATTAGATTTGAATGCCAATTGTAATAGAGATATTTTATAATCAAAATAATTACATGTTTTTTTAATATCACGCTACGATTAATAGAGATAGTGCAGCATATCATGTTTGCTAAACCACAGCACACAGTATGTATTTAAAAATCCATTCGTCATACAATTTCAATTGGGATAACATAATTTGAAACGAAACTCAAATAACAATGACTAAAACTAGCTTTTTGTTTCGAAACCCATTTAATAAATTTTTAATGGATTGTTATTGTCATTTTATTACCATTGTTTCAGTTCACATGTTGATTTTTTTTATAATGTCATTGTTTCGTGTAATATATTTTTTTGTTGAGTTATTTATGCTATGCAGAGGTTTTAAATAATTGTATATTGAAGACTGTTTTTATTTAATTAACCTAATGAAGTTACGAACAACAAACAGAATTCACAACTTTTAGTAGTACTTTTACATAAAGCTAATATTTACAATTCTATTTATATAAAAATCTATTTGAATATTTATTATCTTATAGGTAAAAAAATATTCCAATGTCAGTTATTTTTTTAATAATTTAAATCGAATAAAAACAAAACTCTATGGTAATAAAAAAAAAGTATTTTAAATTAATAATGAAGAGCTGTGGGCTGCATAACATCTATTACATTATATTTCTTAATACAGATTAAAAATGATGTTTTGTTGCGTAAGATCAACGGAATAAAGTGCTTTTAGTGGGTTTTGGATTGTAGGCCACAGCCAACTACAACATAAATAATTAAAAACTTAAGAGTAAATGTAATCTGAAAAAGGCGGGATGTGTAGAAATGAAACACAAGAGTAATATTATAAATAGAATAAACAAAATTGATAATTTATAACCTTTACAGTTTTATAAGATGGCAATGACGATAACTAAAGATACTGACAAAAAATACCTACTTGTCTTAAAACTAAAAAAAAAAAAAGTTTATAATGTATAAATATATAAGTAGTCTATCTATATATATAAAAGAAAGTCGTGTTTGTTACAACACTTATAACTCGAGAGCGGCTGGACCGATTGCCATGGTTTTTGATTTGTTGGATTTGTTTCCGTCCCGAATAGCAGAATACATTTAAAACAAAAGAAAGTCGTGTTAGTTACACTATTTATAACTCAAGAACGGCTGAACTGATTTGGCTGAAAATTGGTAGGGAGGTAGCTAAGAACTGGGAGAAGGACATAGGATACTTTTGGGTAGGGTTGGGTAGGTCGGGTAGGGTAGGGGTATGGTAGGGGTAGGGTAGGGGTATGGTAGGGGTAGGGTAGGGGTAGGGTAGGGGTAGGGTAGGGTAGGGGTAGGGTAGGGTAGGGGTAGGGTAGGGGTAGGGGTAGGGTAGGGGTAGGGTAGGGTAGGGTAGGGGTAGGGTAGGGTAGGGGTAGGGTAGGAGTAGGGTAGGGTTAGGGTAGGGGTAGGGTAGGGCAGGGATAGGGTAGGGCAGGGGTAGGGTATAAAAGTCCACCCGTGCGAAGCCGGGGCGGGCCGCTAGTTATAAATATATAGGTATATATGAATATGTACGTATTTTATTTAAGTATGGTATGTTAGTATTAGGAAGTATGTTTATCTTATTTATTTATTTTTTTATTTACCTATCAGGTATAAATAAATTGTTTGTTGGTTGTGTTGTGCCCTATGTTCACATTTTTTTCTCATACTCGGGGTTTTTAAATTCATAAATGAATTAAGCTCGCCTTTGTGCTAATTGTATTTCTGCATAATATATGTATTTATTTTTGTGTTTCTATGTGTGCAATAAAGAATAATAATAATAATAAAAAGTATAAAGAAGTTGCACAGAAGAGTAAGCAACATAACCTTTGAACAATGTCTCCTACAACCATTTATTTAAAAAATACATCTTTAACCAGTTAAAGCAAGCAATAAATTATGATACATTAAACGTCCCAAACTGAATATTTCATCCATCCTTATGTCAAACTAATACGCGTTCAGGAACCCGATCAAAAATGTCGAAATTCAAACAGAAAATGGAAAGGCTGTGTGATTTATAAACGTTAAAGTAGTCATGACCCCAGAGGAGTGAGCCATTTAGATTGATTTTGAATTTATTGGCAAACTGCTGCCAGCCGAGAGATATAGAGTACTTTCATCTAAGACGGACGATTTATCTTGTACCCAGTGGAACGGAATAGAATGCAAGACCAATAACTTTTTGTGATGCATTGGTAACGCTTCGGCGAACTGTTTATGCGTTTTCAAAGTACTGAATGTACTCAATGAAATGCTACTCGTGTTGCAAATCGACCTTACCTTTTTTAAATATTTAGTAGTTTGTGTTTGTTATTTATACTAATATTATAAATAGGGAAGTTTTAATTGTTGACTTTGAATAGGCTCCGAAAAAAAAACTTGCGCCACTAGAAAGCTACTTTATCCAGATGCAGCATAAGCTATGAATAGTTTTAAATATATTTGAAACTATCAGCGCCCCGCAGTTTTACCCTGCTCTGCTCTGCTCCAGTGGGTCAGAGCGTAATTTTTTGTAGCCTATATGTTAATCGAGCTTGTGTTCCTGTGACTGCGAATGGCTAGAGCTTTTTTTTTTTTTCTAGATAGACCTTTGTTTAGCCACAATTCGTTTAGCGGGAAGGACAAACAACCGACAATGGTCGCATATGCTGTACATATCTACTGTACTGGCACTAACTGTCCTTATATTTAAATTCCTATGCCATATTCAATCATTTGGATATAGGTAATTTGCCAGTCAGAAATAAAAAAAAGTTATATATTTGACATAACCTAATATGACATAACCTGATTACTTTACTTTTTATGAATAAGTACATGTTTAATAATAGGCACATATTTATACTTACTTATAATTATAATTGCTCCATAAAGACATTAAAGAGACTTACCTGTAACAAGAAAAGTAAACAGTTATTAGTCAATTAATTATAAAACATAAGACCCAATGTGTTATAATAAATAGTACCTACACTTAATATTCTAAGTCATATGTCGTCATTAGCCTGTATAACTTCCACTACTGAACATGGGCCTCTTCTTGAGGGTCGGTTGTTCCATAATTACTGCGCTTGGTGTACGGGTTGATGACCGCAGTATTATATTCTAACACACCAGGCAACGTTGCTACCCGGTTCGTAGTATACGATTGTTATAAATATTATTATAGCATTCGGAACCAACGGTTTTCTGAAGGCATAGAAGATAGTTTCTCAATTTTACACAAAGATTTCTTGTCCGGCATGGGGATCGAACCCGTGACCTCCGAGACTTAAGACGAAATTCATACCGCTACGTCACGGAAGTTGTCATACATTAATCATCAACTATCTTTATTATAATCTTAGCACATTCAAAATAAAAAAGTGAAGTAAACATATCAGTTTTACGCAATCATACCGCCGCGAGCACAGATTAGTTAAACTAACTGTACTCTAGTTTTCCAGTAAAAGCATGAACAATAATTATGGGTAGCGATGTCAAGAACATAATTCTGTACCTCAGAGGTACAACATTATGTGTTAAAACGCAAATTTTACAGGAGAGGCAAAGATGTGGGGAGTGAAACTATAAACGCTAGTAGACTTAGTGTCATATCCGATTGGTTATTTATTTACAAAGATTTCCATAGGCTTTACTGTAGAACTGTTTCTTGCTATTTTAATGGTGCAAGAAACGTATTCAGAAATAGAAGAGTAGTTGTGTTACTACTGTATATCTCTGAGGCACAGAATTTTTCTACTAACATCTATGTATAAACCATATTTTTCGAATAACATTTTCTTATTTTTCTAGTTTAATAACTGCTACACATTATTGCTAAACCAAAAAGGCAATTAAATACGATATTTTCTTAGAACTACTGACGTAAATCTTAAGCATTGCGTGCCAGTCCCCCATTTTGCTAACTAATCAAATATAGTGTTTTTTCACGGAGATAATAAATATAAATCTATCAATCTGGAAGAATGAGGTAGGTTTTATTAGTTTTACTAAACCATTGTGGAGATTATTTTGGATGTTCATTTATCTACAGTATATTGTTCTTTTATTGCAAGCATAACAGTACAAAAAATACATAGATTATTTTGTAGGTACAATTTGCACAGTGTCCGGGGGGTTTTAGTGGTGTAGGGTCCTCTCCTCGTGGTATGAGTTAGCATACAACGCTATGACGATGGCGAGTCCCACATATCCCACCGCCAGCTCGCGAATATGCTGCAGCGATGGTGGAAATGCATAAATGCATTACCCCCGGACAGCCAAAAAACAAAAAGGTACACAATTTGCACAAAAGCCAACTTTGAGAAAAAAAAAACTCGAACGGACATTTATGTAGCTTTTGCTTCTTTACCGCCATAAAGGCGAGCAATATTGCTGTTTCAAGCAAGCCCATAAGAAATAAAATTTTCTATATTAGTTTTATAGAATAAAACATTAACATTAAAACGGCTAAAGGCTCGAAGGGTATGGGAATAAACTAACTTACTAAACTTTTTCACCTAAATAGGTGAAAAAAACTTAAAAAAAAAAAATTGTCTTAATTAAAATTTGGCAATAAATAAGAAGCTACAAATAAAAAAAAACTGGTCTTGTAAAATTTCAAAGCTTCATTTTATGCAATTCCAAAAACCGAACCTATTACGAAAAAACGTGCAAATTCACCAGTTTTATTGGGTTCCATAAATAACATCGTAATGATGGTCATTACCGAAGCTCATTATCCTAATATAAACGTAAATGGGAAACATTTAACATTCACTTAATATCTAACACACCGTCGATCGTTAGAGGAACCGCAAGCCGCTCCCGCATCCTGTTTAGCCGGCCTTAGCTACAACTTGCTCCTATAGACGCCTACACTATATTTGCTTGTTCTTTCATAATGCGGACGGCTAAGGAGTGGAATTCTCTGCCGGGGTCAGTTTTTCCGGAACGCTATAATCTGGACATCTTTAAGGCTAAAGTGAACATACACTTTCTAGACAAGCGTGTATCATCTTAGGCCTTATCTTCGCCTTCCATCAAGCGAGATTATGGTCAAACGTTAGCCAACATTTAATAAAAAAATAATAAAAATAAAAACTAATATATGTATTTAAGCGCCCGTATCCCAATGGGGGCATCGGAATTGTGACCTTGTGGTTGCCAGCTTGATCCTCACCCATTGCACTACCGACCTGAACCCACTCGTAACACAAACATTTTAGCTTAGCACGAGAGGTTAACAAGATTACTAGTAGACTGTAAAACTCTGCTAGTAATCTACAAAAAAACAATTGACCTAATTATAACATTTTAACAAAAAAAACGACTTCACAAAAATAACCATTTCTACAACCAATTAAGATGCAATAAAAAGAAGAAAATCCATAATCATCTAAAAAAAAACCCCATCCTTTCAATCCTACTAATTATAAACGCGAAAGTTTGTAAGTATGGATGGGTGGATGTTTGTTACTCTTTCACGTCAAAAGCACAAAACGGAATTGGCTGAAATTTTACACCGGGATAAATTATACTCTGGACTAACATCTAAGCTACATAACATCACGCTCCGACCAACTGGAGCAGAGTAACGCGGGTAAAACCGCGGGGCGCAGCTAGTTTAAAATGAATATTTAAAATCGGTTGGCGTGATATTGAGTTATTCGTCCGTTTGTGTCACACATACTCAATACAAATTTAAGGCTATTTTGTATTTTTCATGAATATCATTGTCGGAACTAGACCAAATTGAAATGGAACGAAAGACTCTTCCAACCAAAATAAGTCAGTCATTTGCGCAGAATATATTGTAGTGCATACCTTTACTCTCTAAAATCCAATGGGACATCCACAATCAGTAAGCACAAATGTAATAGTACCCATGTAATTAGCTTACTACAGACTTCTATTCAATTAAGTTAACCATCCGCATACGCCAAGTTAAGTTAGCATACATGACTAGTAAGTAATATAGAACATCTGGAACTTTCTATCAAGCTCTATTATACATAGTAGTCCCACCGAAACCGCAAGCCTATTAGTAATAATATCGTGTCCCGTCAAAATGGTTAGGTATAATTTGAATCGGAACAATTAATGCCTTTCAATATTGGCTTTGATAGAAAGGGGACTCGCTTGCCAAGAAGTGCTCTTCGGCTTTCATATGATATTCAATTTGTAATGAATAGTACATTTTTATATTTAAAATCTATATGTTTTTTTATTTAATTTAGTTGACTAGGTGTTATAAAAGTCAGCACATTTGGCACTGATGGTTGTGACATATACATTTAAAATTTTACCTGAAGTAGGTACTCTTTGATTTTACTTAAGAACACTTTTCTTTAAGGCTATAAAAAATTAATCAATACTTATTGACTACGTAATTAGTGATTGATTTGACTTGACTCGTCTTGTTTTGTCTTGGTCTGCTGATAAAAATAAGGACAATATTATTTTATTGTTTTACTAAAACGCATTTTTTTTAATGGGTTTTAAATAAAACATTACATTTTTTTCACACGACCCCGCCGGGAGTAAGCAGTAATATTTATACCAAGCACAATTTGGATGGCAACAATATTTAACTCATTTAACAGAGTTTTCCATACAAAATGACAATTCTATTCGTAAACCCATTGAACACAATATTTGTAAAACCCATGCTATTGATGGAGACGGAATCGAAGAGTCTATTCATGTAAGCTTATCTGCCAATACAATAAATATTCGAACGATGTACAGTCACAGCTGCAATGATATGTAAGCAGTTTCAACACTAGCATTTCTTATATTATACAAAATTTGTATGTCTATTATTACTAGCAGACTTAGTACGTGTAAAATAAGGATTTTATAAGCAGTCTAACAATTATATTCCCGTGTAAATCACTTCTATTTTGTTGATAATAATAATAAATAATAAAAATCTTTATTGAACAAATACCTTACAATTTGCTTAATATCTAGCTCTAGTACACATTTTTTGAAAGGCGTACGAATTTATTAAACCCTGCCTCCTAAACTAGGATATCCTGTGTCTTAGGAGTCAGTGTTCTGCTGTCGCTTGGACTCAAACTTAACCCTTTTCAAGTAAGCAGAACAAACGCTAAACCAGCATATTATACACGGTAAATACATACAAAATAATAGAAACAAGAAAATAAAAAAGAATATAAGATAAGGCTGAACAACAACAAACATACAGAGATAATAACAGACACAAGTAAAAGTGACGTCAAAGACAGTACAGCCGTTAGTGATATTAGCCGGAACAGCAAGACAAACAAATAATTGTGGTTAACCCAGAACATCAGTATCAGGAAACTACCATTGAGACACCAGAGCAGTAATTTGGGTTGATCGCTTACCTGCATCAGGTGTTGGAATAAAATACGCTAGTATAGAAACTATATCGACGAATGTTGCAGTGGAACTAACTCAAGTTGAATTCGCATTGGTAATATATCAGTAACAGGTGAATTGACTTGCTAAACAATTTGTCTGAGAGTTTTCTACAGTATTGTACCTATAGTTTAAATTATAAGTGTTACTAAAATATTATTCTAATATAAGGTATTACTAAAACATTATTCTTTAGATAAACGAATTTTGAGTCATAAAACTGAAGCATAAATTTTATTTAATCCACTACCTTAGCATGCTGATATAAGTTACCACTGCACCACCATCTGCGTCGTCATAATAAACATGTGTAAGTATAAAAATGTATATACATAGTATCTAGCTGCGCCCCGCGGTTTTACCCGCGTTCCTCTGCTCCAGTGGGTCGGAGCGTGATGTGTTGTAGCATAATGTTAATCCAGCGTATAACCTATCCCGGTGTAAGATTTCAGCCACTTCCGTTCGTTAATTTTGGTGTGAAAGAGTAACAAACATCCGTCCATCCATCCATACTTACAAACTTTCGCGTTTATAATATTTCCCCCCTCGTCATCCTGACCCTTAGCTTGCAAAGAACCATCCGATGCCCTCGTAGACCCGAAGTCCGAGAGACCCGCGAACTGTAAAGTAGAGCGACAGTTGCACAAAACCCCTAAAATACTAAACGTCATAGTCCCTCAATCTCATCGCCAGCGACCGCCCTGAGCCGAGGTGCAAGCCCCACAGGGGGCGCCCTCTTGCGCAGGTTGCTTAGTTTGTCATTTTTAAACCATTTATTAAGGCTGGACGCCTTTATGCCCGGTGAAGTAGCAAAATCCTCGTGGCTAACAACGTAGGACAATACAAAAAAAAAAAAAAGGTTATTATATTAGTAGGATATAACAAGGCTAAAGTATTTATTTTGTTGAACGCAAATTTATCATCATCATCCATCATCGCTAGAATGCAAACTTATCCTTATAAAAAAATGCGTTTGATAACCCAATTTCTGGAAGATTATAGAGTATTTTACCCTTAGGCAAAGAATAGCAATTTAAAGCTGGCGGATTCACGAAGCTTAACTAGTGTCATTTTTAAATTAAAACTTTGGGAGAGGGAACGCTCCTCCCTAATGGAATAAATTGATTAATTAGACAGTAAATTCTATCATTCAAGTTACTGACAGATAATTTAAATATTTTAACTGGGTGTTAAATTATACGTTGAAGAATAGTGAGCGACAGTTTGAATTTTAAATTTTGCCGCATATGTTAGGCACTAATGGCAACTTTGAACGGTAATAGATACTTTCCACATGACAACCTCCTTAGCGTAGCGGTATTTGGCTCGCTTTTAATCTCGGAGGTCGTGGGTTCAATCCCCACGCCAGACAAGAAATCTTTGTGTCGATTCTAAGATTTCTTTCCAGCTCTGGTTGGCTGAGGGACTACCCTCCGTGCTTCGGAAAGCACGTTAAGCCGTTGGTCCCGATTGTTATAACATTATCGATACTGATTGTTTCCTTGTGTGTTACAACGTAATACTGCGGTCACCAACCCGCCTGCCAAGCGTGATGACTATGGCAAAAACACTTCTTCGGGAGGAGGCCCATGTTCAGCAGTGGACGTCTTACGGGCTGATGATGATGATGATAATAAGATACTATGCATATACTGTACAATTCTATCGATAGCTGAGTTATACATACTAGTGATCGAAATAAATATTGGCATTATGCACTCCTTCTCTATATAAACTATAACTAAAAAAATTCATACACCTCCGATCGCGCAAGTTTCGTAAAAAGAGGTAAATATTACTTCACGTATTCATATAATAAGATATGTGCATAGAACTGCAGCTTCATAGTAGTTCATATCATTCATTCAATTCTATGTTAATCATATTCATTGACGGTTCCTTATTGCAAATGTCAATGTCATTATACAAAACGCAGAAAAAAATATATAAAGAACAGCAAAAGTACAAAACATTATAAAATTTCTAACAAGTTTACCACAAGTAATCCACCGTTTCTTTGATACATTTTCTTCTAGAAAAACTTAAAGCAGCAGCTTAAGCAGCTGTACGCTATCTGTACAGGTCTAGCCATTATTTTTCTTACTGAAATGGAAAGACAGAGAGATATACCGTAGGCATTTACTTACTTATCTCAGTGATTTATAAGAATAGTGTCGTGGCATGCAACGGCTAGTTTAATTTAATAGAAAGAGATAAGATTAAACGTTGAGCACAGATAAAGGTGAATTACAACTGTACGTACAACCTAGATTATTTCAGATTGCTAGGCAATGGAACACATTTTATTATCAAAATTGTTCGTCAGCTTTAAATAATTTTGTATTTTTTTATGTTATAGACATTTTAATGTTACGTTTATGAATACTGGTAGCAAATCGTCTAGTCAATTAGCAACGATTAAAGAATTGTCTTGATGACTAGCATTACAACTTACATCTTTATTGATTGATATAGATGATGATATAACAATCGGGGCCAATGGCTTAAAGTGCTTTCCAAGGCATGGATGTTAGGCCCTCAAACAATCAAACCCAAAAGTTAATTTTAGATTAATACAAAACAAATTAGCAGTTATCAAAAAGCTCTTAAAAATTAAACCTAAATCACTGTCACTGTTAATATTACTGCTATGTTGACAACAACATCTAGAGGTAATATTATTGAGTTGACTGCCGTTTTTATACAATATATATTCAATTTACCATGATACAATAAAGCGTTTGTTATTTCTTTTATTCCGCCTTTTTCCTTGTTCCCAATTTATTATCTGAAATATTAATAAAAAGACAAGCACCAACCAAAGCAAACCGTCAAACAAAATATTTCATATTATATTGAAACGAAGAGAGAAAAAATAAAAGAAGATAGTCAATGAAATTATTTTCTAATTATAAAAAAAGAAAATACAATCTGATTCGCGAACACAAATTATTGACAGTATGGTTCTTCGAGTGAACAAATTAAATGGCAATTTCAACAGAATAAAATATATTATTATTCAATATATTGAAAAATTTTAAAAGTACGTATGAGAAAAAATATTTACAATTGCAGATTGCATAAGTTTTTAAAATTGAATGAGATGTTTAAATGGAAAAGCTAAGTATTCGAAAAAACATTGATTTTACATATTCATCATAAACTTATAATTTTTTATCAATATTGATGTTATTCTCTTTCAAGTAATCTCTCTCAGATACAATTTGTTTATCTTTTTGCTAATACTTTTTTCAATTTTCAAAGCACTTCTGTGGCGCGCTTTTTGATAACCTTGAGCTCTTTCAGCGAGGCAGTTTTAATCTCAACTCATCGAACTGGATACTACTAACACTTCTATAATATTTGAAATATTCACGATTAAACCGATAATACAAACTCTTAGCCTAACTAAAATCTTCAGGGCACTTGAGTGGTGTACCGCAGGGAACCAATATAGAGCCAATGTATAAGTAGGCAAGTGTTCTCCGTCAAGTACCCTTGATAAAGGGCCTGTCTAAAACAAAGGATCGCTCACGATACCAGGTAAATGGTTGGAATATAATAATACTCGAGGCTTTTTTTCTACCTACTTTTCTATGTTATAAGAAGGATTTTCACCGTTTTTTTTTTTGGATACAATACTGTTATTCTTTTTAATAAGCGTTGCTGTAAGTCCGCATAAATCATAAACAGTTTTAGGTGCATAACTAAAAACTACCTAAACATGCAGTTCAACTACAAATATGGAGACCATTATTTCTTGTGAGATAGTAGAAAATATGTTTTTTAAACAACAACTTCTTTTCTTTAAAAACTATCGGATTACTTATTATTGGGTACGTAGGATCGTTGAAAGATATTGCCAAAATCACCATGCTTGGCAGGCGGATTGGTGATCGCAGTAAGATGGTAAGTAATGTTGAACTTACAGATGCTGCTGTCCTTATATCAGTTGTATGTCCCTGAGTAGGTTCTTACGACACCCATGGAAAGACATGAGGTGGTCTATTTAAAGCCGAAAGCTGCACAGCAAGTATTTATTTTCGCTTTAATAAACAAAAATACTCAAAGAGCAAGTAATATCCCAGAACGCAATATTATTTATACAGCAATATATAAGGTTTCAGTAACTCATTTGCTATGCTGCGAATGTACTGAATAGGCTCTGAGACTAACCCCGGATTTACACTAAGACTTTGAACGTCCTCTGAATTTTGTACGCTACACAAGTTGGTAGATTTAACGGTTGTTTGTAATAGTAACAACTGAACAAAAACAATTTTAATATAATTAGATTGTCTTATTCTAAGAAAATGTATTTTTAACAGACTCTTTTTGTATTTCTATAAATAATTGAATAGACTAAGCTTGGCTTCGACATTATATTATTAAACAAATTTTATCGTAAATAAATACGATTTGTATTAAGTTACAGATAAAATATTATGATTAACTTTGAAGTGAAATATATTTATTTTTTAGGTATTATAGGATAATATACAAATAAATAAATCTGAAGAGTTTGAACGTGCTAATCTCAGAAACTAAAGGATCGATTTGAAAAGTATTTAAGTGTTAGATAGCCCATTTCATCGAGAAAGGTTATAAGCTATATTTAATTATGGCGTTCCTTCAGTAACGGGAGTAATGCAGGCAAAACCACGGGGTGCAGCTAGTAAGATAAAGGGCAAGGGGAATATGCCTCAACGACCATGGCTTGCCTAGGTCTGATATTTTTTTTTTTTTAATCTTTTATTTAACAGGACTTTTTAAATAGGGTCTGATAATGAGAAGGTTCCATGTTCAGCAGTATAAATTTTGTATTTTAATTTAGAATATTTTGTTAATTATGTTGCAAGGCGTTACGAGCCTCATTCTATGATTCTATCCTATCCTACTAATTTATTTATTTATTTATTAATAAGGCGCGTCAACAACATGAACACAAACATTATCTGATGACATTATTTAGCTTAGGTCTAGTGTTCAAATACATAACAGACATGCACATCATTCTTAAAATATAAAAAAACAACTCACAAGGAATACAATAAAGTTAAAATATTAAATACTAAAATTACTTAAAACTAAGTTTACTATATTTAGCTATTAATTAAATATAAATATGATGTTTAGTACGATGTATAATACTCATATTATAAACGCGAAAGTTTGTAAGTATGGATGGATGGATGATTGTTTCTCTTTCACGCCAAAACTACTGAACGGAATTGGCTGCACTTTTGCACGGGGGCAGATTAATACGCTGTATTAACATACAGGCTACAAAACATCACGCTCCGACCTACTGGAGCAGAGCAGCTACTAACTTATAATTCGTTACTTTTGTTTATTAATTGTAACACCTTCAATTGTTAAAAATTAGGTACTTTAAGGTTACCTTTGAAAATAGTCCTAGGTTAGTTTAGTTCACATTATAACCATTTCAAAATCACACATTTTCTTAATCAAAATAAGAAATTTTCTTAATGATAATTACACATTTTCTTAATAATAATATTTTTTATTGTATAAATTAATTAAAACTTTCAATTACATACTAGAATTATGTAACAGAACGATAATCAAACCACCAAATATTGTTAACGAATGAAAAATAATACGTTTTGTCGCCAAAAGCGATATTATCTCAAAATTTCTTATTTTTTCAATCCAAAAAGGGCCATGGTTTGGTATTTTCGTAAGAAGCCCTACAAGGGAATCTTTGGTTGCTTAATTAAAAGGTAAATGACTTTCCCATGGGAATGTTTTTACGAGCGGTAGCCACCATTATGATCGTGAATTGCGTTTTTAGGAGAAACAATTGGTTTTGAGTAAATAGATTTGTTGTGGTACGGTCTGTAAAGTAATTTTACCTAAACCCGTCAAAAGTTAGGGTCGATGACTAGCTTTTATGTTAAAGCCAACATTAGATAGTACAATAGGGATGGAAACTAAAAAATATTATAAGTCCGACAGTTAGATTACTAAAAAATATTGGACATGTATTTTTTATTTATCAAATCAATGAAATTTGACAAAGATAAAGAGCAACAACAAACTATAAAGTTCAGGAAAGAGGGCTTGTGACGTCGCTACTAGGTTTTTTACCTTTTTTTTTTACTAATTGTAATTTTTTGTACTAATTGTAATTTTTATTTGAGGATCGAAAAAAAAAACGTGTCCAATAGGTTTTGGTAATCTAATTGACTGATTATAGTGATAACATTATTGAAGAAATTTCTGTATAACATTTATTTTTATAAAAAGTTTATTTACCTTTCCAAAGTACACATTATGCATGCATCAATACACAAACTTTCGCGTTTATAATATTAGTAGGATGTTCAATTTATGCATGTACCTGAACTGTATATTTTCTTTTTTATAATTGAACGATACATTAATGTACTGTCGCTTTAACTGGGTCTGGATCTTTATAGACTGGGAGAAAAAACCACAGACATTAAGTCCACCATGTGCTGTCGTAAAGCTTAAGTAAATTAAAAACAATTATATGTACCTATTCTGCAATGAGCCTCCCATTAGCCAGTAACCCAGTTATTTAATAGAAACACCTATTTTAACAATAATTTTAATTAATTTAATTTGTAACAAACTACAATAATATTTTTTTTTTATGACAGAAATATGTTTACTATCGTTGTTAATGTACATGATACTATCTTATGTTAAAAAGAAGATATATAGAAAGCACCTTACATTATGGTGTTTCTTAATCGTACAAAATATGGTATAATAGTCCGTCTCCGTTGTTCATGATACAAATGATTGTCCATTATGCCCGGTGAAGTAGCAAAAGCCTCATAAATGTCCGTACCAAAAAAGAAAACAACAAGTGATCGTCCATTATGGGAAACAAAACCACAATGATTTTTCATATGAAAAAAAAATGAAAATGAAAAAGGATTTATTCACAACAAAAAGTCTTTTACAATATAATTATGCCACTGCCAAACTGTATGACAGTTTATTGGCAGATGAACTCCCTATTTTAAACTAATAATTAACTTTTTCACCTATCTGATTTATAGTCAATCGAAAAAGTATTGAAATGTTATACTTATACAATTTATTTTACAAATAAAATTCTCAATTTACGTATTTGTTAAAGTTAAATTCTTGTATACCTAAATTTTATAGACACGTCTAAAATATTTTAAATAATGTTCTTATGATGCGTCCCTTCTTTTTTGCCATCAGTTCTGGACGTGGCAACTCTGAGAAAAACTCGGAGGAATCCTTCTTTTAAATGTATGTTCAGTTACAATTATTAAGCCGCAGTGTTACAGAGCAACTCACTCCAAAGCAGTTTTGTCATTGACGTAATCAGAAATACCATAATAAGCTTTTTACATAATTTATCTACATAATTTATTTTTGACATTTCGTTTAAGCTTGTTTGTAGAAAGGTATCTTACATTATTAGGCAGTTTGTTGTAAAAGCCTATATTGCCCTATAAAAGAATTGCTACTTTAGTGGAGACGAGTAACATGTAAAATTGTTGCTATGGCATGCTTAGTTTTTGTATTAAAAAGAGGCAAAAGCCATAACCATTGTACCACAGAAACAGTTAATAAACAATAAATTCCTATACCATTTTTACTGCAAAATTCCCTCTGTCATAACCCCGCCGCAATACTACAAACATAACAGCTTCTTAAAAGCAAAACCTTTTTTCTTGTATACTGAACAAGTGCGTGCATAAATGCATAAATACAGCGCCGTTCTGAATCAGTTTTGTATTGAATAAACCGGCAGAGCTCTTGAAAACCCTGTAGTGTGTTATAGTACGTACCGCAATGCAATACAGAGCTTACTATGAAATGAATTGAAACTGCTACCCAGAAGAGATCGCAGTTGTGGAAAAAAGATTAACTAGGTATGTGCAGACGCTGCAGATATTTTATTGTGAGATAGTTCTGGCTTGGTGAGTAACTCAGATCCTATTTACTAAGGGCTTTAGTAGTTCGACGACGTTTCTTGGATATGTAAGGGATTCAATTTAACAATGTATTGTTAGTTTCTGAATTTTAATGGCTTCATTACTTTATCAGCTTGTGCCTGTATGTTCACAGCTGAGCATGGCAAGTGGGTCGTTGAGGAATAATGCCATAATCATCACGCTTGGCAGGCGGATTGGTGATCGCAGTTAAATGGAGGGGCTAGAATGGGTGGTATATTCTATAATTCTAAACTGGATACCACATATCGGCCATTAATCAGAGTGTTAGAGTGAAAGTATATATTTTAGAAACACCTCATATAATTGAGTAATATATCTATACAAATTAAATATTAAATAAGATTGACGAAATATTTTTTCAAATCGGACCGCTATTACCTGAGAGTAGCTTGTTTAAGCAAACAAACAAACACATTTTCAGCTATGTACATTAGTAGGTTTGTTTGTTTGTAGGGAAGGGGATGCTACGTGGATGAAACCGCGCGTGAGAAGCTAGTTCAGTAATAAAAGTCGCAATGAAATTGTGTACCATTAATCTTTACTAATATTATAAAGAGGAAAAAAAAATATTTTTGTGTGTATGTTTGTAATGAATAAACTCAAAAACTACTGTGCCGATTTCAAAAATTCTTTCACCATTGGAAAGCTACATTCACCCTGAGTGACATAGGCTATATTTAATTATGAAGTTCCCACGGGAACGGGAGTTAGGCGAGCGAAACCGCGCGCGGGAAGCTATTGAATAAATAAAACAAAGAAGATTCACGATCCGTGAATGGTTAATATTACGATTCATCGCCAATTCATCAAATAATCTACCTCCACATAAATAAAAATAAAAAACCAATATTTTATATCACAAATATTTTTCTGAGAGAACAAACGTTAAAGACCGGATTATGTATGAAAGTAATAAAATAAAAATGAAATATTACTTGAATCAGTCAAGCACATATGTGCGTTTAAATTATTTATTATAGGATCTGTAATATTGGACTCGCATTTTATTTCAATCAAATTTACAGATAAAGTATATTATAATTTTAAATAGTATTTTCTCTTACTAAAAATATTATTTATTAGTTATTTTAAGTGTTACAAGCTTTTCTATGCTGTTTTGTTCTTATTGATGGTTAAGAACCTCTTAGATATAATTCTGTGTAATAATAGTTAATTAGTGGTTTAGGTTAGGTTAGGTAAAAAAATAAAATAAAAAAAACATACAACAGCCTTATAAAATGATTAAAAACTACAACCAAAGGTACAAACGCGATATGGCGCGTTGGACGCGCGCGCTCAGGAGGGCCTAAAAATGATACTACAGCAGAGTGATCGCAAGTAGTAAATCGGTAACACAGTACACTTGACATAATTTGTCAAGGTTTTTTTGGCATTCATTGCTTGATTCTTCTTTGTAACAAGCGTTTCGATCGATCGTTCGGATTTCGGTTTCACAAACCTTGTAGATACGAGTGGCATAGCAAAAGAACCTTTTTTTTTTTGGTTTTTCATAATTATTAAAAATCCGGAATTTCCATTCATTTGTTATGGATAGACAATTTTAATTAAAGTGTTAATAGCAGAACTTTTACAGCTGTAGGTTCGTCTAAAAAATGTTAACCGCATTCTCATATCACTACATTGTTGATATCCTACTAATTATTTTACTACAATTGCACACTTTCTGTCTCAACATTTACAACAAGCCTCAACCATTTTAATCCCACTCGCCTCCAAGTCACTCCACAAGTGCGTCTCCTTCAACGGAAAAATAATATTTTATTCAGTTAAACCGTTGCGTAGTAATTCTGTTCTCTTATTCATGTTATAGTAGGTCCTTATCACTTACCACTTTGCGGAACCTAATATAGTATACTTTTGGGATCGACCGTTTTTCTTCAAAAGTACACAACGATCAACATAGGCTGTTTTGTACCTTTGTTTTGAGAGCTGACGTCACATTAAAATACTAGCCTTCCAGGCGCAGTTTCAGTCGAATATTTCCCGTTCCTGCAAGAACTTCGTGATGGAATATAACCTTATTATAATTAATAGGCTATTTAACACTGAAAGAATTTTTCAAATCAGACCAGTATTTCCTGCGATTAGCACGTTCAAGCAAACAAACAAGCAAGCTGTATATTTATAAGTATAGATCATAAGGTACTTTGATTAAACATACCATTCCTTTAACAATAGATAGCATTACATAATAAAAGATTTTTATACATAGCTCTTCCTTAAAATGTTGGCCTCGTTTCTAAAGAACCAAACCTTAAAGATAGATAAAATAACGTCCCAGTAATTAATCAAAATCTGTACTCAACTTGGACCATTAAGACCCAAAAAGTAAAAGAAAAAAACACAGTTTTGAACAACCTTGACCTAAAACTTTCTTATATTTAGAACAAAAATAACGGTGGCAGCTCTGTCTTACACTTCGTCAACAAAGAAAAATCTATGTATCGCTGTTTGTATGTATAAAACTTCAAACGGTAGTTTTAAGGGTTTCTTGGTACACTTTTTCCACAACTCAAAAAGACCAACAAAGCCAGCAGACACTTCTACACTTGCAAATTGACAAATCTCATCCGCGAAAAACAAACACGGGAGTAATACCAAAAAAATAATGATGCAAAAACATAAAATATTTGTAACAAAAACCTTTCGTACCCTAATTTGAACACTCATCACTTGGACGAAGAACGGAAACAAAGAAAAGTTATTAATGTCTGTGAGCATTGTGTACGTTTCTGACTACTCCCATTACAACTGGATCCCTTGAATTAAACCAACTCCGAACAGAAACTTAAAGGCTTAGAGATCTTGGTAGCTGGTGTATCTGTGGGGTAACGTTTTCTTTTGTCCCAGAGGGTTGTTTCTTACAGTTTATTTTGCCCGTTTCAATTGCAACGTTTTGTCTTTAAATTGTGTTGATTGACGGTACTGTTAATGGAGGCGTTATCATCTTGATTGGGAAAGTAAATGAAGATATTTTCAATTAAGAAAATTCGAGTTCGGTTTATTTTAGTGCAAATATATTTGATGTTACATTAATTCTTGTTGTGTTTATCTATATAATATAGAAAATAATTGCTTATTTTACATCGACAGTTTAAATTAAATCATCTACTTGCCCTGCTCATATTATTTGGGGTCGGCGTAATACGTTATCCTTTTCCATTTTTCTGTATTAGACGTCTCTTGTATACTCACACCTTTCTTACAAAGTTCATCCACCTTTATTGGCTTTTCTTCTATATACTTGCAGATTTATAAAGGGCGGCACAATAACGGCTGTTTGCATGTACAGGTTTTACAAAATGTCACATTAATCTAAGCGCATGTAAAATAGGCTAACAATGGTTGTGACTTCGTAAATAGAACAGAAATAGATAATTGATTTTCTCAAAACAAAAAACATTATTTTAATATAAAACCTACCTACTTAAAAAAATCCATCATTATAAGGGTAAAAAAAACAGATAGTACTTATTTACAATAGTCCATACTAATATATCACGACCGAGCGTAGTGGTATTTGGCTCGCTTTATATCTCGGAGGTCGTGGGTTCGAATCCCACGCCGGACAAAATATCTTTATGTAAATTCTAAGATTTCTTTCCGGATCTGGATTGTTGTGGGTCTACCTCCGTGCCTTAGAAAGCACGTTAAGCCGTAGCTCCTAATTGTTATAACATCTATAATATAAAAATGAATCGCAAAATGTGTTGGTAAGCGCATAACTCAACAACGCCTGGACCAATTTGACCAATTCTTTTTTTTTAATTTTCTTTGAAGTTCATGGATGGTTTTTACGGCGAGAAAAATTAGAATAATTGCCGGAAAAACCCTAAAAACATCCTTTTTCTTTTTCCCATACAAAAGTTTTCTAACTAAAACGTAGAGTCAATTTGAGTTTTATTTTGTTATTTAAAAACTTGTTTTTTTTTTGGTAGGGGTAGAGTAGGCGTAGGCGTAGGGTAGATGTAGGGTTGGGGTAGGGTAAGGTAGGAGTAGGGTAGATGTAGGACACCGCATAAACGAAGTCTCTCCGGGCCAGTTTATTTTATACAAATGTTTAGGTTCTTTTTTATCGATTGAGGCAGTACGAAGTCTGCCGGGTCAGCTAGTTATCTATAAAAATCGTATACCAGGGAACGGGCAGCAGCGTTTCCTTGTGTGTTATAAAAAAATACTGTGGTCACCACTATGGCAAAAACCCTCCCTCGGGAGGAGGCAAGGGCCTCCTCCCGAGGGAGGGTTCAGCTCAGGGTTCAGGCTCAGCAGTGGACGTTGTACACACTGATGATGATGATCGTTTGCTTACATTGAATATGCTGCGGTAATTTTTGATATATGGTCCAGTAGTTATTGGACCAATATCAAAAATTCATTCACCATTAGGAAGCCACATTATGCAGGAGTCAAGTAAGCTTTACCTTATTATGAAGTTTCCACGGAAACGGAAGCAACACGGAAGAAACAGCGCCCGGGAAGCGAGTTGTGTATAACTTTTGCGGGCAATGCAAAAATTGCACCCCAGCATTTAGGCTTAGATTTTGTTAACATAGATAAAACAAAGACATTTCACTTCACATAATAGATAAACATATAACACGTTTATCGTATACACATTTTAGTTATTTACCACGTACTAACTTTTGATGACATAAATTTACAACATATCCTCTAAAACACACCGCATGGTGAAACAACTCATCAAATAGCCATTGCCGAAAACCATCCCACAGATCACCTCCTAAACTGCTTATACCCGAAGCAGTAATAGCGTAATAAAGACCTTTAATGTGCAATGACCCTTAAGGGCCAGTTTGGTTTTTCGTATATACTTTGAGAGCTAAAAGAGGGTATGAAAGACATGTCGAAGCTTTAACTGTTGCGTGTCTTACATATAAGTATTTGTATATCATCATCATCATCAGTCCGTATGACGATGATTATGGCAAATCTCCTCACAGGAAGGCCTATGTTCAGTGAATGTTATACGGGCTTATGATGAAAACGTTTTTATCCGGTCCAAGAATCGAACCTTCTTAAACAACCATGCTACTAAAATAGTCGTTAGTAGACTCAACTATGTAAATATTGCAAAGTCACAGTTACACGCCATTTGTTGTATGAAAAACATACTTATTTTTTTCATGTCACTTTTCCTCCCCTAACCCAAAGTTAGTGACGAGGCAGCTAGTATAAAATACAGACAAAAAACTGTGTAATCTTCTGTGTGAATTCATGTCACATTTTTTAAATACATTTACAAATAAATAAAATTGAACTATTGCAATGGGAAAATAACAAAAACAAATGTGTTTTTGACTGTCTGTATATTCCGCTAGATCTCCATAACTACGCTATATTACTACGTATTAAGATGGGACTCTCATTGTAAGTTATTAAAATTCTTATGTGGACAAAGTAACGGGCAGAAGCTAATAATAATATAATAAAAATAATAAAAAGAACTACATATCACGCCCTATTATTATTAAGACAGTAAAAAAGTCACCCAGAACATAAAAACATTTTTTTTTAATCTCAAATAATTTATAGAGATAATTTTCATAAATTGCAAAGACTCAATTAATATTTTGAAGATGTCGTCACTAAGTCTTAAAAGAATAACAAGGCAAATACCAATTAAATTTCAATTACTCCACTCCAAAACTAATCAAGCAAAATTGTACTTTAACGTACCAATCTTAAAGTGTAAGTTGTGTTTAGAATGTTGTTGGCAGTAATTAATTATACATCAACGGAATGGTTTCGTCAAGGTGTTTCAGGAGTATTAGAACACGGATTAAGACTGAGAATTGAATTTAGTTTGTGTACGTGCTCAGCATGAAATTATAAAATAAATGATATATATATATATATATATATATATTGTCCGCTTTACGGCAAATGTTGATCAGGCCGAAATATGCATTAAATGTTGATCCACCTTTAGAGGCTTGTAGCTTCGATAATTTTGATAATATCGTGCCATACTTCGAATATAAGAATTCCCCTCATTGCGACCCACAGCCTAACTACGCCGCAAACACTCTAGCTCGTCACCAACTCACACGGCAATTGTTGATTTTATAACCGCCATTTATTTTACACTTTGTGTGACTTTGTTGATCAATATAAACGTTGGGAGATCAACAAATGCCGCGGAAATGTACACCGATGCTGCGGAGCGGCAACATCGCAAGCGAAAGAAAAGATAGACGCTAGATGAGAAAAAAAAAAACATTTTGTTTCTTTACTTTTTAGTGTTTATGATTCGGGATTTACTACGGCGTAGTAGTAGGAAATGGTATTAGGTTTTATAACAATCTCCTTAGTCGTGTTACTGATTTGCCTGATACAACTTTCAAAATATATTTAACGTGTCCTTGTATCTAAAGGTTACTATAGCGTTAAGGACTATATTGAGGATAAAGATGTTAGATCTCATGAACCACCCTGCGTAACACTTCCTAGAGACCCTATATCTAAGTAAAATAGTAGGCATAATAGTGTGATGTTCTGTAAACTACCTGTAATCGGCCTAATGAGTGACATAAATAGATTCTGTCTCAAATTAGCTTCTTTTATTAGTATAAAAACATTAATAGATAATCAAATATTATAAAGCCAACCGTTCGGGAAAATAATGTGTATGCCAAATAAATAATAAAAGTAACTGGACCAAAACCTACGCTCTGCCCATTTGAGTATGTTTCGCCGGACCGTCTCATGTGGGTCGTGTTAAAACCGGCAGTAAAATAACCCACTGAGTTTGTTTCGCCGGATCTTCTCAGTTGGGGCTTATTGGATCCGGTAGTAGCATTAAAGCGCGTCCGTCGTTATATACTCATGGTCCGCCCAAATAATGACAATTGTTCTTAATATAATTTAATAAAGACAGAACAAGCTATTGGACACAATATAGTAAAATAATAAAGTTAAGACTAAAATGATTAAAAACAATAACTAAAATACCTGCTTAATATGCTCATTTATAAATGTTAAAATAATACATAGATTAATAATAAATTATTGTTGTGACTATTTGCAAGTGCCTGTAATAGGTTTACGTAAATAAAAATGATTTTTATTTTATTTTCCCCCCAGAGGTCAATTGTAGGGGGAAGAGGGCTACAACAGGGTTCGCCCTGGTACCCTGAGGCGCAACATTAGTGATATTATGACATGTTTATACACCCTCATACCATTCAACTTTCGGCACGTGCTCACCTTGGCATTGGGTCATCCATCTAATCAAATATAATTTACATTCAGTCATAACAAATGGAACGAACTTATTTTATTAAATCTGATAGAGTTGCATATGGATATTATCTAGGACGAAATTACTCGTCAAGACTAATCAAACGAGTCCAAACTCGATGGGGTTGTGTCGTTTTATTAATTACGGACTTCCTATGGCCACCTTCCAGCTCCATCATCAGACCCTGGATACCATTTAGGACCAAAGTACTCGTCAAGACTAATCAAACGAGTCTAAACTCGATGGGGTTGTGTCGTTTTATTATGGACTTCCTATGGCCACCTTACAGCTCCATCATCAGACCCTGGATACCATTTAGGACCAAAGTGCTCGACAAGACTAATCAAACGAGCCCAAACTCGATGGGATTGTGTCGTTTTATTACGGACTTTCTATGGCCACCTTCCAGCTCCATCTTCAGACCCTGGATACCATTTAGGGCCAAAGTACTCGTCAAGACTAATCAAACGAGCCCAAACTCGATGGGATTGTGTCGTTTTATTACGGACTTCTTATGGCCACCTTCCAGCTCCATCATCAGACCCTGGATACCATCTACAAAAAAAAGTACTCATCGAGACGAATCATACGAGCCAAAACTCGATAGGGTTATGCCGTATTATAACGGAGTTCCTATGGCCATCTTCCAGCTCCATCATTAGATCAGCTCCATGTCATCATAATATTGCATTGTCACGCGATTTACATATTATGCGTGTAAAATTTTTACTCAATCGGAAACCGGAAAGTGTGTCAAATTTAACTTGCAAGATTTGATTACAGGTCGAATCTTATGGAGAACCAAGCTCTTAAGTCCTATTCTACATGCCCTAACTTAACACTGTCTTGCTTTCATCATAGCGTATAGATTGCGAAGCGAAGTGGCAACAGCGCATAACAAAACCAACCAATCATGGCAAAGGTTACCTCTGATTGGTCCATTTGAATCAGATCAACAATAGATGGAGCGGATTTGTATAAATAATGCAATGAATAGTTCTTATTTGTGTCGCTAGAGGGTCAGCAATTGTTGATCAAATTGGAGCCACATTTGTATGCCGAATCATACATTAGATCAACAAAAGCTGTTTTGATCAACAATTGCTAACTGATCAACAATTAACTGATGCTACAACCCGTCTGATCAACATTTGCCGAATGGGTATATCTATATATATATATATATATATATATATGTATATATATATCGATAATCCACCGTGTGGTTTCCGGCTTAGAATGAACCACCCCATATCCTATCCTTTTTTATAAAAGATTTCTAGCTGAGTTTTGCAGTCTAGCATTCTTTTTAACCCCCCGCTAACCCGTGCTAAGCTAAAATGGTTGTGGGTCTTAGGTGGGGCTGGGACTAGTGGGTCCAGGTCGGTAGTGCAATGGGTAGGAATCGAACCGGCGCGACCGCTTATGGGTGTCGTAAGAGGCGACTAAGGGACATACGAGCGGCCGTGGCCCAATGGCTAGGGCGTCGGACTTGTGATCTTGAGGTCGCCGGTTCGAACCCCACCCATTGCACTACCGTCGTGAACTCACTCGTAACACAAGCATTTTAGCTTAGCACGAGGGGTTAACAAGAATGCTAGTAGACTGCAAAACTCTGCTAGTAATCTTTTTTTTAAAAGAATGAAAAAAAAAAGAATAAATCTGAAGAATGGGCAGCAGCAGCTATCAGATTGAAGATACTCTCATGTTACTGTGATCACCAATCCGCCGGCCAGGCGGGGTGAATACGGCATTATCCCACTTTTGTTTTTTCGGAAGGACTTACTTATTTAGCCATGAGGCTTTTGCTACTTCACCGGGCATAAATATCCCACAACGACCCTCGCGGGCCATAGTATTGTTTTGATTTTTGTCCACATTTATCATTTATTATATTAGGTACCTACCTACAGAAAATTTTATTTGAAGGTAACTAATTAAAAGAAGGAAAAGGCATCAAAACAAACTAATCTATCGAACTATAAGCCTTTCTAACAATACTTTCTCAAACCATTAATCATTACATCTCTTAGACTTATGATTCATTCCATTAATGGCCCCATACATATTTATTGTGAGAATTTCCCAAATAATGATAAGACATTTCCTGATTAATACATGAAAAAATAAAGACGCAATATGCTGCCGATGATGATGATGTAGCCATTAATTATAAGTATGTTAGAAGTGTCAACCTGCGTAGCGTAGTGGTATTTGGCTCTCTTTAAAAAAACTCGGAGGTCGTGGGTTCTATCCCTAAACCGGACAAAAAATCTTTGTGTTGATTCTGAGATTTCTTTCCAGGTCTGGTTGACTAAGAGTAGCGTGGAACGTAAGACAGAAACACACTTGTACGATACCACTATAAACAGAAATCAAAGTTAATAGAAATCCCCATTCCTAGATATCACGTTTCGCCGAAAACTTTGTTGACACACACACTCACACTCACACACACACACCTCATAAATTGTAATGTGCTTTTTCTTTCTTTTTCAATATTACTTCATGAATTGATGTTGTTTACAAAAATGCCTAACTAGTTCAATATAACTCCTTATTATTACTGTATAAACTAATTGTTTATTCCGAGGTGAAGGCCTGGTGACCCGTCACACAGGGTTTCCCTAGTATGGACACCAGGCTCTCACAAAGCTGAAGCTTCCTAATGAAATTTTAATGTAAACGCCTTTGGGAAGAGACAAATGAATAAATATTATTATTATATCTCGGTCCATAGGAAGCACTGTTTACATAAATCTCTGTTCATAGATAGCAATTCTCGCGAAATACTTTATTCATAGAAACCACTGATCCTAGATAAAAGATTTCACTAGGTCAATGAAGACGTCGCACGCCGATCCACCAATTTCATATCTTTTGCATTGGAACACATCACTCCGCTACCGCTGCCGCTCCGCAGGACGCAGTCTTTGTAGCAACGGCCTTTGTTTCTATAAATAGCCAACCATTTATTTATACAATTATAAAGATGGCATGGATTGTTATTATAAACGTAAATAATGTGTGAGTCTACTCTCGTATGTTAAAAAGTTGAGATTCGATTACCGCGCCAGATAAAAATAGGTGTATAAATTTAAAAAATAATAATATATACTGTATGGGGTTGGTTGATGTTCTACTACGTTGCTGGGTAAACACGGTGAGCCATGAGACCTGATCATCTATAACAATCATATATCTGCTTTATGCATATGTACAGCATTTATTTAACATCGATATGATTTGTAAATGCAAAAACCATTAACACATTTAAAAAATAATATACCACATTTTAAAAACAAATCTAGACCATAGAGCCGTTTGCTCTCAGGTCTCAAAGCGCGCGAAACGTAAATATAAAAAAAGGAAGGGAGAATCGTCCGTCCCGACCGCGTGCTACTCTTTTGTATATTATAATTAACTAGCTTCCTGCGCGCGGTTTCACCCGCGTAACTCCCGTTCCCGTGGGAACTTCATAATTAAATATAGCCTATGTCACTCAGGGTGAATGTAGCTTTCCAATGGTGAAAGAATTTTTGAAATCTGCAAATTAGTTTTTTTAATTTATTAATTACAAACACAAAAATATAAATCTTTCCTCTTTATAATATTAGTATACCTAGATTAGATATTTCCTACCGGCAATAAACCTATTAAGTACAGTCCACTATTTCCTTCCATCTGGGCCTTAACACGATTTTGTAAATTATGAAGAGCATCAAGTTTGTTTGCATTCAATAGGCTCTAAAACAAATGAATCAATTTCCAAAATTATCTCACCTTTAGAAAGCTACATTATCGAAGGGTTATTTAATAAACAGTCAATTAAAATCGGCATTACAATTTAAAAAGGCTACAAAAATGAAACAACAAACTCTCTCAAGATATTTATTTAAAATATAAAGTTAAGCAAATCTTTTGTTTTAATATGAAAATAATTCTAACACAGCCAAGAGCCAGGCTCATAAAAACTCGGCTTTCTCTTTTACCCAGCCTAATGACGTCACGAAAATATAATTACGTATTATTTTGTATCATCCACACTTGTGTATGACATTTCGGTTAGAATATAGACAACAAATGGAATGAGTAAAATTTAATGAGAATTTTACTGTAATTATGGTTTAGAGTGTTTTTACTAGCTATTTTGTGTATCCTAATGAGGTTTTTCGTTCGTTTGAGTTAGATAGATCTAAAAAGGGATATATATAGTTCGTTTTTTTTAGTTATTTAGTTGTAGATCATATTAATTTTTCCATTTGGTACTCCTGCGTCTCTTATCTAGCGTGAAATGGGTCTTAAAATAAGGAGAGGCTAAAGAATCCTTTTTACCCTTAGTTTGCAAAGATTTTGAAAACAATCGTTGATTTTAAATTCTATAAGCTTTCGAACTGGATAGTGCTCTAGCCTTTTATCGTCAGTTGCAAAAAAGGTCCCCCAACAAACTAAGTCATCATTCCTCAGTCCCCTCACCAGCGATCACCCTGAGCTGAGGTTCAAGTCAGACAGGGAGCGCCTTCTGGCGCAGGTTGCTTAGATTCTAGCTATTAAAGCAATTATAAGACTGAAGATGTCTGCTCGCAGGTTAGATGAGGAAGGAAAAGCTTCGTGCCGACTAAATAAACGTTACTCTGAATTAAAAAATAAAATTATTGACTAATCTACGAATTAAATCGCCGAACGAAATAAAAAAAAACACATAGTTACTTATTCAGGTCCACTTCCGAAAAAATGAACATAAATTCAGCTAGCTCGCATTATAACTTCGGGACCCATTAGTCACCAAACAAAACAAAACTTTGTTCACGAGAAGTCATAATAACAGAGAAAGAGTAAAAAAAACCTGATGTCCATTAAAACTTTTACGTGTTCAACAGTCTACAAAATCAGCGCCTGGGGCAAGCTAGCCGAAATTAATTTAAATCAAATTTAATTTTGCACGTTTTGACAAAAACCGTGTTCGCGAAATTCTGTTCGTCGCCATATTGGATAAACTATTTGACGTCAAGCACAGGCAACATTTTTGCATTTAATAATTATATTTGCTGGCTTTTGATGATGCGGTTTCATGGATTTGGATCACGCAAAGAATAGTTCTATAAATGTAATGCTATAAATTGATAACATAACAATTATTTTAGTTTCTGATTTGTGGTCAACTTAATAGAAATTGTACATTGTGTTATTATAAACAACGATGAATATTAGTTAAATATTGTATAGGTTTGTGGTTTATATCACATTTGAAGTGTGAACATAGGCCTCCACTAGGGTCATTGCAATAATCGCCACGCTTGGTATACGGATTGGTGACCGCTTCTGCAGATAAAACAATAGATGATGTAATACCCCCTCCCCTCTGACCGCAGTAGCGTTAAGACGTGTCCACACGCAATTTTTTTTATCTAAAATGCACCCAGTCAAAGTTGAATCTACATGTCCGATGGGTGGGGCACTGTTGATCCGTAACACAGGCATCTCACGCCTTTCACGGACACCAGCTCCTCACATATGTAACACATACTAGACTCAGTAATTGTACCGTTTTAGCTATAAACAAAACATTGTGAGAAGAAATAAATAAATAATAATAATTATTATTATTTTTAAATAAGATGCGGCCCATCGGTGAACTGTTTATCCCTTAGTCGCTTCTCCCGACACCCATGAAGGCATGTGGTAGTCTATACAAAGCTTTCAAAAGTTTATCAACTCTATAGTTATATATAAATAAGGTTGTATTTCAATTGAACTAGAGTATGTCGATCTCTAAATGACACTGTATTTATTTATATGAAAACATCTGAATTTTAACTATAAGTTACACATGCCGACGCTCAATTGTGGTATCGGTGCATATAGCATTATTTTCTAAGAATAGATACTACAGAAATAAGCTCATATAATAGTGTTAATTCAACCAACAGATAAAAAAACAGATACTTAAAAAAACGTACTATTTTTTATTTTGTTGGTATACGTAATTTCAACGAAATGTAAACTAATGTATATTTAACATGAAATAACTACAATAACGTCCGTTTGCCACAGTCAAGTAACAAAGCCATCTCGAAAGAAATATTCTCAATAAACCTGAAGAGAATCTAAGATGAAAGGAAACAATAGCAAGTTCATTTAAATAACTCCAATAGTTTTTATAGAAACGCTGGCATTCAAACAACGCTGCAACGATTCACAAAAGGTTTTTACTTAAAGTCATCTCAGTAATTGATGAGACGAAGAAACTACGACTCAATATCATTACTGAACCAAAAACCTTGATAAATGTAGCGAGCAGGGCCGCGAGACGGTGCACCTGGCATACAATAAAGTAATGGACGCCTTCCATTGCTCGCTACATCCCATCCGTTGATTAATGAATCGCAGCGGGGCCTTCGGTCGATGCGATAATTTGAGATTGGCTCAGTGAAGCTGATATATGAGTAGGAGTGAACTCGGTCTGATCTTGCTGAGTAATCTACATTTTCTCTACGGCCTCCAGCTTTTAGTTCGCGCTAATAGAAATTAGGATGATTCAATAATTTTAGTACCTAAGTTACTGAAGTATTGTAAGTTTCTATTAAAAATATTAGATTATTAGACTTCCTCCGTAGCGTAGCGGTATTTGGCTCGCTTTAAATCTTGGAGGTCGTAGGTTCGATCCCCACACCGGACAAGAAATCTTTGTGTTAATTCTTAGATTTCTTTCCGGGTCTGGTTGGTTGAGGTCCTACCCTCCGTGCCTTGGAAAGCAAGTAAAGCCGTTGGTCCCGATTGTTATAACATCATCTATAACAAGCGTATATCAGGGAACGGGCAGCAGCGTTTCCCTGTGTATAACAACATAATACTGCGGTCACCAATCCGCCTGCCAAGCGTGGTGACTATGGCGAACTCTCCCCCGGGAGGAGGCCCATGTTCAGCAGTGGACGTTGTACGGGCTGATGGTGATGACGATGATTAAAAATATTTTCAAAAAACAAAAAGAAATGAATACCTGGAATGATTGGGGAGACCTTTGGACCCAGCCGTGGGATCCTATGGCCTGGAGTGAAAAATAATGTTTGAAACGAATTTCAGACAAACAAAAATCTACGTTCTCTATAAACTTTATATGAACTGTTTTTTTTTTAAACAAGTTAACACTTCTGTATACATTCTCTAATGGTTTTGTAAATGAAAAAACGACCTGTTTAAATAGCCAAAATGTATGTAAGCATATAACATGATAAGTTGATAAATTTCTTTCATTGTATTAGTAAATCTGAGGTTTGTATAAAAGAACATTTTCTTAAAATCTATAGAAATTTTCAGTTAGTTTTATGCAAGTTCTTTAATACTGACCTTGTATTTATATATTCATATATAAATTACTTTAATATAAAATTATACTCACGTATACACTGACTGGACACAAATGGGCATACGGTGCGTAAAAACAAGAGTTACACATTGATTGCAATACCACATCCCACTTACCAATCACAAATAAAATAATAATATAACAATAAAGCCTACTTGTTTATCTAATTGTCTGTATATTTCATCTACTGAACGGACCCGCATAATGTGATTGCCATGACTATCATTATTAATATTCCCTTGTTCTGCAAAACGTAAGCTTTCCCGCATGTAAGGTGCTACTACAGTATACGCCATCCCTCCAACAGAAGACAGTTTTTTATTTTTTTTGACTGAAATTTATGTACTCTAGCGGCTAGGCTTTTGCTACTTCACCGGGCATATAGGTGAACAAGACTACAGCCTAATTAAATGGTTTCTAAACTGCTAACTAAGGAGACTGCACAAGAAGGCATCCCCTGTGAGACTTGGACCTCGAGTCAAGGTGGTCGCTGCCGAGGGGTTTGAATAATTATGGCTTATAGGTATTTGCAACCGTTGCTCTACGTAAAAGAGCACGGGCCTCTCTGACTTAGCATAGCATGTGATTATGTCAGTGAAGAAATTTCGGGGAAATAACCTTATCCGTGCGATAAGTTTTTTTTTTTAAACATGTTTCTTTTATAGTCGTATTTATTAGTAATAGTATTAAAATTAGTAGTAGTAATACTAATACCAATGTGCTGACACCCTTCTTGTGTATAGTTGAATAAAAAGGACCTGGCTTCGTGCTTAAATCATATAATATAATGTATAAAGTCAAAAAAAAAATTGATGAAAAATAATGTATGGCTAATGGCTAAAAATAATAAAAAATAATAAATAATATATGTATGTATATATTATGTATTCTACAGTAATTTCTTCACTATTGTTATCACTATCCACCATATTGTCAAGTTTTAAAGGGATGGCACATATTTTGATAGCACCTCATATAATCATATACGAAACGAACCATTATTTCTTATTATCAGTTGCCTGAGAAGTTATATGAAAATCAATTTATATGAAGGCGTATTAAGTTATAAGCTTATATTGTTATATTGCGAGGAGCGTAAGTAAAAAGTTATTGTCAAGGGGACACAATCTTCTTATGAGGTACTGGTATTTCCGTGCGGGTTTGCTTGCTCACATCAAATAAAATGGTAAATCTTTTATAAATGTGTACATGTTACTTTAAAGAAGGAAAGTTTACTTTACTTTAAATAGAATTAAGCGAAAGATGTGTGTAGGGATCGTAGCAAGTGAAGGTCCATTGTCTCTGCCTGCCCCGCTGGGAAACAGGCGTGAGCTTATGTATGTATGTACTTTAAAGAATTCTGAGAGTGTTAAAAGAGCTGTAAAAATAATCTCAATGGATCGAATTAATAAATGACACACATACATTACCTCAAGAACTGCTAATATAAAGTTTTGTATGTGTCGCCTATAGATATCTCAGTCATCATCATCATCATATTCATGGATGATTGAGGAGGCCCAAATACACCAGTGGACATTATACGTGTTGATGATGGAACAATAACTTACGTGAAGTTAGAATTTCAAGAACGTCGTAAACATCACGACACAACACCTAGTGGCACACCAGCAATCTTACACCTCCAAAAATACCTTACAAGTATGCCAAAAGACATTTCCAAGCTCCAGAATTGCAAGCCACCATATTTTTCTTATACTCATCGTTTGAATAATGGTATCCTCGGCCGGCCTATCAACATTCCGCGTCCCGATGGAGATAAATCTTTCTTGAGTTCATTATACTCTCAAAATTGACTTCTGGATTAGGTATGGAACGGCAGTGCTTTAGTTACTTTAGTCAATTCTTCTTTTTTTTATTTAACTTTTAAAAGAAGGTAGCTGTTAAAATTTACATATGAAATGTATTGAGTTGTAATTATGGAAAACGTGTATATGCATTATGTGTAATGAACATATCGTATAATACTGTATTCCTGAAGTTGCGAAATTGCTATAAAGCAATATTAGACTATAACTTGTCGTTGTATCGGTGGTACGCCGTAGTCATCTGCTACGGCGTAGCGCTGTAACGAACTTGACTGTATCCATTCTATTTTTACTGCATGTCTTATAGTCCGAGAGCTGGCACCAATTTTTGGTAGGTATTAAGATTTATTTTAGATTTAGGGGTACAGTTAGCCTCGCTACTCACCAGCCAGGTCTGCAGGTCCGTGTAGGGGTATAATAGGAGGGGTATGTGAGAAGTTTTCAGCTTGCCTCAAATACCTACCCAAAAATTGGTACCAGCTGGAGAGCTGGTACCAATTTTATGTTTTATGTACCAAAATATCGGTTTCTGGTAATAGAAGGAGTTCTATTACCAGAAACCGATATTTTTATTTATTGTTCTTGAATATAATAATATTGTTGATTTTTGTTCTCTCATAATTGATAAAAAGAATGTATAGGTAGAGGATAGACAGTTTGATGCCATCAATTGTATTGAAATGTTAATTAATTTGTTGTACTTTAATTTAAAAAATAATTTAAAAAAACGAAAACAACCGCAACAAAGTTAATATTATTTTAAAAAGTCATGTACTACTAGTATTTAAATGGTTAGTACTGATTTTTCTTTATTAAGTCCACAGTATCATTTGGACTCAATTTTGGCATGAAAGCTTTCACTCGCGCTTGGCATGTCTCCAGCTAAAAGAATTAGTCTGTTACATCGTTATCGGACTAAAGTAAGTTTCTTATTCCTTTTCCTTTGGCATCTCCGTAATCACTATTAAAAGGATTCTTCGTAATTCTAAAGGTGTAGGCACACTACTATGTTGTAATATATGTTACAAGTGAATGTAACACTTAACAATCTTATTTAAATAAAAATAAATCAATACTTGGTCCCGATTTTGCCGTATTTCACCGAAAAAGTAAAGATAAACTCCGTACACACTAAATTTTTTTAAAACTACAAACTAAGCAACCTGCTCAAGATTACGTTTCCTGTTTGGCTAGGAGCAGTTCCTAGCAGAGATTAATTGTGGAAAAATAGATAAATAAGTCAGACAAGTGAAAAAAGTCAAAATGTTATAACTAAGGGAAAAAAATCAAATACCCTTTTGGCCTGTTCTATATTTTACAATCAAACTACCCTTTATTGCTCTAATACAAACCATATAATAAAATATATGCTAATCATTTCAATTATAATTTAAATTATCAACATAATAATCAACCCATATAACGTCTAGTGCTGAACATAGAACTCCTTCCAAGGGATGGTTTTTACCATACTAATATAATGTAAATATTAAACATTAACTTCACTACGAACAATACCTACATTACATCTAAATTAAATACCAAACATCTAGTGTTAATTCCGCTAAAAAGATGTGTCAAAATGCTGGGATGCATTTTTTGCAACGCCCTCCCGCCCGCAAAAAATTTGCACAACATGCAGCAAAGAAAAAATAAACGTGTAAAAATACAATCACCAGCCGAAAACCCGACACGGGTTTCGCTTCTTCCATAGAGCATCATCAGGGTGATGTTACCTCGTCGAACGCTACTGCGCAAATGCCCTTTTGGCCAATTCCAGTAAATAATACATTACATTACAACACTCGAAGAAAATATGTCTCAGTACCTTTAGTTCAAAACCCCACTTATCATCCAAGTCTGAATTTTAGCTTTGAACTGTCAAAAATACATTCATCTCTTCTTTAGAACATTTATACAAATAAAACTTTTTACTTTGTTATCATGTCTACGATTCCATTTTGGTATGCAAGCTCGCACCCGCTTCTGGCATCTGTCCAGGCACGTCTTGCATGTTCTTGCATGTGCCGTGGCGCAAGGTGTAAACGGTATATATGAGGAATATTAATGCGGTTTAATTTTAACTGCATATCGTGTTTGGTTAATGGTACAGAATTAATTAAATGAATGTAGCTGTTTAAGTGGATAATATAATTAGTGTATGTCTAAATTGATATTGTTTGTTTTCTTAAGTAATTACTTAGATTCAGAACCACATTTATTTATTATTAGCTTTTACCCGCGGCTTTGCCCGCATAGAAGCCAATGTCAAAGCGGCTGTAGCCCAATGGCTAGGGCGCCGGACTTGTGATCTTGAGGTCGCCGGTTCAAACCCCACCCATTGCACTACCGACGTGAACCCACTCGTAACACAAGCATTTTAGCTTAGCACGAGGGGTTAACAAGAATTAAAAACCGTGCTAGGAAAATTAAAAAAAAAATGTCTACTTCTAATACCTCCAAGAATATTATGTAGACAAAGTTTCATGAGGATCGGTTAAATAGTTTTTGTGTGAAAGCGTAAAAAACAAACTTACATATTGTTTATAATATTAGTAGGGATGAGAAACATTGGTATTTTTACAAATTGGATTGTTACATTATAATGCATTATGTTTGGTGATGAAGAAATTATTTAACAAATGGTACATCCCATAAACATACGGCTTGATTTTAAACAATTTTTTAGAGGAGGCTGTAAAGATAGGCTATATTATGAAGGTTTTATAGAAAAAAGTTTTACGCGGATGAAATTGCGGGCATGAAGCAAGTTTGTAATTAAGTTTGTAAATAGTGCAAACCTATTATTTACATATAAATATACACTTTTCTAGCGTTTCACTGCATGTTACTACATAATACTGCAGTCACCAACCCGCCTGCCAAGCATGTCGACTATAGCAATAGCCATCCCTCAGGTCCACGTTCAGCAGTGAACGTAAAACGGGATGATAATGATACACTTTTTTATTCACTAAACCGAAATGTAACATCAAATTTAGTTAAAATCAAATAATATCAAGTTCTTCCTTAATCCGATGTGTCCTAATATAAATCAATAACTAGCGTAGACAACCTCTGGAATAAAAATCAAAGCGTAGGCGGCAATATAATCAAACCCTTGCCATCAATAATTCCGAACATGTTACATCTCAATAACCAATACATTTTATTAATATTTACATGCCCTGAGCTAAATCGAAAACATTTCTAACAAACCAATTGGGCATTTGAATTATTTAACATGAGAAAAAGATCGTAATCGCTACATAGTATAAAACAAAGTCGCTTTCCGCTGTCTATCTGTCCTATGTATGTTTAGATTTTTAATACTATGCTACGGATTTTTATTTAGTTTTTTTTTTGGCTAGAAATGATTCAATATAAACTTTTATATGTATAATACATCAGCATTGCACCCGTGCGAAGCTGGGGCAGGTAGGTAGGGTTCGCTATTTAAGTATATTTAAAGAGGAAAATCACAATTATATCTAGGGATAATATTGAATTAATTTGACGTCTTAATCCTTAATAGGGCAAAGGGAATTCGCTCACCACCGCATTTGAGACTCTATTCACTTGTAATAAAGTAAAAAATTGGTCAATTATAAATACGCGTTTCAGAGTTAAACTGTCGTGTTTGACATTTTGATACTTGAGCAACAATAGGCATGAATACAAAAATCTATTAAGTCTGTCAGTTACATTATTAAAAAATATTGGACACGTATT
Organism: Nycteola revayana; assembly: GCA_947037095.2. Taxonomy (NCBI): domain Eukaryota; kingdom Metazoa; phylum Arthropoda; class Insecta; order Lepidoptera; family Nolidae; genus Nycteola; species Nycteola revayana. The sequence goes on along the minus strand of OX344851.2, from coordinate 16,642,721 downwards.
TTTTATTCATAAAATCAATAAAAAATGATAAAGATACAGAGCAAAAACAAACTATAAAGTTCAGGAGAGAGGGGTTTGTGACATTACTACTAGGTAAAATTGTAGCTAGAAGTGACGTCAAACAAAATGTCAATGCACTGTATATCCATCATTTTTTGTTTTGAGAACGAAAAAAAAATCGTGTTCAATATTTTTTGGTTATCTAATTGACCGACTAAATAGATAGATATAGATTATAGTACTTTTGTACTGTTATCATTAGGGGACATTAAAAGTATAACCTTTTGTTATCTAAACTTATCTACGGTAGCTACCTACAATATACCTAATAGGTACATATAAATAAATGTGTATGTGGTGTTAGCCTATAAGTAATTAGTATTTGTATATTATAATTAAATAAACATTACTCCGGCTTAGTAATTAATTGAGAATGTTTCACTTTCATATTTGGATTGGATTGGATTTGGTAAAAATAATTTAAATTAAATCTGTTGTACACTTGCTTACAAAATTCTTTCTCCCTTGCTAGAGCCTCACGCGTAGTGTTTGACTGTATGTGCTTCTGAATAGGGTAAAGCGATTGGTCTTCTGATGCTCTACTAAATGGCTTAAAAATGATGTAACCGCCAAAAGTGTATTAGTGTTACAACTTCAATGGCAAAAATCTTGTTGCCATCAATGCATCCAATCAACTCGTCAAAAAGACAATCTCAACATTGATTTTCCAACTTTTGAAAACAACGAATCAACTACCGAATGAAAAGGAAGTCGTATACTTTTATCACTCGCTTATCTCAAACTCGTCTCGATAAAGGAACGTTCCGACGCCCCAATCTAACGCTAACTTAGTGAAGCCGCCGGCGTCTCCAACTGATTTGCATTCTTCGCGACTTCACGTTTTTTTTTCATTATCTTTTAATTAGCTCTGCATCTTAAGAGGAAAGTTTAATGAGGATTGTTCTTAGAAATATTAAGAGCATGTTTTTGATCTTATCTGGTAAGTGTATTTAGTGGTGTGGTATTATGGCTTTTAATAATTATTATGACAGAATATAAGATAACAAAAAAACAGACTTCAAACAGTAAACTAAGAGTTATTTGAACTGCCCTTCGTCTTCATCATCAGACCGCTAAAGACTGTCACCATCTAGGTGTAAAGTTCTTATCATGATTAATAATGAAAAAAAAACTTAATAAACGCACTACACGCCACTACGATTTTTGTATGTTCACTCGATTTCTTTGGTTATATTATTTTTTATTAAGCATTTAATTTGCAAAATAAGATTTCATTCCGGGCCTGGTTGCATAAGAGACTACCATTCGTGCCGCAGATAACAGGTTAAGTCGTTGGTCTAAACCACCACCACTAATGATGACCAATCGTATATCAGGGAATGTGCAGCAGCGTTTCCCTGTATGTTACAAAGTAATATTGCAGTCACTAACCTTCCTCAAGTGGAGGCCCATGGCAGTAGACGTTCCAACGTCCACTGCCTGTCCACAGGCTGATGATGGTGCTACTGACTTTTAAATAAATTATTTTCGACTTATACCTATATAAGTTAAGTTACATTTATTTGAAAAACTACACGTTAAGTTTGGATAATAATAGGTTCTTCTATCAATAAGCAATATCAACAGAATATATAAGTATACCTTTTCTATTTGTTAAATTTGAATAAATATCAAACTCTAAGCGCAAAGTACCCTCTTAAGGTAAAGTTTATAAATCCTCAAACTGGGGAATGAACAAAAGAATAAGATACAAAGACTCATTAGTATATATTTTCTTCTGTTTTGTTCACGATTTCTGTATGTGTGTAGCTTAGTGCCCTAATTAGGGCCAAGTTTTTACTGACAGACAAGAAAAACATTTTAGAATTAAACGCTTAATAAATAATGATACTTATTTAAAACGCAATTGTTCAAACGTAAATAACTAGATGAATTATAATATTAATGGTGGACATTAGATTCTGTCTTGGAAATATGTTTTAACTCTCAAATTAACCGACGATACGATTGTGATAACATTTTACATACTTTCCCATACTCTCAGTTATTTGCTTTGATAAACATACATCGATTTCATATGAGCAAACTTTATACATTTTAAATTATTATTCTTTTTTTAATATTTGAGTATAGAACAAAATAAATATTGTTCAACTCAATGCTGTCCGGTTACATTTGCTATTGTACAAATTTTAACTTCTTTAAATTATATAATATTGCTTCACTCATACTTGCATCCTCATTTCATTTAATAGACTACTATCGCCGTGCAACGTTTCAGCCAAATCCATTCAGTAGTTTTTGCGTGAAAGAGTAACAAACATACATACATCCACACATACAAACTTTTGTATGTCTGAATTTCTTTAACATATTTTCTATGAAAATCTTTGTATTAATTTAGGGGTCAGAGCCCACTCGTCTCCTAAGATTCGCACCCTGTGCCCACTCGTCCCCTGGAACTTTTGAGGGGCCCATTCGCCCCCTGAAGAATATTTATTTTTATTCATTATTCTAATATAAGTACATGTATATGTGTATACTGCAGCTTGGTAGTCCGGGTACAGTCGCACAGAAAAGGCTAAAATAAAAAATATAGTAATTCGGTAGATATCATGTTTATTTCAAATAAGATTAACACATAAAAAACACAATGTCCTAGAAACTAACGAAATACAACTCTTTTACAAAAATCAGCCTTGATTGACCATCATATAAATAAACATTAAATATAAAAAATGCAAAAAAAAAATAGAACACATATCAACAGTAAATAATCACTTCTTATTTTTTGTATATTTACCAACTACATACATGCAAAATCGTAATAACTTAAATCTAATAAATTGTAACTAGAAGTACCTACATAAAAATGGCTTATGTTTAACTTACCATCAGATATAGTAAAAATGATCACCAAAATTAAACCCGCATTTTAATGTAAAATGGTAACCAAAGTTTTAACATTTCGCTATCGTATTTAAGCAAAATGACTCCAAATAAATCATTGTTAACCCAAAAGTAGTAAATGATCACCAAAAAGTAGTAAATGATCACCAAAAGTACCTAAATGTTTTACTAATTTACTATTCGGTTCTGGCTTGTATGGCCGCAGCTCTAACCTAACCGATTGTCATTTTTCATTGATTTTATTAAGGTAGAATAGCGCAATCATTTGCTCGCTAAGATTTGGTGATCATTTACTACATTTGGTGTTCGAATACAATTTGAAGTGCAGTCGTGACTAAAATAGCTTACTATTACAATTTTAGACTTTATTTTTCTGGTGTCAAGTATATATTTTTGGTGGTTTATATTTTATCCCCATAAAAATTGGCTAAAATCACCGTATTTTTCACTGAAAAGTAGAAAAAGTAATATTTTATCATACAAAATAGAAAATTATGTGAGTGCATACACAGTAGCATACTAAAAATCTATGTTTTACCTTAAAATAAAATAAAGTATTTAATAGTAACTATTAAAAAGTAGCAGCAGTTGAATTTTTTTTTCTGTGTCTTCGTTCCAATTATATACACGTAATTCTTTTGAAATAGGGATGTATAGGTAAATAGTAGAACTTACGTATTTTTCCTTCACGTACATGCACTGATCACTTCACTCACTAATTAAATTTAATAAGTAATCCTACAGGATACGCTAATGAAAACTTTCACTCGAGACAGTATAAAAATCAGTACGCTTGGATTTGCAACTATAAGTAAACTTAATGTAGTAACACATTCCTGGAATAAATACGCCGAAGTTGTCTAGTACTGGTGTTAGCCAATCAGGTGCAAGTCCTTTCATCAAGCGTCTATTGTTTTGGGCTACGCCTTTGTTATTTGCTCGCGCGCAGATACTATGGCTAAGATTACCCCTCCCGCTTCGGCATTCCACCTTATCTCTTATTTATAACCCGTTTTTTTAACAAGCCATTCGTAGTGAGACAATTTTACATCGTAAGCCTATCGACAGGTTATATTATTATCATGACGGATTATCATAGCTCTTTTTTCAATGATCTGTTATGATTTATTAAATTAATTCCGTTAATAAACTGTTCACAAGTGTACTATGTTAACCGTTTCTTATGTAAAATATAGCTAATTTTATCTCAGGGGACCAATAGGCACCTGAATAGGTGCCGAATCTTTAACTTATATTGTATATATATTAGAGGGGACGAATGGGTACCTTAAAACAATATTTTTTATTAAAATATTAATTGGTCACCTACCAGGAGACCAATGGGCACCTATATAGGGGCCGAATCTACAACTTTTATGCTGGGGGACGAATTTTAGGAGACGAGTGGGCTCTGACCCTAATTTAGTACATTCCTTACCATAATAAGTATTATTAAGTGTGGTAAAAAATATATACTCTTTTCTTAAAAAGCTGAATAGGTATTCGGGTAAAATCACGCTTAGAAGCTAGTAATAACGCAAAAGTTTGTAAGTATGGATGGGTGTTTGTTACACTTTCACGCCAAAACTACTGAACGGAATTAACTGAAATTTTGCACCGAAGTTGGTTATACGCTGGATTAATATATAGGCTACAAAACATCACGCTCCGACCCACTGAAGCAAAGAAACGCGGGTAAAACCGCGGGGCGCAGCTACTCATGTATTAAATTTCATCTATAACACATTTTCTTTGCAAATCTTAGTATTAATTTAGCACATTTCTTACTATAGTATAGTAATTGTAGTTATGAGTATATGATAACTGAAACCAAGTTACTATTACAAGCTCGAGCCGCGACTCGGGACATATAAATTTCCTGTTATGTAATACACTTTATTTGGATAATTTATGGGGTAAGGGGTGCAAGGTGTGTGATTAATTTCTATACGGATTTCGGGGTAACCGTGTCAGATTCGTATGAGTAGGAGTTATGGGTTGTGTTCGCGTTTGGCAAAAGTTATGGCAAGGTTAGATATTTTATGTGTTTGTATGCGGTAAGTAATGTTGTATACCAAGTTTAATGAAACCGATATGTCTTAATGAAACCGATATGCTAGTTAAAAAAAGTGATATACATAATATGAATACTAGACATAAGCATAACTTAGTTGTACTTGCAACTCGTCTCCATAGAATAAGCAACTCTTTTATGGGGCAATGTATTCGCTTTAATAACAAACTCCCAAATAATATTAGACAACTATCTGTTAATAAATTTAAAGCCATTGTCAAAGCTAAATTATGTAAAAAGGCATATTATAAAATATCAGACTATGCAATGCTCTAACATCGACTATAAATTAGTATATGTTATTTAAAAAAGAAGAAAAGATCTGACTGATTTTAACATATTTTAGTATGTATATACTAAGGGAACGAGCTTTACGCGGAAACCGCGCACATAATCTAGTCACAAATAAAAAATCAGCAACATAGTATTTTTGGACACATCGCAACGTAACAAACAACTAGAACACTACACTATATTTTAACTCATAAATCGTTGAACAAAACACGTTTTTTCGTTACAAAATATTGGAAAAATTCGTATATAAAAATTGTCATGACATACATTCTGAAAATGGCCTTTGTTCAAAGCTAAGTAATAACGAACATCAGAGACAATAACGTTATATCATTTCTGCGTACTTTTTTACCCCTTACTTGGGAAATAATTCAGGTTTGTTTCAGTAAAAATGTTACAGTCGAATGAAGCTGTATTCATATAGTTTTATTACGAAATTCATTCGAATTTTAATCGATGTTGACGTTTTTTTGAAAATATGAAAATCAGTTGTTTTTCTCGGATTAATTTATCTTTAAAAAACCGACGAAGGTCAATTTATTTACATGACTACATAGTATTAAACAAAGTCGCTTGCCGCTGTCTGTCCGTAACAGATTTTGATGTGGTTTTTTTTTAATAGATAAAGTGATTCAAGAGGATGGTTTAAATGCATGATACCACTGGTACCACTGGGTCGTGGTCCTTACCCCTTAAGGGTGCCCCCAGGTGTGTGCCACTTAATTGTATGTTTTTTTTTCCAAATATTTCTATATTGATCCATTAAAGTCTAAAATAATTAATATGAACTGAAACTTATTATGAGTAGAGAAATTAATAACCAGCTGACGGACAGACTACTTTGTCTGTAATATCCTACAATTTGCTACCGGTTAATTAAGTATCTAGTTTAATTCATAGAATACGAATAATTGTGTAACATTGTGATTCTGACAAGGTAAATACGTTTTTTTTTTTTTTTTTTTTTTGTTGTCCGGGGAGAAATGCATTGACGCATTCCCACCACCGTTGCAGCGTATTTGCGCGCTGGCGGTGGGATATGTGGGACTCGCCCTCTCCATAGCGTGGTATGCTAAAGTCATACCACGAGGAGAGGACCCTACACCACTAAAACCTCCCGGACACTCCTTCGATCCGCCGTTGGCGGGGGTCGGGTACGCATGAGCAATCCGGCCCCCCGACGGCACCCGCGGCCAATATGGTACCGCGGGATCTCCAGGGCCACACTTACAGTGGCCCATTTGCCCAATTATATGGACGCCCGGAGTGTAGAGGCGTCCCTACTCCTCATGGGTCAGCCTCGAAGGGAGCGGGGCCCATGTTCCCCACTCCCCAAGGCCGAGCCTAGGGCGGTAGGCGGCGGGTTTCGGCCCGCCGCCGACGGCCAACACGCCGTCTGCGAAGCGGGTGGGCAGAGGGATCTACTTCCCTCTCCCGCTCCGCGGCCTCCTTCTGTGACATAACTTGTCTACAGAAGGAGGCAACCGCCTCCCACGACCTCTCGCTTTGAACCATCTTCGAAATGATGGTCGGCAGCGAGAGGTCGTCTCCCACCACGCCAACGAGCTCCTCCCGCTCGTTGGCCCACGCCGGACACTCCACCACCGTGTGCTGCACCGTATCGTCGGCACAGTCACAGTGGTGACAGCGAGTGTCCGGCTCTCTCTGCGCCACGTTGCACAGGTAGTGGCCGAAGCAGCCATGGCCTGTTACTACCTGTGCAACGTGGTAGGTGACGTCGCCGTGACGGCGACCGGCCCACTTTTTTAAATGGGGCCGAATCGCCTCCACCGTACGCAATCCGCTCCGCGGCGCGGCCTTTAGCCGCTCCTGCCATTTCCGGAGGGTTTGGCGACGGATCTCAGTCCGCCACCGTGCAACACCCTCCGGGAAGGGGTCGCGGCCAGAACGCGCCCCCTCACACCTCCGCCGGTACGCGGCGGCCAAAACCTCCGCCTCCAGGTCCCACGGAGGGGACCCCGCAAGGAGGCATGCCGCGTCAAACGCGACCGTGCGGTAGGCGCGGGACGCCCTGATGGCCATCACCCGCTGCGGACGTCGCAGCAGGGCTATGTTTCGCCTCTTCAGGGCGTCGACCCAAATGGGGGCGCCGTAGAGCGCCATGGAGCGGATCACACCGGCGTACAGTTTGCGGCAGGTGCTCCCGGGTCTGCCGAGATTCGGCAAAAGCCGGCCAAGAGCACCCGCCGCCGCCACCAGCTTTGGGGCCAGCCGCTGGAAGTGGGCCCCGAAGCTCCATCTGCTTTCGAGGACTATGCCTAGATATCGCATACTGTCCCCGACAGCAATGGATTCGCCACCCAAGGTAAATACCTAAGTGCTGAATAAATTCATTATTTCATTATTAAGCATTGCTTCCGTGCGAGCTGGGGCGGGTCACTAGTTATCTAAAATTTGAAAATGTTTAAAAGGGATTATGGATACAAAAATAAAATAAATATGTGATTTCATTGAAATTGTGAAGTTTATTTTTAGCACATGGGTATTTACAAACACTTGTACTTCTCGTAATCAGAATGTCAAAGACTAAATCTAACAAAGCATCACTTAAGTAGCTAATCACACATTGTAAATTACATATTTTACGGACTTTTATAATTCGTCCGTCTGTTTGTCCTACAATTTATTATAGCTATTTCTATAATTTGTGTTTCTTTTCTATTATTTTAGCTTTACCTTTAGCCAAGCAGTTATCGCATAGCGACCACCATATTTTGTACTATATAGTCTTGTAATAAAGTTCAAAACCAATTAATTTTAAACATATCGTCAACGTAGCTTAGGGTTCATTCACAATACTCGGGATGCTAAAATATTCTATTTGAACCGTTAGTTAGAGATTACCAAAAAATATTGGACACGTATTTTTTATTCGTTCAATAATTTCATGTGATGTCTCTCTTACGTACATTTTTACCTAGGAGTAACGTTACAAGCCCCCCTCTCCTTTGATAAATTAAAAATTACGTGTTCAAAATTTGTCTGAGTGCTCGACTAAATATAAATTTCAGTCGGCATCCCTATTTTTATGAAAATAAGCTAAATCAATATATTCTTTACTAGCTTCACGCGCGCGGTTTCACTCGCGCAAATCTGGTTCCCGTGGGGACTTCATAATAAAATATAGCCTATATCATCTGGGATTATTTTGGCTTTCTAATAAGGAAAGAATTTTTCAAATCGGTCTTGTAGTTTCGGAGCCTATTTAATATAAACAAACAAACAGTCAAATCTTTCCTCTTTATAATTTATAGTATAGATGATTTGGCCATTGATATAAGGGGTTGAATTTGTTGCATAAGCTCCTAACGATATAATTTGAATTACAAGTAAACCTGTATACAAAAGAATCAAACCACTTTTTTAAATACTACATATTTTATCCACCTACCCACATTTCTGGAATAAGCCGTATTTTTCCATCTTTCCAGCTATAAAAAATCCAATGACTAAGATTTAGGGACTTAAGATAAAACGTTTAGAAGAAAATTGTTATCATAAATCTGAACGCTAGACATTCTGCTAGATGAGCAAAAGTTAGATATTATTCAGTTTTTGTGTCTTTGACCTTGACAAAGAAGGCTGACTCCACATTCGGCGTGAAAACGACGCGAAGACTGAGCTCCCGTCACCGGCTACCCCAGCTGGCGGCATTTGCAAAGAACCTCTAGATGCCCTAGTAGACCCAAAGAGCGGCCCCTCAGATTCCGGAACTGTAGAGTGACGGATGCACAAAACTTCCATAAAAATCTATGCTATTATATGCCATTATTCCTCCAGGCAGAGGTTCGAGACCCACAGGTGACCCTCAAGTTGCTGAGTTAGTACTTTTAAACCATTTATTAAGGCCCTGCTCGCCTTTATGCCCGATTAATTAGCAAAGACTTTGTTTCTGAAAAACAAACGCATATGACACACGCACGACGAATACGTACGCTCAACGCGGCGTCAGCCTAAAAGAACCTTAAATGCGCTGTCATTGATTTAATATGAAAGAATTGTGACTCTAAAAATGGTTTGCCGTAAATACCGTAATCTTTTAAATTTCTACTTCAATGTTAAAGTTACTCTGTAACCAAACAGTATAGATGAAATGAAACCGTTTATAGATAATGTAGTATCGATCGTGCTTATTAAAAGTCAAATACAATGATAATGAAAACAAAAAAGAAAAAACAATCTTGACTAATAAATAAGTTTACATTTCAACAATAATGTTATTAAATCAAATTTACCAATGTTGTTATGGCATGTGATAATCGCTTATCTAATATATAAAATTCTCGTGTCACAGTTTTCGTTGCCATACTCCTCCGAAACGGCTTAACCGATTTTGATGAAATTTTTTGTGCTTATCCGGTATCTATGAGAATCGGCCAACATCTATTTTTCATCCCCCTAAATGTTAGGGGTAGTCCACCCCTAAATTTTTATTTTTATTTTTCAGACAAAGTTAGGGGTAGATTAGAGGTAGGTGTAGGGTAGGGGTAGGGTAGAGGTAGGGTAGGGGTAGTGTAGGGTAGGGGTAGTGTAGGGTAGGGGTAGTGTAGGGTAGGGGTAGTGTAGGGTAGGGGTAGTGTAGGGTAGGGGTAGTGTAGGATAGGGGTAGTGTAGGGTAGGGGTAGTGTAGGGTAGGGGTAGTGTAGCGTAGGGGTAGTGTAGGGTAGGGGTAGTGTAGGGTAGGGGTAGTGTAGGGTGGGGGTAGTGTAGGGTAGGGGTAGTGTAGGGTATGTATCGATTGAGGCAGTACGAAGTCTGCCGGGTCAGCTAGTTATAAAATATAATTAAGATCAACCAGCGCGGGCTGAGTTCGGGTCTGAAGCATAGAACGCGTCGCGAGCCTCACTTTGAGGACGACCGGACCCTATCCTAGCTTCCTTCGAGTCTTTCTCTATCTACCTACGGTGTGACACTTTAATCTCGCTTTAAGTCTCGGATGTCGGAGGTTCGATAACGCCAGCTATTCTTACAAATTTATATGTGGCGGGGACTTAACAAACATATACCTAATTCAAAGAAAAGAAATACATACAGATATACTAGAATTATTCGTTGTTCCTACAAATAATTGTCTTGAGTAAAACACAAAGTGACTACTGCTCCGGTGGCTCTGTGGTCCAGTGTTATGGGTTCGATTTCCATCAGAGTCGATTATTTGTGCGTACCACATATAGCTCAAAATTATTATATGAGAAAAAATCAATGATTCAATTTAATTAATGAAAAAAATAATTACAATTAAAATTGGCCTTAATATAGTATTATTCGACTAAATATATTGTGAAATTATGTTTTATATAGATACCTAAGAAATTAATTTGTAACTTCTATAAACACTAAAATTTGGCAAATAAAATGTTTATTTACCAGAATTTTAGTGTTTATTTATTTTTATAATCAATAAAAAATGTTGTATGCAATTAATAAATATAATAAATAAATACAGAAACTATAAGGCGCAATGTTCGCACTTTAAGTATTTATCAATGAATATGTCGGAATATGGCATTTTTAACTGTTATACTAAAATAATTGTTTCAAATTTTAAAAAGTTAATACCTAACATCAGTAGACCAAGGAATTTCAATAAAAATATAAAATTTAGATTACAGATATCCACAAGGCGTTTTGTATGTTTTTGACCTAATAATGACTTAACATAGCTCTGTTACTGCCACTTACTTTCGCAAAATTAATAATCTTTAAATACACTCGGTTCCAAAAATAACGGGTCAGTCACATAAACCCGAATATCTCCCGAACTACGTATGCCATCCTAATGAAACGAAGACAAACAAAAAACAATCGTAAAAAAATGTAATCTTAAGAAAAATATGACTACTTTAGTTTTTTTTTAATTTAGAGATTAATATTGTGGGTGCAACTAAGTTTTATTTTATTTTTTATCTGTATAATTAAATTCTCAATTGAACAGTCTTCGTTTCCTTAGGATGGCATACGTAGTTCGGGAGATATTCGGGTTTATGTGACTGACCCGTTATTTTTGGAACCGAGTGTATATCAGATAAGAAATGCCAATTTCTCCGTTAAATACCTGAAGTGCGAGCATTGCGCCTTAAACTTACTCCGTTAATAACTACAATCCACTGCCGAAATTTTCTTCCCCTTTTTATCTGACATTATAAAAAGACAAATCTCACTTATCGAATGCCTTAAGGGAAAATTTTATACGCACACCAAAGGTATTTTTCAAACTTCTGTGTTAGACCAATACCTTGTGGCTTAAAATCAGCTTATAAGATTATGCTGTGTCGTTTTAACGCGTTGTTTTTTTAGGCACAGACGAGGCTGTGCAAAGTCTGTGTTTAAAAAAATAAATAAAGAAACCACTTTTCATGTTTATAATCCAATAGGGTTCGTATTGTTTATCATCTGTGAAGCTACGCGTGGGATATAATAAAAACCGGCCAAGTGCGAGTTGGATTAACGCACGAAGGGTTCTATACCATATTCAAGTGCCTACCTGTTGTTGTTATCGTCATGTTAAAATAACATGTTTGTTGTATGGGAACCGCCCGTAACTATTTATTTTATTTTAAGCATTTTACTAGCAGGGTTTTGCAGTCTACTAGTATTCTTGTTAACCCCTCGTGCTAAGCTAAAATACTTGTGTTACGAGTGGGTTCACGTCGGTAGTGCAATGGGTGCGGTTCGAACCGGCGACCTCAAGATCACAAGTCCGACGCCTTAATTAGCCATTGGGCAACGGCCGCTTCTTTGTTGTTATAGCGGCAATATAATTTTTTCCTCTGTGAAAATTTTAACTGTCTAGCTATCATGGTTCATGAGATACATTCTGGTAACAGGCTATTTGACAGCGGAGTATCCTACTAATATCATAAACGCGAAAGTTTGTAACTATGAATGGATGGATGGATGTTTGTTACTCTTTCACGCCAAAACTACTGAACGTAATTGGCTGAAATTTTGCACCGGGATATTTTATACGCTGGATTAGCATATGAGCTACAAAACAACACGCTCCGACCCACTGGAGCAGAGTAAAACCGCGGGGCGCAGCTTGTAAGTAATAAAAAAAAACGATAAGCTTCTTAATGCTGTGTACATCTTAACTTAAAGGAAGGTTAAAAGTAAAAACTTAGTTTTTTCCAGTAAAGCCAACTTAATACCAACTATATCCTTCTCTTATCCGCGCGCCAACAATTGAGCCGACATTTCTCACAAGTTGTCACTATGAATCATTAATATACCCAGAGGGTATGAACTAAACCTATATAAACCCTCTATGGTATTGTATAATTAATGGTCTTATTGGCGTTTGATATACACTAATATTATAAAGAGAGAAAGTTGGCTACTACAAACGTACTAGTAAAAGGACTGCGGCCCGCGGTTTTACCCGCGTCACTCAGCTCCAGTGGGTCGGAGCGTGATGTTTTGTAGCCTATATGTTAATCCAGCGTAAAACCTATCCCGGTGCAAACTTTCAGCCAAATCCATTCGGTAGTTTTGGCGTGAAAGAGTAACAAACATCCATTCATCAATCCACACTTTCAAACATTCGCGTTTATAATATTAGAAGGTATGCCAAAAAAGATTAAATACTATATATTTATCTCAAAACGCGCATAACTCCCTTTCCTGTAAGACATTTATTATTAAGTAATATCTATGCTAATGATGAAAGAATTTTAAAATCGGACCAGTAGTTTCTGATATTAGAGCGATCAAGCAAACAAAACTCGAGCAGTAAAATGCTAATATATAAAGCTGAAGAGTTTATTTGTTAGCTGGAACAGGTTAATCTCAAGAACTTCTACACCGATTTGAAAAATTCTTTCAGTGTTAGATAAGCCCATTCAGGCTTTATTTAATAGGCATCAAGACTAAAAAAATCTATTTAGTCCGTCAGTCAGATTACCAAAAAATATTGGACACGTACTTTTTTCGAAAAAATGACGAAACTCGTTGAAATTTCGTGTGACATCACTTCTAGTTACAATTTTATCGATTAGTGACGTCACAAGCCCCTCTCTCCTGAACTTTATACCTAGTTTGTTTTTGCTCTGTATCTTAGTCAATTTTTATTGATTTTATAAATAAAAAAATCCGTGTCCAATAGTTTTTAGTAATCTATCTGACGGACTAAATAGATTTTTTTAGACTTCAATCCTATTATGAAGTTCTTTCTGAAACTTTGGGAAGCTAGTAAATTACTACCAGTAATAAATTTATTGTTTACCATCCTCAATGTATTTTAATTTGCGCTTTACTAATATAAGACACCACAATTAAACCCATGGCATTAGATTAACAGAACGCGATCATTTATTTCATAGAATCCTACCTTACGATCAGTGGTCAAGTGATCATTAATTTCCTCTGACTTGTACAACCTCTGCCACTACTAAGTTGTACCACACTACCGTTCGCCACCCTCACTGCTAAATACTTGCAACAGTCATTGATAAATGAAGTAAAGAGTACATTGTACACTCAACAAAACAGATAGGTTTACACATTCTGAATCGAATTTTAAATTTATATTTATGTAACCGGAAAATTATACGAATCGTAAGTTGATCAACTTTCGTGCAACTTATATTGTTAAATTTAATTGCCAGTTTCAGTGAAGACGCATAATTATTATATTATTTACTTAATTATTATGACACTTGACCTAACCTAATCAAACTAGTCTATGCTACTGTTGTAACAAAACAAAAAATCTTTAACTTCAATTAGTCTTGTTGAGCCCCATTGGATTCAACAGGACTTATTGAAGTTGACAAAAAAACCTAAACGCGATAAAATTAACTTACTTACTGGTACTTTGGGCTAGGCAGGAATAAAAAAAATAACAGATGCTCCCCGTAGATTTTACGTAAAGTAGAGCGACAGTTGCACAAAACTCCCCTAAACTAAAAGCCATAATACCTCAATCTCCCCGTCAGCGACCGCCCTGAGCCGAGGTCCAAGTCCCACAGGGGACGCCCTCTTGCGCAGGTTGCTTAGTTTGTAGTGTTTAAACCATTTATCTAGGCTGGAGCTTTGCTCGCCTTTGTGCCCGGTGAAGTAGCAAAAGCCTCAGGGCTAACTAAATATGTCCGTCAGAAAAAAAAAAAAAAAAAAAAACTAAATTACCTTTTGATTACCGTATCAGCAATATGATTCCTATACCTATTCCTTTACTGACCACTTTGCTATATTGTTACTCGTTAATCAAATCACAGGATATAATAATGTATCTATACAATATCCGAATATATTAATAACGAATAAGTTAATATCTGTGTGCTATACATTATAATTATGATACGCGAATGTTTCAAAGTTTATACTATAATTTAGTAAGATTATATTTAATGAATTACTTTTCGCCGCTTTAGTGGGTAAAACTGCGGGTTACTCGTACCAATTATATTGAAAACTACTGCAATTCAAACATTCTAGCAATCTCTCGTTTTGAGGCCCAAACGCTTCGCTGTTAGGTAGCCATTTAACTAATAGAAAAGACCAAATAAAATATTCTGTGTATTTGTTTTTCTAACGGTATCCAATTGAACAAATGGCTGGTGTCATCTCAACTAAATGGTGGCTACACCGAGGTACAAATAAACTGTAGTTTAATAGAAAAACAAGCTTTTTGGTAATAGCCACTTTAAAAGATTCACTGCTGTGTGTTACCTTTATTTTTCTGTGCACTATACATTATTTTGTTTCCCATATCTGACTTTTTTATTTAAGTAATCAAATGAATGAAATAAGATCTCAGACCTGTCTATACTATATTTTTTTTCGGATGTACACTTATGTAGTCATGAGGCTTTAGTTGCTTCACCTGCAAAAAGATGAGCAGTGCTCCTGCCTCGTTAAATCTATACTAATATTAAAAAGATTTAATTTTTTGTTTGAATTTATTAAATTCCGAAACTAGTTGACCGTTTTGAATATTTTTACGTTGGGAAGCTACACCATCCTCCGATGACATTAGCTATATTTAATTATGAAGTTCCAACGGAAACTAGTGGTTTATAAACTACAAACTAAGCATGGTTGCTGGTTTGTAGGCGCAAGACGGCCTGTTTGACTTGGACCTCGATCTTTTGACTTCTGTGGCCGCCGCCGTAATGTCAAATATTCATATTCATATTCATTTATTTTGGTAAAGTTATTTTACATGTCAAAGTTATAAGTAGGTAAACATTTTAAATTAATTGTATTTTAAATAAATCTAAATTCATCACTAATGCTAAATGTCAGTATTGAAATGTCACAGTTCTAATGTCATAATATGTCTAATAATGTATAGTACTACAATTCTTCAAGTAAATCATAATGTCAAAATACTTATTAATAGTGTCGGAGCACAACAGATAGTCGGGCATCTCGCCATGTCAATTAAAATCTAGAAGCTACAAATTCTTCATAATTGTAAAAAGTTTGCTCAACAAGCCACCGTTTCAGACGAGACTTAAAACAAGAAAAATTTGGAGCAGTGATAATATTTTCAGGCAAGTTATTATACGCTTCAGGACCCATTACATGTGTGAATTTGGACGACTTTGTAAGCGACCGTTTAACCGCTGTAAGCTTACTCGCGTTTCTTGTGTTATGTGAGTGTACTTGATTATGCGTGGTGTATTCTGACAAGTTGGATCTAACATATATAATAACAAGACAATAAAAAACAAGGAGCTTATTATTTGACATTACAAAGTTACATTATAAAGCGGTCATCAGTAGTGTACATTTGTCATATTTCGACAGACGGACGGATTATAAAGTCTGTAAGATCAAATGTTGTAAACATTGTTTTAGGTACTTAAGTGATACTTTTGTTAGATTTAGCCTTACACATTACAATTCTGACAAGTACAAGTCTATGTAAATACCTAAGTGCTGGATAAGTTTCATTATTTCATAGTAGAGCGATCACCAATCGACCTGCCACGCGTGGTGATAATAGCAACATTCCTCAACGACCTAGCTTACCAAGATCTATTAAGTGGAATCCCATGTTCAGCAGTGGACGTAAACAGGATGATACAGTACAGTACAGCATATACTAGTTTGTAATTCTATCCTATATAAGATAACGCAATTAAATCGTATCAGCACAACAGTGCTAAGCTAAAAAAATAAAAACAAATAAAACCGAATTACAACCAAACGCAGGCTGATATAGTGCAGTAAAGCTTAAACCAGTTTGTAATGATGTCCTATATGAGACACAGCGCAATTAAATCGTTTCAAAACAAAAACCCTAAGCTAAAAAAAGAAAAAACAATAAAAACCTCATTCAGTCCCAAAAAACATGCTCCATTTCATGTATACCTATCCTATATATATCTTACCCAACATTAAGTACGGACATGGCATAACACATAATTCGTGTTTTATTTTCGTCGGAACAAGCGGGGAATGATGAATGATTGGCCATCATTACTGAAACATGACTGGACTGCGACTGTAACATTCACCATGACACGTTAGACTGCTGATATAACTAATAGATCAGTTATTACCGATATTGTTATGTATGTCGTATGATATAAATATATGTGAGGAATTAAGTGATTATTATTTGATTAATGGGAGTGTGCAGGAGTCTTGGAAGTCGTGGGTTTGATCTCTACGCCGGACAAGAAATCATTTAATATTCACAATAGTTTTAATGATATTGTAATTGGTGTATATTATATGTTTATTATATGTTGGATAGTAAATTGATATTAGGATTACACCTTATTTATTACTGAGTATTAAGACGTGATGTTTATTAAAACTATTTATGATGTCTAAACATAAAATCCTAAACTGTTCAAGGCTACAGTGAATAGGCATCACTTGGTTATCCTATAAGATGAAACTCAAGTTTCTCTTTTAAAAAACGAGTCAAAGAGTATTATATCTCTAGCTCATCCTAAGTTTATATATATCGTAGTATATTATTTAGTTTATATTTATCTGTGTGTACCTAAGTATATATATTAATATTAGTATGTATGTTTATTGAGACCTAAACACACTATTCGTCTTTTCTTTTTCACATTTCCTCTTGCGGGTCTGCTTTCCTTATACATGAGTTTTTTCATTTATTTCTTTTGTGTGTTTGTACATAAATAAATAAGAAGATTACTCTGGTAGATACTGTCTTAGGTCATAATCCCACTTACGATCAGGTAAGTTTTTCCAAGTTTGGTCAAGTGCAAACCCAATAATTATAAATAAACCAAGCCAGGTTAAGGAACTTTTTAACATAATTCCCAAGACAAGATTTCCATCCATATAAATAAAAATGAATCGCACAAAATGTGTGTATGCACATAACTTGAAAACGACATGACCAATTTGTCTTTTTTAAAACTACACATCTTATTTTCAAGACAAGGTAGCATACATAAAAATATTGATAAAATCTATGGTAAATTTGATTTCTTTTTGACGATTGAAACACACAAACTGCTATTCGACTATAAATTTCCTTTACTTATTTTACTAGCACAATATTATCGCTGAGACAGCTAGGAATGGGTTCACATTTAAAAGATCAGCACATGTCGCTACCAAATGCCTTAGCGTTCAATCTCGTCCCTCAGCATTTATCGACGTCGTCTGAATGCTGGCACGTAGCTTGGTGCTTACAAAATATTGTAAATCTCAGTGTTAGATCGAGTCCTGTACTCGGTTTGTGTACGTTGACAAAACGCTGAAGAATTTACAGAAAGTATAGGTAAGATAGACTAGTTGACTCTTATCAAATTACGACACGGCTAGCTGTTGCCCATTGCTGTTCATATTACTTGCTTTTCACCCCTTGAGGGATTGAACTTTCAACAACGTTTTTAGCATACCTACGTCACTTAGGGAATATTGTGCAAAATTTCAGGGTTATGGTCCCAGAGGTTACAGCTGTGCGTGGATCAATCAGTCAATCAGTTCACAAAAAATATATTCTTCTCGCCTATATATAGATAATATTTATTTCTTCTGAAAGTATTTATCATATGGTACCTGAATATTATAATTTCAGTTCATGAAGTTGGAAGACGGTTGCATAAGTTACATTTGAAGATTATGTTTTAAGCCTATATATATAAATTGTGACGATTTTAAATGGACGCGAAACACAGGCATTAAGTATCTATCACTGTATCATTTTGGCCAATTGTAGAAGAAAAAATCTTTCAATAACACGGTTGCCCTACGTAATATTGGTACGTACCACACTGGTTACTATACGCGAAAATAAAATTCTACTACATTCCATTTTTTTTTTGTGATGAATTAGCCACTAATATATATATTTCTTTATTTTTCTTTATTGGAGACAGTAAATACTTAACATAATGTTTATACAACGGAAACTACATTTACTTAATTTAATAATGAATTTTCTCATTGCGTGATATTGCCAACTAACCCCGAAAATATTTTGAGTAATTTAGTCTTTATTGCATTTGTCTTATGGTTTATTTTTTTCCACACTGCTTAATCATAAATGTAAGTTTCATACATACCTCCGGACGCGGCGAGCAGGCCGTGCGCGCGCAACAGCGCCAGCAGCAGCAGCGGCACCAGCGGACGGCGACGCATGCCGCGCAACAGCGCTGCGAACGCGCACTGTCGCCGCTCGCCCCCGCGGTCGCCCTCACCTGGAACAACAGGACAACTTGTTGTAATACTTGTTTCATATTTTATCTAGGCTGGAGCTCTGCTCGCCTTTATTCCCGGTGAAGTAGCAAAAGCCTCAGGGCTAATAATAAATGTCCGTCCGAAAAAAAAAAAAAACTTTTTTTATATGTACATAAAAGTATTGAATAATATAGTAAAAATAGTCACTGCACGGTAAGCAAAAAAATATAACGATTCCAAATAAATATAAGCATTTTTACGGAATAAATAAAAGGTATTTGAATTTTGAATAAATATGATCGGTTATACTTAGCTTCGCTTTTATGGCAAAGTTGCTTAAGCCTTGCTTTATAAGGCGCTTCCAAAATATACGCCATCTCATTTTTAAATAAATCGTACAACCGGTGGCTGCGGGTGATCGGTGCGGGTGTTCCATATGTGATATTTGCAAGGTTTTGGGAAGCAACAAAAAACATCATCATCATTAATAAAAATAATTTCTACAAAATGTTGATGCTTTACTATTGACGAGACTTAAGACTTAAGGAAAAAATAGTACAGTTTTTTTATTTGAGAAGCAATTTTTTTTTGGGTTTTTTAATGTAAAAAATGCACAAGTAGTTGGCTTGCTAAGAGACCCATGTTTGGGTCTCCTCTTAACCACTGTTAGCAAGCCACAGTCATTGTGGGATAATGCCATTATCACCATGCTTCGCAAGTGGATTGGTGATCGCTGTAAGATGGTAGTAATCTTGAGCTGATATATACTGTAGCCCATTCATTAGCTATACGTCGCAGTCGCCTCTAAGAATACCCATCGAAAGATATGTGGTGGTATATTCTAACCCGGAGTCCACACAGCACATAGATAGATATAGGAATTACATGTTATATTTTTGTCTCATTTAAATTCTGCAATGGCTGTACAGCTCCTGACAGTCTCCGCGACAGAAATATGAACCTTAATTAAAGTACACACGTTACAATTCACTTTAGCATATTGAAAAATGCCTCCGATGATAGCCGAATCTGAATAGTATTTAAGTCCAGGCTCTTCGTTTCTTATGATAAAACCTGCTGAAAAAAAGGTACGCCGTAGCTTCAATAGACTTTGAGCATGTTTCATGAATAACAAAAATAATAACCAAAACCTTCCACGCCCAATACAATTTCTATTAAAATTTCGCCTCTTCGCTAAAAATATTATATTATTCGATTATTCACACCTCAATACATATTTCCAATTTGCTTCGAAAGAAACCGACAGAGAAATAGTATTGTAACAAAATTTTGTATTATTGTACAATGCTATTCATATGGAAATATCTTTTTTGGTAACAATACAATTGGGGGATATTAAATTAAATTGTATAATACCAGAGATGGTAATGACTTACAAATACAGGTTATGAATCCAAAATCGTAGTATTGGTGTAAGGAACATGTTTCTATGATGAATGGATAATATGAAATAATAATCATAAATAAAATAAAACTCATTTTTATTTACGTAAACCTATTACAGGCACTTGCAAATAGTCAAAACAATAATTTAGTAGGTATTTAGTATTATCATCTATAATTATCATATTTTATAAATTTTCAAATTTAACAAGTATATCAGTTATTATTTTAATTATATTTTAGTCTTAACGTCTTAGTTTAATATTTAACTATATTGTGTCAAATAGCTTGTTCTGTCTATATTAGGTTAGAACAATTGTCATTATTTAGGTGGACCATGAGTATATACTGACGGACGCGCTTTAATGCTACCACCGGATCCAATACGCCCCAACTGAGAAGATCCGGCGAAACAAACTCAGTGGGTTATTCTACTGCCGGTTTTAACACGACCCACATGAGACGGTCCGGCGAAACATTCTCAAATGAGCAGAACGTAGGTTTTGGTCCAGTTACTTTAACTATTTATTGGCATACACATTTTTTGCCCAAACGGTTGTCTTTGTAATATTTGTTTATTGTTTTTGGGATAAAATATAATGACCACCAAAAATATATACTTGACACCAGAAAAATAAAGTCTAAAATTATAATAGTACTAGCTATTTTAGTCACGACTGCACTTCAAATTGTATTCGAACACCAAATGTAGTAAATGATCACCAAATCTTAGCGAGCAAATTATTGCGCTATTTCTACCTTAATAAAATCAATGAAAAATGACAATCGGTTAGGTTAGGTTAGAGCTGCGGCCATACAACGGCCAGAACCGAATAGTAAATTAGTAAAACATTTAGGTACTTTTGGTGATCATTTACTACTTTTGGGTTAAAAATGATTTATTTGGAGTCATTTTGCTTAAATACGATAGCGAAATGTTAAAACTTTGGTTACAATTTTACATTAAAATGCGGGTTTAATTTTGGTGATCATTTTCAATTTTTTTGGTGGTAAGTTAAACATAAGCCACTGTTTTTATACTAATAGAAAAATAAAATAATTTGAGACAGAACTAGCGGTCTATGAATATAATATATGTAAGTAGGTCAATTACAGATAGTTCACAGAATATCACACTATTACGCTTACTACTATTTTATTTGGGTACAGGGTCTCTATAATAATCTTTATTTCCAGTTTTACTATTTCAATGAGCACATACAGTTTCAGTAACATATGTTAAAATCATAACAAATTGTAGTTTAATACATAGTTATGGGTTCTGACACCCAAGCTAAGATTAAACTTGTGTTATGGGTGTCAGGGCTCTCTTAATTGAAACTAGAAATGTTACGAATAAATGTTCAGAGTAGTTACTAGTTAAGTAGTGACAATACTTAGGATATGGAATCAGTACAATATGCTGATAATAAAGATCAAAGATAAATAAACAAAACACAAAAAATAATAATAGATAGGATAAACAAACAATCTCCGACAACCTCCGTAGCGGTATTTGGCTCGCTTTAAGTCTCGGAGGTCGTGGGTTCGATTCCCACGCCGGACAAGAAATCTTTGTGTAAATTCTAAGATTTCTTTCCGGGTCTGGGTGGTTGAGGGACTACCCTCCGTGCCTCGGAAAGCACGTTAAGCCGTTGGTCCCGATTGTTATAACATCATCTATAACAAGCGTATACCAGGGAACGGGCAGCAGCGTTTACCTGTGTATTACAACATAATACTGCGGTCACCAATCCGCCTGCCAAGCATGGTGACTATGGCAAATACCCTCCCTCGGGAGGAGGCCCATGTTCAGCAGTGGACGTTGTACGGGCTGATGATGATGATGAAACATACAATACCTATGTATAATGTGTTTCTGTATGTGTTGTGTTGTAGTGTCTATGTAAGTATGTCTAAATAAGATGAAGGTTGGATGTGTTTGAGTAGGACAGGTACTATTTGTGTGAGAAAGGATGTCTTTTGGATAGATGGTGCTATGCCCGGTGAGTAAAAGCCACGTGGCTGATTACATAAGTATCCGTCCGACCAAAAAAGGAAAGATTGGGTTGGATAGCTGAAATAGTTTACTTTTCAATATACGTACACATTTTATTACAATAATTAAACATATATATATATATTGTAATAAAACGTGTAATCAGATAGAAAAAGTAAAACTTTATTCATTGTTTTTATTTGCCAAAACAATCCTTTCAAAAGGTTCCAATGCCATAGAAAGCTGTTCAAAGATAAAAATGCCATAACCATAAAAAATTGCTCCAAAATCAGGACAGATAGCATACCTTTGAATCTGCTTACCCTATTATAAACTATTATAAACGTGAAACTTTGTAAGTATGGATGGATGTTAGTTACTAAAAACTATTGAACGGAATTGTCTGAAATTGCACCGGGTTAGGTTATACGCTGGATTAACATATTATTATATGCTACAAAACATCATGGTCCGACCCATTGGAGCAGAGTTACGCGGGTAAAACCGCAGGTCGCAGCTGCAGTTTCTGGTACCCTCATAACTGGCGTGATGTGATAAGCATACTTATGGAGAAGGGAGCATTTCCCCTAAAGAAGGCCTATAATACTACTACGTTTTAGGCTGGAGTTCTGCTCGCCTTTATACACGGTGAAGTAGCAAAAATCTCGGGGCTAGCAAAATTTGTCCGACCGAAAAAAAACAACTACGTTTTAAAAGTGAATGATAATTGTAAAAATACTTGACTCTGCTTATGGTCAGTATTTTTTTCAGTCAATATAAATAATCACTCAACGAACCTATTATTTTAATGGCCTCAGAGGTTATTCAATTTCCATGAAAACGGATACCCGTCCCTTCCAGCCTTTTAAATAATAATTAGTTCTATTTTTGTACAAATATTTCAAAGGAAATTAGTTTGACGGTACTTGATGATAAAATAACACGCAGCTTATTCGAAAGCTCCCGTTTTGTGTCAAACAGTCAGGTTATTTCCTTGCTGTTTTAGACAAAATGGGAGCAGAGGTCCCTAACAATTTCGCGGAACTTTGTATGGTCTGTAGATTTTGTGTTAAATTTAACTAAATTAGCTTCCAATATTAAGTGAACCTTTCAACAGAATACTGTTGATAGCTTGAAATATAGATTTTATATTTTTCTTGTTGAATAAACATAGCATGCCATTTTAGTTCTGCGAAATTATCTTAGTAGTTAAAATAATATTTCTGCGTGTAATCACTACATAGTATAAAACAAAGTCACTTTCTCTGTCCCTATATCCCTATGTCCCTCTGTATGCTTAAATCTTTAAAACTACGCAACGGATTTTGATGCGGTTTTTTTAGTACCCGAGCGGAGCCGGGGCGGGTCGTTAGTCTATAGGTACTATTAATAAATGTTATAGAATTTGTTTGTTTGCTTGAAAGCGCTTACCTATCTCAGGAACTACTGGGCCGATTTGAAAATTTATTTTAGTGTTTGATAGCCCATTTATTGAGGAAGACTATAGGCTATATATAATTATGAAGTTCCCACGAGAACGGGAGCTACGTGGATGAAACCGCGTGCAGAAAGCTAGTGATTTTATAAATGTACTTCCCGCATCCCTTTTTAATCAAAATATTTACATCTGTTAACTTTGTTGCTACAAATGTCAACACATATTGTATCAGGTACATTGTATCTTCCAATCCCCCCTATTCCCATATCCAAAAAAATCCAACTCAATGACATTTGGTGTTCCAAATCGAGTTTGCAGCGGATAAAAAAAGAAAATAGGAAAGTGAAGGTGTATTGTACGAATCAATCGGATCGCAGAATATCATTGGAGAGCATGGCCTGTTGTTTGTAATTGAATTGTCAGTTTATAGGACCCCGGCGAGTGTGCGGACGACGCACAAAGGGCAAGAAGTAGCGACGGTTACTTTTTATTGTATAACTAGCTTATTGCACGCAGTTTCATTCGCTCAACTCTCGTTGCCGTAAGAACCTCATAATTAAATAAAGGCTTTATTGCCTTTCTGGATAAAGCTTTCACTGAAAATTTTTCTTGAGATCCGCGTTCAAGCACACAATAAAACTCTTCATATTTATATATTAGTAACTAGTACTAATATTACAAACGCGAAAGTTTGTAAGTTAGGATGGATGATTGGATGGATGTTTGTTACTCTTTCGCGCAAAAACTACTAAATGGATTTGGCTGAAAGTTTGCACGCCGCTAGTTTATAAGCTGGATTAACATATAGGCTACAAAATATCACGCTCCGACCCACTAGAGCAGAGTGACGCGGGTAAAACCACGGGGCGCAGCTAGTATATTAGTAAAGAAGTAAAGATATAGATTTAAATTGTTTTTTGGGTTAAATTTTAAAAACAATGTTTTGTTAATAATTTCTATACTGGGAGGCATAAAACTAATATAAAAAAGACAAAAAAAAATCATAAATTGAAATTTCATTTTTCATTGAAAGCGATAGACCTATATTTATTTGTATACTGGTTTGCCGTGTGGTAACTTGACTTACTTAGAATAGACTACCGTATGTCTTCCCATAGGGCTCGTAAGAAGCAACTTACAAAGAAACCCCTGATAGATGTAAAGCAGCATGTATCAGCTCATGGCTACTCACCATCTTATTGCGATCACGGATCCAACTTTTTTTTTGTCCGGGTGGAAATGCTAATTCTCTGCAGCGGCGGTGGGAATGCGTAAATATGCATTCCCACCACCGCTGCAGCGTATCCGCGCGCTGGTGGCGGGATATGTGGGATTCGCCCTCTCCATAGCGGTGGTATGCGTGGGATTCGCCCTCTCCATAGCGGTGGTATGCTTACTCATACCACGAGGAGAGGACCCTACACCACTAAAACCTCCGGGACACTCCTTTGATCCGTCGTTGGCGGGGGCCGGGTACGCACGAAGCAATCCCATCACCGATCCGCCTGCCAAGTTGTGCAATTATGGCGGTATTCCACAACGCTCCTGGTTTGACAATGTCTACTATTAGGAGGCCCATCTTCTATATTACAGGCCATTTCAAATAATAACTTTTGCAACGATATTTGCGCCAAAATGAAAAGAGAATTAAACTGTCATATTTGATCCCCCAACATCTTTCATCTTAGACCAACGCCCGATCAACCCTCTACTGAAAATCACCTATAGATAAAAAAAAGATTCCCTAAAAAGGGCTCCACCCCGAGACTTGTTTTGTAACTGTTTTGCACTTCCAGCCGACCTTTCTGTATATTTCCATAATATTTTACAAACAGTCAATCGATAAGGATTTGTTTGCAAAACGCAAAATTGTATTTGATAAAATAAATATTGGCTTCTTAAGCATTGTTTGCAAAGTATATCATATTTTTTTACGAAAACCAAACAGTTTTGTAGAGCCCAATTTTCTTTTAATATGTATTTGTATATACATATTTACTTTAAACACAGTTACTTATTAGGCACTCTAATAGTGACTACAGTACGGTGACCTCTAGTAGAAAAAAATGAAAGTTCAACTCATATGTATGCACCTACTATTTGTGGATATACCTTAAACACTTATACATAAGGTTTGATGTGTGATGTAGGTATATACTTATAAACTAGGTTTGATGAGTCATCATCATCATCAGCCCGTATAACGTCCACTGCTGAACATGGCCGTCTCCCGGGGGAGGGAATTTGCCATAGTCACCACGCTTGGCAGGCGGATTAGATTACCAATCGTTTCTTTGTGTGGTACCACATAATACCAGGCCTGGAAATAAATCTTAGAATTTACACAAAGATTTGCTTTGAGTTTCAGTTGAGTAATGGAGGTATATTAGTGGCTCTAGATTTGTACATAGGCGTAGGGCCTTCACCAATCAGCGGACTCGCAGAAACCCCCTCTTCGTGGTGTGATTAGCATCCCATCGCTATTGCTAAATGTGACCAGCGCGGAGACGTTTTGCCTCCCCGTTGAAGCGAACAGAATGCATATACCATTCCCCAAAAAGTTTACCATTCCTATAACCATGACGTTATATAGATGTGAAAAGACTCTGTTGAAAGACTTATCGTATACAGGTACTTCTGTATATACTCTGAACCATCAGCAAATACATAGAAACATAACACAAAGATCTATATCCTCAAACGCGGCAACGGTCCAAAAAACGAGGCCGCCACAAAACGCATATAAACTCCCCAATTTATCTCAAATAAAATGCCCCGGGATCCGTAACACATCATTAGGCAAATCGCATCTTCCTTTCTCAATAGCTGACTCCGGAGATGTATTGCTGATGAATTAATCATATTTGCCAGCCCAAAGCCATCTAAGTGGAAACGAAGGAAAAAATCTTAAAGGACGCAGTAAGAATCAGGCCCTTTTGATATTCCAATTGTGATTTAGTCAGCTATTCCTTTGTTTTGGTACAACTTTCAATAATCTGAGAAAGAAATAAATTATATTGAAATCCAGTAGTCCTTTGTTATAACGGAATTGAAGAAAATTATGGGAATGTTGAATTATGAAGAAGTGTAAGAACAGTTTTTTATGATTGTAGATTTTAGTCACTGACGTCATTTAGCATCAAATACTGTATCGCTGGGCTATTCTTAAGTATGTCAACAAAAAGAATTAAATTATATTCGGAGAATGACAGTCAAAATCATATTTAAATCTTGTTTTAGGGTTTGACACTCGTATAAGAGTTATTGCTTGCAGCAGCATTGCGATTTTTACTTCTTTTATTTTATTTTCAAGTAATACGAACTAAAAATAATTGTGTGCGTTACAGGAATACAATATTTGTATGCTATAATTTTAACACACCAAATTTAAATTTGCAGTAAAATCTGATGACGGCGACACGTGACAACAATAATAAGGGCATGTATAATGTCATCGAGATATTCGATATTTAAAATTAAATTATAAATATAACGAAATTCGTTGAAACATTTCAAACGTAATAAATTTACGTGTTTGCAATACCGATACAGATATACCAATAAAACATTTATATGCAAATATTACAGATATCCATTTTAATAATGCTAACAAAATAATTTAAAACTTCAGTAGACAACAATTTAGGGAAATGAATGAAATAGCAAAAAAAAAGTGAATGCTGATGACAGTTTATTTTTTTTTGTTAAATTATACAGGATTATTTGTATAACGCCAACAACCTGTTAAAAGGCCATTGTACTCATAATTATGAACAACTTGTAATATGGGACAAAATATGAAATCTCCAAAAAAAATTAGCTGTTCCCTGCATTTATGTTCGTTTTCCTCGTCAAAATGCAGGGACCAGCTATTTTTATTGGGATTTCATGTTTCCTACCATATTAAAAGTTGTTTATAATGATGAGTACAATGACCTATTAAGAGGTTGCTGGTGTTTTACAAATGACCCTGAATACATCTAGATATTAAAAATTACATGTAATTTGCGATGTTTCATCTCATTTCGATTTTCATACGAAAAGTCATAAAAATATTTACCATCAATTTGGCATGCGTTTTTCGTTATTCAACACAATGTGAAATTCGATATCACTATCATCAGCCCGTATAACGTCCACTGCTAAACATGAGCCTCCTCCCGGGGAAGGGTATCTGCCATAGTCACCACGCTTGGCAGGCGGCTTGGTGACCGCATTATTATATTGTACCACACAAGGAAACGCTGCTGCCCGTTCCTTGATTTACGATTATTATAGATGATGTTATAACAATCGGGACCAACAGCTTAACGTGCTTTCCGAGGCACGGAGGGTAGTCCCTCAACCAACCAGATCCGGAAAGAAATCTAAGAATTTACACAAAGATTTCATGTCCAGTGTGGGGATCGAACCCACGACCTTCGAGATTCAAGGCGAGCCAAATACCGCTACGCTACGGAAATTCGATATGTTGTTGAAGATTTAATTTTGCCGTGTCCTATAAATTTATATCTTCAACAAGATCACACACGTCTGTCTCACATATCAGTGCACTTTTAAATTCCCCGTACGTAGTTGAATCAAAGATCAAGAAGGCATGGTTGCCTTCTTGATCTTCAGAACAATAACGACGTAATTATTTTATACCTGTTATACTCTACATGCAATCCAAATAAAATGCATTGCAATCTCCATATCCATATATTAGATTGCACTTTTAGATCCGTATTCTGTTTAGCAACTTATAAACCCTCAACCAGCTTCAAGTTTCAGCTTCTTCACCTTCAGCTACTTCTTCAACGTCACTTAGCGGTTAAATTCCTTGGCTGAAAGCCAGATCCTGACATAATTACTTTACGCTCTTTGGAGTTAGTTCTTAGGTGCTCCAAATTAACAAAACTGTCAGGAATGTTCCACAACTTTAGTTAATTTTAGATGACTTAAAAATTGGATTTTTGTGAAAAAAAGTAACGGTACAACATCAATAAAAGATATATTGACTGTTGTCTTCAAATTGAATGTCAAAGATACTAAAGCATGGCATGCTTTGGTTACATTTGAATCTAATTTAAAAATATCAGACTAGGCAGTCAGATTGATTTCCTAAACTGACATGGATTCACTGTGGCGAGACGCAGTATACCTCTAGTCAATATAAATTTAAAATTGTAAAAGACAGAAATGTCAGCAGAGGCACATATCATTAGCATTTCAAAATAAAACTTAAAAGACACAACATTTTAAAATCTCGATTCTCTAAAAATATCGACGCCATTTCCAACCCTAATGTCTTTAACAGCCTACAATCATTCACATTCCATACAGCTCCACGTCGCAAAATATTGGAATCATTACCAACCTAATATCAAAGAAATTAAGGCACAACTTCAAATGCGAAACCTATTTTCCCCAACCATTTGAGCGTTCAAACAAATGATAGTGTTTTATTTATCTCTTAAGAGTGGAAACGTGACGTTGCATGGTAGCCATGCCATACACAGATACTCATACAAAAGTATTTTGATTTATTTCTATCATTTGTGAATGCTTGAGCATGGCCTTATAAATCTTCGTGTCACTGCCTTTAGAGGCGTTTTATTAGTGTGAAAAGTTTCATAGAATACATTTTCATTTGCGTGGGAAGGAATGCCACATTTCTTTGTCATTATTGCCTTGTTTTGTTGGATGGAAATTTGAGCGTAGGTACGTGTGTATTGATCTGAAATGAGATGTTATTTGTATTTCACTTTTTATATTTACGGAATTCAAATCAAAAAATATTTCAATGCGCCATTTCATCATTATTATCAGCAGTCCGTATAACATCCACTAATGAACATGGGCCTGACTCGCGGAGGGTTTAGTCATAGTCACCACGCTTCGCACACGGGTTGGTGACCGCAGTATTATGTTGTAAAATACAGGAAAACGGTGCTGCCTGTTTCCTTATAAAATAGATATAATTATTGATGATGTTATTACTATTGGAAGCAAACGGCTTAACTTGTTTTCTGAGAGAAATCGTATTTTACACTAAAAATTAATGCATAACTTAAATGACACATAAAGGACGATTTTATTTATAAAAATAAATTATATTTTTTATGTCATGAACGTAAAACCTTCATCAATACAATGTAAAAAGAAAGTAACTTTAGTTGCAAAGACTGCCAACTAAACATCAGAAATAAAACTTCAATTACCAAAGTGCTTCAAACTGATTACAAACACAAACGAAAAACAGGTGTGAATTCCGTCTGGCAGTTTGTAATACCGTTCTCAGTACGCTTAGAGTTCCCGTATTGGTCTTGTGGCTAAAGTCTAGTAATGTAATCGCAAATACATTACTGTGATTCCATTTGTGTTCACTTTAATTGAAATTGTTAGTTCCACCGACGCTCGGAACAGGGCAAGTCAAATCGTGTTCTCCGTCAGACCACACTGCCTGGAATGCGGAGATAGATCTCAGACAATGTATTCACTAAAGTATTTAACACGTACTTCAATTTATAATGCTTACAATAATAATATATTAAATCAAATAGGTGATTACACCGATTGCTCATTGGTTGCAGTAGTTGCTGAGACCTGGTGTTCTAGTTGTGTGAACCACAAATAGTTGTTTTGAGTTGGAGTGTGCTTTGTGTTCATGAAATGAATGTTTGTAAAGTACAATTTTTTTCTTTTCCGGGGTGAAATGCATTTACGCATTGCCACCGCCGCTGCAGCGTACTTATTTGCGTGCTGGCGGTGAAATATGTGGGACTCGCCCTCTCCATAGCATGGTATGCTAAACTCATACCACGAGGAGAAGACTCTACACCACTTAAACCTCCCGGACACTCCATCTATCCGCCGTTGGCGGAGGCCGGGTATGCATGAGCAATCCGGCCCTTCGTAAAGTACCCTGCGAATTAATTTCCATAGGGCGAGAAGTGTCTTTTTTAAATCACGTATAAAAAGTTTCAATCGATCAGCCGCTCTCCGTCCACAGATGGACATAGGCCTCCCCTAATTGGACTACCCGCCGTGCCTCAGAAAGCATGTTAAGCCATTGGTCCCGATTGGTATAACATCATCAAAAGAGAGCGTATACCAGAGAATGGACAGCAGCGTTTCCTTGTGTTTTACAACAAAATACTGCTGTCACCAACCCATCTGCGGTGTGGTGACTATGGCAACACCCGCCCGGAAGTAGGCCTATGTTCAGCAGTGGACGTTAAACGGGCTAATAATGATGATGAATTAGCTCCATAATATTATTGTCGTATTTGGTCCTCCGCCCACCACATCCAGTGCACTCCGGCAACCATTTACCCTAATGTATGTTTATGGAAGGATACAAAAATAAAGGGATAAAATATAATGACCACCAAAAATATATACTTGACACCAGAAAAATAAAGTCTAAAATTATAATAGTACTAGCTATTTTAGTCATGACTGCACTTCAAATTGTATTCGAACACCAAATGTAGTAAATGATCACCAAATGTAGTAAATGATCACCAAATCTTAGCGAGCAAATTATTGCGCTATTTCTACCTTAATAAAATCAATGAAAAATGACAATCGGTTAGGTTAGGTTAGAGCTGCGGCCATACAACGCACGAGCCGAGCGAGCGCAGCGAGCGGTGCCGCGGCAGCGGCCGGCGAGTGCCAGGACCGAATAGTAAATTAGTAAAACATTTAGGTACTTTTGGTGATCATTTACTACTTTTGGTGATCATTTACTACTTTTGGGTTAACAATGATTTATTTGGAGTCATTTTGCTTAAATACGATAGCGAAATGTTAAAACTTTGGTTACCATTTTACATTAAAATGCGGGTTTAATTTTGGTGATCATTTTCAATTTTTTTGGTGGTAAGTTAAACATAAGCCAAAAATAAACAGAAAAAGTCGTTTTAGCAACTTTGTGTTTGTGACATATTTTAAATTGGCATTTGTTTGACCTTTAACACAAATGTCATGCTGATTCTATTTAGAGATTTATGTGTAAGCGTTTTTGCTACAACATTGTGATATGAACATTTGAAAAAGTTAACTTGATAACTAAATTCATCGTTAGGTACATCCCACATTGGTCATTTGTATTCCTTGGACGTGTGTTACGCCTCTTGCTCCGGTTACCCCAATACCATTCCAATCAGAATAGAATATTTTTTATGCCTTGAAATCAAATTTGGAAAAGTTCTTCTGAATTTAAGATTACATTTTTAATAAGTGTACGACTTATGAAACGCTCAGTTTCTGAATTTTCTCTCATGATATTCCATTTCTAATAAGCATACAATAGAGCTCTGCTCTAATAAATTCAAATAATATCAATTAATATACTACTAATATTATGATGAAGTAAATTTGGTGTGTTGGAACATCCAATGTTCGAAGTAATCTCCGGCTACTGTGATACGATTTCAAAAAATCTTTCAACTTTAGTTAGCTTAACTCCCACAGTAGCTGGAACTATGCCTTGAAAATGTTATACCAACCAACTTTAAAGTAGTGCTTTTAAGTAGTACACCAATGTGTACTAAGATGGTTATCCAATACAGAAGTATTTTAAAAACGGACACAAGGAAGATTTAAGTGTTTCAATTTCTATTTTAATTTTCCATTTATTTCATTTTTTCCATAAGCATTGAAGAAGAAACAAATATTCGCGGCCATAAAAAACCTATTTAAAATATCCAGTCACAAACCACGAGTACAGGTTCTTTGTGAAGAATTTCTCATTATTTTAGCGAAAATAAAAGAAAATATTTCTTTCTTGCGACAAAGAAATTTGAGGGAACGGTCGCAGTCGTCTCAATAGATTTGAACAATAAACAGAAGCAGTTGTATTGTACACTATTCGTATTATTTAATAATATTTTCGGATTACGAGTAAGAAAAATGTTTACCTAAAGGAGAGCTGCTCGACTGGAGAAGAAAATCTGCCTTGCAAAATGCCACAGCCAAGTTTTTTCATTAAACTCAACTGAGTCCACAGTCAAACTGTTTAAAACAGTTTTGTGGACCATTGTAATAAAATTAGCAATAATTTATCTTTGTTTAATAAATAAATAAATAAAATAATATTATTGACTTGCTTTCCGGCGCTCGATTTCACCCGCGTTACTTCCGATCCCGTAATGATATCATAATTAAATACAGCTTAAAGCCTTCCTCAATAAATATGCTAACTCCCACGTAAATAATTTTTCAAATCGAATCTATAGTTATTGAGATTGGCGCGTTCAAGCAAACAAACTCTTCATATTTATAATTATTATAGATGAATGTTAAACAATGTACATGGCAATAAAATCGCTTGCAAACTCGGTTTCTAAAACATGAATAATAAAAAAAATATTGAATTAAAATTATCATTTGTCAATCAAATCGGTTTCTGAAATTCTAAATTATAGATTTACTTAAACTTTTGATACTTAAGATGAGTTTGAAGAGCTGATTAGTTAAGCAATAGCGTATTATATTCACCCGCGTAGCTCCCGTACCCGTGGGAACTTTATAATTAAATATCGGGGATAGAGTAGCTTCCAACGGTGAAAGAATTTTTCAAATTGGTCAAGTAGTACCGGAGCCTACTCAATACAATCAAATTTCTCCTCTTTAGTAAATTAGTATTTATGAAATCTTCATAGTGTATATTTCAGCATCACCTAGTATGTCGCTTAAGTAAATTATCCTTTCACCCCTCGATATTTCTCTGTGCTATAACACATGAGCAGCAAAAGACACATCAGTCGGTTGGCAGACAGTCCATTAGTGGATTGACAAGCCCTTTGCGATACACCATGTAGGTACACACCACGTGATAAACGATAGAACATTTTTACCTTGAATTGCATTTTTAAAGTCTAGGCTTACTAATATATTTATGTAGGTATGTCCGAAGAGTTTTAATGAAATAAAAGAATAGACATTCTTATTCGCTATGTATGTTGGCATACACCTAATGTATAGTTTTTTCGCATACAATATTAGAGCTTAACAGCTAAAAGGCAGTTCTCGATTAGGACAATAGATTTCCCTTTTTTTCTCCTGTTGAACATGCATTACGCATCGACTAAACCGCAGCGGTCGAATGTGAGAGTTATACTACGAAGATATAGTGCACTCTGGCAAAAGCCAATTTTGGGGATATCTAGGCGACTATGAACTTCTACAACAACATTGTCGCTGCAGGGTATATGCCAAGGAACTGTTTTCTATTATGGTTACTCAAACACCGGCTAACCATAGAAACCGTCTCCGAATTACATCGTGAA